>JARQOD010000005.1:148238540-148417209 GCA_033576555.1 Oophaga sylvatica | reverse complement strand
AAAGGGGGGTTTGATTTACTATTTATAGCGGTTTTTATGATTGGCAGCTGTCACGCTAAAAGACGCTTTTTATTGCAAAAATAGTTTTTGCATCATCACATTTTGAGAGCTATAATTTTTGCATATTTTGGCCCACAGAGTCATGTGAGGTCTTATTTTTTGCGGGACGAGTTGACGTTTTTATTGGTACCATTTTTGAGCACGTGACGTTTTTTGATCGCTTTTTATTTCGATTTTTGGGAGGTTAGAATGAACAAAATCAGCAATTCATGAATTTCTTTTGGGGGAGGCGTTTATACCGTTCCGCGTGTGGTAAAATTGATAAAGCAGTTTTATTCTTCGGGTCAGTACGATTATGGCGATACCTCATTTATATCATTTTTTCATGTTTTGGCGCTTTTATAGAATAATAACAATTTTATATAAAAAATAATTATTTTTGCATCGCTTTATTCTGCGAGCTATAACTTTTTTATTTTTTCGCTGATGATGCTGTATGACGGCTCGTTTTTTGCAGGACAAGATGACGTTTTCAGCAGTACCATGTTTTTTATATCGGTCTTTTTGATCGCGTGTTATTCCATTTTTTGTTCGGCGGTATGATAAAGCATTGATTTTTTGCTTCGTTTTTTTTTTTTTTTTTAAGGGGTTCACTAAAGGGGTTAACTAGTGGGACAATTTTATAGGGGGGGTCGTTACGGACACGGCGATACCAAATATGTGTAATTTTATTGCTTTGTTTTTTTTATTTACAGGAAGAAGTGAATTTATTGGGGAATATATATATATTTTTTTTATTTATTTTGGATTTTTTTTTAAAACATGTTTATTTTTATTTTTTTAACTTTTTTACTTTGTCCCAGGGTGGGACATCACTGTATTTTATCAGATCGCTGGTGTGACAGTGTGCACAGCACTCTGTCACACCAGCGATCGCTCAGGCAGTGCAGCAGGCTTCTCAGTGCCTGCTCTCGGCAGGCACTGAGGTAGCCGCCTCCCTCCAGGACCCCGGCGCCATCTTGGATCCGGGTCCTGAGAGGGAGGAAGCCCTCAGAACAGCGCGATCACATCGCGCTGCTCTGAGGGTCTCAGGGGGCGCGCAGGGAGCCCACACCCTGCGCGATCCTCCCCTGTGCCCCCAGTACACCGCGATCATGTTTGATCGCGGTGTGCAAGGGGTTAATGTGCCGGGAGCGGTCCGTGACCACTCCTGGCACACAGTCACGGGTGTCAGCTGTGATAATCAGCTGACACCCGGCCGCGATCGGCTGCGCTCCCCCCGGGAGCGCGTCCGATCGCACGAGACGTACTATCCCGTCCATGGTCATACGGGCCCAGGTACCATGGACGGGATAGTACGTCCGATGGCAGTAAGGGGTTAATGACTATGAAAATTGTAGAATCACACTGAAGGCATCAAAACTATGAATTAACACATGTGGAATTATACATTACACTTTACAAAAAAGTGTGAAACAACTGAAAATATGTCTTATATTCTAGGTTCTTCAAAGTAGCCACCTTTTGCTTTGATTACTTCTTTGCACGCAGAAAAGGTGAATGGATGGACTCTACATGCCTGGTTCCCACCGTGAAGCATGGAGGAGGTGGTGTGATGGTGTGGGGGTGCTTTGCTGGTGACACTGTTGGGGATTTATTCAAAACTGAAGCGGTGAGCGGTCCAGCTCACCTCAAACCATCTCGATTGGGTTCAGGTCTGGTGACTGTGGAGGCCAGGTCATCTGGCGTAGCACCTCAACACTCTCCTTCTTGGTCAAATAGCCCTTACACAGTCTGGAGGTGTGTCTGGGGTCATTGTCCTGTTGAAAAATAAATGATGGTCCAACTAAACGCAAACCGGATGGAATAGCATGCTGCTGCAAGATGCTGTAGTAGCCATTCTGGTTCACTATGCCTTCAACTTTGAATAAATCCCCAATAAATTCAACAGAAAAATCTTTGAATGAGAAGGTGTGTCCAAACTTTTGGTCTGTACTGTATATATATATATATATATAATATACAGTATATATACATATATCAAACCATAGATGTTAACCATACCAAAGATATATAAATTAAGTTATTTATGCAAAACATATTGATGGCATTGGTTACAGAAGAAATTCTAAGCTACTGAAGGTTCCAGTGAGCATTTTTGGGGCCATAATCAGTAAGTGGAAAGAACATCATTTTACCATAAACCAGCCACAATGAGGTGCTCACGACAAAATTTCATACAGAGGAGGGAAAAGAATTATCAGTTCAACAATCAAGGACCACCTTTGGAGAACTACAGAAAAATCTGGAATCTCCAGGAACAATTGTTTCTGTAACGGGCCGGGTGGTGGAACCACTCTGCTGAAGCCCAAGGAAGACCTGGAGCGGCGTGACTAGGAGCCTCACCCAATTTGACCTCGGATATGCAACAGCTAATGACATTGAGATCCAGGAGAGACAAGAGAGGTGTTCTAGGTGCTACTCTAGGACTGACCTTGGGTAGATGGCAGCTGACCGTTAGGAACGGGAAGGGGAATTTCCAACAGATGCAGGTGTAAGTAGCTGACAGGAACCCTCATTTTCCTCTCTCCCACAGGGAACCTATGCGACCTCTTTTTGATAAATATGAATATTGTTGTGAAACTTGTAATATAATGTTTGATATGTGTCTATGCTGTGCTTGCCTGGTCCTAATGTACAATGTGTGTCATGTGTAGAGTTAGGGAAAATAACTAGTTAATTTTGTGGGCTGGGTCAGAAGCAGAAAGGAGAGAGGAAGCTGCTGCTCCCAGTCGGTAGCCCAGGGCTGACGTATATCTATAGATGGTGCATTTCCAAACTCCCAGAAGGTAGAAGATCTGTTGCCCCGAACTCAAGGACCTAAGTACTGCAACATGGGCCCCAGGATTTTGGAAGGGCCCCCGCTGAAGGTACTATAAGCATCCAGACACCAGCGTGTAGCCAACTGTTTGAACTTGGCTACCATGGCCATTGTGGGTACGACTGTGGACAGTGTCAGGGAGAGAGTAAGAAGCCAGTGTTGTGTTCGTTTTATCTCATCATCGTTTTTTTATTAAAAGTTATTCCCTGTTGGACCACAGCTGCATTCTTGAACTTTAATTGCCTGGACTACTGTGGCCGGAGGAAGAGAAGGTAACCTGTGGGGAAGAACTGTGTCGGTCCTGTGTTTCATGTGCAAGGGACTGAGGTGTCTGAGGACTGTGTTTTGTGGGTGAACTCAGTCAGGACTACCACCCCGGTCACCCTTGTTACACAGGCAGGCAGAGAAAGATGACAGGAACAGCTTATGCAGACAGGGCCAACTGATGGAGAGATGAGTACTGGCGAGTGCAGCGGGACCGGCAGCTCTTGAGAAGAACACTGGCGGGAGCAACAGGACCGGCTGACATTGAGATGACTACTGGAAGGTGAAGCGGGACCAGCTGCCTTTGAGATGAGCATACAAGCACTGGAACCTGAGAACTCACAAGAGTGTTAGGAAAACATACAACATTGCACAAGCACCTCCATGTTGGAGAAGTTGTTTTAAATAGTAAGTGTCCTCCAGCTATTGGCTGGGACACTTTAGAGGAACGCACTGCCCCTTTAAGAAAGACAAAGTGTGCGTGTGCCCTAAGCACATTGCCCAGGGACCTGCATACAGTGAACGCACCCCGGGCAGCAGCAGACCTGGAAAGAGCATGATGGGGGCCGCAGTGGTGAGTACCCTGGTGACTCTGCAGGGAGAGAGGGACTGCAGGCAGAGATGTGAGCGCTACAGTTTCAAAGAAAACTGTAAGTGTTGGCAGCACCACTGCTTTACAGTAATTTATGCTCTGCATAGAATTAATTTAGGATGTTTTACTAGAACTACCTCCTTATACTGATGTGTTAGTTTCCCCTGGCTTTCTGAGTACTCACTCACCAGTTTACTATTGGGCATTTCTTTTGACACCCATGATATATTTATCCATTTCTCCTTTCTGTATCTGTGCATCATCTTTTACCAATTTTGTCATCTGTTTTTAGCTGTGGTGCCTCCTATTCTATGACCATTTTCTGTTTTCACCTTGCATTTTATTTTATGTCCCGGTTTTTAAACTTTATTCTAATAAATATTATGTTTTAAAATTATTTTGGTTTCTGAGTGCATCTTTTGCTATATGCGCTGACTTGCTAGTTTGCAGTATAAACCTAGTACATTATCCTACTCTTATACAGGGTCACTTGACTGATTACAATCTGTTTTTTTACTGCCCTTTTTTGGTTCTATTAACAAAATTGTGTGTAAATAGAGAGAGGCAATAGCATCAGACACGGACTATTGACTATTTTACATTTTATGTGCACATAAATATTTTTTGTTCATACGAATAAGGTCAAAGATGGTATGTGTGCCACATATTCTTGCCCTGTCTTTTTATTATTTTTATATTAAGGAAAGGCAGAACTTGTTTTTACATTTTTACTACTTTTTAAGGAAAAACAGGTCATAAAACTCCACCACAAAAATGGCTTACATGGACATAGTCAAATATGAATGCAATCCAACATTATCCATTATTAGGTGACTTTATTATAATCAAGGCCTCCCGAAATAGTTTGATTCTTTGGGGAAAGTTTTAACCTGCTCTCCAAACTATGAGACTCTGATTTCTTTCTTAGAAAAATATCCCTAAATGTAAATGTTATTCTTTTGGGACATACCTTTTTTTTCTTTTTTTTTTTTACAAACGTATTGTTCTTTGACAGGAGATCAATATAGCAGTGACACATCTAAGAAAGGTGAACTGTCCAAACTTGAAAATCATTCTTCTCCTCATGGCACCATATCTTTTTGAAATAAATCATTGTGTCAATTTTCTTTCTAGTAACAAAAAAGGGATCAAAGGTACAACAATGTATCTCAGGGAAGAGTACATTATGATCATAGTCTGCTTTGGGACTAGACCTGTGTCAAGTAAAGAATTATAAAAATAGCTCATAAGATGTTAACAGAAAATGGGTTTCTTGTTTTTCATTTGCAGCTGTTGACAACTTCTACTTTATAAAAAGTGTTACTTGAAAGGCTTTGAAATGTGAACTTATTATGTAAGCAATATAGTAAGCTCGACAAATTGGAGATGAATAACTGCATCCACCTACACATTTTACATGAGTTCTGTGTAATAAGGAAAAACAGTGTTTTATTTATCTCAAAAACAAAATCGTTAGTCTATAGATAGCTGACCTTGTTGGCTAACATCTGATATGGCAGGTAATGGAAAGTGTTATCCAATTTGTGAAGAAAAAAAATAGTAAATGTTATAAAACAACAATAAAAATGCTACAGGCATGTTCTATTCTTTGCCATAGCAGCACTGATGCTTCAGTTATTCTCTAGGTCTTTGTTTACATTCCGCCAGAAGTTGACAACTGCTGACAATTGTCATGATCCAGACCGGGTTTTGAGTCCTGTTTTCCCTTAGTCCCGGTCTGATCATGTCAGGGCTTAACTTTTCCCAGCCTCAGTCTGATTTCAGGTTTGCTATTTAGCTCCGCTGCATCCTGCAGGCGGTATCAGCTATAGTTCTGCCTTCAGTGTGTGTATCTGACTCTGGTATATCCTGATTAAATTCAGCTGTGATCCCTGACTTGCCCAGTGTCTGTTTATTCCCTCTGTCTGTCCTGACTCAGTGTTTCCCTGTAAGTGTGTTGTCTCCCTGGTTTATGACTTGGCTTGTATTCGGTACTGCTTCTGTCTTTTGTCTTTGGCTTATCAGCTCCTGACCGGCTCTGACCTCTTCAACTTGTTTGTGACCTTGAGTTTGCTTATTCCTTTGGTACTGAGCTATAGTCTAGGATTTGACCCAGCTTGTTTTTGACTACCATGCTGCCACCTGGTGGCAGCCTCGCTGCTGCACAACAAGCCTGCTTGGTCTAGGTGCAGTCCTGCTTCCACTCTATTGCCATCTAGTGGAGCCTGCACCTACCTGCACTGCAGCAGTGTGACAGCAATCAAATGTGACAGCAATCGTGTGCTGCACTACTGGCATTATGGTTCTTCACTGGTTGGTGATGGGAGTAATTTAGGGCCCATGACCATTGTGGTGACAAAGTCAGTGATGTAAAATACTAGTCTTAATAAATGCCACTTAAAGAAAAACTATCACCAGGATTTTGCTGCATGATATAGGGACAGAGACCCTAATTTCAGAGATGTATCAGTTACTGGGCTGCTTGCTAAACTTTTCATATAATCACGGTTTTATCAGCAGGAGATTATCACTAAGGGACTACTTGGCCTGCTGCCACATAGTCCAACCACACTCCCACCACTGATTGGCAGGTTATGCACAGTGCACAAAGGAAGCTTTCTATCAGTGGTGTGGGCGAGGTTATACATAGCTCAAAATTCAGTAAATTGGTAAATCTGAAGCAGATAACACAGTTTTTAATAAAATCTGACACAGCCAATAAAGTAAGTGATACGTCTTTGGAATCAGGGTCTCTGCCCCTGCATCATGCTGCTCTCAGATGTAGTAGCCGATCTGATTCCCTTTAAAACATAATCGACTAACCATACATGAATGATTTGCATATACAAAGCAATGTCTAGTTAACCACAAGACAGTTAACAGTTAATGGATAAGTGGTTTGCAAATAAAAATGTTAATTGCCTGGGAAATGGTGTGGCCATTACAGGGGTTTTCAATTCTATGATTTTTTTTAGCAGCTGACAATTATATAATAAAATAATAATTACCTTACCAATTTACCAATCCCCTGGCACACCTGTGTCAACAATTTCTTGATTCCCCTTTGACCTCTATTTTTTGGAATAAAACATTGACATTACTTACACATTCATGACTGTATAGCCCAGCAATGTCGGCACTATTGTGGTCACTTCTGTTGCCAGTGATTGGCTGCAGGGGACACATGTTATGTCTACACAACATTGCTGAAACTGGGTAAACAGAAAACTGGTGACGGCCTGGAGCAGAAAAGGAAAAGCACAAAAGCGGCAAGAGATAGGAATGATGAATTTCACTTCTTTATGTAAATATTATAATAAATTTTGTGATTCTTCAGATGTTGTATTAGTCTTCGCCTGATGAAGAGACCTGAGTAGTCTCGAAAGCTGCAATTTGTTACCATCTTTTCAGTTAGCCATTAAAAGGTATCAACCACTGAGGACTCTCAATTCTAAATATTTTTCTTTCTACTGGCTAAGATGGTACAAAGATACACATCTTTCTTGTATTATTCCCTACTATTTGAAAAGCCATTACATCTTTACTTTAAAAACAGCTAACCTGTGCTTTAATTTAAGTAGCCTAAAACGTCTGTTATTGCAGTGTGTTATTAAATAGATTGTTGGTTACCACCATTCGTTTTTAGCTAACCAGATAGTAATGTCCAATTGACCTGACCATAAGGCTGTATTTGCATTAAAGATCTCAACATTGGATCAATCCAGTCCCTACAGCATTGAGATTCAGTATTGAGATGCAGAAATTGACAATTTGAATTTCAAAAGATCTGCTCATCTCTACTTCAATCTATAACTAATTACTACTGCAAATCACATACTGTCGTCTTTTACCTTTCTACAGGATGTTAAATATAAATGTACAATAAAATACATTTTTCTTACTAATGTCAATGCCCCTTTTCAATTGGAATTGCAGGGCCACCATTAGACCTTATTTATGAACAACTATTTAAGTCACAATAGAGAAACAAAACATTTCCGCTGTTTGTTCTGAGTATCAGTTTGCATTTAGTTTTCATTATTCACCTCGCTGCCCCTCAAGGTCTGAGACCTTTAGACAGAATTCACAAGGAAAGTACAGAATAAGAATAGTGAAAGAAAATACAATAGCTTTTATGCCTCACGGATCTGCAAGAAACATCTGTAACCATGCACGAACAGTGGGGCATGTCAGTTCAGCTCTCAGAAAAGTACATAACAGGCTGAGACCTTTTTAATAATTTTTATTATGAGCTTTGGCTTCCAGGATAATGAAAATAACCAGCAAAACACAGAGAAAGTAACTTCATAACCCAAATCTGAAGATTTTGTTAGATCAGTTTTCTGTAACCTGTAGTTCATCAACTTTTGCAAAATTACACTGCCCGACTGTTATGAAATTCTGTAGCTTCCCTGCAATGTTGGGACTTATAGATTCACAAGAGATTATACTTAAGATAGGTCATCAGTATCTGATCTGTGGGTGTGATGATCCTGAAGCCGACGGTGGTGGGATGTGCTCAGTTGCGGAGCTGTACAGTATAGCTTTGTCAATTATATAGTTGCTGCATCCGGGTGCTGCACATCCGCCACCTATTGATTCATAGTTGTGCTATGCAGCTCCACAACATCTGTTCGACAGGTGGGCGAGGCATTGGACCCCCACCAACCAAATATTGCTGAACTATCCAAAGTCTAAGCCATTAATATAAACATAATAATAATAATAATAATAATCTTTATTTATATAGCGCCATCATATTCCGCAGTGCTTTACAGTTTAACAGTTTCAAAACACAAGTCAAAAGTAACAACGTTAACAATACAATAATTAAAGCAAAATAAGACAACCCTGCTCGTGAGAGCTTACAATCTACAATGAGGTGGGGGAGATATAAAGTACAGGTGTGTATATACAATGGTGCATTTACAATGATGGTCCAGCCATCTTGAGGGAGTGAGGGATGGATGGAGATAGTGAATGGGCTACACACACACACACACTTACACATAGAATGACTTTGATTAATGAATGTGATAGGCCGCTCTGAATAGATGTGTTTTGAGGGAGCGCCTGAAACCATGCAAATTGTGGATAGTCCTAATTTCTTGGGTTAGAGCATTCCAGAGGATTGACGCAGCGCGGGAAAAGTCTTGGAGTCGGGAGTGAGTGGTACGGATTAGTGCAAAGGTTAGTCGAAAGTCGTTTGCAGAGCGCAGCAGTTGGTTAGGCCGATAGATAGAAATGAGGGAGGAGATGTAGGGGGGTGCTGCACTGTGGAGAGCTTTGTGGGTGAGAACCAGTACTTTGAATTGGATCCTATAATGAATGGGCAGCCAGTGTAAGGACTGGCGAAGAGCGGATGCGTCCGAGTACCGATTAGCCAGATGGATGACCCTGGCTGCTGCATTAAGGTTGGACTGGAGAGGGGATAGTCGAGTAATGGGGAGGCCAAATAATAGAGCGTTGCAGTAGTCCAGGCGGGAGTGGATCAATGCTACAGTGAGGGTTTTTGTTGTTTCCATGGTGAGAAAAGGGCGGATTCTAGAGATGTTCTTTAGGTGTAGGGGGCAAGAGCGGGCAAGAGATTGTATATGGGAGGTGAAGGAGAGATTGGTGTCAAACATAACACCCAGACAGCGAGCCTGCTGCCGGGGTGTTATTATGGTGCCGCCCACGGAGAGGGAAATGTCAGATTTAGGGAGGTTAGTAGACGGCGGGAGCAGAAGAAGTTCAGTTTTGGAGAGGTTAAGTTTCAGATAGAGAGCGGACATGATGTTGGAGACTGCGGACAGACAGTCACTGGCGTTCTGTAGTACAGCAGGGGTAAGGTCGGGGGATGACGTGTACAGTTGTGTGTCATCAGCATAAAGATGGTACTGAAAGCCAAATCTGCTAATGGTCTGTCCAATTGGGGCCGTGTAGAGAGAGAAGAGAAAGGGGCCAAGGACTGAGCCCTGGGGTACACCGACAGTGAGAGGAAGAGGAGATGACGTGGAGCCAGAGAACGAAACACTGAAGGAGCGGTCAGAAAGATAGGAGGAGAACCAGGAGAGAACAGTGTCCTTAATACCTAGTGACTGGAGCCTAGACAGTAGAAGACGGTGGTCAACCGTGTCGAAAGCTGCAGAAAGGTCGAGAAGAATGAGCAGAGAGTGGTCACCGTTACGTTTTGCTGTCAGAAGGTCATTGGTCACTTTGATGAGTGCAGTTTCAGTTGAATGTAGGGCTTCGGAAGCCGAACTGTGAAGGGTCTAGGAGGGAGTGAGTGGAGAGGTAACGGGTGAGGCGGGAGTAGACTAGGCGCTGCAAAAGTTTAGAGATTAAGGGGAGATTGGAGACCGGTCTGTAGTAGAGTTGAGCGATACTTTCCGATATCCTAAAGTATCGGAATCGGAATGGTATCGCCGATATCACTAAAATATCGGCGATACCCGATACCGATACCGGAAGTCCCATGTAAGTCTATGGGAACAAAATATCGCAACTAAAAAAAACCCATTCTTTCCTTGTAAACACTAAATATACACACATAGAATACATATATATATATATACATATCATTGTGACTATATATATATACATATATGTATAGTTTATACACTTCTACATAGTAAAATATCCTTTGATTCAATTGGCGGGTAAAGCCGGCTTCAGTGAAAAGACAGAAGCACCCGACATGAAATGACACTTGGTGTACATAGGGTTAACCATGTCTTTTCATGTCGTTTGCTATCTAATTTGCACAATCAATTAAATCAGACTATGTGTGCAAAATTTCACACCTGTAGGGGTTAATTAAAGGTGTAAATTCGTTGTAAAAAAAACGGACTTTTTTGCTACGAATTTACACCTTTAATTAACCCCTACAGGTGTGAAATTTTGCACACATAGTCTGATTTAATTGTTTGTGCAAATTAGATAGCAAAGGACATGAAAAGACATGGTTAACCCTATGTACACCAAGTGTAATTTCATGTCGGGTCACCCGACATGAAATGACACTTGGTGTACATAGGGTTAACCATGTCTTTTCATGTCCTTTGCTATCTAATTTGCACAATCAATTAAATCAGACTATGTGTGCAAAATTTCACACCTGTAGGGGTTAATTAAAGGTGTAAATTCGTTGTAAAAAAAACGGACTTTTTTGCTACGAATTTACACCTTTAATTAACCCCTACAGGTGTGAAATTTTGCACACATAGTCTGATTTAATTGTTTGTGCAAATTAGATAGCAAAGGACATGAAAAGACATGGTTAACCCTATGTACACCAAGTGTCATTTCATGTCGGGTTCTGCATTTTCACAAAAGCCGGCAATTGAATTAGCGGCTATTATACTATGTAGAAGTGTATGAACTACAAATATAAATATATATATATATATATATATATATGTGTCACAAATTCAATGACATGTATATATATATATATGAGGTGTAAAATTGCTGAAAAGAAATGCGTGGGCTCCCGCCCTATTTTCGCAACCAGACAGACAAAGCCAGTGAGTGGGGGCAGATAATAATAGCCCAGAGAGGGACCATTATTTTTGCCCCCCCCGGCTACTAACATCTGCCCCCAGACACCCCAGGAAAGACAAATCTATAATTAGATTCGCCCTTTCTGGCACTTTGCCCGTCTATTCCCATTGCCCTGTAGCGGTGGCGAATGGGTTAATATGGGGTTAAAGCCACCTTGCTATTGAAAGGTGACCTTAAGCCAGGTTAATAATTGAGAGCTGTCAATTAGACAACTATCAATTATTAATCCTATTGCATGAAATAAAAATAAAACACACACACTATAATTAAAAATCATCTTAATGAAATAAAGACACATGTTTTTGACCATCTTTTATTTTACTGCAAAAAACATTTCCTGTAATAAAAATAAAATAAAAAAGCAAAATTATTCTTACCTATCCCATGCACAGTCAGATCCCATGGTGTAATCCTTCAGAAAGGGTTAATGTTTACTGCAGGGACCGCAGCTAATGCTGCAGCCTCACAGTAAACCCCAAATGAATGAGTTCCTCTCCTGCCTGACAGGAGAGTAAAGGCTGGGTGTCACATAACGATACACCAGCGATCCCGACAACGATATGCACTTGTCAGGATCGCTGGTGTATCGCTACATGATCGCTGCTGAGCTGCCAAACAGGCAGCTCAGGCAGCGATCTGGGACAGCGACACTGCGGGTAACATCGCTTAAGGGCCCGTCTCACATAGCGATATCGCTACGTGATCGCTGCTGAGTCACTAGTTTTGTGACGCAGCAGCGAGCTCACCAGCGATATCGCTGTGTGTGACATTCAGCGACGATCAGCCCCCCTGCCGGGTATCGCTGATCGTCGCAGAAATGTCAGGACCTTTTTTTGATCGCTGGTTTCCCTCTGACAGGCACGCATCGCTGCGTGTGACAGGCGGGAGACCAGCGATCCGCTGGTAACCAAGGTACACAGCGGGTTTCCAGGCACCGCGCAGCGCTTGGAAACCCGCTGTGTACCTTGGATACCAGCTCCCTGCATCAGGGCGCTGGTATCCAAGGTACACAGCGGGTTTCTAGGCACAGCCCTGCGCCTGGAAACCCGCTGTGTACCTTGGTTACCAGCGGATCGCTGGTCTCCCGCCTGTCACACGCAGCGATGTGTGCCTGTCAGCGGGAAACCAGCGATCAAAAAAAGGTCCTGACATTTCAGCGACGATCAGCGATACCCGGCAGGGGGGCTGATCGTCGCTGAATGTCACACACAGCGATATCGCTGGTGAGCTCGCTGCTGCGTCACAAAACTAGTGACTCAGCAGCGATCTCGGTAGCGATATCGCTATGTGAGACGGGCCCTTAAGTGGAAAGCTTAATTGATTGCTTTCCACTTTCACTTCAGGTCAGCCAGGGACACAATCAGTGACGTCAGAGGGAACTGATTAACAAAAATAGGGGTTCCCTTCGAAAAAAAAATGGCGTGGGGTCCCCCCTATTTTTGTTAACCAGCCAGATGAAGCAGACCGCTGAGGCCTGGATTTTCAGGCTGTTAAGGAGCCAAGATCCATGGACCTTGCCAGCCTGATAATACTAGGCCACAGCAGTCTGCATATCTTAACTGATTAACAAAAATAGGGGATCCCCTCGAAAAAAACTGGCGTGGGGTCCCCCCTATTTTTGTTAACCAGCCAGATGAAGCAGACCGCTGAGGCCTGGATTTTCAGGCTGTTAAGGAGCCAAGATCCATGGACCTTGCCAGTCTGATAATACCAGGCCACAGCAGTCTGCATATCTTGGCTGATTAACAAAAATAGGGGATCCCCTCGAAAAAAATTGGCGTGGGGTCCCCCCTATTTTTGTTAACCAGCCAGATGAAGCAGACCGCTGAGGCCTGGTTTTTCAGGCTGGTAAGGATCCAATATCCATGGACCTTGCAAGCCTGATAATACCAGGCCACAGCAGTCTGCTTAGCTTGGCTGGTTAACAAAAATAGGGGATCCCCTCGAAAAAAAAACGGCGTGGGGATCCCCCCTATTTTTGTTAACCAGCCAAGTAAAATGCAGACTGCTGCGGCCTGGTATTAAAAGACTGTCAAGGCCCATGGATTTTGGCCCTCAACAGCCTGATAATACCAGGCTACAGCAGCCCCACATTTGGCGCATCAAAAGATGTGCCAATTGTGGCACTTTACCCGGCTCTTCCCACTTGCCCTGTAGCGGTGGCAAGCGGGGTAATAAGGGGTTATTGTCACCGTTGATTGCACGGTGACAATAAGCCCGGTTAATAATGGAGAGGTGTCAATAAGACACCGATCCATTATTAATCCCAAAGTTATTAAATGTATAAAAAAAAGACAAAGCAAGAAAAAAGTATTTTAATGAAATAAAAGAGACAACACAGTTTTCATTAATTTTATTACTCTCTCATTCCTGCGACGCCATCGATCTCCTGTAAAAAAAAGAAAAAAAAACAAACCAACAGTATACCACCTGTCCGACGCAGTCCATAACGATAGTCCCACGACGATCCAACTCTGCTACATCGCAATGACAGGCAGAGCCTGTCATCGCGACGCAGCACAGCTGATTACCTGCTTCCCCGGCGGTGACGTCATCGGACTGACTGCTTTACGGCCGGGATTACCCAGCAGTCACTGCAGTTATCGCGAGAAACTGCATGTGACCGCCGGGGAAAGAAGATTGCGGCCATGAAGCAGTCCAAGACCTGACCGCTGGAGATCTTCTGCCAGGTAAGTGCAGCTGACTCCTGACAGACCCGACCGACGGACACTGACAGTGACAGTGACAATCCCGATTCCGGTATCCGATAAGACGAAAATATCGGAACTCGGAATCGGAATTCCGATACAGCTAATATCGGCCGATACCCGATATTTGCAGTATCGGAATGCTCAACACTAGTCTGTAGTTGTTTGTGCAGGAAGGGTCGAGAGCCGGTTTCTTTAGTAGTGGAGTAATGATGGAGTGTTTGAAGGAGGATGGGAAAATGCCAGAGGAGAGTGAGAGATTAAAGATTGTAGTTAGGTGAGTTGTGACAACTGGAGAGAGAGACTGGAGGAGGTGTGAGGGAATGGGGTCGGTAGTGCATGTAGTCGGACGAGAGGAAGAGAGGAGTCTGGAGACTTCTTCTGTGATGGGATCAAATGTGGAAATTGAGCCAGGGGATATGCAGGGTGGGATGGGAGTCACAGCACTTGGTGGTTGAGAGCAGATTTCCTGACGGATAGTATCTATTTTTTCTATAAAGTGGGAGGCCAGGTCATCAGCACAAATGTCTGTGATAGGGGCTTGTGCTTTTGGCCTGAGGAGGGAGTGAAAAGTGTCAAAAAGTTTCTTGGGGTTGTTGGCTAGTGAGGAGATCAGGGTGGTGAAGTAGGTCTGTTTGGCGAGGTGAAGGGCAGCATTATAAGTTCTTAACATGAATTTAAAGTGGATGAAGTCTTCTGGTGTGCGGGTTTTTCTCCAAAGGCGTTCAGCACTCCTAGAGCATCGCTGAAGAAGTTGAGTTTGCAATGTGAGCCAGGGCTGTTTTACTGTGTGTTTGGAAGTTCTGAGGGTGAGCGGTGCTACTTGGTCAAGGGTGCTTCTAAGAGTGTCATTGTAGTGATGAACAGCCAGATTAGGACAAGAAAAAGAGGAGATTGGGGACAGCGATGAGTGTAGGAAGTCTGAAAGTATCTGAGGGTTAATGGCTTGTAGATTTCTGAATGCATGGTAGGTAGGAGTGCGCTGGGGTGGTCAAGGATTTGTGAGGATGAAGGAGAGAATGTTGTGGTCAGAGAGTGAAAGCGGTGAGTTATTTAGGTGGGAGATTGAACAGAGGCGGACAAAGACCAGGTCAAGGGTGTTACCATCCTTGTGTGTCTCAGAGATTGAAAGCTGTGAGAGGCCTAGAGAAGTGGTTAGTGATAGAAGTTGAGATGCAGATGTGGAAGTAGGGCTGTTAATGGGGATGTTGAAGTCTCCAAGGATAAGGGTTGGTAGTTCTGAGGACATGAAGTGCGGCAGCCAGGCTGAGAAGTGGTCAAGGAACTGGGTGGGCGCGATATATGACCGCTACTCTGAGGGAGAGGGGATGGAAGAGCCTGATGGTGTGGACCTCAAAAGAAGGGAATGAGAGTGATGGAATTGGGGGGATGACCTGGAAAGTGCATTGTGGGGACAGGAGTATGCCAACTCCACCACCATGTCTGTTTGCGGGTCTTGGGAATGGGAGAACTGTAAGCCACCATAGGAAATGGCAGCAGGGGAGACCGTGTCAGAATCCTGAATCCAGGTTTCAGTGAGGGCCAACAGATGAAGAGAGTTGTTCAGAAAGTAGTTGTGCAGGAAGGATAGCTTGTTGCATGCAGACCGTGGATTCCAGAGGGCACAATTGAAAGAAGGAGATGAGGGAGTGCAAGTAATATTAATAAGATTATTATGGTGTCGATATGAGGTTGGGTAGGGATTGAGGTTGTGGGGATGGTGGACCAGGGTTGGGGGAGATGTCCCCTGAAATCAGTAGGAGTAGGAAGATAAAGAGCAGGTAGTTGTTGGAGTTGTAAGTAGGTTTTTTCTGTGATGTGTTTGGGCAAGATGGGCTGAGGTTTCTCAGGAAGGTGAGGAGTGCATGGGAACTGTACATGGGAGAGGGAAGTATAGAGGGGCTGATGTGTATGAGTCGTGATGGAGGGGGGATGGGGCGGTGAATGTGGATGGCAAGGGAACACAGGAGGAGAGAGGTAAAGTACATAATTAAAAAGAAAGCAAAGTCACAGATAACCCTTTAAGATATAGATCACTATAAAAAAAAGCAGATTCCTTTCATCATCAAACCTAAACGCCTGTTTCAGGGACTTGTAATGAGCCAAATAAGTGTTCGTAAAATCAGACTTGTTTATTGTCATCTCAATCATTTATGGGGATCCATATAGTCTACACCAACCAATTTAAACCCTTCATGACATGTGCCGTACATGTCTCCCCCTTTGTTGTGTGCTCTGGCGCTGAGCCACATCTTTTCCAGAACAAGTCAGCTGAATTGAATGGCTGACACGTGCCCCTAACAGCCGCAGGTGGATTCGCAATCCACCCATGGCTGTTAAACTGTTAAATGCCGCTGTCAATCTGTGACAGTGGCATTTAACATGACTGCGCAGGAAGCACGTCACAAATCTCGCCCATCAGTGCCCGTGTTACATGTTCGCAGGTGACCAATGGTTTGGCATGACAATACGGGGTCTGCAGGAGACCTCTGTGGTTGTAATTTCCGGATTACTGTGAGCACCGCCAAGTGGTTGGCGCTCATAGCAAGTGAGCATTTCTGCTACATAGAGCAGGGCTGAAGCCCTGCTCTGTGCTTCACAAGCTAATCAGATATTGCAGCTTCTAGTCTCCCACGGAGACTATTGAAGCCAGTTTAAAGTAAGAAAAAATGTTTTTAAAAGATTTAAAAAATATATATAAAAATGTTTAAATCACTCCCCATTTGCACCATTTAAAATAAAACAATAAAAAAATAAAAAATACACAAATTTGGTATCATGTTCAGAATCGCCCGATCAACATATGAAAATAATTAATCTGTTTGGTAAACGGTGTTACGAGAAAAAAAGTCAATATGCCACAATTACGTTTTTTGGTTGCCGCAACATTACATTAAAATACAATAAAATGCGATGAAAAGATCGTATCTGCACCAAAATGGTTATCAATAAAAATGTCAGCTTGGCGCACAAAATTTAAGCCTTCACCCAGCACCAGATCCTGAAAAATGAAGACATTAC
The DNA here is from genome assembly GCA_033576555.1 of Oophaga sylvatica. Lineage (NCBI taxonomy): Eukaryota > Metazoa > Chordata > Amphibia > Anura > Dendrobatidae > Oophaga > Oophaga sylvatica. The sequence continues at coordinate 148,400,198 of JARQOD010000005.1, read as the reverse complement.
AGGTCTCGGAAAATGTTGCAACTTTGAATTTTTTTCACCACAAAAAAATCTAGACATGTTTGATGTCTATGAACTCATAATGACGTGGAGAATTACAATGGCAGGTCAGTTTTAGCATTTGGTGAACATGGTAAATAAAAAACAGAAAAACAATTGTGTAATTGCACTTTTTTTGCAATTTCACCATGCTTGGAATATGGTAAAACCAATGGTGTCATTCAAAAGGACAACTCGTCCCGCAAAAAAACAAGACCTCATATGGCCATATTGACAGAAAAATAAAAAGTTATGGCTCTGGGAGAATGGGGAGCAAAAAACAGAAACGCAAAAATGAAAATGGGATGCTGCATGAAGCAGTTAAAAGAGGTTTATATGAGCGCCAATAGGTTTGTTTTACCTACACTCGTGAACAAATCTGCTTATGTAAACCTAACTTTAATAGGATGCTTTACCAATTTATTGAAAATATCTCTTAAGCCTCATTTAAGCATGCATAATTATTCACAAATGCAAAAAAAAGTCATAGTTTCACAAATGTTTTGGACCCGAGTTGTATCGGTGTTTGGTCTGTGTTTCACTTTTTACCATTGTTGTGTCATCATTTATATTCACATATGAAAAAAATATATAAATACATTTTTACAAAGCTTCATCTATACATTCTAATGTTGATCATAGAAAGAACACAGAATGCACACTCATGCTATACTTGTATGGTAATTTTGATCTGTGACGTGTCTCCATGATTTTTGTGGCCACCCAGTCAATAAAAAACACATTTATATGAATAACAGCAGAAACTTTAATGGGCATGTGTTCTATCCGTGAAAGTCATGAATAGAACACATACATGCTTTATGAATGTCTGAATGAGGCCTTTGAGATATGTTCACATGACCTTTTTCAATCAGATTTGTAGTGTGTCTGCTCTGAAGACTGTCTAAAACAGCGCTCCAAAAATACTCAAAAGAATGTACATATTAATGTCTATGTAAAAAAAAAAGCAGAAAACTTGCTGTTCATATGTTCAGGCTTTCAGGCATCAGTTAACTGTTTCTGTTTCCCAAATGTCAAGTGATTAAAAGAAGTGAGCAAACCATTCTTCAGACATTTTATTGATTGGAAAACAATGCTTACAATATAATTCAAGGGTAAGATTAAAAAGATGTCTTGGAGGTGAAGTGAACACAAACACAATTCTGCCATTTTGATTTTTCTTTTTTAACAGCATTTGCTGTATGGGTTAATTAATATTAGATTTTGATAATTTAGTTACACTGGATTTTTTTGGATGCGGCGATACCAATTTATTTTAGGCAGTTATATAGCACCATCATATTCCACAGCACTTTACAAGACATCATCACTGTCCCTAATGGGGCTCACAATCTACATTCCCTATCGGTATGTTGGAGGAAATAGGAGAACCCGGAGGAAACCCACGCAAACACGGGGAGAAACATACAAACTATTTGTGGATGTTGTGTCCTTGGTGGGATATGAATCCAACACTGAGAGACCACAGTGTTAACCACTGAGTCACCATGCTAACCACATAGCCACCTTGCTGCAAAATAAGTTTATTTTTTACATTTTGTTATTTATGATGGTTGAGAAGAAGGGTTATTCAAGTTGTTATTTTTTTTTTAATTTTGTTTAAAAACTTTTGTTTTGTTCTTTACTTCCTCAATCATCTGATCGCTTTTACTGTATATATCACTATCACTGTATTGCAGTATGTAGGATGAATCAGGACTTCCTATGAAGCTCAGCCTATTAATCCACAATTAGGGTTGGATATAAGATGAAGCCTATCGAAATGGGGGCAAGTTTACAAAAAGTCAGTTTCAGCAATCCCAAGTCTCCCGTCTCCGTCAAAGGTATTTATAAAAGTTGGCAGGTATGGTTTTAAAAAGAAACTGTGATAATTTAGTATGAGAGTAGTGAAGTCTGCAGATAATGTAAGATAATGTAAGATATTTAATGATTCCCTCTAAGGGACAATACTCCATCTCTGTGTCTTCACAAAAACGTTACTATTACTTTATCAATTTTTAATGTCTTTTCTTTTGTAAGTCAGATACTAAGATGATCGAAAATGAAAAACTTTATTTCACCTTCCATTTTAAGCACAATGAATTTCGAGACAGATGGTCATTCCGTTAAGTACTGTGTTTTGTCTCTGTGTATAATGAAAAATACATAAGCCTTCTGTTGCAAAGTGCAAGAAAGACATTTAAGCACCTGTTTCAAATTATTCTGATACTATAAATGTTCTTCAAAATTGGAAAGCCTAGTGTTTTAAGAAAGTGTGAAGTGCCACAGTGAGCTGAAGTAAATTGACTAGGCTTGGGTCCAGTAAGCAGCAAAAGAGAGAATGATACTTACAAATCCTGGCAAACAGCAGATAATAAAAAGAAGCGGGCATGCTAACGCGCAGATCTAACACTCCGAATGCTGCCACATTTAGAAGTTTTCAATAAAGTAACAGCTCAGAACTGTAGTTTCATATCATATAAGACCATTTTAATCATCCTCTCTAAGAAAAGTATGTATATTTCAGGTGTAAGCTTGAAAGACATCGGTATGTGGCAGCGGCCCAATCTTTATCAAATGACACATTTTTTATGACACAACGCCTTCCACGAGGCCTCCATTTTGAACATTTCCTGCTTTGCAATGATGCATTTCAAGAGGAGACTTCATTCTTTGTCAAAGTGTTATGGAGCTGTCAAATGCCTAAATTAACTCTTTTACAGAAACATCTGCCTCCTTGAGCTCTTCTATTTGAAAGGCTGGCAAATTACTATGAAATGCACATTATCCAATAATTAACCTGCAAGTATGACTCGCATGTGGCAGTGTGCCATAAGAACCAGATGTTGTCCCTGGTACCTTTTTACAAAGCAGGTCAAACATTCTAATTTAGCTATTTGCTTGTATACATAATGTGATTCATATGGCACATTCCGCTAATTGCGTAACATGGCACACAGGAACTCATTAAGTGAATTCTAAGCTGTTGCATAACAATTAAGCTTGTGTGGCAATTGTCCTCTACTTATATTTGCTGAAATGAAACTCACATTAATTCAATAAATTTGCCAGAAACTAGGCTTCTCTTTATCGAGCCCCATGCAGGATCTGTGGATTTATCTGTACTCTACAAAATTGCTCTTACCAGCAGTAGCCAGATACAGTATGACAACAATTTTAAGAGGAAGTAAGTAGCACATCACGTAATGTAAATGGCTATTAACTTCTTAGATCAGCTGCATAAAAATGTCTCAATTTGCCTGTGAATATTTCCTTTAGTAAATTTGTACAAGTCAGTTCTCTTCAGCCCTATAAATGTTTGCATTTGAGTGAAGTAATGCATGTTTTTACATTTATTTGATCTTTATAAGAGGTTACAGGCCCAAAGCTGGAGTTATTAAATGGACAGATTATAATTATATACAGGAAAGACATATTTCTTTGTACTGTGTTAGCCAGTAGATAGAAAAATATTTAGATTTGAGAGTCCTCAATGGTTGATATCTTTTAATGGCTAACTGAAAAGATGGTAACAAATTGCAAGCTTTCGAGACTGCTCAGGTCTCTTCATCAGGCATAGAATAATACAAAATCTGAAGAATCACATATTTATACACAACAGGGCACAGGAATAATGCAATAGATAAGACAAGTGATGTGAAGCAGAACTATCATTATTGGAGAGGGATAAACCATTGTGGCCATAAATATTGGAACAGTTCATAGATAAGGAGTGTGAAAGTTTTATTGTCTCTGATTGGGGTCTGGTTCTGTGTTGTAATGCCCCCACAAAGTCTGAGGAGCAAGTTCCTTAGCTGATGTAGAAAGATATAAATCCATGCGACACATTCATTCCTGCACTGTGTCAAAGGTTGTCATAAGTTTATATTCCCACATCCTTCTGTCTCTCTGAGATTTGAAGTTACCTTTTAATACTAGTAATTTCATGTCCATGGTGCTGTGATCAGTGATACAAAAATGTTTTGCGACAGGTAAATCTATTCGTTTTTCTCTTATTGTGTGGTGATGAGAATTCATCCTTGTTCAAAGCTTTTGCCCGGTCTCCCCTACATACAGACCCCCAGTTGGACAATTGAATATTGAAAGTAGAAATTGAAAATTATTTTAGGAGACTGCACCTGAGGGAATATTTCAATGATACAGAAGATTCAGAATACACTCGTACTGAAGGAAGATTGATCCTGTATGTAAACTTATGACAATCTTTGACACACTCCGTGCAGGAATGAATGTGTCACATGGATTTATGTCTTTCTATATCAACTAAGGAATTTACTCCTCAGTCCTTGTGGGGGCATCACAACACAGAACCAGACCTCAATCAGAGGACAATAAAACTTTCACACTCCTTCTCCCATAATGATAGTTCTGCTTCACGTCACTTGTCTTATCTATTGCATTATTTCTGTGCCCTGTTGTGTATAAATATGTGACTCTTCAGATTTTGTGGCCCAACCAGTTATTAGTTTTAGGCTGGGGTCACAATTGCGAGTTCAAAGCGAGAAACTTGCATCAATACCTGGCACTGCCGCCGGCACTCGGGACCGGAGTGTGCGGCTGCATATATTTCTATGCAGCCGCACACTCCGGTCCGAGTGCCGGCGGCAGTGCTGGGTATTGATGCGAGAGACTCGCGCGAGATTCTCACATTGCACACGCAATTGTGACCTCGGCCTTAGGGGGAAATCTGTAGTTTTGGATTCTCTTTTCCCTTAATAATAAATACCTTCATTTAAAAGTGCATTTGTGTTATCTTTGTCTAATATTTAAATTTGTTTTGTGATCTGAAACATTTAGCTAGTTGGTTTCCCTTCAGAACAATTTCCTCTACTAGACCAAAAAAAGCCTAGTTCGACAGTGTACAAACCCACTGCCATTACCGTATTTTTCGGACTATAATACACACTTTTTTCCTCCAAAAATGTGGAGGAAAATGGGGGGTGCGTATTATAGTCCGGATGTACCATCTCTGGCTGTGGTGGGGAAATGGGGGTGTGGCATTGACAGAGTTGCTGGTCACAGAGGCAGAAGCCGTCTGCTGCGGTTAACTCTTGTGCCTGCTGCTAAAGAGAATTGAAAATTCACTGCATTCCATGCCCATGGGCGTGGAGGGCAATGAATATTCATTTCTCTTTAATAGCATCCTGGTATAATTGGCTACCATCCCGGTATGCATGGCCCCATCCTTATCTTGGCATGATTGGCCCCCACCCCCATCCTGGCCCCATAAGAAAACATTAAAAAAACAAACCATCACACTTATCTACCTGGAGCTCCCTTGCAGCATCTTGTTCAGATGCCAACAGCTGCTTTATGCTTGTAAACAGCGCATGGCAGGGACATCATGCGCTGCTTGCAAGCCAAAGGGCAGCTGCCGGAATACTCTCTGCTCTGCACACCGGGACTGTGTGAACGGAGAGCAGTAAGTATTCATTGCTCTTTAATAGCGAGCACAGTGTCAACTGGAGCCTTCCTGCAGCTGTCAGTGGTCACATGTGCCGCTACTAAACGGAATATTCACAGCATTCCACACCCATTGTTTTTTTGAATGTTTTCTAATGGGGCCATGCATACCATGATGGGGGTGGTGGCCAATCATACCAGGACCGGGATGGGGCCCTGCATACCTGTATAGGGATGGGTCCATGCATACTAGGATGAGATGGGGCCCTGCATACCAGGATAGGGATGAGGTCGATCATTCCTGCCAGGATAGCGATGAAGGGGACCATTCCTACTAGTATAGGGATGAGGGGTCATGCCTACAAGGCTAGAGATAAGGGGGATATGCATACCAGGATGGGGATTAGGGCCATGCATACCAGGATAGGGATAAGGGGGGCATGCACACCAGGATAGAGATAAGGAGGCCATGCACACCAGGATAGGGATGAGGGGGCCATGCAAACAAGGATAGTGATGAGGGGGGCCATGCATACCAGGATTGGGATGAGGGAAATTACCAGTACCAGGATAAGGAAAATTAAGTTCAGAGTTGACGATATTTTTTGCTTTAATTTTTTTTTCCTAATTTCTTCCACTGAAACCTAAAACCTAGGTGCGTCTTATCGTCCGGTGCGTCTTAAAGTCCAAAAAATATGGTATGATCATGGAGCGCCTGCCAGGGCTGAGGGTTAATCGGTAGCTGGCTGGTTCTTAAGTGGATGTGTCACGGCAGCAGTGACCCGGTCAGTGGCCCTGGTCTTCCAATGAAAATGATGATAAAAGGGGAATAAAGTTTATAAGGAAATGAGTTTGTGACGGCACCTGTGGTACTCGGCAATAAAGATGGTAGCCGACGCTGCTTCAGAGTCGCTGGGGCTGATGGTGATGCAGCAGAGTTGTTACAGCTCTCCACAGGTGGAGCTAGGCCCCAGAGCAGCTGTATATATTGTGGAAGATGATGGTGGTTGTAGTGCAGGGCAGATGACGCAGTAAATAAATGTGAGGACACAGCAGGGTGCAGTCTTTCTAGTTTACTCAGTTTGTTGTTACAATCCCCAGCCGCGGTGCTATGTCCTCCGTGGAGGTGGTCCAGACATCTCTCAGATAGCTTGTTGGTGCATGTTGCCAGGGCTCCTTTAGATGTTCCTGTAATGGCCGTCTCACTATGCTGGCTACCACCTCTCCTGCCCTGCGTCTTCACACACTGTGTCCTGAGCCAGCAGACTCGGCTCTTGTCGGGCGACGTTGGTCAGACCCCTGGATCCTATATGTCTGCTTTTTCAGCGAATGTGTTGGATGTGGCTGTAGCACTTGCAGATACTGCAGCCTCCGGTTTCCTAGCTGAGTCCTTAGTTTCTACACTAGTTTTGGGGTCGGTCACTTAACTGCGACCTGGTCCCTCCACCGACCACGTTGGTGGATGCGGTCTCCACTGATGGATTCCTCACTATACGTGCCCCTAAGACCTCTTCTTCCTCTCCTTCTCTGGAGCTGCTTTCTTTCAATCCTCTTCACCTCTCTCCGTAGTCTGAGGACGAGCTCCTGGCTCTTTCAGTCCCCACCGCAGACTCTCCTTCGATTCACTGTCTGTGTCTTTTCTCCACACACACTAAGCTCCTCCCCTTCTCTACTTCCTCCATCCACATCCTCTTCCTAGTCCCTCCAGGGCCCTGAGAGGTCTGGTGTTGGATGTAAGTGTGTGTGTCCTGGCAGTGCCCCTCCTTACCTGAGAGCAGAGTACAACACCTCTGAATGAAGTGCAGTGCCCTTTTCCTTCCACAAATGTTGGGTCTCTTGTGGAGCATCAGGACCGGGGTGCGAGTCAGCTTCCATCAGTAGTTCCTTTACCAGGTGGACTGCTGGGTCACTATCCTGCATCTCTGCCCATTCATGGTGGGGCAATGGGTTTAGTGTGGTCTCTTTCACAATGTAGCGCTTGTTTTTCACCCCTTGGGTGCGTTGGGCCGCAACTGGGCAGTAGAAGGCAGGTAACTCGATTTCTTCAAGTGCTTCCGGATCTTCTTCCCCATCGGGTAAGTTGGGCATTCTGGACAGCGTAGCAGCATTGGCGTTCTTATGCCCCGCTCGGTACTTGATGGTAAACTCATAGTTGGAAAATCGGGCCATTCATCGCTGCTCCAGTGCACCTAGCTTTGCTGTTTCCAAGTAAGTCAGCGGATTGTTGTCCATGAAGATGGTAAACTTCACCAGAGCTAGGTAGTGTTTGAACCGCTCAGTCACAGCCCAGACTATGGCGAGGAACTCCAGCTTAAAGGAGCTGTAGTTGTCAGGGTTCCTCTCAGTGGGATGAAGTTTCCTGCTGACGTAGGAGATCACTCTTTTTTTTCCTTTCTGTACCTGCGACAGTACTGCTCCCAGTCCCACGTTGCTGGCATCAGTATAGAGGATGTATGGTTGGTCATAGTCTGGGTAGGCCAGAACCTCATCCCCCGTAAAAGTCAACTTCAACCGAGTGAAGGATCGTTCCAGTTCGTCATTCCAGTCAAATGTAGGACTCTTCTTCCTGGCCTTCTTGGGCTGGCCCATGAGAATGTTTTGCAGGGGTGTGGCTATTTCAGTTAAGCCCTTGATGAACCTTCAGTTGTAGCCTACCAACCTGAGGAACTGACATATTTCATGAATGTTGCTGATAACAGTGACTTTGTCAGGGTCTGGTGCCACGCCTTCCGCTCTCACTACGTGGCCTAGGTACTGCACCTTGGGCTTCAGGAGGTGGCTTTTGGACGGTTTCACTTTCAGGCCAAATTTGAACAGGGCTTTGAACACCTCGGCCAGGTGCTCCAAATGGTCTTTGTAGGTCCTGGAGAAGACAATGACATCATCTAGGTACAACAGAATTGTCTCGAAGTTCTTGTGTCCGAGGCAGCACTCCATCAACCTCTGGAATGTTACTGGCGCATTACAAAGCCCGAACGGCATGTAGTTGAATTCTGAGAGGCCCATTGGTGTTGCAAAGGCGGTGTTCTCTTTGTCTGCTTCTGCCACGGGAACCTGCTAATACCAACTAGTGAGATCTCAAGTAGAGAAATAGTTAGCGGTTCTCAGTGCAGCTAGTGATTCCTCTATCCTAGGTAACGAATAGGCGTCTTTATGGGTAATGCTGTTAATTTTCCTGTAGTCAACACACATCCTCATTGTACCATCTTTCTTTCTAAGGCCGGCGTCACACTGGCGAGTTTGATGCGAGTAAGTCGCACGACTTTCTCGCATCAACACCCGGCACGGCCGCCCGCTCTCGGACCCGAGTGTGCGGCTGCATATAAATACATGCAGCCGCACACTCGGGTCCGAGAGCGGGCTGCCGTGCCGGGTGTTGATGCGAGAAAGTCGTGCGACTTACTCGCATCAAACTCATCAGTGTGACGTCGGCCTAATGAGGACTAACGGAGCTGCCCAGGGGCTACAACTGTCTCTGATCACCACAGCCTCCTTCATCTCCCGTAACATACTCTTGGCACATTGATAGTGAGTTGGGGGTACAGGCCGGTACCTTTCTTTAATGGGCGGATACTTTATAGTGGGGATATGATGTTGGACCCCTTTTACCTGCCCAAAGTCTAAAGGGTGTTTGCTGAAAACCCGTTCAAACTCTTGGACTACTCGGTAAACCCCAGTCTTTTGGTGTGGATGGGTGGAGTCAGTGCCTGCGTGTAGCTACTGACACCAATCCTCCAGCTGTTTTGCAGAGCCATTGTCCTCCGCCTGGTCGGATGAGACCAAGGGTTTTGCTGTCTGAATTGCGCTGTGATTGACAGTGAACAGCTTAGCAATGGTGGAATACCGAGGTAGTGTGCATACTGGCACCCTCCCCTTGCGGATACCGACTACCCCTCTGACTGTCAAGACAGTGGCATACTATCAGAGTATACTGGTTCAACCAGGGCTTGGTAATTTTTTCCCCTGAGGCCTATGGCTGCCCAACACCAAATTAACATTTCACTCCTTGGGGTATTGCAATGGGGAATGAATCACTCACTCTGACACTGTTGACTTCTCCGCCAGATAGCTTTACCTGTTGTCTTTGCATCAGGGCCTTGATCTCCTTTTGCAGCACCCATTGCTAACTGGAACCAGCAGTTTTGGCTACCTGTCGCAACAAAACAATAACCTCAGCAAGAAAATTTACTTTCACATTTGAACCAAAGGTCATCATTGGGTTACATTCTCGTTGATCAATGTCTACAATTATCAGACCTTGAGATTTTAATTCTACTCGCCCCACCTTAATGGTCACCTCCTTACACCCCACCTGTGGCAAAGGCTGACCATTGCTGGCGACTATAGTCAGCTCATCATCTGGGCCACGAATAAGATCAGAGTCAGCCCAGTACCGTTTGTAAAGAATATATGGCATAGTCGTCACCTGAGAGTCGGTGTCCAGTAAAGTGTTCACTGGGATGCCGTCAATCACAACTGGGAGGACCGGCCGCCCTTCAACATACTTGGCTCGCCAGTTCTGTGGGCATGGTCATCCTACTCCTGGTGGTTGGCCCTCTGCCCCAGGGGTTGCTCATTTAAATGACAGAATCTTGTGACGTGCCCCGCTTTGCTGCAGCGGCGGCAAATGGGTCGTCCGTCCTGGTCGTAACAATCGTTGTCTCTCCCTCTCATCGGTGGGATCCTCTTCCGCTGTCGCCACAGGACGTCATCTGGACTGGAAGCTAACTGGATCTTCTCCTTCGGGGGCACTTGCAAGGACTGTTGGCTAGTGTAGCCACACTTTTGGTCAGTTCCTGAACCTGAAGGCGTAGTTCTGCAGATGGATCATTATGAAGTGTCTGTGCGTCGGCCTCAATGGGGGCCTGAGGAAATGATGCCGCCTACTGGTGGTATGTAATTGCTGGGCGCATAGGGGGCGCTGGGTAGCTGACATTTGGTTCATGCAACACCCGGATAGCCCTATATTTAAAGTTCGGGTCAGGGTTTTGTAGGGCCATGTGCATAGCTGTGTTCTGTGGGTGCTGGACAGGAGTTCCTCAATAAATTGTTCCTTTAACAATCTGTCTCCATTCTGCACACTGTCTGGGTCAATCTGCTGTACGGCCCGCAGTACCTCCTGAAGGTTAAGAGCATAGTCCCGTATACTGTCCTGCACCCTTTGTTTGCACCCAAAGAACCTCATTTTTATTTCTGCTGCAGTGCGGATGTCAAAGGTGCCCTTCAGCTTAGCCACAATTTGCTTAACAGTCTCTTTATTAGTGTCCTGCCAGGACTTTACTTCTCTTTGGGCTGCACCAGTTAACTGTCCAATGAGAATGCTCACTTTTTGGCTTTCAGACAGGGGGTACATTTCAAATAAACTGCACAGTCTCTCCTTGAAATCGCTCAGGGTATGCGACTCTCCTGAGTATTGCAGTAGCCAGGCCGCTCCCGATATATATGGCATTGATAGCGGCATTATAGGGACTGCAGCGGCAGTTGCCAGATCTTGCTGCGCTCTGGGGGCTGTGACTGTGACGGCTGCTGGATTCTGCTGTGCTATGGGGGCTGCGGCTGCACCTGCCTCTAAATCTTGCTATGGGGGCTGCGGCGGCGTCCGCCGCTAGATTTTCTCCTGCGTTAGACATTCTCTTCCCCCTTAGTTAATCTTAGCCAGGCTCTGGATTTCCACTGGCTTACCAGACTGTTGCTCCGTAGGCTGGATGAATGGTGCGTGCAGGATTCTAGGCCTAAGCTCCCTGTTCTCTGCCAGCTGCTGTCTTCGCAAGCAGCACTTCTCTTTTCGCGCACTCTCTCTGGCTCCACCCACAACGGCACTCCCCTTCTTCTCCTGCATGCCTCATGGCGTTGTAATGGCGGCAATCACACAGTTTAATACAGTCTATGGTACACAGTACCCGGCTATGCCGGGGTACGTATACTGTCCGTGACACCAAGTTGGAGCGCCCGCCAGGGAAGTGGGGATACTCGGTACCAGGCCCCTTCTTAAAGGGGCAGTGTCACGGCAGCAGTGACCCAGCCCGTGGCCCTGGGTGTCCAATATAAGGGGTATTAGAAGGGAATAAAGTTTATAGTAAAGTGTTCATGACGCCACCCGTGGTACTCGGTCAGGGACCAACGTTGCAATGCAGATCCTCTGGGATGATGGTAGGGCAGCAAAGTGTTAGAACCCTCTTGTTAGATTTTGTTTCAGTTTGCTGGTCACATGACCTTTTTTCCCTATTTAGTCTGGCTCCGCCCTTCTGGCTTTGCTGGACTTCATTGTATTATCTACTCTTAAGCTAGCCGGGTGCTTAGGTGCCTTACTCTGTCAGTTTTGCTTAATCTTAGGATCTCGTAGTAATTTGTTTTCTGTTTAATTTTTCCCTGCTACAATTTCTGTTAGGAGGTGTCCACCTTTTCTCCCAGTCCCTAGATCTTGTAGGGATTCTTCCCTCGCAACTATAGGTCTTCGTTCAGACTAGCTGAGGACTTTAGCGGGTCTGGTCGCAGGATCAGGTTCCCCGTTACATCGTAGGGATCAAGCTCAGTTTTATTGTAGGGACAGAATTCCCATCTTTCCTTAGTGCTTGTAGCAGTTCATAACACAAAGATGGTTAATCCCCCCACGAGTAGGGCTATGTCCCAGGACAGCTAGGATGTTAGAGGAGATGTTGTTGGTAGAAAGTGTCGTGCAGGCATGTGATGCAGGAAAGATTCAGAAGACACAACAGAGTGCAGTTTCCTTTACCTTTTACTGAGCTGTGTAGGTACAGTCCGGGGCTCAGGTTACAGATGATTCTGGAGTCGGTCAGCCTGAAAGCAATTTGGGAATCTCTTTATTCAGGTGGGTTGTGAGGCCTCCTTTCTAGCACTATTCTCTGAGGTACTTGCTGATGTAAACTCTGTTCAAGTTCCTCTCTGTGCCTGCTCTTTAGGTAGAACTCCACTTGCATGACAGGCAGCTGTAGGCTGCTTCAGGGATCGCTCCTATCTGGCGTCTCCGGCTCACAGTGCTGCTGTGTTGTCGAGTATCAGTTGGGGACAGAAAACCTGCTGTCTTCTGCCCCCCGGATTCTGCTGCTGGGGCTTTAGCACCCACTCAGCCTCGGGCTCCGTGGTCCGGTCTCTGGCGCTCAAGTCTGGGGGTGAGCTCAGCTTTAGCTCCTGTCTCCCAGCTCTTAGCCACACGTCCTCTCTCAACACTGCTCAAGCACTAACTAACTACTAACTTCATGCTTCCGACCAGAGAGCAGCTCTCCTAAAATCGGGTTAGAGCTCCCCCTGCTGGCCTGGAGCAGGAACTGTGTTGTATGCTGGAACTACATGTTAAGGGGATCCCTTCCTTGCTTCCAGGCATTACATCACTCCCCCCTGGAGGGAGGCAAGGTCACTGTGGCAACCGAACTCCTGGGGTGCCCCATATACAGGCAGAAAGTGGTCAGTAGATTATTACACTGACTGTTTTCAGAGTATCCCCAAAAAATCAATAAAAAAAACAACAAAAAAACACTTTACCTCCTCCTCCTATGCCTCTTCCACCTCCTCCTCCTCCACTTGGATCTCCGCCTCCTGGTTCAAGATTATAATTTTTTCTTTTTTTTAATTCTCTTTTTTAAGTCATTTCCCTATCCACATTTATTTGCAGGGGAATTGTCTGCTCTTGGCACCATTTAGCTTCCTGTTACAGCCACTAACCCTTAATCTGACCATTTTCCAGCCATTTTACAGCACTGACGTTCAGGTCCTCATTGACTTGAATGGGGTTCGGAGTCCAGGGTCAAATTCGATTCCAAAACCGGCCTTTTTAAAAGGCCACCTGAACCAGGCAATCCCGAACATCCACAGGTTCACTTATTACTAGTTGAACTCATTACGAAATGGCTCATTTCATAACTGAACCTAACAACTTTTGAAAATATGTAGAACAGTGAAATATATTGCAATACATAACATTATGTTCTCATACTATTTACAGTGCATACATTAAGAATTAAAATGCACTTTCAGTAAAAATATAAAATAACCTTGATAATTTACTAAAATCTTTCTAGAAACCCTAAATAAATAAATAAATAACATGGAAAACATCACTTTTCAGCTCAGAAGCAATTTTCAAAACAAATGTAATTTTAATCACAGAAGCACAAGATTATTTGTTGCCTCAAGTAGTATGTAGTTGATGTGTTGGCTTGCATAGTAATAATGATTTCAGCACATTTCTTCTGACATACAATGCCTGTGTGTTTGCATAAAGTATACCACTTCATTACAATACTACTTTGCATTAGACTAGCATAGACAATTAGAGATCAACAAATCTGCCTCAAATTCACTAAATTGTGTGGATTTTACTAGGAAATTTGTATTGCAGTGAAGGAAATTGATGAGCATTGATTGTTCCTTATTAGAGATGAGCAAACATCATCGGCTTCCTCCTTTTTCAGCAAGCTATAGCGTTTACCGAAGAAGCTGCATCGGTAACTCAGATAACTAGAGCGCTCGCGATGATCAGTTGTTTGACACCACATCTGCATGTGTCGCGGCTGTGTGACAGTCACAACACATGCATGGATAGCCCAACAAACAGGCCCCCCATGCATGTGTTGTGACTGTCACACAGCCGCGACACATGCAGCTGCGGCGCCGAATAGCTGATCATCGAGAGCGCTCCAGGTATCTGGGTTCGTGATGCAGCTTCTTCGGTAAGCGCTATAGCTTGCCAAATAAGGAGGGAGACGATGATGTTCGCTCATCTTTATTCCTTATTGTGCTCTGGGATTTCTCCAAACCCCAAAGCATAAGTATAGGATGTAAAAAAAAAATGATACACACCTCACTGTTCACCTGTCCTGCTGTCCCTGTAGTTGACCATCTGATCCCCCACCCATCATCTGACATTACTGCAGGCCATGCAGTCACACTGTCATTATGTGACGTGACAGTATGGTGCACAGTAATGTCTGGAGCCTATTTGAACTGGAAGCCATGGCTTTGGTTGCAGAGAATGAAGAGGATGCGTACATTCAGGCAAGGGGAAAAGATGAGGTATTTTTACTGTTTTACAGTTAATTATTTGTAAAATGAATGGTACGTATCATTCAAAACATACAACTGGTCCCACAGAAAAAAAGCCCTCATACAGCTTCACTGATGGAAAAATAAAAAAGTTATGGCTTTTGAAGAAAGAGATGAAATAAACAAAAGAGCAAAAACACAAATATCACCTGGTCACAAAGGGGACAAGAATAAGATTAAAATCATAATTGTCTGAACACTCTTTTAGTGGCCTCACACTAGTTCAGTCCTTGCAAAATCATTCACCACTATTTTTGAAGTTATAAGAATTAATCTTTGGCACAACTGTTGAGAAAGGATCTGTGGTGCCAGAGTAGGATCCCAATCCGTGCGAACATGCAATATAAGCTCGGCACACACCAAAGTAATGTGATGAAGGTTTAATAAAAATGTAGTGCATACAACAAACGTTTCGGTCTATAAAGACCTTCTTCGGTGTACTATAACATAAGCACATGAAAATAAATAAAACAATATGCAAAAAGCCGCATAGTAAAAACGGGCATATAAAGAAAGTATATACAAACATCATATTATGGTGGTCGCATAATGTAAGGGTAATGAGGACATATAATGCTCAGGAACTTCCAATATAATATATTATAGAAATATGCACTGTGCAAAAGAAATTAAGAGGAGTGGGGTATCCCTCAGAACAAAGATAAACAAGGATAAACATGAAATAAAGCAATTGAACATGCGAACTTACATACCAGGATATGTGCTATAAGTTGATAGAGATAGTACCTGGTGGAGATGTGATAAAAGTGGTGAGTGCACTGACTGACCTATTTACAGAGAGAACCTCTGTGTGAGGGTGGTAAATCTAACTTATCCTGGGCTACAGAGCTTTGCGGTGGGTAGTACGTACATAATATTTATGTTTCACTGGCTATTCTTTATTCTGAGGGATATTCCGGGAGTATTTTTGGATCCATTCCCGACTGGTATTTTTTAAGTAAGCTGTTAATACTTACGTGAAACATAAAACATTAAAAGCAATTTCTATATATGCTGTATATATATCAATAGAAATTTTGCACACTAAGAAAACATCACTGTAAATCCAAATGAAGATTAAAACACTACTCTAGGTGCCAGGAGAATTTTTTTCAAGTGGAGCTGGTTTATTAAAATAGCAGCAATGCAATTACACTTCTGTATCTCGGCACAAGAGCTCTGTCCTAGTTTCCAGACTCAAACTTCCCATGAGACTACTGTAACCTCAGCTACCCCTTAGTCACATAATACATAAATGCCTGAACATACAGTACATTATAGTGTTACATAATGAGAAGGGGAATTACAAACTGGAACATTAATCTCTTTACTTAAGGTAGGAATTTGTCATTTGTCAGCCACAGTCAAAATCAACACTGTATCTATTGCACATTGCACAGATCGTAAATGGATCTGCCATGTTAAAACATTTCAGTGTAATTGTACATATTTAATAACAAGAAGCTAATAAAAAAACATTACTTACCTGTTAAATCCCCTATCACTCCTCAATAGTCCTGACGTTTCTTGTTTATGTCATGCCAAGCATGCTATCTACAAGGAAGCATAACATATGAATTGTTACAACCATGTTACTCATCAGATCCAGGATTTTCATTTAGGCTCATTACTACAGGTGAATAAAATCCAGCAGCCCCCGTCATACATTCTGACGCTACACACATAAGTGAAAGAATAGGCCTTTCTAAAGAGGTCACTGAATCAGTGCGTGGTCCAGTAATAGGATGTCACCATTGTAACAAGTCAATTCAGGAGATTTCTTCCCGCCTAATTGATCAACGGTCATTTGTGAGTGATATTATTGAAAGTTGAGGCATTTTGCAATACTCAGTACAAAATATGTGCACAATGGGACTTCATTGCTGAGCAGCTGCATGCAAACCTTGTATTACCAAGCACAATGCCAAGTGTTGGATGGAGTAGTAGAAGGTATACTGCTATTAGACTCGATACCTGCCTGTTTGCATTGTGCCAACTGTAAAATTTGGTGAAGGAAGGGTTTGGCCTTGCACCCCTAGTTCCAGTATATTGAAGTCCTAATTCTTCATTATATCAAGACACTTTGGAAAATTCTATGCTTCCAACGTTCTCTGAACAGTATTGTTTAAGCTCTGTTCTGTTCCCGCTTGACTGCACCACAGTGGACAAAGCCACTTCTATTAAGGCAAAATAGGTGATTTTGTTGTGGATGAACTTAACTTGCCCTTGATAGAGCCGTGACCTCAACCCCAGTGAATACCTTTTGGATAAACTATAATAGAGACTGCGAGCCAGGTCCTGTCATCAAACATCAATGTCTAACCTCACAAGGTTTCCTTCTGGCTGCAAATATGGTAGTGACTCCATATTAATATGTGCGGATTTAGAATGGGTATTTTATAATAGCTCCTATAGGTGTATTATTTAGGTGCCTCAATACTTCTGTCCACAGAGCAAATTTTGGTGTGTGTCACATTTTCAGATTGTGCTGCTACAAAGTGCTGCAAAAAGAATTAAGATACTTAAAATAATTTTGATTTACAGCCCTGTCACATGGCTCATGTACAAAGCTTACGTTCTTGGGCTGAGTTTTCAGTGCGGACATTCTAGATTGCATTATTAAATGTAGGGAATGTAATAATAATGTGGTGTATTCAGCAAGCACACTTAATGTTAAGACATTCTGCTAGTACTATCAATAACGGGGAGCGGGGAGTGCTATGTTGGCATTACTAATAATAAGGGCTCTCTTTTATAATTTGGTGACCTCTAACTTGAGATACTTTAGTTTAGAATTCAAGATATAGACATAGGCATACCTAACGTGAGATAGTGTGCAATAGTTTGCACTATGAAGTACAAATCTTACTTTTTTAATGTTAGCAAATGAAACAAGGGTAACTCCAAGCCTTAATTGTATATTATAACATTGACTAGCTCATGAACCCAACTATGCAAATTTAAATGGGAGGCCGACCTTCAGCATAAATTTACAGATGGCTCCATGCCTATTACGTAAGTAGCAAAATTTCACACTGCATAAATCATTTGGAAGCATCAATAAAGCGTCTGTTTAGGTGGCAAAAATTTACTCCAATTCTTCAAGCTTCTGCTGGAAGTGTCATGACCAAGTAGAGGCATTAATTCATGTGTGTTGGACTTGTAACAACATCCAGCCCCCGTGGAGGCAGGTTTTTTAATTATAAAATCAATCTTAGGATATGACTTTCCTTGGAGCCCTGGAGTTGCCTTGCTATCATTAGGATTAGATATTATGTATTTTGAATAATTGGTTACTATAATCCATATTCTTACCCCCCAGACCCCAGTCCAGAGCCTCTCATCTAGCCAAATCAGATCTCTCCTACTTTGCACTGACGAGGACCAACAGTCCGAAACACTGTGTCTGCAAATGGAGATTCTGATTTGGCTTTTATCCTAAGTCATATTACAAGACTCGTTAAAGGGTTGATTGTGACTTGTAGGATCGCTACTTCCAATAGGTGGCGCTATAGAGTACAAGTCCTCTTTGTTTGAAGAGGCAATTTGCATATTAAAATTTCCCAGAGGAGCATTGCACGGCGAATAAGCCTCCTTACCTTGACACGCCAGAGCTGGTATGTCACTCTCCACAAGGAGAAACCTTACCCCCCAGACCCCAGTCCAGAGCCTCTCATCTAGCCAAATCAGATCTCTCCTACTTTGCACTGACGAGGACCAACAGTCCGAAACACCGTGTCTGCAAATGGAGATTCTGATTTGGCTTTTATCCTAAGTCACATTACAAGACTCGTTAAAGGGTTGATTGTGACTTGTAGGATCGCTACTTCCAATAGGTGGCGCTATAGAGTACAAGTCCTCTTTGTTTGAAGAGGCAATTTGCATATTATTCTTACAACAGTGAGTTATAATCTAGTCAAAAATTGGAAGACCACATCATTTCGCTCAATTGCAGAAATTCTTAGCATAGTACAGCATATTTGTGTAATGGAGTACTTGGTCATAGGGTGAATGGAGAAACTGGTATATTTTTAAAACCAATTGGAGAAATGGCTACAGTGTTTCATTATATGTGTGTTAGTTATGATAATACCCCATTTATTCTCATGTACTTAAAGAGGACCTGTCGTATATCCCCCAAAAATTAGTTTGTTACCTTGCCAAAATTCTACTGCTGCCCTGAATTGCAGCTGCTTTCCTTTTTTCATTTAGTGCATCCATTGCAGAGATCTGCTTTTTCTTGTGTTTCATTGACAAGTCGCTTGTGGTTCAAGTGGACACTTCCCCATTTATGATGCTCCTCAATCACCGATTCACAGTATCTGATACTGGTAGAACAGTGTGATCTTGTGAGATCACCCTATTTCTGAGAGACCACACTTTAAGACACTAAGGCCTCTTTCACCATTCCGGCGGGCGCCTGGCGGCGCCCCCGGCATTTTGCCGCAGCGCCGCATGTGAAAACCTTTCACACTTCCGGCGGCCAAAATGCGTTTTTTTGCCGGATGGTTTCTGATGCTTGGAGAGATAAGCAACCATCCAGCAAAAAAAAAATAACGATATATGCAGCGTTTTGTCCGGCCGCCGCAATGTACATTTGCGCCGCATCCGGACAAAACCGCATGCAATGCATTGACATGCGGCGCCATGCGGCGCTAATGCATGTCAATGCAAAAAAAGCCGCATGCGGCACATCAGATTTTCAGATGCGGCGCTGCGGCAAAATGCCGGGGGCGCCGCCAGGCGCCCGCCGGAAATGTGAAAGAGGCCTAACCTGGGCGCACGTCACAGGCAAGTGGCATTGATAACAGGGAGATCTCATGACATCACGCTGTTTAACCTGAATCAGGTGCTATCAAGTGGTGATTGAGCAGCATCTTCTGAAATTTCCTTTTAAGCCACGAGCATAATTGGGCAAAAATAGATAAAGAAGGATATCTCTGCAGTGGAGGGACAATATAAAAAGTGGAATGCATGGGCCAATTCAATAACAAATTGCCTCTCCAGAAAGGAAGGGGCCTTGAACGCTATAGCGCCACATGTTGGAAACCACAATCCTTCAACAGGTGGCGCTATAGAGTTCAAGTCCTCTTCCTCTCTGAAGAGGCAATTTGCATATTACATTTCTCAGAGGAGCATTGCACAGCAAATAAGCCTCATTAACTTGGCATGCCAGAGCCGGTATGTCACTCTCCACAAGGAGAAACATGGCAGTTTCAAGGCAGCACTGGGATTTTGGCAAGGTAACAAACTATTTTTCTAGACACTTGATAGAATCCCTTTAAGATATAAACAACAATAGCATTTAATTACCTAAAACATTATTCATATGCAAAGGCTTGTTCCTTTT
Source organism: Oophaga sylvatica (assembly GCA_033576555.1). Lineage (NCBI taxonomy): Eukaryota > Metazoa > Chordata > Amphibia > Anura > Dendrobatidae > Oophaga > Oophaga sylvatica. Next base: position 148,380,328 of record JARQOD010000005.1, on the reverse strand, counting down.
CCCTTTCTATTTGTTTCTGGTTGCGCAGCTAGAGTTAATTGTTTGCTATTTTTCTTCCCCTAATATGTCATCCTTCCCTCTATTTTCTCTCCATTTAGGCTTCTAACATTATACATATTCTTTGCCATGAGGATATGACAGAATGTTATTACACATTGAATGAATATTGTATTTATATCCGTGTTAAAGCACCAAAATTTTAGTTTTTACTATAGAATTGCAAAATGTAGCTGTATGCTTATAAAAAATGAAAATCTTTCACTAGAAAATGATGGTGGCAGGTTTACTGAAACACATACAGAGACAATCTTTTGAGGCAATCATCCAACTTTTGAGCTTAAAGAGAATCTGTTTGTAAGATCAACCCACTTAAGTCTTCTAAATAGGTTTCAAGGTTATAGGAAGCTGAATAAAATGATACCGTTCTAACATTTGTACAAAGCATTCCTGTTCCTGTTTCAACATAGTCATGTGATGTCATAGACCAAATGAAAAAGAGAAGAATTAACTGGGTAGAAAGGCAAAATGAGCAATTCTAAGTACGCAGTGCTATATAATATGATGACTGCAATATATTAAGGGGATAAAAACTTTTATGGGAGGAGGAGTGCTTCTTTAATAATTTCGGTACCTGTACTGTAGTAAGTGACATGCGCCTCCATGCACTGTGATAGAAATAATTTTCTAGTCTGAAACTGGAGCAGCATTCCTAATGAAGAAAGCGCCAGCAGATTTGATGAATTTGAATACCGTTATGACGTAAAAGCTTTGATGACTCTGCCCCATTGTCTTTATGCAAACAAATAATTAGCCTAGTATTTGCAAAACAAGACAGTAGTCTTTTATTTTTCATTATTTCTGATTTTTCTATTTCTTTTACACTGCTTTTCACCTCCCCATGCATTACTTACACACTGCTATATTTACAGCCGGCAGTAAATTAACAATAAGGCATTTTGATAAACACGTTATAGAAATATTTCACAATGTGATTCAATTATTTCTTTCAAATGCTGTCCAATGGAGTTCTATGGTCTAGTTATCTTATTACTGGCATGGTAAAACGTTGGGATAATAGGAGAAGAAATCCTGTTGTGAAAACACATTGCAGCTGTAAAAGACAAGTCTTGCATTTGCATATTTATATATGAAAGTATAATCTATTTCTCATTTTCCTTTTCTCAAGATATTTGTTTGTAATTTCCCACTAGCATCATGGGTAGAATGTCTATTGTACAATTATTTAAACCTGACATGAATTAGAAGGTAATCTACAAAGCTAAGCGAAACACAGCATTTGAAATCGGTGTACGCTATAAAATGCATACATGAAGCATCTCCAGCTCACTCAGGTCCCATTCCTTGCTGGTGATGAGCTCCACTTTCTGCTTCATATAATCTAATGTCTATGTGAATACATTGTAATTACACCTCTCCGTATCATCGTACTCATCTTTCAGGGAAATTTTACCTGGCAGTCCGCACAGTGAGCACACTTAAAACAAATGTATCGCTCAGGTCACATTTATCTCTATTCTGGGGGCTTGTTCCCAGTTAAATGTAAGCTCCTCTTTTATGATGAAAAAAAAATGCATATTACATTTATGCTTGTACAATATCAGGAACCTTACTTTTATGTGTGTTTGCTAAATGAAGTTTCCTTATGAAACAGATGATCTCCAGCTCTTGAGAGCTGCATGAAAAACAATATCGCAGAATAGTGTAAATGTTATCTATCCTCAAGCACAAGCACTATTTCTACATTTCTATCAGACAAGGTTGAAAATAACAGCTACATTTCATTTACTACCAACTGAACATTACAGAGCATACAAGCACAAACTTTTGAGAATTGCACATAATCATAGATGCTTGCTTAACAAATTTTAACAACATGAAAGTAAATGGATGAACCAATGGTGTTCTTCATTTTTTTGTTTATTTACCCATGTGTTTTGGGCTCAGCTGGTGAAGTTGTTTCGCCAAGCCCTGGGTAGTGATGAGCTTTTCCGAATTGTCAGGTTCAGAGTGACCCAGCAAAGTTGGACAAGCCAGACATCACGTGGAGGAGCGAGGACCAGAAGAGCGGGTTATGCTGGATGGGACAAGGATCAGTGGAGCTGGAAATGCTGGATGGCACAATGATCAGCAGGAACAAGAAATACAGACTGGTACCTTGAAATAGCAGAGCCAAATGTGCAGACCGCAACTTGGAACTATGGGTATGAGTAGGCTGGCTGGTAAATTGATGCAGAGCTGAGTGTGTGAGCAGCAGCCTGGAACAGGAAAGCTAAATAGAAAGTCACATACCTTAGAGTCAAGTGTGCAACCAGAACAGAGGAACAGTGAGCTGAAACAGCAATCAGAAGCTTTGGAGTAGCAGAGTTGAAAGCGTGGACAGCACCAGGAGTAGTAGAGCTTAATCAGCAGCCAGGCATCTTTGAGTTGCAAAGCTGAGTGTGCAGTACAGTAAAGATGTATATCTTTGTACCATGTTAGCCAGTAGATAGAAAAATATTTAGAGTTGAGAGTCCTCAGTGGTTGATACCTTTTAATGGCTAACTGAAAAGATGGTAACAAATTGCAAGCTTTTGAGACTACTCAGGTCTCTTCATCAGGCAAAGACTAATACAAAATCTGAAGAATCACATATTTATACACAACACAGCACAGAAACAATGCAATAGGTAAGACAAGTGAGTGTGCAGTAAGGATACAAACATAGCAATAGGTTGTTTCTCAAGTGGATCAGTTAGGCCTCTTTCACACATCCGTTTTGCGCCTGACGGCGCGATCCGGCGTCGTGCCGGAGCACCGGATCTGGCAACTAGTATGTAAAACGGATGAGTCGGGAGCAGTCTGTGAAGCTTGTTAAAGAAAAAGAGAAAAAAAAAGTATATTAGCCTCAACACTAACAAGTAAAAAAAAAAAAAAAAATTATATACTTACACGATGGTGACCGCCGCGTCTCTCACGCCGACGACTCTGGGAGGCACTTTGAGGACCAGTTCCGGAAGACTAAAAGAAAAAATTTAAATCTGGGATATAGGCATATGTGTTGGGTGCAGTGTGATGTATGTACTAAATGGTTTTCTATGTGTTGTGTGTAGTGTGATGTTGTGTTTCTGCGATTGATGCAGGATACTTACGAATTGTGAGCCCACTCCGGGTATCTCTCCACCCCATCCTTCTTCTTCTGGGAGCTCCTCTTCATCTTGCGATTCCTGTTATTAAAAAAAGACAATGAATACACATATCCCACAGAAGGATTGTGAAAAAAGTTAAAAATTTTTACTGCCAAATGCTGACGATGTGAGGGAGGGCTCCCAGAAGAAGATGTGTCTTCCGGAGGCAGCAGCTCCCTTGCCTCCAGTTCTGGCGGTGGAGCTGCTGCTGCTTCCGCTGCTGCTTCAGCTAATGCAGCTGCTGCTGCCTCTGTTTGCCTTTCTCTGCTGTGGAATAAAGAGACAAAAAGGGCCATGGAATATATGTATATTCCATGGCCCTGGCTGAAAAAGAAAAAATTGACTACATTTTTTGGGAATGGGGATGTGATATTTACCGTCTTCTGTCGGATCTGCTCTCCTCCTCTTGCTGCTGCTCCTCTCCCCTTTCTGGTGCCTGTTGGCGTCGTCTGCTGTGGAATAAAGAGACAAAAAGGGCCATGGAATATATGTATATTCCATAGCCCTGGCTGAAAAAGAAAAAAATGGTTACATTTTTTCGGAATGGGGGATGTGATATTTACCGTCTTCTGTCGGATCTCCTCTCCTCCTGTTGCTGCTGCTGCTCCTCTCCCCTTTCTTGTGCCTGTCTTTGGCGTCCTCTGCTGTGGAAACAAAACCAGCCAGTGAATATATGGATATTCCATAGCTCTGGATGAAAAAGAAAAAATTGGTTAAATTTTTGGGGAATGGGGGATGTGATATTTACCGTCTTCTGTCGGATGAGCTGCCCTGTCGCTCCATTTCTGCTGCTGGTGCTGTTGGTGTGGTGGTCATCTCTGGGTGGGTCTTCCTCTCTTCATGGCTGGCTGCATGCTAATGGCTGAGTGTCCCACTGCATGCTTTATATATGTTTGCTGTGGGCTGGGCTATCAATTAAAAAAACCAGATCCGGACATCGGATACGGCTTTTGCCAGATCCGGCGCATTCCGGCGCTCATAGACTTTGTGACAAAAGCTGGAAGCGCCAGAACCGGCGCTTCCGGCTTTTTCGCCGGAGACAAAAAACGTTACAGTTGCCGTTTTTTTCCATACGCCGGAATACGACCAGACACCAGATCCGGCAAAAACCAGACGCGTCGCAAGGCCATGCGGCGCGATCCGGCGCTAATGTTAGTCAATGGGAAAAAAACGGATTCGGCATTACATTTCGCTGGATCCGGTTTTACAAAAAAAAGGCCGGATCGCGCCGTCGCAAAGTCCAATTGTAGCAAACATGGGATTGTAAAATGGATAGCTCTACCACCACACGTGGAAGCAGCATGTGTTCCTAACTCAATAGCAGCATACAGTGAAAGCAAAGCCAGGATGACAGTAGGGTGTCATAGGATTTGTATTTCACTTTATGATTCATAAGTTTAATTATAACTATGTTTTGTTTTGCATACTACACTGATCTATTAGGTTCGCTCACAATTTTTGATGAAGTCGGATGAGTGCAATCTGATAAACAAATTGTATTGCACTAGGCCTAACTATGGAGCAGCTCACATCTGTGATTATTTTCTCATGCCAATTTCGGCATATGAAGCAGTCCAGCATGCTGCGATTGCATCCGATAATCGATCGCATGCACCCACACAGCCTATGGGTGCATGTGAAACCTTGCACTGCACTCGGATATCATCCAGTGCAAGCGTTCTCGCGGATGCTGCAATGGAGTAATGAAGAAATTTTTTATCACTTCCTCTCACCTGTGCTCCGATTCTCGCATGCAGAAATCAGTCACTGACACTCGCTCATGCTCGCTGCTGATGGAGCGAGTGTCATTACATTGGCATCCAATGCATGACTATGATGTCACCAAAAGTCCTTTAACTGCATGAGTCTAGAGGAACTAAAGAGAGGTAGCTCGTCTGCAAGGCTTTCGTTAGATATGTTTCCATGTTCATATTTGGTGCATATTGGATGCTGCGTACAGCTCAGCATCAATTCGCAGCGTCCAGATGTTATAGCATAGTGAGGGATTTTATGAAATCCCATGTCCAACTGCGTTTAAAGACGCAGGTGCAGACTGCGAAATACGCACATGCGATGCATCTTTCTAGACCGCAGCATGTCTATTTATCTTGCGGTGACGCTCATTCTCCACAAGATAAATAGCACCATCCTATGTATAGGATGCGGTGACTCCGCATGTGTTTAGTAGCCTACCACCCTAGTAGAGCACCTTCACACAATCGATAGTTTGGCAATTTCAGCCTACTCTACTTCTCTGCTATCGGCTTCTGCATCTTTGAATAATGAAGTCTATGTTCTAGACAAAATGTCACTGTACATACTGTACCTATGGGATTGCCTCACAATAAAGCATTCATGAATCATTCATTTTTTGGAGTGCTGAGTATCTTTACACACACACTACTGGAGCATCATATTATTGGTAGCAGATCTTTTGTTTACATAGGATGATGTGCTGCTGAGAACAATAATTAGTCACTTAAAAAGCATTCCACTTAACAAACAAGCATTTTGCTCTTTTGCTGTATGTTTCATAGAATATTTAGATGGGAATAAACATTTCTATGAATGCTCATTGCCCAAATATTGACTTGTCTAAATGGGCCCATCTGTCCATGTGTATAAAATTATGCACAATATTCTATGTCTGGTCTGATTAGTGACTTCAGGTTCTTTGTCAAATCTATCAGTAAATACACAAAGAGCAACACGTGCAAAGCAAAACTGAAGTGAGAGCAGAGTCAAAACACAAATAGTAATGATAAAAGACATGCGTATGATACTTGTTACACATCTGTATGGGTATCCACCTCTTCCGACAAGCCTACAACCTGCAGTGATCATCAGTCTACTGAACCACCGCACGACCAGCTCTATCCTCTCCTAGTGTATCCTCACCCATCCCTGTATACTGTGAGCCCTTGCGGGCAGGGTCCTCTCTCCTTCTGTACTTGTGTGTGCCTTGTATTGCTCACGTTTACTGTACTTGTCTATATTCGCCCCTTTTCACATGTAAAGTGCCATGGAATAAATGGCGCTATAAAAATGTATAATAGTAATAATATCCCGTGCTCTTCTTCCTTCCACTGGGTCTGTATCACACTGTTGTGTGCCACGTTATGTTTTGCAAGTTGCCCAACCTGGTTCAATGACATCATGTCCCTAGACCTATTTAAGGCCCATTGACCCACACCAGTATCTTGGGATTGCTGCATCAAAGCTCACCCAGACCAGAGGCATACAGGATCCACCTCACCTGATAACCCTGACAAAATCCCAACACTATGGATTTAAGAAATGCAGCAACCACAATAGCATTGCAGTGGGATATGGAAAATCTGCCTAGACTGCTAATGTAACTAGCTATTAGTGGACCGGAACTTGTCCAGGCAGTGCAGGATTTCTCAGTCTTGGACACCAGCAATTTCACCACAGGATTCTCAATACCTGCCACAGCCTAATTATCACCTGAGAGAGTCTGATAGGGTAACATATCCACATTTGCCCACTTCTGCCCTTTTTGATGGATACATTAAAGCTTGCTGGGGCTTTGTGAAACAGTGCCCTGTACGTTTTGAGTTATGTCCCCAGTAATATATTTCTGACTGGTCCCAAATGGCCTACATTTTTTTCTTTGCTGTCTGTGGATGCTTTGGCTTGGGCTGCACCATTGTGGGAGCTGGACGACCCTATGATGCATTTCATACTATCTAACCTGTCTGCCATACATAAAGCATTTGACAAATCGGTTCGTGTCCACTTTACCGCTGATTTCATACTGAGGCATACTGCAGAAAAGAGACTAACACTAGAGAACATTATGCTATCCAGTTCCGCACCTTGTCTGCTGAGTTGGCCTGAAACAATGACTCTCTCCTGGCTGTCTTCGATGCCATTTTATCTAGTTGGATTAAAGATGAACTCGATGGCACAGATTTACTTTCCACCCTCGATGACTTGATTACTCTTGCCATCCTGAGTGGACTTCTATTTTAAACAACAGTCTAATGAAAAAACGCTTGATTCCCATATGTCACATTCCGGAATGTCTTCAAAATCTACCAAAATGGCTGTATCAAAATGCATGGAGATCGCTCAAGACAAATTATCTCAAGGTAAAAGATCCGTTGCCTTACTGGCAGACTCTGTTTGTATTGTGGTGAATGGGATCATTATCGCAGGAACTGTTCAAAACTAAGTGCCAAACAGAGAGAACTTCAGACTCTAGGTGAAGGAAGTATCGCCTTGGGATTAGCACTATTCTCCATGAAAGTTAAATAGCTTCTCTGTGTTCATGTGTTCAAGTGCTTATTGATTCCAGAGCAGCAGAGAATTTTATGGACTCTCTGGCGAAAAGGCTGAAAATTCCTTTAGTTTCTTTGCAGACACCCTTAAAGTAAACCTCTGTGCAGTAGGTCAACATTTTGAGGTGGTTGTAGCTGTTTCCAGACAATGAAATAGTCGTATCTAATTCTGTACAGTGAAAGTAACTATTTACATTGGTTCACTAAATATTGAGGACATTTCTTTTTTAGTTTTGCCACTTTTTGATGCAGTGCTTTTGGGACTTCAGTTACATCCTCCAGTCATTGACTGGTCATCTGACAAGATCTCCCGTTGGGGATCATTTTTGTTTCATAACTGCTTTGAAATTCCGCCTAAACCACCTTCTCAGAAACTTTGCTCTGTATCCAGTGACTCTCATTTCCCAGCATCCTATCACTGCTATCAAAACTTCGTAGTTGTGTTCTCCGGACATAAGGCCAAAGAGAATCACAGGAAAGACGTGATTGAGCCTGAGTGTGTCCTTGCTTCTGCCTCTTCGTTTTCCAGCTCTCTCCTTTTCTGTCCCTCAACAGGTTCTCATTTACAGTCCACGCAATTCCTTCTTCTGATCCTATCATGGAGCATGAAATCAACCAAGTTATGGAATGTGAAATAACTTGTGGTCCTGAGGAGAGATGCTGGATGCCAAAAAAAGGACATATATGCTCATATCTTGATCAAGAGATATCATACGAAACATCCTCTTTCTAATTATCACTGACTTATCTGGAAAATGCCCCATGGGGTAGAGGGGGTACTTTTACACACTTGTTAATGATACTCCAAGCTTTGCTTCCTTCTGCTAACCTCTATTGTGCTCCATGTCGAGTTTTGCAAGTTGCTTAGCATCGATAAATGACATCATCTCTCTAGACCTATTTAAGGCCCATTGACACAGACCTGTGTCTTGGGATTGAGACTCTAGACTTCTTTGCTTGGTGTGCTCCACCTTCTTTGCATACTGTTCTCTAACTCATTTCCATCCCTGCTGGGTTCCACTTCTTCCATCCTGCTGCTCCGGAGATTCCTGAGTGTGCCAAGTTCTCACTTTCCATGTGCCTTCCCATTTGCTGCATCACTGCCCGGGTTCTGTGTACCAACCAGACCTGAGGCTTAAAGGATCCACCTGGTGAGCCTTACAATACTCAGGCAGTGAACCAACAATTGAAATGAGAAAACAGTCAAAACACAAATGATAATGATTAAAGACAGTAGATCAACAGAACTGAATAGAAACTAATGAGGTGCACCTGTCATCAAGTGGCAGGAAAAGGAGCTGTTGAAATGAGCAGTATACACTGTGTGCAGAATTATTAGGCAAATGAGTATTTTGATCGCATCATCATTTTTATACATGCTGTCCTACTCCAAGCTGTATAGGCTTGAAAACCATCTGCCAATTATGTAAATCAGGTGATTTGCATCTCTGTAATGAAGAGGGGTGTGGTCTAATGACATCAACACCCTATATAAGGTGTGCTTAATTATTAGGCAACTTCCTTTCCTTTGGCAAAATGGATCAGAAGAGAGATTTGACCGACTGAAAAGTCAAAAATTGTGACATGTATTGCAGAGGGATGCAGCAGTATTGAAATTGTCAAACTTTTGATGCGTGATCACTGAACAATCAAGCGTTTCATGGCAAATAGCCAACAGGGTCGTAAGAAGCGTGTTGATAAAATAAAAGGCTCAAAATAACTGCCCATGAATTGAGGAAAATCAAGCGTGAAGCAGCCAAGATGCCATTTGCCACCAGTTTTGCCATATTTCAGAGCTGCAACGTTACTGGGGTATCAAAAAGCACAACGTGTGCCACACTCAGGGACATGGCCAAGGTAAGGAAGGATGAAAAAAAGACCTCCTTTGAACAAGAAATATAAGATAAAATGTCAAGACTGGGCCAAGAAATATGTTATATGATTTTTCTAAGGTTTTATGAACTGATGAAATGAGAGTGACTCTTGATGGGCCAGATGGATGGGCCCGAGGCTGGATCAGTAAAGGGCAGAGAGCTCCACTCCGACTCAGACGCCAGCAAGGTGGAGGTGGGGTACTGGTATGGGCTGATATCATCAAAGATGAACTTGTGGGACCTTTTCGGGTTGAGGATGGAGTGAAGCTCAACTCCCAGACCTACTGCCAGTTTCTGGAAGACACCTTCTTCAAGCAGTGGTACAGGAACAAGTCGGTATCGTTCAAGAAAAACATGATTTTCATGCAGGACAATGCTCCATCACATGCATCCAAATACTCCACAGCGTGGCTGTCCAGTAAAGGTCTAAAAGAAGAAAAAATAATGACATGGCCCCCTTGTTCACCTGATCTGAACCCCATAGAGAACCTGTGGTCCCTCATAAAATGTGAGATCTTCAGGGAGGGAAAACAGTACACCTCTCGGAGCAGTGTCTGGGAGGCTGTGGTGGCTGCTGCGCGCAATGTTGATCATAAACAGATCAAGCAACTGACAGAAACTATGGATGGAAGGCTTTTGAAAGGTGGCTATATTGATCACTGATTTTTTTTGTTTTTGTTATTGAATGTCAGAAATGTTTATTTCTAAATTTTGTGTTGTTATATTGGTTTACCTGGTGAAAATAAACAAGTATGATTGGTATATATTTGGTTTTTATTAAGTTGCCTAATAATTCTGCACAGTAATAGTTACCTGCACAAACAGATATCCTCCTAAGATTAGCAAATCTAAAAGAAACACCACTCCAACTTCCAAAAATATTAAGCTTTGATATTTATGAGTCTTTTGGGTTGATTGAGAACATAGTTGTTCAATAATAAAAAGAATCTTCTCAAATACAACTTGCCTAATAATTATGCAAACAGTGTATAAAGCAATTTTCCAATCTAAATTAATAAAACACAAATATTAATTATTTAACACATAAGTAAACATCAAGTGCAGAGAGCAAAGGTAAGTTAACCTCTGTGTAAAACACTTCTCCATGTGCTTATTGGCAAAATATGTTTTAAGTTGATGTGGCATGTCCTAAACAGGGCATCCCAGAAATCTGGATGAACAGAATCATATTTGCAGGCAGAATTTATTCAAAATTCCTCATCAATGTTGTGAAAAACTTATTTGCAGCTGCACAAAATGTCTGATAAAGGTGATTACAGGAAAAGAGAGATGTGCAGGTTATTAAACTTAAAGGTTCACTTACTTTTTCTACCTACCCTGTGGGTAATTAATCAATGTGCTCAATAAAAGACATGAACAGTACAACTATTATGTGTTGTTTGTTTAGTTTTAGATTGTCTTTGTCTATAATTATGACTTAGATTACAATCAGACCACATTTTCCAAAATATTGGGGCTTCACATCTTAATTAGTGGATGCAGATTTTTCATTTAGTCACATTGTCACAGTTGTATACCATCCAGCACCGTGCGATGCAGTCTTCCTTTATTAATATTTGTGAACGAATGACTAGTTCTAAAGAGCGTACTGAAGTTGAACGTTGTCCTGTAACAGGATGTCACCATTGAGATGAAACATTTCATGACATTTCTTCCCTCTTAAATCTTTGATCAGTTCTGAGTGGTATAATTCAAACATGAATGCATTTAGAAACCACATCAAGTAAGCCACATAGTCGCAGATCACATATAGTTACAGAGTTTGACTGACGAGTGCTGAGGTGCTTAATGACTAGTGGTCGCCAATGGCTCAATAACTGCAAAACTCCAACCTCCTCTAGCATTAATGTCAGCACTCATCTGGCAAAAAAACAGTACACCAGGAGCTTCTTGGCACGTGTATATATGCTGAGCAGTTGCATGCACGCCTTTTATTACCTAGCACTAGTGTTGAGCATTCCGATACCGCAAGTATCGGGTATCGGCCGATATTCGCTGTATCGGAATTCCGATACTTAGTTCCGATATTTTTCCAATATCGTATACCGGAATCGGAAGTTCCCATAATTCTTTGAGAGGCAATGTGATTTTAGTCAGCCAATGAGGAATCTTATGAAGTGTGGGCACATCCTGTAATGCTGCGGTCATCTTAACTAATGGCATGGCTGTGATTGGCTGCTGAAATGATGTCAGAATGCACTATAAAAGGCGCCGCCGCCATTTTAGCATCACTGTGCTGTGAACTCAGTTAGGGACAGAATGCTGTTCTGCTGACTTTGAGGGACAGTTAGATATTGCGATTTTGTGTACTGGGCTTTAGGCAGGTTAGTTTACCAACCGCTGTGTAAAGCTTCCTTTTGCCAGTGTTGTTTTAACAGCTCTGTGCAAGGTGTGTGTGAGAGTGCAGGTGACGCTGCAGTTTGCTCTGCATGCAACGCTGTCTGTAGGCATCTGCACGTGTCACTCACAGACTCTTTTTTTTTTCTTCAGTGTAATTCTTGCTGCTCCATGCAATTTAACTATTAGTGTGACGCGCTTCCATCCGTATCCAATACATTGGTTGCAAACACTATAGAAGTAGACAAAGGAGTAGCCTTTCACAGATTGTGAACAGTTGTGTTTCAGTGTTCACTTCAGTCTGTGTTTTTTATTTTTTGAGTGCACATCACGCTCCAGTTACTTGTTCAAGCACTGCTGCTTGTACTCTGCTGAGCGTGTCTCAGTGCCTCATCCTTTTCATTTATCTCCAATTGGTGCTGCTCCATTCATTTAAAATCTAATCTATTAGTGTGACGCGCTTCCATCCGTATCCAATACATTGGTTGCAAACACTATAGAAGTAGACAAAGGAGTAGCCTTTCACAGATTGTGAACAGTTGTGTTTCAGTGTTCACTTCAGTCTGTGTTTTTTATTTTTTGAGTGCACATCACGCTCCAGTTACTTGTTCAAGCACTGCTGCTTGTACTCTGCTGAGCGTGTCTCAGTGCCGCATCCTTTTCATTTTCTCCAATTGGTGCTGCTCCATTATTTGAAAAAATCTAATCTATTAGTGTGACGCGCTTCCATCCGTATCCAATACATTGGTTGCAAACACTATAGAAGTAGACAAAGGAGTAGCCTTTCACAGATTGTGAACAGTTGTGTTTCAGTGTTCACTTCAGTCTGTGTTTTTTATTTTTTGAGTGCACATCACGCTCCAGTTACTTGTTCAAGCACTGCTGCTTGTACTCTGCTGAGCGTGTCTCAGTGCCCATCCTTTTCATTTATCTCCAATTGGTGCTGCTCCATTATATTTGAAAAAAATCTAATCTATTAGTGTGACGCGCTTCCATCCGTATCAATACATTGGTTGCAAACACTATAGAAGTACAAAAGGGGTAGCCTTTCACAGATTGTGAACATTGTCTTTCAGTGTTCACTTCAGTCTGTGTTTTTTATTTTTTGAGTGCACATCACGCTCCAGTTACTTGTTCAAGCACTGCTGCTTGTACTCTGCTGAGCGTGTCTCAGTGCCTCATCCTTTTCATTTATCTCCAATTGGTGCTGCTCCATTATATTTGAAAAAAATCTAATCTATTAGTGTGACGCGCTTCCATCCGTATACAATACATTGGTTGCAAACACTATAGAAGTACAGAAAGGAGCCTTTCACAGATAGTGAACAGTTGTCTGCAGTGTTCACTGCAGTCTCTGAGGAATAACCACACTTAGGCCTTATAACTTTTCTGACTTTCTTTATCAATCTACCAAGATGAAGAAGGCAGGGAGTAAGGCACGTGGTCGTGGCCGTGAAGTTTCAGCAGGGAGAGGACGTGGGATTCTGTGGCTGCTGCCGCACCCAGTGACACAGCATCCACCAGTTTTCCCCGTGAGCGTTCCTTTATGCGCACTTTTGTAGGAGCTCAGCGTACCCCCCTGCTGCGGGAAGAACAAATTGAAGCCGTTGTTGGTTGGATGGCAGCCAATGCATCGACTTCAATTCCTTCCACCTCCTCTCAGGACCACAGCACTGTTGAACAACCATCTGTCTCTTCACCGCCTGCCAAATTGCCCAGGCAGTCAGAGAGTTCTGAACTGGAGCCAGCTGAGTCTCTGCTTCTGTTCTCAGAATCTGTTGGCTTGCAAACAGGGGCCCAGCCAAGCAGCATTCTGGAATGTGAAGAAGAGGCAGTATGCAGTGATGCGCAACAGCTGTGTCTCTCTGAATGTGAAGAGGCGGGTGAGCCAGTGCCGATGGTCAGCACACCGCAGAACGCATCTGATGATGATGAGACTCAGGTGCCATTTTCTGTTGATCATGGTGCTGGCCAGACCACCCAACAGCAGCAGGTGTTGGAAGAGGGTAGTGGAGATGATGAGGTCCAAGACCCAACATGGCGTGAGGAACAGGAAGGTGGTGGTAGCAGCTCTGAGGAAGAGATTGCCCCAACGGTCCAAACAGTAGGGAGAGGTAGGCTGCAGACTCGGTTGCATGTAGCCTCCAGTTTGGCACCCGTTTGTAGCAGTTCTCTTCCAACAGCCAAAACGGGCGCTCCCAGGACTTGCACTGCGTGGTCCTTTTTTGACACACTTGCAGATGATATTTGCTATGTCAAATGCAAGCTGTGTAATCAAAAAGTAAAAAGAGGTAAAAATGTCAGTAACCTTAATACCACAAATATGTGGAAACATGTGCGGTCAAAGCACGTGGTTCAGTTACAAAGACACACTGGAGATATAGGCCAACCTACAGCAGCACCTACATCTTCAGCTCGTGTTGGAGCCTCTTCCTCCAGCTCACACACAGCTGGTTCGGCTTCCTCACAGGATCGCCATGGAAGAACCTCTGTCACTGTTGTCCAGAGACCCAGTGTTATTCCACCCACAGCTGCAAGTTCCCTGTCATCCTCACACTCCCAGGCCACAAAACAGCCATCGGTAGCACAGCAGGTAAAGGCCATACTCGGCAAACCATCCACGAGCACAGGCTCTGAATGCTGGCATTGCAAAACTCCTGTCCCTTGAAATGCTGTCATTCAGGCTGGTGGAGACTGACAGTTTCCGTAACTTAATGGCATTGGCAGTCCCACAATACAATGTGCCCAGCCGATTTTATTTCAGCAGGCAAGCCGTCCCTGGTCTGCAAAAGCATGTTGAGGGAAAAATTAAACATGCGCTACTAAACGCCGTCAGTAGCAAGGTCCACCTGACCACCGATGCGTGGACCAGTACCCATGGCCAGGGACGATACCTTTCCCTCACTGCCCATTGGGTCAATGTTGTGGAGCCGGGTACAGATCTTGCGAGTGGCGCTGTACGTGTTCTGCCAACTCCAAGGATTGCAGGAATCAAGTCTGTCCACATTGACTCCTCCTCCTACTCCAGTTCCTCAGAATCATCGCTGCAGGAGCCGTCACGGTCTACCTCCACATGGACCCGTGAACGCTTACCTGATGCGACCGATATGAGCACAGCCGTGGCCAAACGTCAAACAGGCCGTCCTGAAATTAATTTCCATGGGGAATCGAAGCCACACAGCGCAGGAGCTCTGGAATGCCATCAAGCAGGAGAGCGACGTGTGGTTTTTGCCAGCGAATCTCCAGCCAGGCTTGGTAGTGTGTGACAATGTCCGAAATCTGGTGGCAGCTCTGGGCCTTGGCAACCTCACTCACATACCATGTCTGGCACATGTGCTCAACTTGGTCGTGCAGAGTTTTTTGAGGGACTATCCGGATCTTGATGCACTGCTGCACAAGGTCCGCCTAGAGTGCGCTCACTTGCGACGTTCCAGCACGGCCAGATCGCGCATTGCAGCTCTGCAACGCAGATTTCGCCTTCCTGAACATCGCATCATATGTGACGTACCCACCAGGTGGAATTCCACGTTACATATGTTGGAGCGGTTGTGTGAGCAGCAGCCAGCAGTAATGGAGTATCAGCTGCATCAGGCGCAATCAACTCGCAATTTGCGCCGTTCACACTTCACCACTACTGAGTGGGCCTCTATGAAGGACATCTGCCACGTTTTGCGTGCGTTTGATGAGTCAACGCAGATGGCGAGTGCAGATGATGCACTAGTCAGCCTGACTGTCCCCCTTATCTGCCTGCTTCAAAAACACTGCAAGCACTAAGGGATGAGGTTTTGGAAGAGGTGGAGGATGAGGAGTCACAAATTCCATCACCTTCTGGACAGTCAGGCAACGTGGTTCCTCACAAAGGGCTGGGCAGGGCTCACTTTGTGAGGAGGATGAGAGGAGTCAATGGAGGAGGAAGACATCGCTCCAGAGGAAGGTACACAACGCTCTAGTCAGTATGTAGAGCGAGGGTGGGGTGATGCAGAGCAGGCAGAGATGACACCTCTTGCAGGGGACAGCGTTTCTTGGCCAGTTGGGAGTCTGCAGCACATGGTTGATTTCATGCTGCAGTGCCTGAGAAACGACCGCCGCATCGCCCACATTCTCACCACGTCTGATTATTGGGTGTACACCCTCCTAGACCCTCGCTACCGGGACAACTTACAAAGCCTCATCACACCGTTGAACCGGGAGCGTAAAATGCGGGAGTACCAAGACACACTGGTGCAATCCATAATGTTCTCCATTCCAGTCGAGAGCACTGCTGCTGCTACTGCTTTACAAAGCAGCTCTGTGCGTCGAGGCAGTGGAGACAGCTCTGCAACAAGAGGTAGCACAAGCAGCGCCTCTGCACAGGGCAAGACCAGTATGTTCCAAATGTTGCGAAGTTTTGTGGCAGCGCCACAAATGTCTACACCATCCGAGACGGCTCCAGTGAGCAGGAGGCAACGTTTCCGTAAGATGGTGACAGACTACATGTCTTTCCCTCTCAGTGTACTCCCAGATGGCTCTTCCCCATTCAAGTTTTGGGTCTCTAAGCTGGATACATGGCCAGAGCTTAGGCAGTATGCATTGGAGGTGCTGGCTTGCCCTGCTGCCAGTGTATTATCGGAGCGCGTCTTTAGTGCTGCAGGTGGTGTACTAACAGACCGTCGCATGCGACTATCCTCCGATAATGTAGACCGGCTTACTTTTCTGAAAATGAACAAGGCATGGATCTCGCCAGAATTTGTCTGTCCGTTTTCAGATTAAATAACTGGTTCGCAACGTTATCCATGTCTCCTGTTATGTTCATCTTTCTACCACCTGAACTCTACTCCCTGGGCTACAACACTGGCAGTTGCTGCTCAGAAGTGTCGTGTCCACAGACCAATACACAAGCTATAGTGTTACTGGGGTTCAGTAATGTCAGCTGTTCCCCTGCTGTGTGAACGGCAAAAAGTCATGCTGCCTCCACCCTGTTGTCTTCTCATCCCTGGGCTTCAACACCGCCAGTTGTTGCTCGAAGTGTCATTGGCACGGGTACTCACTCCTGCCCAGACTGGTTACAGCACGCCATCTGTTTCCTGTCAGTGTAAACGTCACTTAGCCTCCAATAAGTTGTCCTGTCGTGTTGCGGTCGGGTTAGCCGACTCTATGGTGCCTGGAGTTTAGGTGCTTCCTATGTGTGCTGCGGGATATGCAAATAAAGGCTGTTTCCGTTGTGACAATAGGACAATCACCCACTGTAGTACTGTTGGGATTCGGTAACTGCGGCCGGCTCGCGGCCTGTCAACTTAAATTTCCATGGGTACCTTCTGCTACCCTCCGGGTTCCAGTACCGTCAGCTGGTTCTCCGCAGTGCCTTTGCCCTAGGTGCCTCCATCTCGGTATCCGAGTTCCAGCAACGTCTGCTGGTCCTTGGTAGTGCTTTGGAGCACAGGTACCTCCTGCTTAGTAACCGTGTCCCAGTAACGTCAGCTGGTCCTCGGTTGTGCCATTGGCTCTTTTCCTTCTGCTGCCCCTCCGGGTTCCAGCACAGTCAGCTGGTCCTCGTTACTTGCATTGGCTCTTGTACCTTCTGCTACCCGTCCGGGTTCCAGTACCGTCAACTGGTTCTCTGCAGTGCCTTTGGCCTAGGTGCCTCCATCTCGGTATCCGAGTTCCTGCAACGTCTGCTGGTCCTTGGTAGTGCTTTGGAGCACAGGTACCTCCTGCTTAGTAACCGTGTCCCAGTAACATCAGCTGGTACAAGGTTGTGCTACAAATACAAGATATAGAACAAGAGACACAAGAACAATAAGCAGAAGATCTAAAAGCAGAAGAACATGAAGTATAAGACCAAAATGAAGAGCAAAATATATGCTCTAAATTATAAGCAGAAGAAGACTAAGCAGTGTATGGGGGTGAGTCCGTT
Organism: Oophaga sylvatica; assembly: GCA_033576555.1. Lineage (NCBI taxonomy): Eukaryota > Metazoa > Chordata > Amphibia > Anura > Dendrobatidae > Oophaga > Oophaga sylvatica. The sequence goes on along the minus strand of JARQOD010000005.1, from coordinate 148,362,714 downwards.
CCTCCTCGTGGTGCCCCTGGAAAATGCCTGCTGCTGCTGCAGGCTAAACTGAACACGGACAAATACTGTTGTAATTTAAATCTTTTGTGACAGCAAGAACGGAAGAATGAAAAATTCATACTTTGACAGATTACAAGTACAGGATTCTCTGTCACAAATAAGAATATGATGAAGAAGATGAAGTACAATATGAATTAGAATGATAGTTTAATAAGAAGAATATGAGTAATGTTAACAAAAAGATGAATAGCAAGAAGTTTAAGAAGAAGATAAAGAAGGTGAAGATGAAGAATAATTTGATGAAAAAGATGATGCTGCTGAAGATTATGAAGGAGAAAGTGTGTCAAAAGTTAAAAAGGTGAAGAGCATGGAAGTTGTGAAATATACATATTTGCCAAAATAGAAAAAACGTGAACAACATTGTCAATTTCTTCGTCAATCCGAACATCTTTAAAAAAAAAAATATTTATGCTATTCCATTTGATTGCCTTTAATGCCTTTAATGTCTCCTCACCTTCCCCAATACATTCTACATTACTCTTTGTTGTTTTCCTTCATGTACAATTAACCAACAAGGCAAGAATGGGTTTTTTTTAATTCCGATATTTTGTTCCGATAGACTTACATTGGATTTCCGGTATCGGTATCGGGTATCACCGATATTTTTTGGGTATCGGCGATACCATTCCGATTCCGATACTTTTGGATATCGGAAAGTATCGCTCAACTCTACCTAGCACAATGCCAAGTGTCAGATGCAGTGGTGTAAAAGGTAAACATCACTGGAATTTGAAGCAGGGGGAAATGTTCTGCGGATGGCAGTCTGATGGACAAATCTGGGTCACCTGAAACTAATGAGAATACTTCCTGCGTGATTGCACTGTGACAACTGTAAAGTTTGGTGGAAGATGAAGAATGCTGTGCTGTTATTTTTCTGGATTTGACCTTGGCCCCTGAGATGTAGTGAAGGGAAATACTCATACTTCACCACACCAAGACATTTTGAACAATTGTATGCTTCCGACTTTGTGGTAACAGTTTGATGAAGGCTCAATTCTATTTAAAGGGAATCTGTCACCCTAAATTGGCGGGATATTTAAATGATGGCAGTCAGGTCAGATGGGCGGTGTTTTGGGTACTTGCCTTAACATATTGTTCGCCGGTGTCTCCATTATTTCTGGGAATTGTAGTCGTTGCCCTCCATATAACGCTCCTGCGCATTGCAATCTGCGGGCAAAGCATACTGCGCGTGCGCAATTCAAGATTGCAATGCGCAGGCGCGTTATATGGAGGGCAACGACTACAATTCCCAGAAATAATGGAGACAGCGGCGAACAACATGTTAAGGCAAGTACCCAAAACACCGCCCATCGACCTGCCTGCCATCATTTAAATATCCCGCCAATTTAGGGTGACAGATTCCCTTTAAGCATGGCTATTTATTTTAATCACTTATATAGCGCCATTAATTCCAGAGCTCTTTAGAGACGTTACGACTGTGCTCCAATTCACAAAGCAAGACTCATAAAGGCACGTTTGGATGAGCTTGGTGCTGAAGAACTTCAATGTCCCACACAAAGCTTTAGGCCGGGGTCACACTTGTGAGTGCAATGCGGAGAAAACTCGCGCCTCAATACTCGGTACTGCCATCGGCACTCGGGACCGGAGTGTGCGGCTGCATGTGTTTCTATGCAGCTGAACGCTCCGGTCCGAGTGCTGGCGGCAGTACCGAGTATTGAGGCGGGAGACTTGCCCGAGATTCTCGCATTGCACTCGCAAGTGTGACCCCGGCCTTAGCCTCAATCTCTTGAAACACCTTTAGAATGATCTAGAACTGAAACTTTAAGCCAAGCATGCTCATCCAATTTCAGTGTTTGACCTTTTCTGGATCAAAAAGCCAAAATTTACACACACTCCAAAATCATAAAGACAATCTTCCCAGAGGAGTGGAAGCTGTTATAGGTGCATAGAGAGGACAAGCTTTATATTAATGCTTATGGATATAGAATGGGGTGTCATAGAAGCTTCTGTTGGTGTAATTTATAGATGTCTCAATATTTTTGTCCACATAGTATATGTCAAGGAACTTTTACTTTCAAAACCAGTTTCCAGGGTTACAAGAATGTATATGCTCTCATGCAAGAGAATTTATACAATTATGCTAATCACACTCTGATCAAATCAAATCAAATCAGAGTTTGAACAGAGTGTGATCATAATGTGATTCAATTTTCTCGGATAAGGAAAAGATGGAAAACAAATTCTCCATTTTCTCCATTCTGTCAGTTTATGACAATCAGACTGTATTCCAGATGTCATCCGAGTGCAGTCCAAATTTTTCCACTGACTCATTGAATCACCAAGTACTATCTGAACATCAGATGCGAATCGAGCATAGTGTGATTTTTTCCGTATTCTGTCCGAGGGAAAAATCGGACTTGTGCACTACCCCATCAAATAGCACTTGCCCGAGTGCAATCTGATATTTTGTCGGATTGCACTTGGACCAAAAAAAAAGGTCGTCTGCACTAGCCCTTTAAATGTACAATATTTTATTAGGCTGATTCATTTTCTTTGACCAGTGTGCAAACATATAGACTGTAATAAACTAGTGAAATCAAACATATTGGCCTGCGGATGGCACGGGTATGAAAATACTTATAATAGAGATGTGACCTTGTTTTTCAAAGTGAAGTTTTATCCCAAGTGATCGGTTCATTATGTCAGTATAATAATTTATTCCTGCAAAATCTAAAGATTTTCCAGCTCTGCAGTAAACAACTGTCATAATTTTGTTATTTGCAGACATTCTAATTGAATTCCAAAACTGCAGAAATCAGACAGCTATTTCTATGGTGGCTAAACCTGATGATATGAGGATTTGATTTCCCAATCGGCTAGGTGAAATAGACAGAAATAAAGTAGCAGAGAACAGGAACAAAATATCAACTCTATGTGTATGGATTTAAATCAGCTCTACAGAAAAGCTACTAATTTTCTGCAGCAAAATGCACAGCCTACAAATGAGGCTAAAGTCAAGAGGTAAATGGAATACATATTAATATATTTGGCTTCAGGCTCAAACAAAAACATTTAAAATGCTTCTGCTGTCAGACAACCAATTCTGCATGCTAAAGTTGTATGACATGGAGACAGCAAAGAAGCAGGCAAAATATTCAGTCATACAAAATCCTTACCCAGCAGCTCCAGAAAGGGGCAAATGTATATGAGACATATCACCATAATTCATGTTCAATGTATAATATATGTCTTCGACTGATGATGAACATCAAATAAAATTTAGCTCCTAATATTGTTGTGTCCTGGAAGTTTTTCCATTTTTTTTAGAATTCTTAAAGTCATACAGTCATTATTCTAAAAAATAAATACTTTTCCGGGAACATTTTGCTGCTGAATCAGATATCCTGTCCGTTTCGATAAGTCAAAATGTCTACCTAAATTTTGTGTTTATTTTGATACTTATATTTATTGCAGTACTAACACTATTCATTATTACTACGATTGCTCATTCTAATACCTATGTTGCATCAACTTATAGTTAGCAAGCAGGACTTAAAAAAAGAGATGTTAATTAAACAAATAGTACAAATAAAAACAATAAACTTTGTAATATATCTTATAAGGGAAATCGGCTTCTTTCTCCTGGACTGACATTTCATTCTCAAAATCCCCAAAAGGTAAAATATGTCTCGACTCGAGTGAAGACAGATTTTTCCATTTCTGAGATAGGAGACATTGACTGTTGGTGCTCATAAGAGAACTTGCAGCAGAATATCTTTCTAGCTCCTTCTCCCTTCTACATGGAGTTATAAAAGCAGAAATTCTCATCTCCTATCTCACTAATGGACAAATCTGTCTTCACTGAACACAGATTTTATGAATGTTACCCATGAATTGAGAGGGAAAGTTCAATCTAGAAGAAGAGGCCAATTTTTCTGATAAGATGTTTCACAAAGTTGCTTATTTTCATATTTACTATTGATATATGCAAAAATACTCTTTAATAATTTATTTTTAGCAGTTACCAAAATACAAGGTCAATAAAAAAAGATTTAGCAAAGCCACTAAAGAAGACTCAAATTCTCCAAAAATTCAATTTAAACAGCAAAGAAAAAGGCAGCAACACTTACCTGCCCAGATCTTGGAACAAATGCACTACAGGGTGCAGCCAGCCCATAAAGCATGATGTTAGCAATAAAGGTGCAAAATACCAGATCAACAGCCATTCTCCGCATTCCCATTCGAGGAGGGGGTGACTGCCCAGTATACAATTGCACAATAAAGGCCCGCATAGGGTGTTGTTCACACACGGGTACTGCATAGTGTCTGGTTCACAGCCTATTAGTCACGCCCCTACTTTTCGATTAGGCGGTCTGGCCAGCACACTCTCAATGCGTCACAGTGTGAACACCCTCATGCAAGACCAGACGTGTTTTTGAAGTGGTATTTTACACCTGTGTTGCTAACATCTTGCTTTATGGACTGGCTGCACCCTGCAGTGCATTTGTTCCAAGATCTGGGCAGGTAAGTGTTGCTGCCTTTTTGTTTGCTGTTTCAATAAAAAAGAGAAAGCTAAATCAAATTAATATTTGGGGTGACCATCCTTTGCCTTTCAAAACAGCGTAAAAACTTCTACATACAGTTGCACACTGTTTTTAAAGGTACTCGTCAGGGAAGTTGTTCCATACATCTTGGAAAAGTAACCACAGATCTTTTGTGGATGTAGGCTTGTGCAAATCCTTCTGTTTCTTCATGTAATCCCACACAGACTCACAATAACAGCTCATTGGAGACCATTTCATCACTTCCTGGACTCCTTGTTCTTACTTACACTGAAGATAGTTCTTAACAACATTGTATGTTTGGTGTCATTGTACTGCTGAAGAATACATTTGTAGCCAATCAGATGCATCCCTGATGGTATTGCATGATAGATAATATTTATTCTTAACATTGAGGACAACATTAATCGTGACCATAAAAATGCAAGGAACCTTCTCCATGATTCATTGTTGCCTGCAGACTTTTAATACTGTACCACTCTCCCATGTCTCACTAACAAAAATATTTCTGTTAAAGCCAAATATTTTTAATTTTGACTTATCAGTCCAGAGCTCCTGTTGCCATTTTTCCACATCCCATTTCTTATGTTTTTCTACATTGCTGAGTCACTAATACTTTTTTTCATGTCCAAGGTATGGTTTTTGACAGCAATTCTTCCATGAAGAACACTTCTGGCCAGGCAACGGTAGATGGGTACAGCTGAGTCATCTTGGCTCCTGCCAGTTCAGAGCTGATGGCACTGCTGGGCATAAGATTTAGAAGGGAAATAAGTTTGATGTGCATTTCATTTACTTCACTAAATTTCCTTTGCCTATCACTGGATCCACATTATTCAATGTTGCCCATTTATGTGTGTCCTTATAGCTGAGAAATATCAGTAAATGCTTTTCCATCATGCAAAAGCATCAAGAAGGAATCTCACTGATTTCAAATTTTTTCTATAGCAGGACTTTAACCCAAGTATGCAGGGTCGGATTGGGGTGTATGGGGCCCATAAGGGGAATTGACCATAGAGGTCCACCCTACAGCTATATACAAATACCTGTTAGTGGATATCCCTGTTATAGTGAAGCATCAAGGCACCACATACAAGGGATAAATACTGTCACACCATGACCAGACCACATATTACCACTACATAGTGACCAAAAAATACCACATACTAGTAACAAATCCCGCCACACCATGATGTGACCACATATCACCACTACATAGTAATCAAATAATCCCACATACACAGGACAAATACTGCCACACCAAGACCAGACCACATATTACCACAACATAGTGACCGAATACTACAATACTGATCATGAATGAAATCCACAATAGTAATATATATATAAGTATACTATAAGTGCCATTATACACAGGTTCTCTGCATATACTGTTCGTGTACAGGCAATACAGAGGTCACCAGTGACATTACACAGAAAAGCTCTGTATATAGTGCATAGTGTACAGGTAATACAGGGATCAACAGGGACATTATACATAGGAACTCTGTATATAGTGCTTAGTGTACAGGTAATACAGTGATCACTAGTGACATTACATACAGGAGCTCTGTATATAGTGTCAGTGTACAGCTAATACAGGGATCAAAGGTGATATTATACACAGGAGCACTGTAGATGGTATACAGTGTATAGGTAATATAGTAATCACCAGTGACATTATACACAGGCGCTCTGTATATAGTGTCAGTGTACAGGTTATACAGGGATCACCAGTGACATTATACACAGGAGCTCTGTATATAATGTAAAGTGTGCATGCACATGTAATACACTGATTCACCAGTGACATCTCCAGGTGAAGCCCTTCATCTTCTTTTGTCTTCTTCATCTGGCACAGACAGCCATCACTTCTTCCTGCCTGGACTCGTTACTGCAAAAAATAAGAGTTATTTATATCTGATCTCTTCTAGAGCACATTCCCCACTTTTCTCTCACTTTGACACTATGACACTAAGAAAAAAAGCGACATAGTGCTGCCCTGCACATTAACAGGATCTCCCTTTTGTTCCCCCCATGGAAAACAGTCTCCTAAAAAAGTAAATTATATTACAGCAGTAATAGCTCCCCATTTGCCATCATAAACTAATAATGTATGTTTCTCATTCTGGCCCCCATACAGTAATTCAAGGGAACCTGTCAGGTCCCCCATGCCCTCCAACTTCGCAACATTCACATATGCATGAGTAAATTCCATGCCTAACCAGCCCTGTATAACGTTTTTCTGTAAAAATGAGGTATAAAAAAAAACCTTTTACATTGTTGCTGTTTTCTATGCTAATGAGGGCTTTGACTAGTCCATGAGGCGTTAGTTTCCTAGACTAGTCAGCCCTCTTTCCATGTGGGCATGACCTAATTTGCAGGAGCTGTCATCATTGCCAGCGCCTGCAAATCTCAGGCACACATGCCACACATTTCGACACTGCACCTTTACAGCCAAATGTACGCTTCTCGGCTTCAAAGGTACACTGCACATGAGAACTCTAGGCTAATGGCGTCCCTAATCCATCTAGCTATGGTACCCCTTGTTACTTTAAGACCTTTCCTAATCCCCTGGAACGGCATGAATAAGGACTCTCTCCTTCTCCACTGCTATGACATGGCTAAATATTGCCCCAAGAATCTCCTTATATCTAACGAGTGAAGTTTCCGTTCCTCTGCATTTTGGGGCTGCTAAAAAAGGAGAGGAGAAATAATTCTTGGCTTCTATGAAATTTTGAGGCTACTTTCTGAAGATACGCTGGGTGTGGTCTTAAAATAACTCTTTCTTCTGAGATCTGTATAAATGGGTGGTTGACAGATAAAGCCTGTAAATCACTGATCATGTGGGCTGATGTTAGGGCAACTAATATCACAGTTTTTAGTATGAGTACACTGGCTGGTAATTCCTCTAAGGGCTTAAAGGGAGATTTTGTTAGTGCATCCAGAACCAGATTTAAGTCCCAAGGTTGCATCTTTGGGGCTGATATTGGTCTTGATCTATCGCATGCCTTTATGAATCTAATTATCCACCTATCTGCCACTAGGTTGTAATTATATAGTGCTCCTAAAGCAGATACCTGCACCTTAAGGGTGCTCGTGGCTAGGCCCATCTCCATACCCCTTTGAAGAAAATCTAATATGGCTTTTATCGGGACTTTACCTCCCACCGGCTGTGCCTAACTAGTCAAAAATTTAGCCCATGGTCTGCCATATATCCTACTTGTTACTGGCTTCCTGCTCTGCAGTAGGGTAGAGACTTAGGCCAGGGAGAAGCCTTTTTGTATTAATAGCAACCTCTCAAACTCCAGGCCATCAAATGCAGGCCTGGCCTCTGAGGATGACAGACTGAGCCCTGCATGAGGAGATCCGGAGTATCCAGAAGAATCCAGATATCGGACAAGGATATCATCCTCATACACAAGAGCCATGGCCTCTTGGGCCAAAAGGGAGCAATGAGAATGACATTTACTCTCTCCTCCCACATCTTCCTCAGGACTGCCGGATTTAACACCAACGGGGGAAATGCGTAAGCTAGTTGGAAGTCCCAGGGAATCTGTAGCACATCCACCGCATATGTTTTTTTCTTGGGTTTAAAGAGGAGAAGATTTTTGTTTTCCTGTTTTGCTTGTTGGCAAACAGGTCTATTTCTGGGTGGCCCCACTGATCTACAATCAGCTGAAATATAAGCGGATTCAGTTCCCATTCCCCTTTCTTCAGGGTATTCCAGTTGAAGAAGTCTGCTGCTTCATTTTACTTCCCTCTTATGAACAGTGCGTTCAGCCTCAAATGATGTTGTTACATGAAGAATTGTCTCTGACAGTAACATCAGGGTCCGAGATCTTGTACCCCCCTGATGGTTAATATGAGCAACTGTCGTCCGGTTGTCTGACATCACTCGAATGTGCAGCCCCTTTAGATAGGGAAGGAGCTCCACTACTGCTCTTTTTACCGCCAGTAGCTCCTTCATGTTTAAGGAATAGCAGACTTCTGTCTCTGATCAGACTCACTGGACTATGCAATCTCTGAGATGTGCTCCCCATCCATCCGAGCTCACATCCGTCACCATCACATCTGTTACTGTTACCTGGTAGGACCATGGGATTCTCAATGACAGATTGTTCAAGTCCAGCCACCAAGCCATGAAATGGATGGATGTTTGGGAAAGTATAGTCATCCCTTCTAAATAGCCTTTGAGTTTCCTTTCTCCTTCTTGGACATCTTGCTGCAAATTCCTAAAGTGAATCTGGGCCCACTGGACTGCCGGAATACAGGAAGTCATTGTCCCGTGCAGCGACATAGCCTTCCTCATAGCCATAACCGAACTGGTAATTGCTGCCGATATGAGGGTTATGATCCTGCTTTTCTTTTCTCCCCGCAGATGACAAGCTTCTTCTTCCGAGTTCAAAATAAGCCCTAAGAAAGATTGAACCGTTAGAGGCTCTAGCCTTGATTTTCTCCAAATGTATCATCCATCCTAGCTGAGCCAGGCTGGTACTGACCTGCATCAGCTGGCGTCTGCAGTCCTCCATTGACCTGCCGATTACTAAAAAATCATCCAGATATAGCACTATTATATCCAGATATAGCTACTGCATCATAAAATCGGTGACTCTTTAGCGATCTCGTTAGCGATCTCGCTTATTGTGACAGTACCTTTAGAATCAGCTATCGCCATAGTTGACCTGATTGCTCTGACTAACCTGTCAGTGTCCTCTGCTGGAAAACATGACCTACACCCTCACCCCCCTCAACCACCCGTGTCGCTATCAGAGGAGGAATAGGAGGAGGAGCCAGAAGATAAATCCCAATCTTTCCTATCTTATAACATTACTGAATCCTCAGACTCAGATGACTGCTTTCTTGGTCTAGCTTCCCCATTCTGCTTCAATTGGTGTTATAATGAATCCAGAATTTAGGATTTAATTATGGACTTAAGGTCCATAGAAAACCCAGGGGTTTCTTGAAGATGGTTCTCTGTATGCAATCAGGACATAGTCTCTTTGTATAAGTGGTGGGTAACTCATCCCTGCACAGAGCACATTCTGTATTGTTTTGTTTGGCGCTACATTTCAGGGACCTTTCCTGATAAAAAATACATAGAGCAAAGGGGCCTATTTAATATGGCGAACTTTCACGTAGATCACTAACCATTCAGTTGATCAATCTAGGATATCGGAGATGAAGGTTGGATCAGTTCAGAAGAATGTTCTCCCCTGGAGGTGGATTCATTACCTTCCTTACTCTTCAGGCTTGGCTTGCTGCTTGCCCGACTGCCACTGCTGCGCCCCTGATGCTGTGGCTGCTGCTGCATATCCATTTCCCAGGACTGCTGCAAAAATCGCCACCATAACCCTGGGACCACCCCTTATACTGTATACCAGGAATGCCCAAGCACACCTCCGTCCGGCCCCTCCCGGTTTCCGGGTAACCTGAATCTGGCGCATTGTGTGCAGGGAGCCTCGGCCAGCCATTCGTGAGTGCAGACCCAGACGGCCACTGTGGTTTCAGGCGTGCTACGTCATCGGGACATGCCGGATATCCGTAATGCATCACGCATGTGTACAGACTCTGGCAGCCATGCTTTCTGGCGCACTCATGGCAAGGGTGCATCTGGTTTTTCACTAATGCACCCCGCACGTGCACAGCCAGGAATCAAGTCCCGGTTCACTCCACACGTGGTGCTTCTGCAGACTCAGCATGTGCAGATCTGGGACCTCGTGTCGGCAAGAGGTCTCTGCCTGCACGGCGTTGCACCGACCTCCTGGCTTGCGGTATCTCACCCCTCCATAAGGCATCTCATCCTGGACGCTCTCCAGATCTGGGTAACTCCAATATACATCTCTCTTCTTAGGTTCCCTCAAGGACAGGAAACCAAAACTGATGTGGAGGACAGGTACAACCCTTTTATTCAGTAAGTTTCCTGTCCTTTATGTGCGGATACCCTCTCTCATGTGCTGTCCTGCGAGAAGTGGAAAATATTGTTTCAAAGGTTTCCAAAGACTTTAATGAACTGATACGCAATCATGATATGTATGGCATGTGACTGTAAAAATAAAAAAAAAAAATTATAACAAACCTCCCTGAGTAGTTAGTTTAGCTTACTACTAATATCTTAGTATTTCATCTAATTATTCTTTCCTATTAGTTTCGGTACTGCCACACTAAACAATCCCGCTAGCGATAACGATAACGACGCATACTAATGCGATCGCTAGCGGGATTGTTTCTATATCGCTGATAGCGGCTTAACTTAGCGATGTCGTTAAGGACGCTATCGCGGTTAGCGATCTCCTTAACGACTTTAGCGGTACAAAAGTACCGCTAAATCGCTAAAAAAGGTGCCACACTCAGCGATATATACTTACCAGCGGGGGTGCCGATAGATAAAATAGGGTCCGGAACGATGTCAGCGACGAGAGAGATCACAGCAGGATCTCAGCAGGGGCCACGTCGCTGGTAGATGCCGCACACCACAACATCGCTAACGGGATCGCTAAATAGTGACGTTTTTTAGCGATCTCGTTAGCGATGTTGTTTAGTGTGGCATACCCTTTAGAAAACACTAATCATTATAGCTGTACAATTAACTTGTTACTTTAAATATGCTTTTAATTTTGTACAAAGATACCACTTAATTATAAGGTGTGATTACTAATGAGATTTACATAACATTAAGAACTATAAAGCCTATAGAAAAACTACTGCTAATACCAGTGATGAGCCCTCACTACTCTTCTTTAAACAATGAGGAGGCATCTGTTAATTATGTTTGTTTTTAGCCTTTTACATCATACACAACTAAAGGGTATGCCACACTAAACAATATCGCTAACGGGATCGCTAAAAAACGTCACTATTTAGCGATCCCGTTAGCGATATTGTTCAGTGCGGCAGCTTCCAGCGACGAGCTTCCTGCTGTGATCTCGCTCGTCGCTGGAATCGTTCCGGACCCTATTTCATCGCTGGCGCTCCGCTGGGTAAGTATCTTATCGCTGTGTGGCACCTTTTCTTAGCGATTTAGCGGTACTTTTGTACCGCTAAAGTCGTTAAGAAGATCGCTAACGGCGATAGCGTCATTAAACGATTTCGCTAAATGTGGCCGCACTTAGCGATATAGAAACAATCCCGCTAGTGATCTCATTAGTATGCAACGCTAACGAGATCGCTAGCGGGATTGTTTAGTGTGGCAGTACCTTTAATCAATAAGAGAATGACTTGCAAATTAGCATAGATTACACCAATCTGCATGACTGAGCAACACAATATAGGTCCCTAACTTGATGAGATAATTGAAAATTGTGACCTCTGGAGTCTGCAGTTAGATGTAACCTTGGAACAACCCGCCTATAAATGCTTTCAAATATGCAAAAGGAAGGAAAATGAGCAATTCATTTATCGATTGGACCGAAAGTACAAATAATCTTAATAAATTTCTTAATCTTAAAAATAAATGAGCATTTTCCTTTCAAATATATTGCCTTAAGGGCTGTGTTCACATTTGCAACCTTTTTTTTATTGAACCAATGTTTTGACGAATACAAAAGAAACTTTTCAAGTAGATTTTAAATTGTTTTGTATTTTCAGTTTCTATGCAAATCAATGTGACTCCAAGGCAACACAGTACAAAAAAAATCCCATTTAGTCCTATCTTTGAAGACTAACCTAAAAGTATTTATGTTAAAAGTAAGTATAAAGGCAGGGTCAGAATACACAGAATTTGTTTGCAATTTATTACAACCATGGAAAAGCATTGGCCTGAAAAGGAGATCTAGGAGAAAATGAGAATTTTTGTATGAAAACCTATTGCAAAGTTGCTTCATTTTTCACTTAGATACACAGAGACAATAAAAAATGGTTGCAAAGGTGAACATGACCTGCACTAGCTATACACTGACATTTCTGATTAATGCTTATACTTGGTGTGACATCTTCCCCTTTTCTATTTCCTTGAGCTACTGGGAAACCATCTTTCTTCTTCATATTCTTGCAATTCTGCTTTCTTAATATGAGGGAGATTGGCTTGGGTTCCTTCACGCTTTATCATCTATTTAAAGAGCAGATGACATTTTGATATGTCATAGCTATATGTGGAGAAGTAACATGGGTGTAGTCTATCATCTAAGATGTCAATTTATTTCCCAAATAAAAGATCTTTATAGAGTTCTCCTTTGGTACTGCTCAGCAATATTTGGTAATTAAATTTCACACAATATTTGATCTTTCACTTTCAATTCATGAGTAAAATCTGTTTTCAGTGAAGACAGATTTTCTCATTACTGATATAGGAAATGACAGTTGGTGCTTGTAAAATTATATGGAGGGGAAAGAAATGAGATATTTAGACTATGGATGTCTGATTTAAACAATGTCATTCTGAAATCCTGTAAGATCTCCTAAAAGCTCTCTATATTTTTAGGGAACTATTGTGTAAGAGCAGTGAGGAATCACAGAGCCTCAGTTTAAAGGAAATCTGTCAACTGGTGTTTACTACCGCATCTGAGAGCTGTGTGATGTAGGGGCAGATATCCTGATTCCAGTTCTGTATCACTTACAGGTGTACATGCTGTCCTTTTGATAAAATCCCTGTTATATCTGCTGAAGATCTACCAGTTCTCTGAATGCTGAGCTGTACAGTTAGGTCCATAAATATTTGGACAGAGACAACATTTATCTAATTTTGGTTCTAGACATTACCACAATGAATTTGAAACAAAACAAATCAGATGCAGTTGAAGTTCAGACTTTCAGCTTTCATTTGAGGGTATCCACATTAAAATTGGATGAAGGGTTTACGAGTTTCAGCTCCTTAACATGTGCCACCCTGTTTTTAAAGGGACCAAAAGTAATTGGACAATTGACTCCAATGCTATTTCATGGACAGGTGTGGGCAATCCCTTCATTATATCATTCTCAATTAAGCAGATAAAAGGGCTGGTGTTGATTTGAGGTGTGGTGTTTGCATTTGGAAGGTTTAGCTGTGAAGGAAACATGCGGTCAAAGGAGCTCTCCATGCAGGTGAAACAAGCTATCCTTAAGCTGCAAAAAACAGAAAAAACCCATCCGAGAAATTGCTACAACTTTAGGAGTGGCAAAATCTACAGTTTGGTACATTCTGAGAAAGAAAGAAAGCACTGGTGAACTCATCAATGCAAAAAGACCTGGGCGCCCACGGAAGACAACAGTGGTGGATGATCGCAGAATACTCTCCATGGTGAAGAGAAACCCCTTCACAACAGCCAACCAAGTGAACAACACTCTCCAGGATGTAGGCGTATCAATATCCAAATCTACCATAAAGAGAAGACTGCATGAAATTAAATACAGAGGGTTCACTGCACGGTGCAAGCCACTCATAAGAATCAAGAATAAAAAGGCTAGGCTGGACTTTGCTAAAAAACATCTAAAAAAGCCAGCACAGTTCTGGAAGAACATTCTTTGGACAGATGAAACCAAGATCAACCTCTACTAGAATGATGGAAAGAGAAAAGTACGGCGAAGGCGTGGTACAGCTCATGATCCAAAGCATACCACATCATCTGTAAAACATGGCGGAAGCAGTGTGATGGCTTGGGCATGCATGGCTGCCAGTGGCACTGGGTCACTAGTGTTTATTGATGATGTGACACAGGACAGAAACAGCCGAATGAATTCTGAGGTATTCAGAGCCATACTGTGTGCTCAGATCCAGCCAAATGCAGCCAAACTGATTGGTCGTCGTTTCATACTACAGATGGACAATGACCCAAAACATAAAGCCAAAGCAACCCAGGAGTTTATTAAAGCAAAGAAGTGGAATATTCTTGAATGGCCAAGTCAGTCACCTGATCTCAACCCAATTGAACATGCATTTCACTTGTTAAAGACTAAACTTCAGACAGAAAGGCCCACAAACAAACAACAACTGAAAACCACCGCGGTGAAGGCCTGGCAGAGCATCAAATAGAAGGAAACACAGTGTCTGGTGATGTCCATGAGTTCAAGACTTCAGGCAGTCATTGCTAACAAAGGGTTTTCAACCAAGTACTAGAAATGAACATTTTATTTACAATTATTTAATCTGTCCAATTACTTTTGGTCCCTTTAAAAACAGGGTGGCACATGTTAAGGAGCTGAAACTCCTAAACCCTTCATCCAATTTTAATGTGGATACCCTCAAATGAAAGCTGAAAGTCTGAACTTCAACTGCATCTGATTTGTTTTGTTTCAAATTCATTGTGGTAATGTCTAGAACCAAAATTAGATAAATGTTGTCTCTGTCCAAATATTTATGGACCTAACTGTATATAACCCCTGGCAGCTTTTGATGTACACTGTGCTTAGACAGTAAGCTGCCAATCAGTGGTGGGGCGGGTTAAACAGCTTATGAATATGGAGGACTACATGGCTGCAGCTTTACTAGTCCTCTAGTGATATTCTCCTGCTGATAAAACAGTGTTTTATCAAAACTACAATTAGTAGCCCAAAAAGTAACATATCGCTAGAATCCGGATCTCTGCCTCTATATTATGCTGCTCTTAGATTAGGTAAAAAAAACAAATTGGTGACAAATCCCTTTTTGAAAACTGAGAGAAAGGCGCTCCTTGTGTGAGTCATCAACAGCACAGGACAAGGTCCTAATAAGTATTGCTCACCTTCACTTGTTGGGCTGGACAGGCAAAACACTGCTATAAGGCACAAAAACTGAGAGTTCTTCTGATCAGCTTCCCACCCTCGCCAGGTAGGAGCTGCACCGCTGTACTGAATAAGCACTCTCTTGGAGGAGGTGTATGGTGGATGGCTTACCCAATCAGCTGCCACACGGACCGCCGGCTCCACACCCTCCTGGGCAGGAGCTGGCGATACAATTCAGGAGGAAAAATAAAAAAAAGGGGCGTACATGGAGGAGACCAGCCTTTTTCACAAGATGAGCCATTTAATGACACTTTGCGTTTCACAGACTTTCCATCCCCTCATACACCTGATGAAGAGATGGAAGGGAATAGTCTGTAGGCTCCCATACACACTAGATTGTCAGTATATCCCTTCGATACCAGTGGGTGTAGCTAGCTTTAAGGTACTGCCACACTTAGCGATCTCGATAACGACACAAGCTAACGAGATCGTTGGTGTGATCGCTTTTAAGTCGCTAGTAGCTGCCAAACAGGAGATCTCATAAACGACTCATCAGCGGTCAGTGATCTCTTTAACGACTTTGGCGGTCGTTAGGATGTCATTAGCATGTACTGAGCGCTTCTGATTCATAGGAATTTCCAGCATCGCTCTTGCTCTCTGCGTCCTGCTAGCCTGCTTTGCAACTTCTGCGATCCTCTCTGTGACGCAAAAGAGAACCTACAGATATTGCGATCCACTCCGTGACGCTAAACACATATACGTCACAAACGAGGTCGCTCGTTGTTCGCAAAAGGTGCCAAACACAACGATATAGGCTCACCAGCGGGACGCCAGCGATCAAAAAACGGTCCAGAACTCTAGTGAACGATCAGCGACATCACAGCAGGGCCACATCGTTGCTACATGCCACACACAACGAGGTCTCTAACGAGATCGCAAAATAGTGACGTTTTAGTGATCTCGTTAGCGATCTCGTTAGCGATCTCGCTTAGTGTGGCATACCCTTTAGGGTGAGTTTCCACGATCAGTATTCCTTCAGGAAATGCTGGGTGTTTGGCGCTGTGCGTTGGCGCAGCGCCAAACACGCAGCGTCCAGATGTTACAGCATAGTGGAGGGGATTTCAAGAAATCCCGTCTCCACTATGCGTAACAATACGCAGGTGGCAAACCTGCGTATCCGGACATGCGGCGCGTCTTTTCAGACCGCAGCATGTCCTAGCGTATTGCGGCGACGCTGCGTCGCCGCAACGGAATTTAACACAGGGCTATGTAGCCCTGCGATCTTTCCGGAGGTGTTCCGGAGGTGTCCTGAACACCTCTGGATAGAACGTGCGTCAGAAAGGGGCGGGGCTTAGGACGGAGCGGAATTTCCGCTCCATCAAATGCGCTGTGGTTCCGGACCGTGGAACCACAGCCTTAGTCTAATGTGTACAGTGGCCTCTATGGAATTCATGCTTGCTTTACAAATTTCCGAACACGTGAATGGGAATGGAGAGAGCTACAGATGTACGTAATTCTCTCCATTTCCCGCCAGCGTGCAACAAGGCCAAGTTCTCAAGATAGATTTTGGTCCCAGAAGCTTGACTCCCATCTATTGTATACTTATGGACTATCTTATTTGTATGCCATGATTGTCCCAGATGAAATAAGTTAAATAAAAGTTCCTAAACAATGTACAAGTCGTAATGAGCAAGTGAACTTATTTTTCTTGACAATATAATGTAAACACTAAATATTAATTTATTCTGCCTGCTGAATTGAACGGCATAAGAAATATGTACCTCAAGGCTTCACGGATTTCCCCGGAGGATTTTGGTTTACAAAATAAAAACATCAGATAAACTTTTTCATATGCAACAAAATCCGGCTGTGTGATGCTAATCACGGCAATCTACATTCTCCTTTAGTCAATGTTTGACAGTGTCCTACAAAAGTAATGTCAAAATTCTGTACATAACAATAATAACAAAGGTTATATATATTTAACCATGATGTTTAAGAGTTAAGTTACAACGTGCTGAACATTATTCTGCAAAACAACAAAAGAAGAGGTATTTAAATGTACAGGTAGATATCACTAGAGCTACTCTCTATTATGTGACAACTCTGATAAATGTACTGTCATGCATCTAAATGCCACTGCTTTGTGGCCTTGCATCAATTAACATTTAATTTGACTTTTACAGCCTCACTTATCACCTCTTTTCATTCCTTCAATAATAATGATTGTTACTGTTCAACAGTGACTATTCATGAGTAGCTCAGTGCCTCGCAAACAAAATTTCATATTAATGAACTAAAAGAATAATGGCAGTAATGGCAGAAACTGTCTAAAATAGAAAAAACTGTAAAGATTAATGAATATGACGGTTACTGCTGCTGCTAGAATGTGTTGCAGGATTCTGGATTTTTTTTAGTGAATTCTCCCATTCAAAAAAGAAAAAAAGGGCTCATAAAGGGAGAATCATTTTATTGTTTTTCTGTTTGGTAAAGGTCATTTTGTCTTTAGACTGTAGGTTCTACAAACAATTTAAAACAGAAAAAAATACTTAGCAATTCATATAGACATTCATTTCTCATACCCTGGTGCTCAGATAAGTACCATAGTTATCTACCAAACATATTATTTATTTTTAACCCATAAATGTTTGTGTGGTTTGCAAGAAAAATAGTTTACATTTAGTTTGTTTATCTGAACACAGGCTGTAATAATTTCCTATCTAGCATAGAAAATTACATCTATAATTATATTAGTGTATCTTATTAATATGAGTGGGCAACCACAAAGAAAATAAGCTTCGGTTTATAGTGCTAGACCCGGACTGTCAACAAAAGTTTCTTGCGTGGTATCATCAGCATAAATAGGAGAACATACTGTTCTGCTTTTAGCTGTAGCACAAAATAGATTAGTCATGAATAGGAAAGCTAAGCAAAACTGAAAAGCTATTAACAAGGGAAAGCAAAACGTGAATTTCTTGTAAAGATCCAGCTTGTTTTCTACATCAAAGAGTATCAACATCTGAAATGGTTTATTTAGTGCTTGAAAAGATCATTCAAGACCTCATAGAATGCTAAGTAGAGATGAGAGAATTAATTCTAAGCAAATTCAATTCGCTATGAATTTCCATTCCAAAATTTTGATTTTAAATGCAAATGTATCCATCACCTATTTTGCTGGATTAAAAAAAAGACAATAAGCTCTCATACTCACTTCTACATAGCACTCCCCAAGCCTATTCTGCCATCCATGCCCTCCTCCTTTCTGTCAGGTTTTCATCCTTCTTGTATCACCTGTGACAAAGTCACTAGTAAGGTACTGGATGGGAAATATGTATCACTGAGGTTGTAAGTGAGATAAACCTAGAGTAACTGCTCCAGCACATTAAATGCTGAGAGGGGTTAACCAGCCATTTTGAGGGCTAGGTTTTTTAAATGAACACCTGAAGAGCGGGTGGGAGGCTGTTCACCACATCTCCTTCCCAAGCTTAGAAGGTAAATAGTCAGCCTTCTAAGGGCCCCGTCTCACATAGCGATACACCAGTGATCCCGACAACGATCAGGATCGCTGGTTTTTCGCTACATGATTGCTGCTGAGCTGCCAAACAGGCAGCTCAGGCAGCGATCAGGACAGCGACACTGCTGGTAACGTCACCTAGTTACCCGCAGTGTACGTTGGATACCAGCCCGCTGATGCAGGGAGCTGGTAACCAAGGTACACATCGGGTTTCCAGGCGCTGCACGGTGCCTGGAAACCCGACATGTACCTTGGTTACCATCTCCCCTGCAGCAGCGCGCTGGTATCCAATGTACACGTCGGGTTTCCAGGCACAGCCCCGCGCTTGGAAACCCGATGTTTACCTTGGTTACCAGGAGATCGCTGGTCTCCTGCCTGTCACACGCAGCAATGCGTGCTGGCCAGCGGGAGACCAGCGATCAAAAAAAAGTCCTGGCATTTCTGACACGACCAGCGATTCACAGCAGGGGCCTGATCGCTGGTACGTGTCAGACATAGCGAGATCGCCGCTGAGATCGCTGTTTAGCAGCGATCTCGCTAGCGATCTCGCTATGTGAGACGGGGCCTTAAGTCATTCAGTGTTTGGTGTGCCTGGAGGTGAGAAGACAAACTTTATTTCTTCTAGGTTATTTCAGTCACAGAGGTGTTCTGTTGTGGCCACAGTTACCGGTCTCTACACAGTGAGTGGAGGCTATAAGCATGGTCCACCACTTTGACTAACAGTTGCTTTGAACTAATGCACTTAAAAGCTGTCTTGTCAGTCAGTGCTGGGACGTGCGTATAACCTCCACTATCCGTGTACTGTGCATTGACTTGAAATGCTCCAGGTACGCCCGACTGAAAGCCAGGGGCTCCTGGAGGAATAAATTTAATTTTCTCCTGGCTACTGCAGTTTCAGTAAGGCAACTAGGCATTTAATAGTTTATTAATTTTTTTTGAGAGGGTTCACTAGAAAAAGCCATCTAAAACATCATTTAAAATACTTGAAAGTCTCTACCGACTCATTTCTAATGTAAAACTATTTTGCAGTTCATATGTTCAATGTTTTGAAAAAAAAGTCATACTTTAGGTTTAGAAAAATGGCTAGTGGTAAAAAAGGAAGTGCACGTAACTTCTTTGAAGCAGCTACAGATGGAATCCACTTAAAACTAAGCACTGTCCAATGAAAAGGCTGAATAAATCATTTCAAGAAAAAAACGTTTCCAAAACACTTAAAAAAACTATTCCAAAAATTTTCCACTTGATATCGCTTTTGTATGGTTCAAAAAAGTCAGTGGCACATTCATCACTTTTGTATGCTTCGAAAAGACCATGGCAAAAAGGTGAGGCCAAAAAGTCCATATTATTTGCATTTTTTAAGTCTTTCTTTTTGTCTTGTTTTATTCCTTGCCATTTTTTAAAGCTACTCTCTTCAAACTGTCGCACGCTGGTCGTGAATTTTGTGTAAAATCAATAATGGTCTTTATTTTTGTTTTTAAGAATTTTTGGGAGTTTTTATCAAATGTGTCGTAAAATTGCACCAAAATATCTGGCACTCAAAAAAAAACACTCCCAGGGGGACTGGAGTAGATTTGCAACCATTTTTGTGACTTTTAAAAAAATCACAAGTGATGTATCAGGTGAAAGTGTCTGGAAACTTTAAACTCTGCTCATGATGGCAAATATAAATAACAGGGGAACACATTTGAAACAGACTTAAAAAAATGAGTAAATGGAAGGTTTGGTATAGCATGAACAAAAAAAGGTACAAAGCATACAAAAAAAAGAAAAATGGTGCAAATCCAATAGTATATTGGGCCTCATGTGCACACAACTTACATTGTTGAATTGTGATTTATCTTTTTATACACTACCAAGATGTCTTTCAAAAGGAAGCCATCCAAATTCTCTTCTATTATACCTTTTTTTCCTATTCAGCCTCCCAAAAGTCTTCTGTCTACCTGATGTCATTTTTAAAGCTTGTTAGATATAATCAAAAAGTCTTGACTATCATTAAGGTATTTCTAATTGCTGACCACTTATTGGCAATAATGGATTCTTTACCAGAATTTAGACAACTTTTCGCTCTTAAGTGAACATGTATAAAAATAGAGGGAAATTGCCTAAGCCACTTCATCACCATATAGAAATACGAATGAATTGAGACATGATGCATAAAACTGTCATTATCCCTAGACACATGACGTCTTTGTTTTCCATCCATGTTGCTAGATTACAATGTATCATTTCTGAGCCTTTCAGATAACGGATTGAAAGCAATATCTTGAGTAAACGGTTATGTGCCATCTTAAAGATTCTTCTTGGAATTTCATTCCAATGAATATTGTTATGTTCATGTCCTTAGAGTGATTGTCACTTATCTATGAAGAATTAATAGCTAATTTTTCATCTTTATGTCTTGTGCTTTACATTATCCTACAACGAATTTCAACCCAAAATAATCTAATTTAATAATATGGCGTAAATGCATATTTCAAGAGCTCCAATTCTTGTCCGGCACATGAACCTCATTTGCTAGTACTACATTCTCCCTTCTGGGTTATATCATTTTCCAGAATGTTTGCAGTGAAGATCAAGAGTGAGAAGAAGATTAATAAAAATCAAGAAGGTAATTTGCAAGATTTTTTCTGTTACTAGAAATATGAATAAAGTAGCTATGTATGTTTCTCTGTATTACACTAACCAATTGTTCAAATCTCTAAAGGATCATTCTACTTGGTATGATAAAAGAACACTAATTATGATAGTGTAACATGGAGGAATCAAAAACCTACACAAACAGGAAGTAAAGCAGCTAGAATAAAATAAAAATCTTTATTGAAAAATATAAATAAGATAAAATTCCATTTAAAAGAGGATGTCATATAGAAGGCTAAAGCCAGGGAGTACCAAAGGCCAAAATAGCCCCAGCAATTCAGGCTAAAAAAAATGACAAAAAAACAGGTATATAAGTATATTAATATATAACCCTTATGCATTTAACCCCTTAACCTCCAAGGGTGGTTTGAACGTTAATGACCAATTTTTACAATTCTGACCACTGTCTCTTTATGAGGTTATAACTCTGAAACGCTTCAACGGATCTTTGCGAATCTGAGATTTTTTTCTTGTGACATATTGTACTTCATGATAGTGGTAAAATTTCTTCGATAAAACTTGGTTTATTTATGAAAAATATGGAAATATGGCGAAAATTTTGACAATTTTGCAATTTTCAAATTTGAATTTTTATTCCCTAAAAACAGAGAAATATGTCACACAAAATAGTTACTAAATAACATTTCCCACATGTCTACTTTACATCAGCACAATTTTGGAACCAAAATTTTTTTGTTAGGAAATTATAAGGGTTAAAAGTTGACCAGCGATTTCTCATTTTTACAACAAAATTTACAAAACCATTTTTTTTAGGGACAACCTCACATTTGAAGTCACTTTGAGGGTCTACATGGCAGTAAGTACCCAAAAGTGACACCACTCTAAAAACTGCACCCCTCAAGGTACTCAAAACCACATTCAAGAAGTTTATTAACCCTTCAGGTGCTTCACAGGACTGAAGCAACGTGGAAAGAAAAAATGAAAATTTTTAGTCACAAAAATGAACTTTTACAAACAATTTCTATATTTTTACAAGGGTAAAAGGAGAAAATGGACAGATAAAGTTGTTGTGCAAATTTTCCTGAGTACACCGATACTCCATATGTAGATTAAAACCACTGTCTGGGCGCACGGAAGGGCTCGAAAGGGAAGGAGCGCCGTTTGACTTTTTCAAACCAAAATTGGCTGGAATTGAGATTGGACGCCATGTCGCATTTGGAAAGCCCCTGATGTGCCTAAACAGTGGAAACCCCCCACAAAAGACACCATTTTGGAAACTAGACCCCATAAGGAACTTATCTCTATCTGTTGTGAGCACTTTGAACCCCCAAGTGTTTCACTAAAGTTTATAATTCCTGTGTGTGAAAAAAAAAAAAACATTTCCACACAAATTATTTTTTAGTCCCCAATTTTTGATTTTTCCCAAGGAAATTGGACCCCAAAAGTTGATCAATTTGTCCTGAGTATGATGATACCCCATATGTGGGGGGGACTGTTTGGGCGCACGGCAGGGCTCAGAAAGGAAGTAATGACGTTTTGCAGTGCAGACTTTAATGGTGTCATGTTCAGTTTGCAGAGCCCCTGATGTGCCTAAACTGTGGAAAAACCCCACAAGTGACCTCATTTTGGAAACTAGACCCCATAAGGAACTTATCTAGATCTGTGGTGAGCACTTTGAACCCCCAAGTGCTTCACAGAGGTTTATAATGCCCGGGCATGAAAATAAAAAATACTATTTTTTTTCCACAATAATGATCTTTTAGTCACCAATTTTTTATTTTCCCAAGGGTAACAAGAGAAATAGGGCCATAAAAGTTGTTGACCAATTTGTTCTAAGTACGCTGATACCACATATGTGGGGGAACCACTGTTTGGGCGCACGGCAGAGCTCAGAAGGGAAGGAGCGCCATTTGACTTTTTCAAACCAAAATTGGCTGGAATCGAGATTGGACGCCATGTCGCTTTTAGAGAGCCCCTGATGTGCCTAAACAGTAGAAACCCCCCACAAGTGACCCCATTTTAGAAACTAGACCAACTAAGGAACTTATCTAGATCTGTGGTGAGCACTTTGAACCCCCAAGTGCTTCCCACAAGTTTATAACGTAGAGCAGTAAAATTAAAAAATCATATTTTTCCACAATATGATCTGTTCACCTCATTTTTTATTTTCCCAAGGGTAACAAGACCCCAAAAGTTATTGTACAATTTGTCCTGAGTGCGCTGATACCCCATATGTGGGGGTAAACCACTGTTGGGGTGCATGGCAGAGCTCGGAAGGGATGGAGCGTCGTTTGCCTTTTCAGCGCAGAATTGGTTTACGCCATGTCGCATTTGGAGAGCCTCTGATGTGCCTAAACAGTGGAAACCCGCCACAAATGACACCTTTTTGGAAACTAGACCCCTCAAGGAACTTATCTAGATGTGTGGTGTGTTTCACTAAAGTTTATAATGCCCGAGCGTGAAAATAAAAAAATCATATTTTTTCCACAAACATGATCTTTTACTCCCCAATTTTTTATTTTCCAAAGGGTAGCAGGAGAAATTGGACCACAAAAGTTGTTGTCCAATTTTTCCTGAGTAAGCTGATACCCCATATGTGGGAGAAAACTACTGTGTGGGCACATGTCGGGGCTCAGAAGAGAAATAATGACGTTTTGTAATGCAGACTTTGATGGAATGGTCTGCGGGTGTCATGTTGTATTTGGAGAGCCCCTGATGTGACTAAACAGTGGAAACCCCCCACAAGTGACCCCATTTTGTAAACTAGACCCCCAAAGGAACTTATGTAGATGTGTGGTGAGCACTTTGAACCCCCAAGTGCTTCACAGAAGTTTATAATGCCCGGGAGTGAAAATAAAAAAAATTATATTTTTTCCATAAACATGATCTTTTAGTCCCCAGTTTTTTATTTTCCCATGGGTAACAGGAGAAATTGGACACCAAATGTTGTTTCTCAATTTGTCCTGAGTACACTAATACCCTATATGTGGGAGAAAACAACTGTATGGGCACATGTCGGGGCTTGGAAGGGAAATAGTGACGTTTTGGATTGCAGACTTTGATGGAATGGTCTGCGGGCGTCATGTCGTGTTTGGAGAGCCCCTGATGTGACTAAACAGTGGAAACACCCACAAGTGACCCCTTTTTGGAAAATAGACCCCCCAAAAGGAACTTATCTAGATGTGTGGTGAGAACTTTGAACCCCCCCAAATGCTTCACAGAAGTTTATAATGTAGAGCCATAAAAATAAAAAATCATATTTTTTTCCACAAAAATGATATTTTCGCCCCCAATTTTTTATTTTCCCAAGGGTAACAGAGGAAATTGAACCACAAGAGTTATTGTGCAATTTATCCTGAGCATGCTGATACCCCATATGTGGGGGTAAACTACTGTTTGGGCGCATGGCAGTGTAAGGTTCTTTGTCTCTGTTGACATGTTCCTTGAAACTCAGTTTTCCGTCGGCCATTTTGCTTTCTGTCTTTCTGCAGCTCTTGCCCTCAGTTAATATGGAGTTTCCAGTTTTCATGTTCCCGACCTGATTCTTCCCTCTTGCTTCTTAAGCAGCCTCAGCTGAACAATCAGTGCTCCTGAATCAAGCCTCAGTCAGTCTGTGACCTGACTCCTGGAAGCCTTGGACTTGTACTCCAGCTATTCCCTACTGAGGAACCTTGGAACACTTTTGGACTCTGGAAACCTGCTGTTTGGTGAATCCATGTTTGCAGAGGAATTACGGTACAGAGAAGAGATCCTGAACCTGCTTTGGAGAGTTATTGTAGAGCTTGAAGTTACTCTGGCCTGCTGTGTCTCCTGATTCTGTTCCTGCAAACTGTGTGAACTTTTCAGCATGCTTGTATGAAGTAATACAAGTCATTTCATATCAACCTATGTCTCATGTGTTTTCCTCGTACCCAAGCACAAGACGCTATAGGAACTGTACACTATACATGACAAGATTCAGGAGACACAGCAGGCCAGAGTAACTTCAAGCTCTACAATAACTCTCCAAAGCAGGTTCAGGATCTCTTCTCTGTACCGTAATTCCTCTGCAAACATGGATTCACCAAACAGCAGGTTTCCAGAGTCCAAAAGTGTTCCAAGGTTCCTCAGTAGGGAATAGCTGGAGTACAAGTCCAAGGCTTCCAGGAGTCAGGTCACAGACTGACTAAGGCTTGATTCAGGAGCACTGATTGTTCAGCTGAGGCTGCTTAAGAAGCAAGAGGGAAGAATCAGGGCGGGAACATGAAAACTGGAAACTCCATATTAACTGAGGGCAAGAGCTGCAGAAAGACAAAAAGCAAAATGGCCGACGGAAAACTGAGTTTCAAGGAACATGTCAACAGAGACAAAGAACCTTACATTACTTGACAAGATTCAGGAGCCAATGTTTAGTGTCTGCTGGGTCTGGGAAAGCCGTGACTGCTGTGACTGTGGATATCAGATGTCCGTTTAATACCTTATGTGATGACAGTGGTTGTGACTTCTCACAACCATTCCAGGTGAGCGCATTCCCTTAAAATTTTACTCTGGAGTGTTACCACAGGTAAACACTATTGTTTTTTTTTTTTCCTTTCCTCTTCTCCTTCCAGCACCTTTGCCTTAAAAGATCTGGAAGATGGAGGCCCGCATAAAGGAACTTTGCGGAGTGACTGATACAATCCTTTCAGATGTACAGACTTTAAAAACCCGTTTTGCAAGCCTACAGGACCTCACTAATCATAATTTGCAAGTGTTTGGACAGACTACCCAGGAATTGCGAGCCAGGATTGAGGCTCTAGAGGAACGAGTCCAGGCTCCTGTCATAACCCCAAGTTCTGGGATCCCCAAATTACCTCCTTTTCGTTTTGGCGGTGAACGTGAGAAATTCAGGGGATTTATTAATCAATGCAATTTATTTTTCTCTGCACATGCTTCACAATTTCCCACTGAACGATCCAAAGTGCTTACTATAATCATGTTGCTTACCAATAAGGCTTTGATGTGGGCAAACCCTCTGATTGAGACTGAGGATGATTGTTTGAATCACCTTGATGCTTTTATTTCAGCCATGGGGCAGGTGTTTGATGACCCCAATCGAGGTGCAACAGCTGAAGCAGCCATGTTAACTTTGCGCCAAGGTAAGCGTTCAGTAGCCGAATATGCCCTGGATTTCAGGAGATGGGCTCTTGATACCACTTGGGACACTTCCGCTAAAAAATCTATTTTTCGGAAAGGGTTGTCTCCACTGATTAAGGATGAACTTGCTCGTGCCGACCCTCCCACTGCGTTAGGTGACTTTATTAACTATTGTATCCGTATTGATGCTCATCTGACTGAACGCAGACAAGAGAGATGGTTCGAAAATAATCGCACTAACCTTTTACTACCTCCCTCCTCAGCTAAGGAACCTTTGAGTAGGATCACAAGGGAACCAGAACCTGAACCCATGCAGGTGGACTCTTTACAAAGACGGGTTAGTGATGCACGCAAAGAACATCGTATAAAGGAAAATCTATGTTTCTACTGTGGTAAGTCAGGGCACTTCATTATAAACTGCCCCAGCCGTTCTCGTAAGACTACTGCAGCAGTCATTCACTGTGAGTGTTGCGAGAGGAGCTCTGTCATGTCCGAGCCTCAGGCTCCAGAGAGATCTGCTGCAAGAGATCTTGATTTCTCGGACTTAAACTCTGTTAGTTCTGGGGACGATGACGGTATAAACGCTGCAATTTTTCAAGTTTCCTCAGCGGTGTCCCAGCTGAGTTGTAAAAGAAACAATTCTCATTGCTTCCTTTCCATCAAACTCTGGGTTGACTCAGTCTGGGTGTCTAGCTCTGCTATGATCGACTCAGGAGCAAGTGGAAATTTTATGGATATCTCCTTTGCTCTGAAACAGGGGATACGTTCAGTGAAGAAGGCTACTCCAGTACAGATGGAGACTGTGGATGGCTCTCTACTGACTTCTGGACCAGTGGATCAAGAAACAGAGCCTTTGAGGGTCCTTATGGGTAAAGATCATCAGGAGAAAATGTCTTTTTTGCTTATCTCTTCTCCCCACTTTCCCATCATTCTAGGGCTACCATGGCTGCAGGCGCAGAATCCTACGATTAACTGGGAGACCAAGGAATTACACTTTCCGGAGAAACAGATGAGTCAAGGAGTTTCAGCTTGCTCTGTTCCTAAAGGAACCATGTCAGTCCCTGAACTACCAGCTGTATACCAGGACTATGACGATTTATGTGACAAGAAGAACGCTGATCAGCTTCCTCCTCACCGTCCATATGATTGTCCAATTGAATTATTACCCGGAGCCGAGATACCTTTTGGTAAGATCTACCCCCTAGCGGGGCCCGAGCTAAAAGCTTTGAAGGATTATATAGACGAAAATTTAGCCAAGGGCTTCATACGCCCCTCTTCATCTCCCGCAGGTGCACCCATCTTCTTTGTGAAGAAGAAAGATGGATCTCTGAGACCCTGCATAGACTATAGGGAACTCAATAAGGTTACTATTAGAAACCGTTATCCATTGCCTTTAATCCCTGAGTTGTTGGAGAGAGTGCGGCATGCCAAAATTTTCTCTAAACTGGATCTCCGTGGGGCCTATAACTTGGTCCGTATCAGACCTGGGGATGAATGGAAGACTGCTTTCAGGTCACGCTATGGACACTTTGAATATCTAGTTATGCCTTTTGGTCTGAGTACCGCCCCAGCCACTTTCCAACACTTCGTGAATGATATCTTCAGGGATCTCCTAGATACATTTGTGGTGATTTATCTGGATGATATTCTAATTTTTTCTAACTCCACAGAGGAACATCATGGACATGTGAGAATGGTCTTAGAACGCCTAAGACAAAACCATCTCTACATCAAACTTGAAAAATGTGAATTCCATAGGACCGAAATTCAATTTCTGGGGTATGTACTATCTACGCAAGGGATTAGTATGGATGGAAGCAAGACCCAAGCCATCAAGGATTGGCCAATTCCTAGAAATGTGAAGGAGGTGCAGCGTTTCATCGGGTTTGCCAACTTCTATAGACGTTTCATTAAGAATTTTTCTGAGGTAGTGTCACCTATCACCCAACTTACCCGGAAACAGTCTAGGTTCTCCTGGACCCCGCAAGCTCAGGAAGCATTTTCCTGTTTAAAGGATAAATTTACCACCGCACCTATCTTAGTACATCCCAACCCCGAGCTTGCCTTCATAATAGAGGTGGATGCTTCAGACTGTGCCGTTGGAGCTATACTCTCTCAGAGAACAGGTGAGAAGAATGTCTTGCATCCCTGTGCCTTCTTTTCCCAGCAGTTGTCTTCGGCTGAGAGGAACTACGATGTGGGCAATAGAGAATTGTTGGCCATTATTGCCGCCTTCAAGGAATGGAGACACCTTCTTCAGGGAGCTGCACAGCAAATAGTCGTCCTGACAGACCATCGTAACCTTGAATTTATCAGGTCGGCTAAGTGCCTGACTCCTCGCCAGGCTCGCTGGAATCTTTTCCTAAACCAATTTAATTTTGTCATTTCTTATAGACCAGGATCGCGCAATGGAAAGGCTGATGCACTCTCTAGGATTCATTCAGCAGAGACACATCCACTTACTCCTCCTAAGACTATTCTTCCTGACTCTAGATTCCTGGAGTGATTCATAATCAAGACCTACTTAAGGACATCAAGGAAGCATACCATGCGGATTCTTTGTTGGCTCAACCCCCAAGGGACGTAAGTCTTGTCTTTAAGAATGGTGTGTGGATTCAGGGACAACGTCTGTATATACCTGAAACAGTCAGATTGAGAGTATTGCAACTCATCCACGATTCCAAGATAGCCGGGCATAGGGGAATTCTAAAGACACAAGAATTTCTTTCTCGTTTCTTTTGGTGGCCCACTTACATGAAAGATGTCTTAAACTATGTCACTTCATGTGAAGTCTGTGCAAGATGCAAAACACCTCGCTCCTCACCAACTGGTCTGTTGCAACCTCTTCCCACCCTGTCCCGCCCGTGGGGATCCATTTCTATGGACTTCATTGTGGAGTTACCAACCTCTCAAGGGAAGAACACCATTCTAGTGGTGGTTGACCGTCTAACAAAGGCAGCTCATTTTATCCCTTGTGTCGGCTTACCCACTGCAAAACAGACATCAGACTTGATGATTAAGAATGTGTTTCGCTTACATGGAGTACCGGATGAGGTCATTACGGATCAAGGGTTGCAATTCACTTCAAGGTTTTGGCAAAATTTCTGTGCAGCATTGGACATTAAAGTAAACCTTTCTTCTGCTTTTCATCCCCAGACTAATGGACAGACAGAACGAACCAATCAGACCCTGGAGCAGTATCTCCGCTGTTTTATCTGCCACCTACAGGATGATTGGGTGGATCTACTTCCACTGGCTGAGTTCTCTTATAACAACTCTCAGAGCGCCTCCACTAAGCAGTCTCCTTTTTACTCCAATCTAGGTTATCATCCTAACATTCTTCCTCGATTTCCCATAGATACGCCCTTGCCGGCAGTGGCTGAAAGAATCACTTCTTTACAAAAGAATATGGATCTTCTAAAGGAAAATCTAGAATTGGCTCAGGAAAGGTACAAGAAAGCAGCAGATAAATTTTGTAAACCTACACCAGCTTTCAAGGTAGGAGATTTGGTCTGGCTGTCAACCAGAAATCTTAAATTAAAGATTCCATCGTCTAAATTGG
Source organism: Oophaga sylvatica (assembly GCA_033576555.1). NCBI lineage: Eukaryota > Metazoa > Chordata > Amphibia > Anura > Dendrobatidae > Oophaga > Oophaga sylvatica. Next base: position 148,332,731 of record JARQOD010000005.1, on the reverse strand, counting down.
GACATAAGTACATTGGACCTTATAAGATCAATAAGATTATAAGTGCTGTTGCTTGTCGTCTTCAACTACCCAGAACTATGAGAATCCACCCTGTCTTTCATGTATCCCTACTAAAGGCTGCAACACCCAATACGTTTCCTGGACGTTCTTCTCCTTGCCCTGACCCAGTGCTGGTCGATGGTCAGGAAGAATTTATGGTGGAAAGGATTCTACATTCCAGGTTGTACAGAAATCAGTTGCAATATTTGATTAAATGGCAGGGCTACCCAGTGGAGGACAACTCATGGGAACCAGTCAATAATGTAAATGCTCCTCGCCTGCTCCGCCAGTTTCATCAGAGGTACCCTGACAAGCCTGGTCTGAGGTCATCCAGAGGTTGTCCCTAAGGGGGGAGTAATGTAAGGTTCTGTGTCTCTGTTGACATGTTCCTTGAAACTCAGTTTTCTGTCGGCCATTTTGCTTTCTGTCTTTCTGCAGCTCTTGCCCTCAGTTAATATGGAGTTTCCAGTTTTCATGTTCCCGCCCTGATTCTTCCCTCTTGCTTCTTAAGCAGCCTCAGCTGAACAATCAGTGCTCCTGAATCAAGCCTCAGTCAGTCTGTGACCTGACTCCTGGAAGCCTTGGACTTGTACTCCAGCTATTCCCTACTGAGGAACCTTGGAACACTTTTGGACTCTGGAAACCTGCTGTTTGGTGAATCCATGTTTGCAGAGGAATTACGGTACAGAGAAGAGATCCTGAACCTGCTTTGGAGAGTTATTGTAGAGCTTGAAGTTACTCTGGCCTGCTGTGTCTCCTGACTCTGTTCCTGCAAACTGTGTGAACTTTTCAGCATGCTTGTATGAAGTAATACAAGTCATTTCATATCAACCTATGTCTCATGTGTTTTCCTCGCACCCAAGCACAAGACGCTATAGGAACTGTACACTATACATGACAGGCAGAGCTCAGAAGGGAAGGAGCACCGTTTGACTTTTTCAACGCAGAATTAACTGGAATTGAGATCAGACGCCATGTCATGTTTGGAGAGCCCCTGATGTGCCTAAACAGTGGAAACCCCCCAATTCTAACTCCAACCTTAACCCCCAACACACCCCTAACTCTAGTCCCAACCCTAACCATAACCCTAACCACAAACCTAACCCTAACATACCCCTAACCCTAATCCCAACCCTAACCTTAACAGGAAAATGGAAATAAATACATTTTTTAAATTTTATCATTTTTCTCTAACTAAGGGGTGATAAAGAGGAGTTTGATTTACTATTTATAGAGAGTTTTTATGTTTGGCAGCTGTCACACGCTAAAAGACGCTTTTTTTTGCAAAAAATAGTTTTTGCATCACCACATTTTGAGAGCTATAATTTTTCCTTATTTTGGCCCACAGAGTCATTTGAGTTCTTATTTTTTGCGGGACGAGTTGACGTTTTTATTGGTACCATTTTTGGGCACATGACATTTTTTGATCGCTTTTTATTACGATTTTTGGGAGGCAAAATAAAAAAACAGCAATTCATGAATTTCTTTGGGGGGGGCATTTATACCGTTCCGCGTTTGGTAAAATTGATAGAGCAGTTTTATTCTTCGGGTTAGTACGATTACAGCGATACCTCATTTATATCATTTTTTATGTTTTGGCGCTTTTATACAATAAAAACAATTTTACATAAAAAATAATTATTTTTGCATTGCTTTATTCTGTGAGCTATAACTTTTTAATTTTTTCGCTGATGATGCTGTATGGCGGCTTGTTTTTTGTGGGACAAGATGACATTTTCAGCGTTATCCATGTCTCTTTATATCCGTCTTTTTGATCGCGTGTTATTCCACTTTTTGTTCGGCGGTATGATGATAAAGCATTGTTTTTTTACCTTGTTTTTTTTAAGGGGTTCACTAAAGGGGTTAACTAGTGGGACAGTTTTATAGGGCGGGTCATTACGGACATCACGATACTAAATATGTGTACTTTTATTTTTTTTTTATTTACATAATAATAATGTGGTTATTGGGGAAATTTTTTTTTATTATTATTTATTTAGAGATTTTTTTTAACTATTTTTACACATGTTTATTTTTTTATTTTTTTTACATTTTTACATTGTAAAATGTAAATGTAATGAAATAGCGATATAGTGTCAAATCGCTGATCTGACCGTTTGCAGAGCAATCTGTCAGATCAGCGATCTGACAGGCAGTGCAGGAGGCTTCTCAGCGCCTGCTCTCAGCAGGCACTGACAAGCCACCTCCCAGCAGGACACGGAAGGACGCTGTAGCCATCTTGGATCTGGGGCCTGCAGGGAGGAGGCCCTCGGAACAACGCGATCACATCGCATTAATTTGAGGGTCTTAGGGAAGCACGCAGGGAGCCCCCTCCCTGCGCGATTCTTCCCTATGCCACCGGAATGCTGTGATCATGTTTGATCGCAGTATGCTGGGGGTTAAAGTGCCGAGAGCGGTCCGTGACCACTCCTAGCACTTAGTGCCGGGTGTCAGCTGTGAGAATCAGCTGACACCAGGCCGCGATCAGCTGCGCTCTCCCCCGTGAGCGCTGCTGATCTCGTATGACGTACTATTCCGTCCATGGGTATTAAGTCCCAGGTCACATGGATGGAATAGTATGTCTGATGGCAGAAAGGGGTTAAGATACTGGACTTGCAAAAAAACAAGCTTGTTCGCAAAATTCAAGGGAACCTCCAAAGAAAGATAAATAAAGATAAATGCTGTAGTAGAAGGATCCAGAAACAGAATAAAATAATGGAAAAGGTTCCTATAGTTTATTACACATATTATTGTTTGTGATCAAATGGTCAGTAAGATATCAAAAGAAAGGAAGTCCTGAATGTAAACAGTGTTCAAAGTATAAGCTATAAATGCTGCTTTAGGATAACCTAATCAAAAGTATTATAACTAGTGTTGAGCATTCCGATACTGCAAATATCGGGTATCAGCTGATATTTGCTGTATCGAATTCTGATTCTGAGTTCCGATATTTTTGTCATATCGGATACCGGAATCTGAGTTTTCCTGTAAAGTCTATGGGAGTTCCTGTGTCACAGAACGAAGTACGTGACACAGGAACTTCCCGAAACTGTCACTGTCAGTGTCGGTCGGGTCTGTCAGGTGTCAGGACTCAGCAGAGTCAGCACTTACCTGGCAGAAGATCCCTTCCCCTGTGGTCACGTCCTCCTGGATGGCTGCCATTACCCTGTCCCTGGCGGTCACGTGCAGAATCTCGCGATAACTGCAGTGACTGCCGGGTACTGGGTAATCTCGGCCAGCTGTACTCTCGCGACAGCTGGCCGTAAACCAGTCCGGATGACGTCACCTCCGGGGAAGCCGCAACGGTAAGCAGCTCTGCTCTATGTGGATGTCAGGCTCAGCCTGTCATCCAGATGTAGCAGAGCTGGACTCGTCGTGGGACACTCGTGATTTTGGACTGCGTCGGACAGGGAGTATTTGTGTTAGTTTATTATTTTTGTTTTTTTACAGGAGAATGATGGCGTCGCAGGATAAGAGTGAAATAAAATTAATGAAAACTGTGTGGTGTTTTATTTCATTAAAATACTTTTTTCTGGCTGTGTTTATTTTTTTTAATCTTCAAACTATGATTAATAATGGATCGGTGTCTTATTGACGCCTCTCCATTATTAACCGGGCTTATTGTCACCGATCAATCAAAGGTGATATTAACCCCTTATTACCCCACTTGCCACCGCTACAGGGCAAGTGGAAAGAGCCGGGTAAAGTGCCACAATTGGCGCATCTTTGGATGCGCCATTTGTGGGGCTGCTGCAGCAAGGTATTTTTAGGCTGTTGAGGGCCAAAATCCATGGGCCTTGACAGTCTTTTAATACCAGGCCGCAGCAGTCTGCATTTTACTTGGCTGGTTAACAAAAATAGGGGGGTCCCCACGCCATTTTTTTTTCGAGGGGATCCCCTATTTTTGTTAACCAGCCAAGCTTAGCAGACTGCTGTGGCCTGGTACCAGGCTTGCAAGGTCCATGGATATTGGATCCTTACCAGCCTGAAAAACCAGGCCTCAGCAGTCTGCTTCATCTGGCTGGTTAACAAAAATAGGGGGGACCCCACGCCATTTTTTTTCAAGGGGATCCCCTATTTTTGTTAACCAGCCAAGATAAGCAGACTGCTGTGGCCTGGTATTATCAGGCTTGCAAGGTCCATGGATATTGGCTCCTTAACAGCCTGAAAAAACAGGCCTCAGTAGTCTGCTTTATTCAGGCTGGTTAACAAAAATAGGGGGGACCCACGCCATTTTTTTTTTTAGAGGGGATCCCCTATTTTTGTTAATCAGTTCACTTCAGGTCAGCCGGGATTCCCTCTGACGTCACTGATGCAGTGCGGTGTCCCTGGCTGACCTGAAGTGAAAGTGGGAAGCAATCAATTATGCTAACCACTTCCTCTCCTGTCAGCCAGGAGAGGAGATGATTCAGTCGGGGGTTTACTGTGAGGCTGTCAGCATTAGCTGCGGTCTCTGCAGTAAACATTAACCCTTTCAGAAGGATTACATCGGGGGACCTGACTGAACATCGGATAGGTAAGAATAATGTTGCTTTATTATTTTATTTTTATTACAGGTGAACAAGGGCTTCGCAAGGAATGGCAGTAAAATAAAATCTTGTCAAAAACTGTGTTTATTTCATTAAAATGATTTTTAATTAAAGTGTGTGTGTTTTATTTTTATTTCATACAATAGGATTAATAATTGATAGTTGTCTAATTGACAGCTCTCAATTATTAACCTGGCTTAAACTCACCTTTCAATAGCAAGGTGGCTTTAACCCATTATTAACCCATTCGCCACCGCTACAGGGCAATGGGAATAGACGGGCAAAGTGCCAGAAAGGGAGAATCTAATTATAGATTTGCCTTTTCTGGGGTGTCTGGGGGCAGATGTTAGTAGCCAGGGGGGGGGGCAAAAATAATGATCCCTCTCTGGGCTATTATTATCTGCCCCCACTCGCTGGCTTTGTCTGTCTGGTTGAGAAAAGAGGGCGGGAGCCCACGCATTTTTTTTCAACAATTTTACACCTCATATATATATATATACATGTCATTGAATTTGTGACACATATACAGTGCCTACAAGTAGTATTCAACCCCATGCAGATTTAGCTGGTTTGATAAGATGCAAATAAGTTAGAGCCTTCAAACTGCAAACGAGAGTAGGATTTATTAACAGAAGCATAAATCTTACAAAACAAAAAGTTATGTTGCTCAGTTGAATTTTAATAAATTTTAAACATAAAAGTGTGGGTCAATTATTATACAACCCCTTTGTTTAATATTTCGTGGAATAACCCTTGTTTGCAATTACAGCTAATAATCGTCTTTTATAAGACCTGATCAGGCCGGCACAGGTCTGTGGAGTTATCTTGGCCCACTCCTCCATGCAGATCTTCTCCAAGTTATCTAGGTTCTTTGGGTGTCTCATGTGGACTTTAATCTTGAGCTCCTTCCACAAGTTTTCAATTGGGTTAAGGTCAGGAGACTGACTAGGCCACTCCAACACCTTGACTTTTTCCCTCTTGAACCAGGCCTTGGTTTTCTTGGCTGTGTGCTTTGGGTCGTTGTCTTGTTGGAAGATGAAATTACGACCCATCTTAAGATCCTTGATGGAGGAGCGGAGGTTCTTGGCCAAAATCTCCAGGTAGGCCGTGCTATCCATCTTCCCATGGATGCGGACCAGATGGCCAGGCCCCTTGGCTGAGAAACAGCCCCACAGCATGATGCTGCCACCACCATGCTTGACTGTAGGGATGGTATTCTTGGGGTCGTATGCAGTGCCATCCAGTCTCCAAACGTCACGTGGTGTGGTTGGCACCAAAGATCTCGATCTTGGTCTCATCAGACCATAGAACCTTGAACCAGTCTGTCTCAGAGTCCTCCAAGTGATCATGAGCAAACTGTAGACGAGCCTTGACATGACGCTTTGAAAGTAAAGGTACCTTACGGGCTCGTCTGGAACGGAGACCATTGGGGTGGAGTACGTTACTTATGGTATTGACTGAAACCAATGTCCCCACTGCCATGAGATCTTCCCGGAGCTCCTTCCTTGTTGTCCTTGGGTTAGCCTTGACTCTTCGGACAAGCCTGGCCTCGGCACGGGAGGAAACTTTCAAAGGCTGTCCAGGCCGTGGAAGGCTAACAGTAGTTCCATAAGCCTTCCACTTACGGATGATGCTCCCAACAGTGGAGACAGGTAGGGGTTTTGTACCCCTTGCCAGCCTTGTGACCCTCCACGATCTTGTCTCTGATGGCCTTGGAATGCTCCTTTGTCTTTCCCATGTTGACCATGTATGAGTGCTGTTCACAAGTTTGGGGAGGGTCTTAAATAGTTAGAAAAGGCTGGCAAAAGAGATCATTAATCCACACGTGTGAAGCTCATTATTCTTGGTGCCTGAACTACTTCTTAATACTTTAGGGGGACCAAACAGAATTCTTGTGGTTTGAGGGGTTGAATAATAAATGACACTGAATTTACTTTTAACGTTTTTAAAAAGAAAAAAAAAAAAATTACAACAAAAATTTTTGCTGCAGTGCATTTCCCACTTCCAGGCTGATCTACAGTACAAATGTCACAATGCCAAGTTAATTCGCCATGTGTCAACCAGCTAAATCTGCAGGGGGTTGAATACTACTTGTAGGCACTGTATATATATTTATATTTATAGTTCATACACTTCTACATAGTATAATAGCCGCTAATTCAATTGCCGGCTTTTGTGAAAATACAGAACCCGACATGAAATGACACATGGTTTACATAGAGTTAACCATGTCATTTCATGTTGTTTGATATATTGTTTTCACTAACAATTACATGAGTGTATGTGTGCAAAATTTGACACATGTAGGGGTGTAAATTCGTAGCAAAAAAATGTGTTTTTTTTAACGTCAACCCCTTCCCATAAAAACCTGTTTCCTTCCTTCGTCACCCATGACTCAGCCCAAAGGGCTTATTTTTATAAACCCTATGCACATTGTGCAGTGGACAAATCACGACAATATTCCTACTCCAGCCTAACTACTATTTGTGATTGGAGGTCCTTGGGATGGTGGCTTCCTGCGTCAACCATGACTCAGCCCATAGGGCTAATTTTTACAAACCCTATGCACATTGTGCAGTGGACAAATCTTGAATGTAGAGTGGGCCTACCAAACTAATATTTGCCATTGAAGGCCCTTGTGACAGGTTGCCCCACATTGTGACTGAGATAGGGGATACATATTCAATAGAAATCTAGGTTTGGTAGTTGTTCTTGTGTATCTGTAAAAGTGGCGTAATACTGCGACAAACTTATTCCCAGAAACCATATGTGAGTCATAAATGCATGTAGGCATATTCTCCAGGCTCTTCCCATTCTGTTTCATCACTTTCCCATCCATTTAAGCCTTTTTCTCAGGCCCCCAGACCCCTTTGTAGGGTCCAGCAGAAAATTACTCGCATTTCCCATTGACTTGCATTGTACTCGCTATTCGGAGCGACTACGCGATTTTTACAAAGTACTCATTACAAGAATAGCGATTACGAATATTACAGTACTTGCTCATCACTAATTATCACCTCCACTGATCACCTGGATCTGGCTGTGCACAAGGTAGCAAGGTAATATGTTTGTCACTGAACTGCATGCATATTTTCAGTTGTACCACTGATACTGATCTTACTGTATCAAAATTGAAGATCAGTTTTGTCATTGATTTTTCCCTATAACTTGATAACTGTGATTGCTCAAAAATCATTCAATTGGGACAATATAAATATGCCTTTATTTGAAGGAGATCTATTCAATCTATGAAGAAGTCACTGGTAAAGTGCTGGAGGGAGATATGTCACACTACGTCTAATGGCGTCAATGATATAAAATCCAGAGTTTTATTACCTTCAGCACAGTAAAAGTTGTGAGAGTTAAGTTATGTTATGGGCTGGCTTTTAGCGGGACATTCATAGCGCAGGTGGGAGAATGTCCTCCATATCTCCACCTACAGAGCTGGCACCGCATTGCGCTGACAGGACCTTGGTGATGTCACAGTCATGTAATCAGTCATGTGGTTGAGGACTCACATAGTCTGGGTTTAAATAGCTAAACTCAAGGGTAGTCTGGGCTGTTGTGGGCCTGGAGAGGAAGACTAAGGGAGAGTGTTTATTCACATAGTGCTTGTGCAAGGACATTGCTAACCCTGAATGAGCTGACCCCCACTAGTCCAAGGATTGCACAAAGTGCTGCCATTTTGTTTTGTTTTGCTGTTTTGCCATGAGGGCCGTGTTTATTTTTGTGCTTAAACCTTAGTTTATGCTGTACTAATAAATCATGTGCATCCTTAAAGGCACAGTGTTCCTGTGACTGCCTCCGCATGCAGCCTAGTGAGCTGATCTACCACAGGTGGTGTTAGCATTGCGGCAGCATTTCTAGTGAACACATGAGACGGCCACAAGCCAGCGTACGGCATCAGGAAAGATGGAGAACCTGCTAAAGTATCTGTTACAAGCACAGCAGCAACAGCAATTACACGTGAGCCGATCTACCACAAGTCTTAATGCTGTAAATAAGTCCATGGCTGTATGAATGCAATTTAGATACTTGTGGTCATTTGCCCTCTAGGTACGTTTGGATACTCTCCATAGAAATGAAGCCAGACAAGACTAGTCGGCATGTGATCTCAAGTATTGGAATCGCTTGACCGTCCACTCACATGCCAGATGCCGGAAAATTGTAACAGCATGAACACCGCATGGTGTAATAATTCTGTACCAAGTATTTATAACCCCATTAACCAATAGTATTTCTAGCAAACAAATTAGGGTAGGTGCAACAACCAAGCTGTCTGTTTCACATTTTTTTTATTGGTGTAAAAACAAAGAAGTGTCAGACCTTCCTGTCTTTGAATAGTGTCTCACAATGTTCAAAGTTGTACATTTGTCTACTGTCCAAAGTTTCTCAGTTTAAGCATATGTGTGTTAGGGTTCGAGTTCCCGCTGCTGCACAAGGGGAGTCTCAAACCAGTCCCGCTGTGGTCCCCCATTCATCTCCATTGGAGCCTGCTCAGCTTAGATGTCAGTCCCAGAGTCTCGCCCAGTCTAACAGTGTGCAGAGGATTACTGCTGCTCCTCCAGGCTCTGCTATTGTGGCCAGTACTGGTTAGCGGCGAGCAGACGTCTTTAGGACAAAGTCCTTGTTTTCCCCTTCTGAGCATTCCCAGAGTGAGATCTCTCATTGGAGATCAGGGGTCATATGCTCAGGTACTGCAGCAGCTCCTATTGGTCCGCCAGGAAGGTCCTGTGACTACTGGTGTTCTGGAACAAGTTTCATTGGTCCTTGTTTCTGGCAGGTCCTGTAGCTGTTACTATATAAGGGTAGCATGGCTGGGCCGCCATGCGCTAGTATCAATCGTCATATGCTTTGCGCCAGTGTGGTCATGCGTGTGTGTGGTTAGGGCCCGGCTGAAATAAGTCCCTAGAATACCGACTTAATCTGTGAGGAGTTTGGTATGCTAGCTGGTCAGAGTCGGTGTCCTAGATGCCCTAGATTACCGGCATAACCGGTGAGGAGTTTGATTGCCGTATTCAGGGCCTGGCGTTCAGACGCCATAGATTGCGGGTGACTCCCGCGAGGACATTAGCGCATGATCACGTTCTATGTTCGCTTAGCAATCAACTGTGTACCTGGGTGCCTGACAGGACACAGAAGTTTGTCTCAGCGGCTCTGTGACGTAACAGGGTTTGCTTTCAACGCTAGACAGCGCCCTAGCGTGTTTATTTTGCGACTCAGTGGTGTTAAGTGAGTTCGCACACATCGCCATATAGCGCTGCGGCACTCCTTCTAGCGCCTCTGTGGAATAACAGAGTTCGCACATATTGCCACAGCGCGTTACTGCGTTTATTTTGGCGACTCTGCGGGATAACAGAGTTCGCTTCTTGCGCCATTTTACTAGCAGCAGGCTTCGCCTGCACGGTGGACCCCGGGCTGCGAACGCACCTCTTTACATCATATATTTGGTGCATTCCGCAGACCCTAACAATGTTGACATGGCATCTTTTAAGGTACTGTCACACTAAGCGATCGCACCAGCGATCACAAAAACGACACAACCTGACGAGATCGTTGGTGTGATCGCTATATGGTCGCTAGTAGCTTCCAAACAGGAAGATCTCATAAACAACACATCAGCGATCAGTATAAACGACCTCGGCGGTCGTTTGGACCTGTCACACAGCATGGATTGAGCGCAACCTTTTCCACACCCCTCAGCACAAATTGGTGGTCACTGTATATGTTTTATAATTATATATGTTATAATTAATGTTTTGACGACTGCAGTGTTTTTCAGCTGCAGGACAGGATGACTGGTTGCAATTGAAGAAAACATGAATGCAGCCAAGTACAGAGATATCCTGGATGACAACCTCTTCCAGAGTGCTCTGGACCTCAGACTTAGCCGAAGGTTCACCTTCCAAGAAGACAATGACCCTAAGCACAGCTAAAATAACAAAGCAGTGGCTTCAGAACAACTCTGTGACCATTCTTGAATGGCCAACCCAGAGCCCTGACCTAAACCCAATTGAACATCTCTGGAGAGACTTAAAAATGGCTGTCCACCAACGTTCACCATCCAACCTGACAGAACTGGAGAGGATCTGCAAGGAATAATGGCAGAGGATCCCCAAATCCAGGTGTGAAAAACTTGTTGCATCATTCCCAGGAAGACTCATGGCTAGAGATGAGCGACTTTGCCTCCAGGATGGTCGAGTCGGGTTTCGGTCGGCTCGACTTTTAAAAAAAGTCGAATCGAACGAAGTCGGCTGACTAACGGAAACAGTCGAGTCGGCGTCGGAAACCCAACCCCAATGCAAGTCAATGGGGAATAAAAGTCGCTAGTGAGTGGAGGACAGTAAACACACCTACAGTGCCCATTTCAATGCCAACGACATCAATTCTTATTACTTAAGCTTGTAAACCTTAATTTACTTATAATAATAGTAACGCATTGAAAACTGGGGGTTATTTGGCTAAAGTTGTGGGGGGGTACAGCCCAGTTAGGGAGGTGGAAAAACTGGCATATGTTGAGGCAGGGCCGGCGTCAGCACCCGGCGCACCCCCGGGCAAGTGCCAGGGCCCTGAGCAGGCGGGGGGTACCACTCACAGTCGGGGACACTGGCATGCTATGGGGACCCAGTGCTTGTGCCAGTACCGGGGCCGGTGCCTCGAGCAGAGCAGCTGCCAGCAAGGAGAGGTGAGTAGTTCATTTTTTTTTTATGTTTATATATATATATGGAGACCATCATATGGGGCCCATCATACACTGGAGTATCATATATGGGACCCATCATACACTGGAGTATCATATATGGGACCCATCATACATTGGAGCATTATATATGGGGCCCATCATACACTGGAGCATCATATATTGAGCATTACATGGGGCCCATCATACACTGGAGCATCATATATAGGGCCCATTATATATGGAGCATTATATGGGGCTCATTATTCTGTATGGAGCTCTATGTGGTACCCATAATTGTGTATGAAGCAATATATGGAGCTCATTACACTGTATGGAGCACTATGTGGTGCCCACAATACTGTATGGATGACTATACTGTTTGTCTTTTGAGCTATTGTAGAATTTACAATAGATATCACTTATGTAATGTATGAAGTAAGTGAAATCTTTGGCATAGTACTGTACCTATTTTTCTCTGCCGTATCTGTGCATCATGAATTGTGGTATGTGTTAAAGGGGCCCACTGAGACTCTTCCACCCAGGGCCCACGAAAGCCTGGATCCGACCCTGTGTTAAGGTGTAGGCTGCAAATGGAGGAATTGGAGAAGTCGGAGGAAGAGGAGGACAAAGCGAGGCAACCTATGTGTCATCAGGGGAAGGTGGGACAAAATCATTTGAAACCCAGGCATGGTGAGATCACCAACATTTTGGGTGGACAGCCGGGTCCTTCTTTCTGTCAGGATTGATCCAGCAGCACTTAAGACTCTTTCTGATAGCGCACTACCAGCAGGGCAAGCGAGCTCCTGAAAGGCATATTGGGCCAATTCAGGCCAGGTGTCCAGTTTACAGGCCCAGTAGTCAAAGGGGAATGAACTGTGAGGGAGAACATCGAGAGGGGAGGAGAGGTAATTGCTGACTCCTGTCTATTGCAATCGATTCAGTATTACCAGTCGTGTGAGCGGTACTCGAGAAATCAGTCCACAACATGGTCATGAAACCCGTTTCCAACGCCACTTCGGCTGTGTGCACCACGAACACCTCTTGCATTTGACCCAGTACGGCTCGTGGTAGAACCTGCACCGCTGCTGTTTGCTGGGAATGCCTCTAACAAACGGTTTACCAGAGTTGCTTGTTTGTTCACCAATATTAGCTCTAGGCTCCCCTGTGGCATGATGTTCTGTAATTTGCCTTTATAGCGTGGATCGAGGATGCTGGCCAGCCAACCAATAGTCGTCATCCTTCATAATTTTGGCAATGCGGGGGTCCCTTTTTAGGATCCGCAAGACATAATCACACATGTGGGCCAATGTTCCAGGTGTCAATGATGCACTGCTAGTGGTGAGTGGAGGAGCACTTTCTGCCAAATCAACCTCCCTCCAGTCATGCACAAACCCTGTACCTTGGCAAGCCAAAATTTTCTCTTGCCCCCTGAGAAGCATCCTCTGTTATGTTACGGTAGCTGAGGAGTGCAGGTAAAAAAGGAAATACACCAGAGCAGTTGGAATCTATGAGATTGCAGTACCCTGACTAACCACCGCAACTAGAGGCAGCCGTGGAGCGTTCCTACGTTGGTCCTAGACGCCTCGTCACAGCCTGAGAAACTAACTACACCTAAAGATAGAAATAGGAAAGCTATCTGCCCCGGAGCAGAACCCCAAAGATAATAGAAAGCCCCCAAACATGTAATGGCGGTTAGACTAGAGGAAATACTGACACAGAAAGAAAATAGTATGAGCAAACGCTGGGGCCCAAACTATCTAAATAGAAAAGGACAGGAAGGGTACTTACTGCAATCTCAGAAAACCCTGAAAAACACCAACTCTACTAATTTCAAAATCACCTGAGATCACACGACCTCTACCACCTAAATTAGTTCTCTGGTGTAACAAAATCAAAACAGCAGCCACTGAAAAAACTGGAAAAAGCAAAAGTACAAAACTCAGTGGCTGAAATAAACTGAGGGGGCAAAAGCCCCCGGAGGGGACCCTGAAGGCCCCCACAGAAGTGCAGGACAAAATGCAAAAATATAGCACAAACACAAAAGAAGAAAATGTCTTATCTGATAGCAGGAGATGCAGACACGACACAGCAGGCTACAAGGGAAACTGGAAAGAAGGATTCAGACCAGAACAATTGATCACCGGCAACCCTGATGGGAAAATGACTCCCTTATATAAGACCAGTCAGTAACACCTGATTCCCAGTCCTCACAATCTTCACTAGTACCGCTTGTAACCACCAGAGGGAGCCTCTGCTCAGAACTCATCTCAAACCCATTCACAACAGTACCCCCCCCTTGAGGAGGGGTCACCGAACCCTCATTTGAGCAACCAGGTCGGTCAGGATGAGTTCTATGATACGCATGGATAAGTCTCCTAGCATGGATGTCGGAAGCAAACACCCAAGAATTGTCTTCCTGACCATAACCTTTCCATTTAACCAAATACTGGAGTCTTCGTCTAGAAAAACGAGAATCCAATATTTTCTCAACCACATACTCCAGATTGCCCTCAACCAAAACAGGGTCAGGAGGCACAGCAGCAGGAACCACTGGCTCAACAAACCTCTTCAACAAGGACTTGTGGAACACGTTATGGATCTTAAATGTCCCTGGAAGAAGCAAACGAAAAGAAACAGGATTAATAATCTCCATGATCTTATAAGGTCCAATGAACCTAGGCTTAAATTTAGGAGATGCTACTCTCATAGGAATATTCTTTGAGGACAACCAGACCAAGTCCCCCACTTTAAACCGAGGACCATCAGTCCTATGCCGGTTAGCAAACCGCTGGGCCTTCTCCTGAGAGAGGGACAACCTCTCCACTACCTGGTCCCAAATCTGTTGCATACGCTCAACAACAGAGTCAACACCTGGACAGACAGAAGCTTCAGTCTGTCCTGAAGAAAATCGAGGGTGAAACCCAGAATTACAGAAAAACGGAGACATCAAAGTGGCAGAGCTAGCCCTATTATTAAGAGCAAACTCAGCCAAAGGCAAAAAAGAGACCCAGTCATCCTGATCAGCAGACACAAAGCATCTTAGATAAGTCTCCAATGTCTGGTTTGTTCTCTCAGTTTGACCATTGGTCTGAGGATAAATGCCGAGGAGAAAGACAATTGAACACCCAGTTTAGAACAAAAAGTCCTCCAAAATCTGGAAACAAACTGGACTCCTCTGTCAGACACAATGTTCTCAGGAATGCCGTGTAAACGAACCACGTGCTGAAGGAACAACGGCACCAATTCAGAGGAGGAAGGCAACTTACGTAATTGCACAAGATGTATCATTTTGGAAAACCTATCACAAATTACCCAGATGGTGGTCATTCTCTGAGAAACAGGAAGATCGGAAATGAAATCCATAGAGATATGGGTCCATGGTCTCTTGGGCACAGGCAATGGCATCAACAAACCACTAGAGCGAGAGCAAGGCTTGGAGCGAGAGCAAGTCCCGCAGGACTGCACAAATTCCCTGACATCGCGAGACAAGGTAGGCCACCAAAAGGACCGACTAACCAAGTCTCTGGTACCAAAAATTCCGGGATGCCCAGCCAATGCGGAACAATGAATCTCAGACATCACACTCTTTTTCCATTGGTCCGGGACAAACAATTTTCCAACAGGGCAGCGCTCGGGCCTATCCTCCTGACACCCCTCCAGAGCAAGTCTCAAATTGGGCGAGATGGCGGAAAGAACTACACCCTCTTTCAAAATAACAGAAGGATCAGATAACTCAGGAGAGTCCGCAAGGAAACTCCTCGAGAGGGCATCCGCCTTAACATTCTTAGTGCCAGGAAGAAAGGAAACCACAAAATTAAAACGTGTGAAAAACAAGGCCCACCTGGCCTGTCTAGGATTGAGTCGCTTGGCAGATTCCAGATAGACCAGATTCTTATGGTCCGTAAGGACCACCACCTGATGTTTGGCTCCCCTCCAGCCAATGTCTCCACTCTTCAAAAGCCCACTTCATGGCCAATAACTCCCGATTACCCACGTCATAATTACGTTCAGTAGGAGAAAATTTTCGAGAGAAAAAGGCACAAGGGTTACTTTTAGAGGTCTCTGGATCTTTTTGGGACAAAACGGCACCTGCCCCAATTTCAGAGGCATCAACCTCCACCTGAAATGGCAGAGAAACATCAGGCTGCCGTAGAACAGGAGCAGAAGTGAATCTCTGCTTAAGTTCCTGAAATGCAGAGACTGCCTCAGGAGGCCAATTCACCACATCAGAACCCTTTCTGGTCAAATCAGTTAATGGTTTAACAATAACCGAGAAATTACCAATAAATTTACGATAAAAATTGGCAAAACCTAAAAATCTCTGAAGAGCCTTTAATGAAGTAGGTTGGACCCAATCACAGATGGCCTGAACCTTGACCGGGTCCATTTCAATAACAGATGGGGACAAAATGAATCCCAGAAATGAGATCTTCTGTACGCCAAAAAGACACTTTGATCCCTTCACATACAGAGCATTCTCTCTCAAAATCTGGAATACAGTTCGAACATGTTTCACATGAGAGTCCCAGTCATTAGAAAAAATCAAGATATCATCCAAATAAACAATCAGAAATTTATCCACAAAATCCCTGAAAATGTCATTCATGAAGGACTGGAAGACGGAAGGAGCATTAGTGAGCCCAAAGGGCATCACTAGGTACTCAAAATGCCCTTCAGGGGTATTGAATGCCGTCTTCCATTCATCCCCGTGTTAATGCGAATAAGGTTATACGCTCCCCTGAGGTCAAGCTTGGTAAACCAAGTAGCGTTTTTCACCCTGGAAAACAGGTCAGAAATCAAGGGTAACGGGTATTGATATTTCACAGTAATATTGTTCAAGAGACGATAATCAATACACGGCCTTAATGAACCATCTTTTTTGGCCACAAAGAAAAAACCGGCACCTAAGGGTGAAGAGGATGGTCTGATATGACCCTTCTCCAATGATTCCTTGATATAAGACCGCATAGCATCATGTTCAGGTACAGACAAGTTAAAAAGGCGACCTTTAGGGAATTTACTACCCGGCACTAATTCAATAGCGCAGTCATAGCTCCTATGGGGAGGTAAGGATGCAGATTTACTTTCGCTAAACACATCAGAAAAATCAAACAAAAAGTCAGGAACATCCTGAGCCTGGGGAGGCAGAAAAAACAGGAGTGTTGGTATTAACACATTGGCAGCCCCAACTGGTTACAGACACAGATTTCCAATCCAAAACAGGATTATGAGACTGTAACCAAGGGAAACCCAGCACGATAATGTCATGCAGATTATATAGAACCAAAAATTTGCAGCACTCCTGGTGATCAGGTTCAACCCTCATTATCACCTGAGTAGAAGACTGGGGTTTATTCTCAGCCAAAGGGGTAGAATCGATCCCCAGTAGGGGAATAGACTTCTGTAGGGGTATCAAGGGAAACCCACAACGTTTAGCAAAATCATAATCCATCAGGTTAATAGCTGCTCCAGAATCAACGAAAGCCTGAGCAGAAAATGAGGACAGAGAGCATATCAGAGTGACAGTTAATAAAAACTTAGTCTGAACACTACCCAAGACAACTGAGCGTGCAAAACGTCTTCCCCGCTTAGGGCAGACTGAAATAGCATGAGAGGCATCACCACAGTAGAAACATAACCCATTGCGCTTTCGAAACTCATGACGCTGTGACCCAGACACCACTCCATCACACTGCATGGGCTCAGAAGCTGGCTCACAAGGCAACACCACTCCACGCATACTTCTCCGCTCACGCAAACGTCTGTCAATTTGAATCGCTAATGACATAGAATCATTGAGACCAGAGGGGACAGGGAATCCCACCATAACATCCTTTACATTATCCGACAGACCCTTCCGGAAAAGGGCCGCCAAAGCGTCGTCATTCCATTTGGTCAGGACTGCCCACCTACGGAATCTCTGACAGTATAACTCAGTGTCATCAAGCCCCTGATTTAATGCCAACAAGGCTTTTTCAGCTTGATCAGTGACATTAGGCTCATCGTACAATAACCCCAAAGCCTGAAAAAATGCATCAACATCACTCAAAACAGGATCCCCAGGTATCAGGGAAAAAGCCCAATCCTGAGGATCGCCGCGCAGGAGAGAGATGATAATTTGAACCTGCTGCGCTGCGTTTCCTGAGGACTTAGATTTTAAGGCAAAAAACAATTTACAATTATTTTTGAAATTCTGAAACTTAGCTCGATCCCCTAAAAACAAATCTGGCATGGGGATCCTAGGTTCCACAACAGGCAACCTAGCAAGATATGCAGCAATACTCTGAACCTCAGTGGCAAGCTGATCCACACGGCCAGACAACTGTGCAAACTCCATTGGAGAAAAGATCCTCCCCAGCACCCAGAGATACAGAGGGAAAAAAATGCAACAAACAGAAAAATATCTCTGACAACTCTGACAACCTTATTCTTTCACAATATTTTTTCCCTTCTGTGAGTACCATACAATTTTCAATTTTTGGCCGGTGATACTGTTATGTTACGGTAGCTGAGGAGTGCAGGTAAAAAAGGAAATACACCAGAGCAGTTGGAATCTATGAGATTGCAGTACCCTGACTAACCACCGCAACTAGAGGCAGCCGTGGAGCGTTCCTACGTTGGTCCTAGACGCCTCGTCACAGCCTGAGAAACTAACTACACCTAAAGATAGAAATAGGAAAGCTATCTGCCCCGGAGCAGAACCCCAAAAGATAATAGAAAGCCCCCAAACATGTAATGGCGGTTAGACAAGAGGAAATACTGACACAGAAAGAAAATAGTATGAGCAAACGCTGGGGCCCAAACTATCTAAATAGAAAAGGACAGGAAGGGTACTTACTGCAATCTCAGAAAACCCTGAAAAACACCAACTCTACTAATTTCAAAATCACCTGAGATCACACGACCTCTACCACCTAAATTAGTTCTCTGGTGTAACAAAATCAAAACAGCAGCCACTGAAAAAACTGGAAAAAGCAAAAGTACAAAACTCAGTGGCTGAAATAAACTGAGGGGGCAAAAGCCCCCGGAGGGGACCCTGAAGGCCCCCACAGAAGTGCAGGACAAAATGCAAAAATATAGCACAAACACAAAAGAAGAAAATGTCTTATCTGATAGCAGGAGATGCAGACACGACACAGCAGGCTACAAGGGAAACTGGAAAGAAGGATTCAGACCAGAACAATTGATCACCGGCAACCCTGATGGGAAAATGACTCCCTTATATAAGACCAGTCAGTAACACCTGATTCCCAGTCCTCACAATCTTCACTAGTACCGCTTGTAACCACCAGAGGGAGCCTCTGCTCAGAACTCATCTCAAACCCATTCACAACAATCCTCCTCTCCAAAGTAATCACCCTCTCATCCTCCTCCTCCTCTTCCTCTTCTTCCTCCACCTCGTCCAGGACAGTTCATTGAGCAGACAATGGCTGACTGTCATCAAGACTTCCCTCCTCCTCCTCCCCTGCAGACGCCTGATCCTTAATGTGCGTCAAAGTTTGCATGAGCAGACGCATAAGTGGGATGCTCATGCTTATGATGGCGTCGTCTGCGCTTACCAGCCGTGTGCATTCTTCAAAACACTGAAAGACTTTACAGAGGTCTTTCAGCTTTGACCACTGCACACCCAACAACTCGATGTCTGCCCTCAAACTGCCTGCTCGTGTATCCTCCCACAAATGCATTGCAGCCTGCCTCTGTTCGCACAGCCTCTCAACCATGTGCATGGTGGAGTTCCGCCTTGTTGCAACGTCTATGATTAGGCGGTGCTTGGGGAGGTGGAGCGATCTCTGCAGCCTCTGCATATGACAGGAGTCTACGGTCGAGTGACGGATGTGCGAGCACAGTCTTCGGACCTTATGGAGCAGGGCTGGTAACTCCGGATAATTATTTATGAAGCACTGTACCACTAGGTTCAAGGTATGAGCCAGACAAGGTATGTCTCTGAGTTTTGCCAGGGCTATGGCCGCCACAAAATTACGGCCGTTATCACTGACTACCTTGCCAGGCTCAAGGTGCAGACTGCCTAGCCATGACTCAGTTTCTCGCTGCAAGTAGTCGGCCAGTACCTCCGCTGTGTGTCTGTTGTCGCCCAAAGACATCATCTTTAAAACAGCCTGCTGACGCTTACCACTAGCTGTTCGATAGTGGGACAACTCGTGTGCAACACTGGCAGCTGCGGATGGAGTGCTCGTGCGACTGCGCTCTGTCGACGAGCTTTCGCTTCTGGAGGAGGAGGAGAGTTGAAAGCCTACAGCCAACTGTTGCCTATACCATGGGCTAGGCAGCACAGTCCCATCGCCACTGTCTCCTGTGGACCCTGCATCCACCACATTAACCCAGTGCGCAGTGATGGACACGTAACGGCCCTGGCCATGCCTACTGGCCCATGCATCTGTTGTGAGGTGCACCTTTCCACTCACTGATTGTTTGAGTGCATGGACAATGCGGTCTTTCACATGCAGGTGGAGGGCAGGGATGGCTTTTCTAGAAAAGAAGTGCTGACTGGGTAGGTCATAGCGTGGGACAGCGTAGGCCATGAGCTCTCGGAAAGCTGAGCTTTCAACCAAACGGAAGGGCATCATCTCTAATGAGATCAGTTTGGCAATGTAGGCGTTCAAAGCCAGTGTACGCGGATGAGAGGATGAGTACTTTCTGCGCTCTGTCGACGAGCTTTCGCTTCTGGAGAAGGAGGAGAGTTGAAAGCCTACAGCCAACTGTTGCCTATACCATGGGCTAGGCAGCACAGTCCCATCGCCACTGTCTCCTGTGGACCCTGCATCCACCACATTAACCCAGTGCGCAGTGATGGACACGTAACGGCCCTGGCCATGCCTACTGGCCCATGCATCTGTTGTGAGGTGCACCTTTCCACTCACTGATTGTTTGAGTGCATGGACAATGCGGTCTTTCACATGCAGGTGGAGGGCAGGGATGGCTTTTCTAGAAAAGAAGTGCTGACTGGGTAGGTCATAGCGTGGGACAGCATAGGCCATGAGCTCTCGGAAAGCTGAGCTTTCAACCAAACGGAAGGGCATCATCTCTAATGAGATCAGTTTGGCAATGTAGGCGTTCAAAGCCAGTGTACGCGGATGAGAGGATGAGTACTTTCTTGTCCAACTCAGAGTCTCTGCTAGGGTGACCTGGACTTGAGAGCTGCATATGGTGGAACTAGCAGTGGACATGACGGACTGGGAGGGGGTTGGTGATGGTGGTGGTGGTGGTGATGATGGCCTATATTCAGTGTATCGTTGGAAAAACATTGTGATTCCCTGACTGCTTTGGTGTCACGTCGCCGTTGGATTCAGTGGCTGGTGTTCCTGCCTCGGCCGCTGGGAGGCGCCGGACTCCTTCGGCTGGTGGTGCCGGTGATAGGAGAGCGGTATCCTCATATGGTTCCGCTCTTTTGACACCAGCCTCTGTCACTGCGCATCGCCATGTTTCACCTGTGGGTAATGTTGGTGACAGAAAAGGGGTCCCTGCGCAGGCGTCTGGTGGGCATAGGCTTCGCTCTTCTGTCAGAGGTGAAGTGGTTGGTGTCAGTCATGCATCACCATCTGGCCTGGTTCTGAGGGCGGTCCAGATGAGGTCATCAGACTGTGAGCCTGTGAGTGGTAGCCATGCCCTTCAAATGCATTGGAGCCTGGTTTGCAGGCAACCAGATATAGTCTTGGTTTCCCCAGTGTGCTAGTTTGTTTTGCTATTGTATCTCTGACCTTTGCCTGGATTTCTGACTCTTCTACTGCCTGCCGATTTTGTACCTTTGCTGCCGTCTGGTTTTGACTTTAATTTTAGCCTGAATTTCTGACCCTTCTACTGCCTGCCGATTTTGTACCTTTGCCGCCCTCCTGGTTTTGACCCTTGGACTTCTGACTTCGCATTTGGTCTCGCTTTTTATTCCCTTCCTAGCGTCCTTCCTACTCCGCTCCACTGCTCTCATAGGCAGCTACCCCCTGGGCTTTTCTGTAATTCCAGATCCCTGTATAGGGGTAAAGGGTCTCGGGGTTTCTCGGGGTACTGTCTTACCTGCAGTTCAGACCTGCAGAGAGCGGACGTCACATTTGGCCTTGCGATGACACCTCAACATTTCTTGCTGGTGGTGTGCTAACCGGTGGGCTTACAGTGGGGGAAGCAATGTAGCGTTGCTGGCTACCTTCAGTCGGAGCAGGTGCATGTGTGCTACCTGAGGTTTTGCAGTCCGTCCACGCTTGCAAGTGCATGGTTTTTTAATATCTAAGCATGCAACTGGTATTCAAATTTCGGAGATTTTTTTCCCTCGGCTAAAGGTCCTTCCGCACTTCGTTTTTGGACTGCTACAGGCCTGCCAGATAACCGCAGCTGCGATGTCAATGTCTGCTGCGGATCCTCCTCCTCTTCTGAGCTATTGCCAGCGGCACCCTCTTCCCCCAATGGATGCCAATCCGGGTCAACAACTGGGTCATCCATCACCTCCTCTTCAATTTCACCTGCACCTTCCTCTGTGTCACCGTGTAAGGTGGTATAGTATGCGGGAAGGGGCACCTGAGTTTCATCAGGGTCAGAATCTGGCTCAGTAGAATGCAAGGGCAATGCAGTGCTCTGGGTGAATATAACACCAGAATCATATAGCAGTGGCTGTGCATCAGTGCACTCCATGTCATATTCATCTTGGACTGGGAAATTCAGGATTTCACTTGATAAATTAGGCATGGTATGTGAAAAGAGCTCCAGGGAGTAATCTGAAGTGTGGCCTGTCGCATCCTTCACTTTTGGTGGGGTGAAGGACACAAGGAAAGGTGTTGTTCCTGACCAGGAGCCTGCACTGACGACTCAGTGCTTGCATTTTTTGAAACTTCAGAAGAGGAGGCGATAGAGCTGGAGGCTGTTTCGGCAATGTAAGCTAAAACCTGTTCCTGATGCTCCCGCTTTAAAAGCGGTTTACCTACTCCCAGAAAAGGGAGCCTTTCAGGCTTTCTGGAGCCAGATGATGACGCAGGCTCAACACCTCCTGCCTTAGGTGTTATTGTGCTTTTGGCACTACCAGCAGATGCACCACCACCACCATCAGTACCAGCTGGCCCCCCCACCCACGTCCGCGGCCTCTTCCACCATACTTCCTCATGTTTGGGAAAATGTACCAAAAATATCAGCAGATATATGGTACTGTATGAGGAGCGTACAGCTGTATGCGGTGTAGGGAAAAATTTAAATCTCCGTATATATTTCCGGAGTCACACACAGACGCTCTCTCAGTATGGATTTGACCAGAATACAAAAAGCAGAAAAATGGTACTGTATCAGAAGCGTACAGCTGTATATGGTGTAGGGGAAAATGTAAATCTCTGTATATATTTCCGGAGTCACACACAGACGCTCACTCAGTATGGATTTGACCATAATACAAAAGGCAGAAAAAAGGTACTGTATCAGAAGATACCAGCTGTATACGGTGAAGGGGAAAATTTAAATCTCCGTATATATTTCCGGAGTCACACACAGACGCTCACTCAGTATGGATTTGACCGTAATAAAAACAGCAGAAATACGGTACTGTATCAGAAGCGTACAGCTTTATACGGTGTAGGGAAAAATTTAAATCTCCGTATTTATTTCCGGAGTCACACACAGATAGTCAGCATGCATTTGTCCGTGATACCAGCCGGTACACGTTAGTGTGTGAGGAGCGTACAGCTCTATACTGTGTGGGAAAAAATGAACGGTCGGTAACTGTGCAGAAAAAAAGAATAAAAGTATTAGTGCTGTGTAAAAAGCAGTCTGTACAGCAGTGTACACACAGCAGTACAGCTAGCAGGCAGCCTAATAACCAGCGCTGCTGCACACAAGAAAATCCTCCCCTGTCACTGCACACTAACTGTACAGCATAATTGCTATCAGCATAAGCACATAAGAACTTCTTCTATCTTTCCAGCCCTATCTCTCTCCCTACTGATAAACAGTAACCTCTCCCTACTGTTAATATCGGCAGAAGTAAAATGGAGGTCGGTGCTCAAGGCTTTTATAGACACTATGACGCCCCCCAAAGCAAGCCAATCACTGCAATGCCCTTCTCTAAGATGGTGGTGGATGCTGCACATGTCATCTCATTGCCCTTAGTGTACGTCCTTGCTCATTGGCTGAAAAAAGGCACCTGCAAGCATTCTGGGAAACACAACTTTGGCGCTCTTTTCGACAACTGCATGGCCAACTTAACGCTATGGTTGTGTTTTGATTGACGAAACTCGACTTTGGCTAAAGTCGGCGACTTTTGAATCTGACCGACCTGTTTCGCTCAACTCA
Organism: Oophaga sylvatica; assembly: GCA_033576555.1. Classification (NCBI taxonomy): domain Eukaryota; kingdom Metazoa; phylum Chordata; class Amphibia; order Anura; family Dendrobatidae; genus Oophaga; species Oophaga sylvatica. Next base: position 148,309,205 of record JARQOD010000005.1, on the reverse strand, counting down.
ACTCATGGCTGTACTAGCTCAAAAGGTTGCTTGTACTCAATACTGAGCAAAGGGTCTGAATACTTATGACCATGTGATAATTCAGTTTTTCTTTTTTAATATATTTGCAAAAATTTCTACATTTCTGTTTTTTTTAGTCAAAATGGGGTGCACAGTGTACATTAATGAGAAAAAAATTGAACTTTTTTGAATTTACCAAATGGCTGCAATGAAACAAAGAGTGAAAAATGTAAAGGGGTCTGAATACTTTCCATACCAACTGTACTTTGCAGAAATATCGGAGCACTCATTTATTAAGCATTACTGTTCAAATTTGAATAAATATATCATTAACATGAACTAAAGGGGAAAGAAATTGTGAAGCTGTTAATTATAGTGTTCCCTACTGTATATTTTGCATTTATAATATTAACATTTGGTTAATGTTTGAGTTTCCAAATTTCGAAAACACTTTGTAATCATTCTTCAAATAAATAACATACCATACACAGCATCCTGGACATTTGGACCAGAATTATCTTATAGGCCAGAGAACATGATCTGTCACAAATCGAGTCTAAAGTAACATGTTTGGAACTAATAAAAATATTAACACTTCATCATTCATAATACAGAAGGTGACAGCTAAACTGGGGTTATTTTTTTAATATAAAGCACACTGAATACTACTTTTTAGTTTATATTAAGTATTAGGTTAATAAATCCTCCCTGACATCTGCCGTACATGTACGGCACAAGTAGGTAGCTGGTGTATGGAGGGCTATGTCCGTCTCAATACCCAGAAGGTAATAGCCACAAGTGAAGCAGATGCTGATAGTGTCATTTACTCCATGCAGCCTGGGGCTGTGCCCGCTCCAGCGGTCTGCTGAATTCAGACAAGGTAAGACGGTCACAGAGAAGCGCCAGCCAAGCGCAGCTTTGGGTGATGAAATGCAGCTCCAGCTGGGTGCCTCAGATGAGGAAGGGAGGTGCAGAGTTGGATGAAACCCGGTCAGCAGGAGCGCAAAAACAGGGGCTAAATTAATAAACAATCTTCTTTTATTAAAACCACAACGCGTTTCAACAGGTAATTCTGTCTTCCTCAGGTGGCAATCTGTTGAAAACCCACATGTCTGCTATCACATTGCAGTTTTAAAATCCAAGTTGGACTTCAGGGGAGACCATGATTTTCACTTGATACAGCTATACTGAAATGTTGCTGTATATAGTATAAGCGATCAGACGATAGTAGGTTAAAGTCCCCTGAGGATGACCAATAATTGCAGGAAAAAATATGGAAAAAATGTTTTAAAAAAGAAAACATAAAAATTAAAATCCCTTTTATTTTCTCCAATTAAAGTAAAATTATTAAAATAATAAAGAAATATATGTTTATAGGGTAACTGCATTCAATCAATCAAAATATTACATTAATTAAATTGATTGGCAAACAGAAACAAACTAAAAAAAGCTAAAAATGCCTAAATATTGTTTTCTGGTCACTGCAATGCCACAAAAAATAGAAGTAGAAACTGTTAGAACTGAACCGATAGAAGTAAAACAAAACATTGTTTCTATCCCAAAATGGTATCAATAACAGCATCTGCTCACCCTGCAAAATAAAAAAGCAAACCTTCACACAATTCTATTGACCAAAACAATTAAATATTACGAATCTCAGAAAATGGTTACATAAAGCTAAACATTTTTTTTACAATTTACCAATTTCCAATTTTTTTTTCACCAATAAAAATCTTAAAAAAAAATGGAAAATTTTGGTATCTTTGTAATTGTACAGAACAGAAGAATCATGATGACAAGTCATTTTTACTATACAGTGTCCACCGTAAAAACAAAACCTAAAAAACAATGTCGGAATTGCCTTTTTACCCAGTTTTACAATACGTTGTCTAGGACATTGACATAATTCATTGTGCCACACATTCAAGAGCAAAACTCATCAAACAAAAAAACAAGCTTTCGTCTATGTCACGTCATGCCTATTTGGGCAGAAAAATCAAAAAGTTACTGTATTTTTCAGACTATAAGATGCACTTTTTTCCCCAAAAAAATTTTGGGGAAAACAGGGGTACGTCTTATAGTCGGAATATATCGTACTTACAATTAGCGAGGTGGCAGCAGGAGCCGGGCGATTCTTTCGGTGGTTCGATGCTGCAGGGCGATTATCTTACTCCCATCCCAGCGCTGCAGGTGAGGCAGGTCCGGCAGTGCTCGGTGGTGGGGGAGCTACGGCAACATTTTGTGAAAGCCTGAAGCCCCCGCACTTCCATTGTCTCGATGCTGTGGCCTCCAGGAAAATGGCCATCAGAGGCGGCGCATGCGCAGATTAAGATCTCGGCAAAAAGATCTCGTGCCGAGATCTTGGGAGATGAGATCTTATTGCCGAGATCTCAATCAGTGCATACGCCACCTCCAGGCCATTTTCCCGGAGGCCACAGAATCGAGGCAATGGAAGTGCGGGCGCTTTGTACTTTTACAAAATGTCTCTGGAGTTCCTGCACTTCTGAGCACCGCCGAACCTGCAGCACCAGCCTTGGGATAGGATTTCCTGGAGACCACAGCAGCAATGGATGTGCGGGGCTTCGGGCTTTCACAAAATGTTGCCGGAGCTCCCGTATCACCGAGCACCGCCGAACCTGCAACACCAGCCTTGGGATGGGATTTCTTGGAAACCACCACAGCAATTGATGTGCGGGGGCTTCGGGCTTTCACAAAATATCGATGGAGCCTCCGCGCAGCCGAACCAGTCTGGGTCATATCATCGCCGGACCACCAAACACCCCCTGTGACTCCACTTCACCAGCGCTGCTGATCCCCCCAGGGTAAGTTGAATTCAGGACTGTAAGATGGGCCCCCATTTGAAGCATTAATTTTTTTCCCCATTTTCCTTCTGAAAATTTGGAGTGCGTCTTATGGTCCAGTGCATCTTATAGTCCAAAAAATACAGTATGTGTCTTGGAAGAAGGGGAGGAAAATAAAGAAAAAGAAAAATTGAAAATTATCTGCAGTGGAAAGGCATTAATACACTAGATTTTTAATTAACGGATTTGCCCCTCTACTGTACCTGTTTAATTTTCTCCATCACTTCCATTATTGTATTTGCAACCTGTTACACCTATCCTGTCTCCTCCATATATCTCTGAACTAATCTCCCGATATCTTTCCTCATGTAATCTCCTGTCCTCCCAAGACCTCATTCTCTCCTCCACACTTATTCGCTCCTCACCCAACCACCTCCAAGAATTTTCCCTAATATATTCCCCATCCTCTGGAATTCTTTGCCTCAACACGTCCGACTATATACCACTCTCGGTTCCTTCAGACGGAACCTGAAAACCACCTCACCACTACCGGAGCTACGGCGTCAACCATCACCGGAGCTGCTGCAACCCCCCAACCTATTGTCTCCTTCCCCACCATCCTGTAGAATGTAAACCCGAAAGGGCATGGTCCTCTCCCCTCTATATCAGTCTATGATTGTTAGCTTGTTTACTGTAAGTGATATCTCTAATTTGTATGTAACCCCTTCTCATGTACAGCACCATGGAACCAATGGCGCTTTATAAATAAATAATAATAATAATACTCCTAATATGCCACTACAAGACTATAGGTAGCCCCAAACCATACCTTCTTATCCAGATTCACAGTAAGACTCACAACCCTACAAAGTGTGTCTAGTTGAGGCATTTCTGTATTTTTTTAATTAAATGACAACACAAGATATGATTCACTAGACACAAATTAGCACTGTAATTCTATTGGTGTTATGGGCAGTGACCTCTTTCCTATTGTCTAACTGTTTGGTCACTTTACTTAAATGGTATTTGCCTAACTTCAAAGTATCATGGAATACATTATTACAATATTGTTTTATAATATGATTTAGATTTGAAGTCAGAGACAAGTAGCAAGACAAGTAGCAAGGATTAAGAAAGGATTTATGGGAAGGTAGAGGAACTAAAAAGGAATCATTACAATTGATTGAAGAATTCTTTTACAATAGAATGATTGGCATTTGTTCCATAGGAACATACATGAGGGCATAGGTCAATTGTTCAGCAGGCAGCAAGTGTATTTCTCCAACTGTAAAATTGATATGCAACTTCTATGATGAGAGCATCAATAAGTGGCTAAGGAGTCTTTGTCAATCAAGTCTTTAATTAGCTTTACTAATATTTAATAGCAGCAAGAAAGCGTTTTTATGGAGTCTTTTATGGTGTGAAGGAGATATTTGAGGTATCGCAGTCCCTATTATAGTGGTCAAGCAAAATATAATTTGTAGTGTGATGCTGTTGGATATGTACGGGTTGTGCCTTGTGATGTGTTCTCTTTATATTTATTAAATAGTATGGATACTTTGGCATTATTTGGAGAGAGTCATTTCCCTCTCTGAGACAGCAAAAATGAAAATTGACAGCAGCAACAGTTCAACAGATTTTTTCTCTCTGGGAGACAACTCGCTTGATAGCTATAAAGTTTATTTAGCAAAATGCTTCTACAGAGGGAGACGAATGTTACACAAAGCAGCAATGAATTAACATGGGCGACGCTTTGATTATCCTTGTGACAATGTTCAGGCAAACACCTCAGCAGCACTTCCTTCACATGGAAACATTATTATTATCACAGTACAGTATAGAAAACATTTACAATTCTTGTTATGTCCATCTATTTTGGTTCCATGTAGTAGTTCTTGGCTTGTACCCAGTAAACTCTTGTGGCCAGCTCACTTAATTACCATATTACAGTTCCTCACAAACAGACCATTGTCTCTGTCTGTCTCTGGTATGGTAATTGTCTTCACACTCAGTCCTCAACATTGTCTCTCATGTGGCAATCCTCCCAGTCGGAATTCTCTATGCTCACCTCTGCTGTGTTTTAAGCTTTCCTCTCATGGTTGCTAATCTCTGCCTTGTGCCCCTCTCTTTTTGTAAAGGCAAGTCTCTATACATTTCCTACTGGTGCAGACTACAGCAACTGCTGTGTAGGATGCCACTCCTTCTTCGCTTGTCTTTCACCTTAACCCCTTTCTACCATATGACATACTATCCCATCCATGTGACCTGGGCCTTAAATCCCAGGGACAGGATAGTATGTCATAGTCGATCGGCCGCTCTCACGGGGGGAGTGCGGCCGATCAAGGCGGGGTGTCAGCTGATTTTCACAGCTGACACCCAGCACTTAGTGACGGAGGCTGCAGAGGGGCTGACAGATTGAAGACCCGATCGATGCAATGGAGACCTGATGTCGTCATGACGAAATCTGGGTCTCCAGGCCTGACAGGACTTCCTGTCATGCGCAGTGATGACCAGGAAGTCTCTCAGGTCAGTGCTATAGGAGCTGCAGCGCTGACAGCTTCTATAGCATGCAGATCTGCATGCTATAAAAGCTATCAGCCTGCACAAAATGAGTGTCCCATAGTGGGACAATGTATAAAACTAAGAATTAAATAAGAAAAATTTTTTAAATAATAGTAAAAATATTTTAATTTTAAAAAATAATAATAAAAAAAATCAATGTTTATTCCAGCAATAAATAAATATTTTAATTACAAAAAATCTAAACAATAAAAGTACACATACTTGGTAATGCCGAGCCCATAACGACCCACCCTATAAAACTGTCCTTTTATTGGTACCATTTTCGGGCATTTTTATGTCAGCTTGTCTCGCAAAAAACAAGACCTCACATGACTCTGTGGGCCAAAATATGGAAAAATTATAGCTCTCAAAATATGGTGATGCAAAAACAATTTTTTGCAATAAAAAGCGTCTTTTAGTGTGCCACAGCTGCCAAACATAAAAACCCGCTATAAATAGTAAATCAAACCACCCTTAACTACCCCCTTAGTTAGGGAAATATTTTAAAATAAAAAAGCTATTTATTTCCATTTTCCCATTAGGGTTAGGGTTAGGGTTGGGGCTAAAGTTAGGGTTGGGGCTAAAGTTACGGTTATGGCTGGGGCTAAAGATAGGGTTACAGTTGGGGCTAAAGTTAGGGTTACGGTTGGGGCTAAAGTTAGGGTTAGGGTTGGGGCTAGAGTTGGGGTTAGGGTTTGGATTGCAGTTAGGGTTGGGATTAGTGTTAGGGTTGGGATTAGTGTTAGGGTTGGGATTAGGGTTAGGGTTGGAGTTAGGGTTAAGGTTGGGATTAGGTTTAGGTTTGGGATTAGGGTTAGGGTTGAGATTAGTTTTAGGGGTGTGTTAGGGTTACGTTTGTGGTTAGAGTTATGGTTAGGGTTGGGATTAGGGTTATGGGTGTGTTAGGGTTAGGGTTGAGATTAGGGTTAGGGGTGTGTTGGGAATAAAGTGGAATTTAGAATTGGGGGATTTCCACTGTTTAGGCACATCAGGGGCTCTCCAAATGCTACATGGCATCCGATCTCAATTCCAGCCAATTTTGGTTTGAAAATGTCAAATGGCGCTCCTTCCCTTCCGAGCTCTGCCGTGCACCCAAACAGTGGTCCCCCTCAAATATGGGGTATCAGCGTACTCAGTACAAATTGGACAACTTTTTGGGTCCAATTTCTCCCCTTACCCTTGGGAAAATAAAAAATTGGGGACTAAAAGATCATGTTTGTTGACAAAAATATGATTTTTTTTCACGGTTCTACGTTATAAACTTGTGTGAATCACATGGGGGTTCAAAGTGCGCACCACACATCTAGATACGTTCCTTAGGGGGTCTAGTTTCCAAAATGGTGTCACTTGTGTTTTTTTTTTTACTGTTTAGGCACATCAGGGCTCTCCAAACGCGATATAGGCGTCCAATCCCAATTCCAGCCAATTTTGGTTTCAAAAAGTCAAACAGCGCTCCTTCCCTTCCAAGCCCTGCCGTGTGCGCAAACAGTGGTTTTCCCCCACATATGGGGTTTCTGCATACTCAGGAGAAATTGCACAACAACTTTTCCTGTCAATTTTCTCCTTTTACCCTTGTGAAAATAAAGAAATTGTTTGTAAAAGATCATTTTTGTGACAAAAAAGTTAAATGTTCATTTTTTTCTTCCACATTCCAAAAATTCCTGTGAAGCATCTGAAGGGTTAATAAACTTCTTGAATGTGGTTTTGAGTACCTTGAGGGGTGAAGTTTTTAGAATGGTGTCACTTTTGGGTATTTTCTGCCATATAGACCCTCAAAGTGATTTCAAATGTGAGGTGGTCCCTAAAAAAAATGGTTTTGTAAATTTTGTTGTAAAAATGAGAAATCGCTGGTCAACTTTTAACTCTTATTACTTCCTAACAAAAAAAAATGTTGTTTCCTAAATTGTGCTGATGTAAAGTAGACATGTAAGAAATGTTATTTAGAAACTATTTTATGTGACATATTTCTCTGTTTTAAGGGCATGAGTTTGAAAATTGTGAAATTTTCAAAATTTTCACCATATTTCCATTTTTTTCATAAATAAACGCAAGTTATATTGAAGAAATGTTACCACTGTCATGAAGTACAATATGTCTAGAGAAAACAGTCTCAGAATCGCGAAGATCTGTTGAAGCGTTCCAGAGTTATAACCTCATAAAGGGACAGTGGCCAGAATTGTAAAAATTGGCCCAGTCATTAACATGCAAACAACCCTCAGGAGTAAAGGGGTTAACTAGCTTTCTCGTGTGGAGCACCAATTAACAAGTGCTACTTATCCTACTTACCTGTAGCTTTCTATCTGGGATTTTTACTTGTTTCTGCTCGTTTGCAAATCCTTCTGCACTCATGGGAAAAAGAATACATATTTGTAAGCACATGGTACACAATATTGCACTACATAAAATAACATTTTATAACATTTACATAGCATAATCAAAGCCTTGGATAGTTAAACAAGTATTAATGATGGCTCACAAAGCAATGGTCTTTGATATTTGTAAGAGGGTGAAGAATCCATTTTCAACCTCCTTAGCGCTCATGCAGACATCCATGCAAGTCAGTTCAAGAACAGACCGCTAATGCATGAACTGGCCATGTCTTTCCTAACCCTAGCATGACAGCTTCATAGAAATATATGAAGCTATCATGCTCAACTTTTGAGAGCCATGGCCCGTCCATTGATTGCGGTCTGAGATCGGACTGAGATCGGTGGACGTCTGCTTGAGCCTAAGTCACTGGATTTGGTGTTAAATTTGAAGGTGGAAACAAATATCAGGATTAACAATATATATTTTTTATGTAAAAGAAAATGAAATCAGGAAAAGATTAAAAGTCAATGCAATTTTAATCAATGCAAGTGTTATAATATGCTGCAGAGAAAAACATACTAATAAGCAACAAAAAAATGTAAATCACAGCATATGATCATATTATATACGTTACAATCATCTCATTCTAATACATAACATCAAGGCATGTTTAACACTTCAAAGAAACTGTCTTTTAGTAATCTTGAGCTAGATTTTCAATCCACATGTCCTCTTCATGATTACTTATTGATCTCTGTCAGCAGAGCACTATGAAATAAGTTACTTAGTATTTACGCTTCAAAATGCAAAGAGAATATGTACTATTTTTTAAACTTGTTATGTAAGCTAGTTAGTATAAAAAGTTTTTTCTTTGACTTTAACTTCAAAAGTAACTGTTTTTTAGATTAAGATTTAGAATTACCTTTCATAGAAAACTAATGAAAAATACTCAGCTTCAATGATTATACCTTTAATAGTTCTAACTGGACCTGGGCGACTTTATTCAAGTGGAATTGATTTATACTCAGATTCTATAAAAACCCATTTTCTCCAAAATGTGGATTTTATTATAATTTAACATAGTTAGCAAGGCCGAAAAAAGACATTTGTCTATCCAGGTCAGCCTATATTCCGTCAGAATAAATCCCCAGATCTACATCCTTCTAATTTGCTCCATGAGAATTCAGCAGAATGGCAGCTACTATTTTGTTAAACTTTAGAGTGAAGGCTAAAGGTTGAAAAAAACACTAATACTCACTTTAATGCTCACCTTTGCAGCTACTTCCTGTACTTGCTCTCAGCCGTACAGTTCTCAATCGCCAACTCTTCCTCATAATCTCAGAGCTAGGGAAGGGCCAACCAAAACAGTAATGTTTTGGGTCCGTACTATACACCTAGTGTCCATGCACGGACCCTGAACACGGACTTCTCCCTGTAGTCTGTATTACTGTTCAGGTTCAGCAGCACGAACATCCGGTGGTTCCCACGCTGTCATGTTTGACGTCGCAATAAACACTGGCCCTGATCAGAGGTAAGCTTATTGCCAATTAGAGCACTGTGGTTCCCATGTTGTCAAACAGATAAAAAAGGTAAAAAGGTTACTGCCGGTCAGAGGCATCAGCTGATGAGAGTACTACTGATAGTAGTGACAGCAGACATACAATGATGAGAGAATTTATCAGCCGATGTCTGTGCAATAAATAAATAAATATAAAAATGGCGTGGTGTCCCCTTTATTTTTGCTAAACAGCACAGGCATAACCAATAGCTGTGGCCTGCAGCCTCAACTGTCAGCATCATTAAACTCCCTGACCCTCTTTTACCCATTTATTTACAAAACTTCAAATTAAAAAAAAACATATTTCTTACCTGTACGACAATAATTCATAATCCATATGTCACAGGATACATTCCAACTCACCTACATCTGGAATTCATGGCTTAGCAGTGGCATGATGTGACCACTCAGCCATGAATCCATGGGACACTGAGCTGAGCCTGAGAACTCAGCTGCAGCATGGAGTGGTGACATCAATAGGGTGAGCTCCGATGAACTCCTGTTACCTCACTGATGTCAGCACTCATTAGAAAGTTCTCATGTAGCCAGCACTGATGTCAGTGAGGTCACCGGAGTTCGTCGACTATGAACTCTGCCCACTTATTGACGTCACAGCCCAGCGCTGTAGCTGAGTTTTCAGGCTCGGCTCAATGTCTCCTGGATTCATGGCTGAGCGATCGCATCATTCCATGCCATCGTGCGGTGGCAAATGGTTTAAAATTTTGGGTATTGATGTAACCTTTGTAATGTCATCTTATATCACATATAACATATAAGACCCCCCCCCATTACTAACCCCATAGTCATATTGTTATAAAGACACAGACAGAATAAAGTTCTTTATTTGAAATGAAACTCCCCAACCCTCTTGTGGAGACACGGCTGTCAGCGGGTGCTCTAGTCCACTGGCTCAAGATCCCAGGGATCATCACACTGAATGCCTGCTCTCCTGTTACTATGGGCATAATACTACTAAGAAAACACAGGGTGAGGGTAAAACAGTGTGGCAATAATTTATTGAACCACCAACAAACAACTGATTTTGGTGGGCACCCACAGAGAGAGAGTAACAACAAGCTTAGGAAGCTCACCGAGAGCAGTTAGGTATGTGGCAAAGTGACCTGATTGTCCCAACCTAGATTCTTCAATATGTCTCTGAGGGTTCATCAATAATCAATGGAGCAGATGTGTGTTCTTACAGCTGGGGCTGTGGCCCCCTAACCTGACATCCTGTAGAACACTTGGAGGAAAAGTTTCCTTATATAATTCACAACTGTACTTCAAGCCATGATTCACAGGTCAAGGGGTAGGATTGATTAGGGTAACCCGCATTGTTTGATTATTTATAGTTTATCCTTCAATGTTTGCAAGTCAACAAACTGCATGGCCTGGTATAATGCATAATCAACATATTAGTACTGTAAACATCACAATAAAATTTAGGAGCTGATATGAGAGGTAAATAATAACTATTCTTCAATTTACAAATATCCATTCAACCTACAAGAAAGAGTCAATAATTCAGACAATAGTCTATGATTCTGGGCCTACTGAATTTATGTCTGGCATAATTAAGAAGAAATGCCTCTTTTACCCATTTATTTGAAAAAAAAATTAAAAATAAAAATCCTCCATATTTCTTACCTGTCAAACAATAATCCATGTCTCCTGAGCGTTTGCATCATACCTCCTCTCAGATATGCAATCCAAATGTAGCAGAGTTAGAGCATGTCGTGGGACGTATGGATTATTGGCAGACAGGTGAGGAATATGGTGTTTTATTATTTTTAATTTTACAGTAATACATGGGTAAAAGTGGGTGAAGAGTGTTCATTTCAAATAATGTTTTTTTTCTGTGTGTTTATTTAAATTAAAGGACTTTTTTCTGCATGTGTCTTTATTTAATTTTCACTACTGGTTTAGTACTGGGGGTGTCTTATAGACGCCTCTCCATTACTAACCCCTGGGCTTGATGTTAGCTGACATTATAAAGCTGATATTAACCCCATAAATATTACCCCACTTGTCACCGCACCATGGCAAGTGGGAAGAGAGCTGGGCTAAGCACCAGAATTGGCGCATCTAATAGATGCACCTTTTTTGGGTGGCTGAGGGCTCCTATTTTAACAGTCTAAGGAGGGCCAATAATAAATGTCCCATTCCCAAACTGAAAACACTAGCCCCCAGCTGTCTGCTTTAGTTTGTCTAGTTGTCAAAAATGGGGAGGACTTCACACCGTTTTTTTAATTATTTATTTAAATAATTTAAAAAAATACAGCGTTTGAGCCCCTCTATTTTTGATAACCAGCTGTAGATTTTCCCTACACTGCTTAGCAAATATATAGCATATGCCACGCCATTCTTTTATTTATTTATTGCACAGCAGCCGGCTGATGAATGCTCTCATTATCGTACGCTTGCTCTCACTGCTAACAGCGAGACCGGGTGTACGATGATGAGAATAGTACTCTAATCAGCCGATGCCTGTGACCAGCGGTAACCTTTTTATCACTGGTCACAGCTGCTGGCTCACATGCTGTCATCTGTAAGACAGCATGGGAACCGGAGCACTCGGACTGGCGGTCATGAACTTACCGCTGATGAGAGCCAGTGTTTCTTGTGCTGTCACACAGATGACAGCTTGGGAAACACCAGATCTTTGGGCCCTCCTTTCATTTGAATGGGGTCCGAGTTCAGGTTCAAATTCAGGGACCATTTTTGTACCCAATTTGAACTTTTTTAAAATGTGTGGCCGAACGCATGATCCACGGGTCCGTCCTTTACTACTCAGAACTCCAAGTTTTCAGGATTTTTCAGTTTTAACATAGCCATGAATCATGTTATGTATTGCTACATGTTTACAAGATCAGAACCACCATAAGTACATGAGTACATGAATACTGCACCAGAACCTCCATCAGTATATGAAAGGAGCACCTAGCTTAGTACAATGATCAATTGCAGTGTCAGGTCAGAGCCATATATACTTGTAAGACTTGAACCTGCAACTCCCAGTAGGTCTTTAGCAATAATAAGGAGATGCTGGGAGTTGCTGACACCAGCCATCATCAGACTGCAAGTCATACCTAAATCACAATACTGCTGAGATGTAGGCAATATTACAAATTAACATTTATATTCAGTTACCTTTTCATTGACATTTTCTCTAATTTGAGAATTTCCCATCACTTTTGTATCCCTGTAATATAGACATTATGATGATATTTTGCGGGCAATGCTCATCTTTCCAGGCTTTCCTCTTCTCTTGTCTTCTGCATCACTTCCGACAAGGTGCCTTTAAAAATAAAAGTATCATTCTAATGCTCCTGAATAAAATTATTTCCCATGCTATACCCCTGAATAAATAATTGCCCCTCACTGTGCTTTCTGCGCAAAATATGATTCTCACACAGCCTCTCTCTATAATATCCTCCCACACACTGCTCTTCTCCATAATATCGTCCCACACTGCTCATCTTCATAATGCACTCCACATTACCCTCTCCAAAATATTCCCACACACACTACTACTGTACATACTATCCCCCCACACACACTGCCCCTGTACATACTATCCCCGACACAGATGCACTGCCTCTTGCTATACTTCACCCCCTTTCACAATTTCCCCTACATTACCCAAAAATGTGTTCTTATAGTAACACCCTGCCCGAAGTTCCTTCTCTCTCCTCCCACCTACAGTAATTGTCAGGACATGTTAACTTTGACTCATCCATGGCGTACTTGCCATAACCAACCACATCTTCGCCATCTCTGCATGGCAGTGCGGTTACAGCAGCAGCAGGATTAGGTCATCATGCTGCTGTACATCGGGGAAGGGCCTGACGAGTGCTCATCTGCTCCTGTCTTGACGCTCATGGTGGACTGCATGCAGTGTGTTGTGCAGGCCGGAGTTGTCTCAATCCAGCTGTCTACAGATTGCTGTCTATTTTGGCTAATATCCCTAGTTGTCTTTCAAGGCTCTTTTATGGTTCAGTCATTAATTTATAGGTAGCTAACTAAACTATAGGCTCAAGAGAGACTTTTCTTCCTTTTGTAGTACAACTACTTTACATACTTTTCTGCATGGAGCTTTGCTTGCAAGATACCATACATCAACAGGATCTTCTCAAGGAGAACCAGTACCCCCCAGAGCATAAAATCTACAATCAAATATCATCAAATATTTAATCAACCATGCCTCTGCAAAGTGTTCAAGAGGGGAAGCATGACTGACAGTCACATGGAGTAGAAAGATAAGGAAATAAATTGGCCCCACAGGAACTAATAGCTGTCAGGAATTTGCAGTCAGTTATTTCCTTTCTTAGAAACTGAAGAGCATGACTAATACAAGATCATTCCAGACAAAATTCACTTACCAAAGATTGAGAAGTAACTTTTCAGTCCTGGTTGAATGTACTTTTTCAAGTGTATCTCAAATGTCAAAAAATATCATAACATGTCATAGTAAAATGAAGAAGCATTTACCATTTGATGCTCTGGGTGCTAAGGCTCTCACCTATCACTGAAACCAAGGGGTGAAAATACTCACCTAAATGCTAAACTTTAGTGATGAGCACAAGTGCTTGCTGCTTGAGTTTGCCTAGGGTGCACTGAATATCCAGGGTGCATGAGTGACATGTTTGAGTTCCACTGGCCACATGTTTCACAGCTGTTAGACACCCAGAAAACATGCAGGGATTGCCCATGTTTGTCAGGCAATCCAGTAAGTAGAGCAGCATGTTGACTTCAAGAATTAGATGAACCAAACACTATCGTAAAGGCAAAAAGCTTAGCTGAGCAAACTCATCATCTGGAACCTCACCGATTAATTTTTGTGAAATTAGAGACTCATTTTACTAAACAGTAACAATGACATATATCTTTCTTATCTGTGCAGATGGACGATTTTGTGGATCTTGCAAATGCGCGATCATTTTAATCCGGCTGTTTGGCTGCTTTTTTTTTTATTAATTTTAGAAATTGCTCCACTTTATTATCGTCTACCTATTGGTTATGTTTAAATGATGCAGTCAAAAGATATGTACTGGCATTTTCATGAAAATAAATAAATTATCAAAGAAATAAATTCTGTGCTTCTCATAGTAGTTTCAGATTTATATGTACTGTCCTGATCATCGTTATTGGCACCCATGAAGTTTATGTGCATAATGTGGAATATCTCCTGAAAAAAATGAATCAAGTAAAACAGTTTTTTTTGTATAGAGCACTCATGTTAAATACAAGAGAGCAAATGATAAATAATAATTTAATGCAAAAAACAATGGGAGGGAAAAACAGAAAAAAACTAAACTTGCTGTGACACTGATATTGACACCCTTTACAGTAAATTAGTATGGAAACACATTTTGACTCGCCTGTGGTAAATCACAAATGAGAATCACCTGTGAGTAATTGTTGGTGCCCATGTGACATTATTTAGCCAATGAATGATGACTTCAATGTTATAAAAAGCCACATGGTAGTCCCTGTTCCTTTGTCACAATGGTGAAGACAAAGGAGCTGTTTGAGGACATCAGAACTGCTATTATTAGCAAACACAAGACTTCCAAAGGATGTAAGGCCATCTCCAAAGACCTTGGTATCCAAGTTTCAGCAATGATCAATCTTATTAGGAAGTTAAACATGTAACCTCTTGACATGAGGGAAAGAGGAAAATTAACAAGAGATGTCTTCAAAGGTTGGTGCGAATGATGGAAAAACCACCATGTCAAACATCCAAAGACCTAAAAGCCCACCTGGAACAGTCTGGGGTCATGGTTTCAACAAGTACCATACGCTGCACACTAAACAAAGCAGAGCATTATGGGCATAGGTGTTGTGTTTCGGTAGCTGAGGAGGACAGGAACAACAGCAGGGCAGCAGAACACCTGAGATGTTGGTAACTGATGGGTTGCAGATTCCTAAACTAACGACACAACTAGAGGTAGCCGTGGAGCGTTCCTACGTTGATCCTAGACGCCTCGTCACAGCCTGAGAGATGACTACACCTAAAGGCAGAAAAATGAAACCTATCTGCCCCGGAGCAGATCCCCAAAGAAAATAGGAAGCCCCCAAACATATAATGGCGGTTAGACAAGATGAAAATACAAACATAGGCAGAAAATAGATTGAGCAAACGCTGAGGCCACAAGCTGACTAAATAGGATAGGAAAGGAGAGATTACTTTCTGCAACCCAGAAAACCCTACAAAAATCCAACAATTCTGATTACAAAAATACTGAGATCACACGATCTCGACCACCCGCTAAATCAGATCTCAGTGTGAGCAAAACCAAGCTGCAGCCACTGAAAAAAACAGGAAAAAGCAAATGAGCAAATAACAGTGGCTGCAGATAAACTGTGAGGAGCTCAGGCCCCAGGAGGGGACCTGGCTGACCTCCACAAAAGTGCAGAAAACAATGCAAAAATCAAGCACAAAAAGAAAAGCAAAAAATATCTTATCTGAAAGCAGGAGATGCAGGCAATACTCCAGCAAACTTCCAAATGAACCAGGAACAACAATTGAGACAAGAACAATTGATCACCGGCAACCATCATGGGAGGGAACCTCCCTTATATCAGACCAGTCAGTGAACCCAGATTGCCATTCATCGCTGAAAGGTTCAGTACTGTCTGTAACCACCAGAGGGAGCCTCTGCTCAGAAACCATCTCTAGCACATTCATAACACATAGGCCAAATAAGAAATCATTGCTGAAGAAAAGACATGAAAAGGAAAAACTGATCTTTGCCAAAGAGTACCATGACAAACCACAAGCATTCCGGGAAAATGTTCTGTAGACAGATGAAACAAAAATTGAGCTTTTTAGCAATGCAAAGCAACAGTTTATTTACAGATGGAGCAATGAAGCCTATAAGGAAAAGACAACCCTACCAATAGTTAAGCATGGTGAAGGATCCATAATGCTGTGGGGTTGCTTTGCTGCATCAGGTACTGGATGCCTTGACCATATCAGAGGAATAATGAAATCAGAGAATAATCAAGAGATTTTAGATCAAAATGTCCTAGCCAGTGTAAGAAAACTTTGTTTGAGTAGAAGATCATGGCTCCTCCAGCAAGAGAATGACCCAAAGCACTCATCAAAAATACACAGGAATGGTTGAAAATAAAAAAATGTAACATAGTAACATAATTAGCAAGGCCAAAAAAAGACTTTGTCCATCCAGTTCAGCCTATATTCTGTCAGAATAAATCCCCAGATCTACATCCTTCTAAGGAACCTAATAACTGTAAGATACAATATTGTTATTCTCCAGGAAGAAATCCAGGCCTCTCTTGAACCACTCGACTGAGTTCACCATCACCACGTCATCAGGCAAGGAATTCCAGATTCTCACTGCCCTAACAGTAAAGAATCCTCTTCTATGTTGATGGAAAAAGCTTCTCTCCTCCAGATGCAGAGAATACGCCCTTCTGACTGTCACCTTCTTTGGTATAAATAGATCCTTGGAGAAATATTTGTATTACCCCTCATAAATTTATACATGGTTATTAGATCGCCCTTCAGTCATCTTTTTTCTAGACTAAATAATCCTAACTTTGCTAATTTCTCTGGGTATTATTATTATTATTAATATTTATTTATATAGCGCCATTGATTCCATGGTGCTGTACATGAGAAGAGGTTACATACAAATTACAGATATCACTTACAGTAAACCATCTAACAATGACAGACTGATACAGAGAGGAGAGGACCCTGCCCTTTCGGGTTTACATTCTACAGGATGGTGGGGAAGGAGACAGCAGGTTGGGGTTTGCAGCAGTTCCGTTGTTGGTCGAGGCGATATCTCCGGTAGTGTTGAGTTGGCAGCGGGGTCATTGCAGGCTGTAGGCTTTCCTGAAGAGATGGGTTTTCAGGTTCCGTCTGAAGGATCCGAATGTGGTTGATAGTCAGACGTGTTGGGGCAAAGAATTCCAGAGGATGGGGGATATTAGGGAGAAGTCTTGGAGGCGGTTGGGTGAGGAGCAAATAAGTGTGGAGGAGAGAAGGAGGTCTTGGGAGGATCGGAGATTACGTGAGGGAAGATATCGGGAGATTAGTTCAGAGATATATGGAGGATACAGGTTATAGATGGCCTTGTAGGTCAGTATTAGTAATTTGAATTGGATACGCTGAGGGAGTGGGAGCCAGTGTAGAGATTTGCAGAGGAGAGAAGCGGAGGAGTAGCGAGGAGAGAGATGAATTAGTCGGGCAGCAGAGTTAAGGATGGACTGGAGAGGTGCGAGGGTGTTAGCAGGGAGGCCAGAGAAAAGGATGCTGCATTAGTCGAGAGGGGAGATGATGAGGTTGTGCACAAGCATTTTAGTAGAGTGAGGGTTGAGAAAGGGACGGATTCTGGAAATATTTTTGAGCTGGAGGCGGCAGGAGGTGGAGAGAGTAGTGGGTATTGTAGTTCCCCCATCCCCTTTATTAATTTTTTGCTGCCCTCCTTTGTACTCGCTCTAGTTCCATTTTATCCTTCCTGAGCACCGGTGCCCAAAACTGTACACAGTACTCCATGTGCGGTCTAACCAGGGATTTGTACAAAAGTAGTACAATGCTCTCATGTGTATCCAGACCTCTTTTAATGCACCCCATGATCCTGTTTGCCTTGGCAGCTGCTGCCTGGCACTGGCTGCTCCAGGTAAGTTTATCATTAACTAGGATCCACAAGTCCTTCTCCATGTCATATTTACCCAGTGGATTCCCATTCAGGGTTCAGTGGTTTCCCGTACTGTTTTAGAATGGCCAGCAAAGAGTCCTGACCTTGATCCTATTGAAAATCTTTGGGGTGAGCTGAAATCTGTCATTGGGAAAAAGAACCCTGCAAACATTCAAGAGCTTGAACAAACTGCTAAAGAAGAGTGGTAGAAAATGCCAGCTGAGAAGTACAAATTCTTATTGATGGCTACAAGAAACATTTGGAGGCTGTTGTCAATGCCAAAGGGTGTGCAACCAAGTATTAATTAGGGTTGCCCTTATTGCTTCACATGCTGTTTATTCTGTTTCTTCTTTGAAATTGCAACAAAGTAAGTTGAAAATCAATCTTTTATTGTTGTATTACTTTGGACCACTAATTAAAAAATCCTGGGGATATAACTTTGGTACATTTTCATTTATTTCTGAAGATATTGTACTGTCTATGGAAAAAATGAACGGGTGCCAATAATAATGAGCAGCACTGTATGTGTATAATGATTTCAAATATTGAGTGTTAAAACATACATGTAGCTTCATGTAATACAGTCGGCACGGAAAGTATTCAGACTCCTTTAAAATTTTCACTCTTTGTTTCATTGCAGCCATTTGGTGAATTCAAAAAAGTTCATTTTTTTCTCATTGATATACACTCTGCACCCCACTTTGAAATTTTGACATTTTTGCAAATTTATTAAAAAAGAAGACCTGAAATATCACATGTTCATAGGTATTCAGACCCTTTGTTCAGACACTCATATTTAAGTCACATGCTGTCCATTTCCTTGTGATCCTCCTTGAGATGGTACTACTCCTTTATTGGAGTCCAGCTGTGTTTAATTAAACTGAGAGGACTAGATTTGTAAAGCACACACCTGTCTATATAAGACCTCACAGCTCACAGTGCATGTCAGACCAAATGAGAATAATGAGGTCAAAGGAACTGGCCAAGGAGCTCAGAGACAGAATTGTGGCAAGGCACAGATCTGGCCAAGGTTACAAAAAAATTTCTGTTGTACTCAAGGTTCCTAAGAGCACAGTGGCCTCCATAATCCTTAAATGGAAGAAGCTTGGGACCACCAGAAGTCTTCCTAGACCTGGCTGTCCAGCCAAACTGAGCAATCGTGGGAGAAGAGCCTTGGTGAGAGAGGTAAGGAAGAACCCCAAAATCTCTGTGGCTGAGCTCCACAGAAGCAGTAAGGAGATGGGAGAAAGTTCCACAAAGTGAATTATCACTGCAGCCCTCCACCAGTCAGGCCTTTATGGCAGAATGGCCCGACGGATGCCTCTCCTCAGTGCCAGACATATGAAAGCCCACATAGTTTGTAAAAAAACACATGAATGACTCCCAGACTATGAGAAATAAGATTCTCTGGTCTGATGAGACAAAGAAAGAACTTTTTGGTGATAATTCTAAGTGGTATGTGTGGAGAAAAACAGGCACTGCTCAGGACCTGCCCAATACAATCCCAACAGTGAAACATGGTGGTGGCAGCATCATGCTATGGGGGTGTTATTCAGCTGCAGGGACAGGATGACTGGTTGCAATTGAAGGAAACATGAGTGCGGCCAAGTACAGTGATATCCTGGATGACAACCTCTTCCAGAGTGCTCTGGACCTCAGATTTGGCCGAAAGTTCACCTTCCAACAAGACAATGACCCTAAGCACACAGCTAAAATAACAAAGTAGTGGCTTAGAACAACTCTGTGACCATTCTTGACGGCCCAGCAAGAGCACTGACCTAATGTCAAGAGCACTGCACTGCACTTGCTCACTGAACCAGTGCACGTGTCCTGAGTCAAACAAACTGTGCTCAAAGATACCTGTTGAGCGAGGCAGCAGCGGTGAATGATGCGTACTTCAGACTAACAGGACCTGAAGCATGTGACTCCTGGGAGCGTGGCCTAAGATCCAGAAATCTAGGAGCTGAAGGAAAACTCCTAGCAGGTTAACGACGGGATAAAGTTACCGAGGGGCATAGACAGAGGCGAAAACCAGGACAGGCTGAGATCAGAGCACTAGATAGCATGACAGTACCAAAGAATTAGACAGAACGGATAGTCAGGATGTAGCAATAGATCAGTAAACCAGAACGGGCAATAGATGGTACAATAGGGACAAAACTGTAACGGAGTATCAATAGCGAAGCCAGGAGGTCAGAACCGGAAAAGACAATAGTACCAAAACGTGAGGCAGAGAGCAGAGTGAGCGGACAGACCAAGTCATACACGGGAATCAAACAAACAGAGCAGTAGACAAGCAAGCCAGGGGGGTCAGACACATAGTCAAAACAGCAGCATAGCTGACAGAGAAAGTTCCTCTGGAGTGGGTATAAATACCCATCCAAGATCCAAAGGGAGGCCAGCAAAAGTTAACCCTGAGAGAGCAGGACATTAACCATGTCCTATACCCTGACAGGAGGCCAGCAAAAGTTAATCCTGAGTGGACAGGTGTCACGCTGTATAGCAGATATATAATATGTGATGTCAGTAATCTATATCAAAAGGGCAACATACTATATAACATGCGCATAGATATATGATAACATAGAATTACCTGACAATGTCCAGTGGGTCCATACGGAATCCGTTATACACTGTCTCCGGCTAGAGGGTGACCGGGGTCTAAGCTGACCCTGAACTGGGGTCCTAACTAATCCCTCTACCTGGAGGTACTGTTAAAGGTACAGAGGTCCAGGCCACCAGCGTAAACCCTGTCTCCTATCAATCCCTGCCAACTGTATTCTAGTCCTAAGAAGGACCCTGAATACCACCAAAGGGAATGAACAGGTAACGGATAATGAACAGAAAGACAAACAAGAAAGAGAAGGAATAAAGTAAATAAAGTCTTACATACAACACTCACACACAGTAGGAACACCTAAGGTCTCAGAGATTAACTATAAGCTATAAGAGTAAAAACAACTAATGAACTCTTAGCTTAAATGTTCTCAGAACCGCTCCAGTCTGCTGAACTACATGAATGCTTTCACCGGCGTCTAACACCCAGACTGGCAGAAATATAAAGGAAACTAATTAGAACATAATCAAAAGCAGCCGGGCGAGGCTGCACCTAGCCTTAGCAAAGAGCTAGGAAAAATTAACTCTCACATTACCAAAAAACAAAGAAACAGAAGCTCAGCTGTGAGAAGTCAGAATGTGCAATCGCGACGATCTTCGTGGCGATGCACCCATGACAGTACCCCCCCTTCTACGAGGGGCCTCCGGACCCTCATGACCAGGTCTGTCCGGGTGAGTTGTGTGAAAGGTCCGTCCACGTTATCATTGACCACCACTGAAGGAGGAGGTAGAGGTGACGGTATGACTGGTGCCACATACTTTTTAAGTAATGACTTGTGAAACACATTATGAATTTTAAACGTAGGAGGGAGGTCCAGACGAAATGCCACAGGATTAATTATGGAACTGATCCTGTACGGCCCGATGAATCTGGGACCCAACCTCCAGGAGGGAATTTTAAGTTTAATATTCCTGGTAGACAACCACACCAGATCATTCACCTTCAGATCTCGACCAGAAACTCTCCCCCTATCAGCCATCCGTTTGTAACGGTTCTCCGTAACCTTCAGTCTTAACCGATCTGGAACTATCAGTCTCTCTGGAAGTCCCACAGGGGCGTCCCCCTGAGCCCCCAATACCTCCCCCTCAAGCTCAGAGCATACAGCTGACACCACAACTCCCTCCTGAGGAATAGGAACCGGATCATCCATCCTCCCGGTCCCTGGGAAAGTACGAGATAAGGCATCAGGAAGCAACTTTATTGAGCAGTCATATGCGCGATGAGGAGGTAACTCTTTACACCCCTCCTCTGAGAACATCTCCCCAAAGTCCTCCAGAAAAGGAGGCAAAGTCCTAGGTACAACCGCACCGATGACCGTGCTCATGCAGTTATTCTTGCAAAATTCACCCCACTGGCTAATCTTTCTGGATTGCCAATCAATCACTGGGTTATGTTTAGCCAACCAAGGAAGTCCCAACACAATAGGAGTAGGTAGACCCTCCAACACATAACAAGACAATTGCTCTTTATGTATTGCCCCTACTCGAAGATCTATGTTATGAACAGCTTGAACCAAGCTACCTTGACCAAGAGGTCTAGAATCAATAGAGAGTATAGGGACCGGTTTGGCCAATACACTCAGTTGCATACCATGCACCTGGGCAAACCGAGCGTCCACAAGATTAGCCCCGGACCCACTATCAAGAAAAACAGAAATCCTCTCAGTTCTAGTACCAATCACCACCTCCGCAGGCACGATAAACTGAGAGGGATTTGGGGACGAAATACAGACTCCCAGGTTAACTCCTTGGGTCAAAGAGGTCCGGGATGGACAACCCCCAACAAAATGTCCCTCTCTCCCGCAAAAGAAACACCTTCTAGTCTTGCGGCGCACCGCCGATTCCCTCCTACAAAATGATGTCCCTCCCAACTGCATGGGTTCCTCAGAACAGACCAGGGGAACCTCAGTATAAGGGACTTTAGTAGTAGGTGGAGTCATCATGGGGGGCGGAGTTACCTCGCGTCTTCCCCGAAGTCGTCTATCAATGCGAATAGCGAGGGCCATAGCAGCCTCCAGTGATGGAGGAGAATCATACTGAGCCAACACATCTTTTAATTTGTCAGACAACCCTTGACAAAACTGGCTCCTAAGAGCTGGGTCATTCCACTGAGTATCTGTTGCCCATCTACGGAACTCAGAAGAATATTCCTCCGCTGGACGATTTCCTTGCCGTATTTTACGTAACTTTGTTTCAGCAAGGGAAACTCGATCCGGATCATCATATACCAGACCCAGGGCAGTAAAAAATCGATCCACTGACTGGAGATCTGGGGAACCTGGAGGAATAGAGAACGCCCAAGATTGAGGGTCCCCTTGTAAGAGCGAGATAACAATTCCCACCCTCTGCTCTTCACTCCCAGATGACCGAGGCCGCAGCCGAAAGTACAATTTACATGCCTCCCGGAAAGTAAAAAATTTGTCCCGCCCACCAGTGAACCTGTCCGGGAGAGCAACCTTAGGTTCAGATCTGGTTTGCTCTGGGAGGGACAAAACCTTGGACTTAATGTCTGCAAATTCCATGGACAACCCCTGCAACTGTCGGGCCAGCTGGGCTACTGGATCCATGACAGCTGGGGAGAATCTTTAGTTTGGGCCGGTGAAAATGTCACGCTGTATAGCAGATATATATATATGTGATGTCAGTAATCTATATCAAAAGGGCAACATACTATATAACATGCGCATAGATATATGATAACATAGAATTACCTGACAATGTCCAGTGGGTCCATACGGAATCCGTTATACACTGTCTCCGGCTAGAGGGTGACCGGGGTCTAAGCTGACCCTGAACTGGGGTCCTAACTAATCCCTCTACCTGGAGGTACTGTTAAAGGTACAGAGGTCCAGGCCACCAGCGTAAACCCTGTCTCCTATCAATCCCTGCCAACTGTATTCTAGTCCTAAGAAGGACCCTGAATACCACCAAAGGGAATGAACAGGTAACGGATAATGAACAGAAAGACAAACAAGAAAGAGAAGGAATAAAGTAAATAAAGTCTTACATACAACACTCACACACAGTAGGAACACCTAAGGTCTCAGAGATTAACTATAAGCTATAAGAGTAAAAACAACTAATGAACTCTTAGCTTAAATGTTCTCAGAACCGCTCCAGTCTGCTGAACTACATGAATGCTTTCACCGGCGTCTAACACCCAGACTGGCAGAAATATAAAGGAAACTAATTAGAACATAATCAAAAGCAGCCGGGCGAGGCTGCACCTAGCCTTAGCAAAGAGCTAGGAAAAATTAACTCTCACATTACCAAAAAACAAAGAAACAGAAGCTCAGCTGTGAGAAGTCAGAATGTGCAATCGCGACGATCTTCGTGGCGATGCACCCATGACAACAGGACATTAACCATGTCCTAAACCATGATACCTAAAGCCAATTGAGCATCTCCGGAGAGACCTGAAAATGGCTGTCCACCAACGTTCACCATTCAACCTGATGGAACTGGAGAGGATCTGTGTGGAATAATGGCAGAGGATCCCCAAATCCAGGTGTGAAAAACTTGTTGCATCATTCCAAAGAAGACTCATGGTTGTACTATCTCAAAAGGGTTCTTCTACTCAATACTGAGCAAAGGGTCTGAATACTTATGTCCATGTGATATTTCAATTTTTCTTTTTTAATAAATTTGCAAAAATTTCCACATTTCTGTTTTTTTCAGTCAAGATGGATGGGGTGCACAGTGTACATTAATGAGAAAAAAATAATTTTTTTGAATTTACCAAATGGCTGCAATGAAACAAAGAGTGAAAAATGTAAAGGAGTCTGAATACTTTCTGTACCCACTGTATATCCCCAATTTCTGTCTACTGTGTATTTCTCTTGAGACAGTGACATCAATCTAAAACCATAAAACCATATGCATCCCATGATGTGCATGGCTTCTGCATTTTTTTTCTGCCTGCTGGCTACTAGCATATCATGCATTCATAGATTTGTTTACAATGGTGCTTTCTGCTTTCCATGTCTCGCAGAAAATAGTACGAATAGGATTTAGCCCCAAGGGCTGAATCGAACAGTTAGCGGTTTGGTTCTTGGTGGTCAGAAATATGGTTAGTATTCGGTGTCTGATGCTCAGTTGTACAGACAGTGTAGAAAGGAAATTATCTGCTTTCAGACCATTATGGGAAAACTATCATATTGGAAAAACAAGTACTAGTATATGTGGTATGTTTGTATGTTTTTCTGTATTTTGGTACCGTTAACATATTACCAAAGGCAATGGTTAAAAACATATACAAACAAAGGATGCCTTCCATCTGTTTTTCTTTTTTGCAAACATGTGTTGAACACATTTATTTGCCATATATAAGTATAAACTTACAAAACTGTAGTACTGTATAATTTAATTCTTCTAGATCTTAATGATCTAGATTTTGGCTAATCCTTATGCTGGACCAGTACAATTCTTACCCATATAAAGCTCAGAGCATTGTGGCCAATTGGGACATCAAAATTTAATGTCACATGAATAATAGGACACTATTAGTTTAGTGACTTTTTTAGTTCTTAGTGACTGAGTAGATGTTGCCTTAAATACATACTACACGAATATTGCGCTAGCATTTACACTTTTGCTATAATTATGCTCTGACATAAATTTAATATGATGCAGATTCATTTTTATAAGCATGACTCCAATATTATGCTGCTTTTCTAAACTCTTTAAGCATGGTCTATGTATTAATTCCAGAAAAAGCACAAGGGAATGGACCTTTATAAGTCAGTCATGGCAAAAGACCTGCAAAAGTGCCTACTTCATTTATCAGACACTTCTATCATAGCAGCCACATAGAAGCCTTTTCTTCCACACTGGACACACTAAAGTCCTTTAGTCTTGCTTGATATGTTGCCCTTCATGCACCAAAGCAGACAATTTATATGCATATTTGTAGTTCAGGGATGACTGTAGATAAATCTATTTCTCATGGGGCTTTCAATCATTTTCCAAATGTGGCTTCTTTCAGCGTACCATGCATTATAACATTTGCTTCCTCTCACAAAGCAATAATTGACAACCTTAGAAAATTTAGTATGCTTTTCATATACTTGAGAATGGTGAATGCTATTATCTCTAGCAAATTACATGCTATGTTCATACAGTATATGCGTACAACTTTAATATATGACTTAGATAAAGAAAACTAGTGATTTTACCTTTTATAAACAGCAAAAGTAGCATTATGGATAAGCCTGAAATCTAAGAATGAATAGACAAGCCATTGCAATGCATTATACCAATGCTGAAAGCTGCTGTGACCATGTTGTGAGCATGGTCACAGCAGCTTTCCGTAGCTAAATGACCCGGAGGTTGTCATGACAACCCCGGGTCATCAAGGCAGAGATCGGGTCTTGCAATTACATTGCGGGGACGCCGATCTGAGGCAGAGGGAGCTCCCAACCCTCTGCCTCCCCCCCTGAATGCTGCGATCGCGCTCAATCGCAGCAGTCAGGGGTTAACAGCCAGGGGCGGCGCGGACGCCACTCCCGGATGTCAGTGCAGGAAGCTCGGCCACCGCAGCGCTGAGCTCCTGCACTGATCAGGCAGAAGAGGCTGAAATTTCAGCCTCTCCTGCCCGATCGCTGCTGTGTTTGGTCATTCAGATTGACTGACCAATCACAGCGCAGTAGATGCGGGGACCGACTGCAAGGGTCCCCGCACCGCTTGCCGTGCCTGTCAGCTGTCATAGACAGCTGTCGGCACTGAACTACCACTGTGTGTTTACGCGCAGTGGTAGTTCAAAGGCAGGACGTGCACAGTCCGTCATGGTGCCAAAACTGACATCCTGCCATGACGGACTGTGCACGTCAATGGACAGTAAGGGGTTAAGAGAAAATAACATGACCACCATTATAGATCTTTAAATATAAACCGTATATACTCATGTATAAGCCGAGTTTTTCCGCCCCTTTTTTGGGCTGAAAAAGACCCTCTCGGCTTATACATGAGTCATACGCCAGAAAGCCGGCAGGGGAGGGAGAGCGGGGGAGCAGGAGACATCATACTCACCCTCCTGGCGTCTGCATATCAGGTTTTGCTACATCTCAGTCCCGGCATCTCTCTTTCTGTGCTGTCACATGGTACCGCTCATTAAAGTAATGAATATGGACTCGTCTCCACTCCCATAGGGATGGAGAGCATATTCATTACTTTAATGAGTGGTACCACGTGACCGCACAGAAAGAGAGATGCAGGGACTGAGATGTAGCAGAGCCTGATATGCAGACGCTAGGAGAGTGAGTATCACTGGGGGAGGGTGAGCCATGCCATATTCATCTGTCCCCGTTCCACCACTGTGCTATCTCCCAGGTCCTCTGGCTGTGATGTTCAGGTCAGAGGGCGAGATGACGTGATTAGTGCGCGTCCTCTGCTTGAACAGTCACTGCAGAGAGCCGGCGACACTGAGGAGCAGCGGGCAGCGACGAGAGGTATGTCATTTTTTTTAAATCGCAGCAGCATTATATGGGGTATATATTAATATGGAGCATGTTATGGGACCACCATTAACCTTTGTGCAGCATTATATGGGGAATATATTAATATGGAGCATGTTATGGGGCCACCATTAACCTTTCTGCAGCATTATATGGGGTGTATTTTAATATGGAGCATCTTATGGGGCCACCATTTTACTTTTATTAGTATCTATTTTTATTTTTAAATTTACCAGTATATGCTGCATTTCCCACCCTAGGCTTATACTCGAGTCATACCCATGATCCTTAATCAAAAAAGGCAATAGTCACTTCAGTGAATATATGCAAACAAAAAATCAACATGACAGGTACCATGAGGATTAAAGAAGTGAAGTAAGAAATTAATTTAAAATACAAAAAAAGGAAGGAGAGGTATATCCAAAGTCCACAATGCAGAGTAAGTCTTATAAAAAAGCCAAAAACCAGACGGCAAAATGCAATATATGCTAAATAAACCGCACAAGGTGCTGCAAGCACTACAGAAATTTGGCCTATTACAAATGTAAAAAAAGTAAAGGACTGAGATTGTTGCCATAAAAAACAATTGTCCAGTGTTAATGTATAGTTTCCTATCAAGAGGAGATCCAGGGCACAGCCAAAGATAGTATACAGGGTTTGACCCGACAATGAAAGAGGGGACAAGTAGGGAATTTTACCTTTAGCTGGCAACTGGAGCACAGGACCGATGTGGAGGAGCTTATGCACGGAGGTGTGATGTGTAGGAGATACTTCTCTCTTTCCTTTTTTGGTGGGTTTCTTATGCACTACTGCACTTAATTGTATATTAACTACATATATTGATATTTTGGTGTTGGTGTATTTCTCCCCTTTTCCTGTTGGAGACCATATTGCCCTGTCTTTTTAATACAATATTATTTTAATTGATTACCAATAAAATGTTGTATTTTAAATTAATTTCTTACTTCACTTCTTTAATCCTCATGGTACCTGCCATGTTGATTTTTTGTTTGTTTATACTTGAGTCAATAAGTTTTCCCAGTCAGCTTATATTAGAGTATATACAGTAGATTTCCTCTTTACATTCTGTCACTGTATAGTACGTAATTTCTCTAAATAAGGTCAATCATTTTTTTTTACGAAAATAATGGGCCAGGCTAATGCAATCAATTTACTAAGACATTTATTTAAATAACAAAATCCTGATGCAATGATAAAAACATATCCTTAAGTGGGTTCTCTATTCTTCTCTCTAAAGTAGATGAGGTAGAAAAACTGGAATTACAATAAGCACAATAGGGTTTTATCTGAGTGTCAGTGGGGAGACCAAAGGCAATGGTACTCACCTACTATGGTTGTGTGACCACAACCACTAAAAGGCTCAAGGCTGCTGCAGACCCATGGCTAAGATAACAACTTAAAAGGAATGAAAGAGTTAATCCTGCACTGCCGTAGTAAAAGATGGAAGAGAAGAACAGTATCCAGGAATGCGGTTTATTTGTAAACGCTTTCAACGTTCCAAACTTCTTCATCAGGTCAAACCACAAACACACTGTGATTTGTCATGATAAAGAAGTGTGGAACTTTGAAACGTATTGACAAATAAACCGCCACGGAAAATGCCACGTGAAAGAGATAAATACAAATGGGGGCAAAAAGCCCTGCAGAGGAAACAATGGCTAAATGTACAGAAAGATATCTGTAGACAGAGCTACCTCAGATACTCTGAAACGGCTCCAAGCCACCACATGAGGCAATAATAGGCACTGAGCCCCAAGGATCGGGGGTATGGGGAAGGACTTCATTCAGGGGTGTTGGATAATTACCATGTTATGTACATGTTTTTAGATGTTTTAATGTTTTGCTTTTGTATGTCCTTGGTACTCAATAAAGTTGTATTCTTGTATTGTATCAGGTGTTCACACCATTTTATGTCTTGACCTTTTTTCTCCTTAGTTCATACTTCATTCCCGTAGCACCCTGACTTTCATGTGTTTTTCTATCTCTTGAATTATTGGAGGTGCTCTCTATTCATCTAATTTGCATCGAAGGCCAATTAGTAGAGTGTTTCAGTAGTCAAGGCAAAAATTAATTAAAGTGAGAATAGGTTGGATTTTGGAGATGTTTTTGAGATGCATTTAGCATTAACAAGTAAATGATTGAATATAGGGAGTAAGGAATGATTTGCGTAAATATAGTCTCCAGACATCAGATGGGCTGACTGACAGTTATAATAATACCAGACATGGAAACTGGTATTTTGTAGCAATGCAGGGGGAATATCAGGAGAAGAAGAGCATAAATGGGTGTTATCAATGTAAAGGTGGTCCAGAAAGCCTAATTTTGTGATGGTTTGTCCAATAACCCTGAAGAACCCTGACAATAAATGGATGAAAAGTGTATGAATAGCTAGCAAATGAGCATATGAAAACAACCTGGCACTCAAAATTGAATTAATTTCTTAATTTTAATTGCAGTCCATATAAACAAGTACAATAAATAGACGTTTCGGTCTCAAACAACCTTCCTCAGTGTACTGTAAAATAAACAACATTTAATATTTCTAAATAATTCTGTAATTTTCAGCAAAAATTATGTCAGTGATATTACATTTGAATAATGCGGATATATAATCAATTACAAAGAATAATATTATGAAAAATGTCATTAGGAAGTTATTTCTATATAACATATATCATGTTAAATTAACCTACCAGACTGCACAGGTAGAGAAGGAAAAATGGAAAGGGCACAGTGTCCAGTGAAGTGTTCTGTGAAAATCAATAGATATAGATAAGCATATATAGCTCACTGGAAATGCATATAGGTAAACAGACAACCGCCAAACAAGTGGGGAAAACATACCCAGATTGTTTTGAAGATTGTCTATATGCATTTCCAGTGACCAATGTTCCTTTTTTCCTTCTATACTAGCAAACTAGCAACAGCCTCAGATAAATCCACGAAATGCCTTCTCAAACAACAACACCAAACTATCATCTCCTAACTATGTAGCATGAAGCTAGTTCTGGCAATGAGTGCTTGCCAGAGCCAAGAATATATAGGAGAGGGGAGTGGCCAACAGTGAACAGCTGAGAGCCTTAATGCAGGAAAGCTCCCAAGAGCTCTCAACTGAGCAGATTAACACCTGCATTGCTAAAAAAAATCATGCACCGTTTAATATGAAGGTGAAGTGCTTATAAACAGTGCAGGAGTAGAAGAAATCAGACGCTGCGGTCTTTTGGCTCCTCTCTGTCATGGTAAACCCATGACCCAGTTCTTCCATGAAGACCACTTGTGGCCAGACTTACCTGAAAAGTAGATGAGTGTAGCTGGCTCCCATTGATTGCTGCCAATTCTAAGCTGATGGACTGGTGAACATTTTCCAATTTGGAAGAGAAGAAAGCATGATGTATCTTATATGTGCTGCACTAAGTTTCCTTGGCCGACCAGTGTGCCAATAGTCCTCAACATTGTCCATTTTTTAGTTCTTCAATATAGCTTGAACCCCTCATCTTTATACCCCAGTCTGCTGTGAAACTTTTGCCTGGCAGATACTTTACTGATGAGACACACTACCTTGTGTGTTGTTCCTATGCTCAGTCTTGCCATTGTGTATGACCTGTGGTCTGAAAGAAGATCAAGGCATCCTGGATGTCAGGCATCAAACCCAGTACCTCTTGTCCACCGGCCAGCAGCTCTACCATCTGAGCTATTCTGCTGGCTGCAAGGTTCCTTGCTGAACCCAGATACCATTGACTGTTCTTCCTGATCGGCTCCACCCAGTGTTCTCTTGATTGGCCTCTGATTGCCAATTACACACCCTATATAAACCTGGCCCTGTGGGTGTGTCATTGCGAGATTATTGTGCTTCTAGCCTCTAGTCAAGCGTTTCCTGCTGTTCCTGCTGCTCCCAATACCAATACCGCTCTCCTGTGAACTGACCTCGGCCTGCCCTTCTGACTACGCTGTCCGCCTGATCCATCGCTACCAATACCGCTCTCCTGTGAACTGACCTCGGCCTGCCCTTCTGACTACGCTCTCCGCCTGATCCATTGCTACCAATACCGCTCTCCTGTGAACTGACCTCGGCCTGCCATTCTGACTACGCTCTCTGCCTGATCCAGTGCTTCTAATAACGCCTTTCCAGTGTACCGACCCAGTTATCCTCTGACTACGTTACCTGCCTCTGCTTCCCCTAGTGTTTGCAGTAACATCGGCTCCAACCCAGACGGGATCCTGACAGAATAATCTCGCGCCAAAATTGAGTCCGCTGTAACCACCCTGAGGCAGCAAGTTATGGAACTTCAAAATTTTTGTACTAACTATCAAGGAAAATATTCCAAGTTACAAACGGAGTTCACGGGTCTACAACAGGAAGTAATTGAGCTACAAAAACAACTTCTGGACGTGCGCAATTCAGGGTCCGAATCAAACGCGCGGTTGCCGCTGCCTGCAAAGTTCAGTGGGGATCGCAAGCAGTACCGAGGATTCCTCAATCAATGCCGCATATACTTCCAGATGCAACCTGCTCCCTTTACCAGTGAGAGGAAGAAAGTTTTTTTCATGATAAATCTCCTGACGGATGAAGCTCTTGCTTGGGCTTCACCTTATGTAGAAAAGGACTATGCCCTCCTTAATGACCTGGAAGCTTTCATCGCAGCTATGAATCAAGTTTTTGATGACCCAAACCGCTGTGCCACAGCAGAAACCAAATTACATAATTTGCGCCAAGGACGTCGCTCTGTTGCGGAATATACATCGGAGTTCCGTCGCTGGGTGGCCGACACCACCTGGAATCCAGCGGCCCAGAGAAGTCAATTTCGACGAGGGTTATCAGAACCAGTGAAAGATGAGCTTGCCAGGGTTGAGACCCCTGACCGGTTGGAGGACTTTATTCAACTGTGTATCCGGATAGACCAGAGACTTATTGAAAGGAGAAAGGAGAGACTGCGAGCACTTGGGAATAGCCCTGGCTTCTCATTTTCAGCATCAGACCACCAAGAAAAGATGCAAGGCGTGTCTGAACCGATGCAGATCGACGTCATCCGAAGACCACTCTCTGCACAGGAGAAGGAGAGGCGACGTGCAGAACATCTCTGCCTCTATTGTGGGGACCCTGGACACTATGCCATCAACTGTCCTAACAAAAGGACTATAGCCTTTACCAACAACAGGTCTGCCAGCAATATGGACATTTCTCAGCAGTCGGATTCCATCGTGCAGACTATCTCATCAGTAACACCAGAAACAGACAAAATACATACTACATCATCTCATTTTGTAATCCCCATTCAGGTTGTAATGGGCACCCAAAAAATACAATGCTCTGCCCTGTTGGATTCGGGAGCAGGAGGAAATTTTATGGACTTAATATTTACACGTGATAACAATATTTCCAGTAGGACCAAATCCACACCAATTGAAATGGAAACTGTGGATGGATCACCCTTGTCTTCTGGACCTGTCACGCATGAGACAATCAAACTTGAGATTTGTATCGAACCGGATCATCATGAAGCTTTCAGTTTTCACCTTATTTCATCTCCGAAATTTCCGGTTATCCTAGGGATCCCCTGGTTTTCAGTCCATAACCCTTCCATCAACTGGGCATCAAGGACCATCACCTTTCCATCTGACTACTGCAAGAATAATTGTCATAAGGAACCCCCTGTTCTCCAACAAGTCCAAATCTCTGAGATTTCGCATGAGAAGGAAGAGAAACTACCACCTCAATATCAGCAGTTCTCTGATGTCTGCAGTAAGAAGAAAGCAGATCAATTACCTCCTCACCGTTCTTACGACTGTCCCATTGAATTGCTGCCAGGAACAACCATTCCATTTGGGCGGATTTACAATCTTTCCGAACCTGAATTGAAGGTATTAAGAGAGTTCCTGGATGAAAATTTAGAGAAAGGCTTTATTCGACCTTCCACATCTCCAGCTGGGGCACCCCTGTTCTTTGTTGAAAGGAAAGACTCCACTCTGCGGCCATGTATTGACTACAGAGAGATTAATAATATCACCGTCAAGAATCGCTACCCGCTACCCTTGATTCCTGAACTATTCGAGAGACTCCGTTCTGCGAAAATCTTTAAGAAGCTGGATCTTAGAGGGGCTTACAACCTCATACGGATTCGCCCAGGAGATGAGTGGAAGACCGCCTTCAGAACGAGATATGGACATTTTGAATCTCTGGTTATGCCCTTTGGCCTTAGCAATGCCCCAGCCACCTTTCAACATTTTATTAATGATGTATTTCGAGATTTCTTGGATCAATTCGTTGTGGCTTATCTCGATGACATTCTCATATTTTCAGACACCTTGGAAGAGCATCGCAGGCACGTCCAGTTAGTCTTGGAACGACTACAGGAGAACCATTTTTACATTAAACTTGAAAAATGTGAGTTTGAACAAACCAGTATCCAATTTCTGGGATATATCATCTCCCCAGAAGGTCTGAGCATGGATCCCAGCAAAATCAATGCTGTAGTGGACTGGCCTGTTCCAAGAAATTTAAAAGACGTCCAGCGTTTCATAGGATTTGCAAATTTTTACAGAAAATTTATAAAGAACTTTTCACGGATCATACTACCAATTACTACACTAACAAAAAAGACCAAAGCATTTTTCTGGTCTCCGGAGGCACAGGAGGCTTTTGACAAGTTGAAAACTCTTTTTACGTCTGCTCCATTGTTAGTACACCCAAATCCTGAATTGCCATTTACTGTCGAAGTGGACGCCTCAGACTCTGCAGTGGGAGCCATTCTGTCTCAGCGAGTTGGGGACAAGATGCAACTTCACCCATGTGCGTTTCTTTCCCACACCATGTCCTCTGCAGAAAAAAACTACGACATCGGTAATAAAGAACTGTTAGCCATTAAAGTTGCCTTCTCTGAGTGGAGACATCTTCTGGAAGGTGCCAATCACCCTGTGACTGTCCTCACGGACCACAAGAATCTTGAATTCCTCCGTACAGCAAAAAGATTGTCCGCAAGACAAGCACGATGGGCCTTATTTTTCTCAAGATTCAATTTTATAATTTCTTACCGGCCTGGTTCAAGAAATGGCAAGGCTGATGCCCTGTCCAGGATGTGTTCGGAACCTCAGGAGAGGTCTAGTAATGACGATACAATTCTAGGCCCTAAAAATTTTTTGGGAATATTGCACTCTAAAAGACTATGTAATAGAATTAAAGTTGGATACCAAGAGTACTCTTTCCTTAACCATCCTTCGGAAGACGTCGATCTTTCATTCAAAGAGGGGTTTTGGATGCAGAAACACAAAATATATGTACCTGAATCTTCTCGCCTTGAAGTCCTCAAAAGTGTCCATGATTCTAAACTGGCAGGACATCCGGGAGTTGCAAAAACACAAGACTTACTACTTCATTTCTTTTGGTGGCCTAATTGTAGGAGGGACGTGAGGAAATATGTTTCAACCTGTTTAACATGCGCACGAAACAAGACCCCACGATCGTCTCCTCTAGGACTCCTGCAACCACTCCAGTTCCATCCAGGCCATGGGGATCTATTTCCATGGATTTTATTGTGGAACTACCCCCTTCCAAACAGATGACCGTCATCCTTGTCATAGTGGACCGACTCACAAAAATGGCCCACTTTATCCCAACTGAAGGAATTCCTACTGCTGAAAAAACTGCAGAACTGATGATCAAAGAGGTATTCAGGTTACATGGAATTCCTGACAGCGTGGTGTCTGACAGAGGCGTTCAGTTTACGTCAAAATTTTGGAAGAGTTTCTGTACAGCCTTGGGAGTCACGGTGAATCTTTCTACCGCTTTCCATCCTCAGTCCAATGGCCAGACGGAGAGAACGAACCAGACTTTGGAGCAATACCTCCGTTGCTTCATTTCCTATCTTCAGGATGACTGGGTGGACTATTTACCAACAGCAGAGTTTGCCTACAACAACTCCATACATAGCGCTACATCTCAAACCCCATTTTTTGTTAACTATGGATTACATCCAGTATTTATCCCTAATCTGCCAGTGAACACTCCCATTCCTGCTGTTAATGACAGGCTTGCAAAATTACAGGAATCCCAGAAGGAACTATCAGAGATGTTACTCAAGACCCAGGAAGAATATAAGGAAGCAGCAGATAAACATCGGAGCGTGCCCCCTGCTCTTCAGGTTGGAGACAAAGTTTGGCTGTCCACTAAAAATCTAAAGACACATGTACCATCCTCCAAATTGGGTCAAAAATTCATTGGACCTTTTCAAATTTCTGCAAAAATTAACCAGGTTGCTTTTCGTTTAAAACTTCCCAACAATCTAAAGATTCATCCAGTATTTCACATATCCTTGCTCAAACCCTTTTGTGAAAACCCGTTTCCAGGAAGAATTCAGCCACCTCCTCCACCAGAAAGGATCCGTGGTGAAGAAGAATACATTGTGGATAAGATTCTGGACTCCCGAAAATTCAGAGGTAAACTGCAGTATCTGGTGCAGTGGAAGGGTTATGGACCAAAGGAAAATTCATGGGAACCAAAGGACAACATCCATGCTCCTAGACTTACAAGAGCCTTTCATCAGAGGTACCCAGATAAGCCAGCTCCTGAGATGTCCAGAGGCCATCCTGGAAGGAGGGGAGTACTGTCAGGAATCGAACCCAGTACCTCTTGTCCACCGGCCAGCAGCTCTACCATCTGAGCTATTCTGCTGGCTGCAAGGTTCCTTGCTGAACCCAGATACCATTGACTGTTCTTCCTGATCGGCTCCACCCAGTGTTCTCTTGATTGGCCTCTGATTGCCAATTACACACCCTATATAAACCTGGCCCTGTGGGTATGTCATTGCGAGATTATTGTGCTTCTAGCCTCTAGTCAAGCGTTTCCTGCTGTTCCTGCTGCTCCCAATACCAATACCGCTCTCCTGTGAACTGACCTCGGCCTGCCCTTCTGACTACGCTCTCCGCCTGATCCATTGCTACCAATACCACTCTCCTGTGAACTGACCTCGGCCTGCCATTCTGACTACGCTCTCTGCCTGATCCAGTGCTTCTAATAACGCCTTTCCAGTGTACCGACCCTGTTATCCTCTGACTACGTTACCCGCCTCTGCTTCCCCTAGTGTTTGCAGTAACATCGGCTCCAACCCAGACGGGATCCTGACACTGGAAGTGATGATATAGCCCCACGAAGCCTCCCTGCGAATTTCCTTCAAAAACCGTGTGCAAGTGTATCTAGAAAAATTGATCCTTTGATGCTGATTGGAATAGATTTCTCTTTTGTACATTTACTTTGAATGTTGTTCAGTGATAAAAATGCACTAACGAAAAATGAACTATTAACACATTTATACTTAAAGCATTCTTACGTTGCAGCAATCTTTCAACACATTGTTAAACTTTTGCACAGTATTGTATGTCTTGCATGCCTGTGAACAACCATTAGCCAAACAAATGCAGAGTGTCTTTTTAACTTGTATTTCTTCTTACTGTATACCATTGCCACAATTTTCTTAAGCACCACTCCAGCAGGCTTTTTTAACTGTAGCGCTGGAGTGGTGTGTTGGGGGGTGCTACTAATGTAGATATTATACTCACAACCTGCTATCTTCAGCTCTTCCCAGCCCTGCTCAAGCCCATTTTGTGACTCCCAACTTCTGACTGACTGGAAGTCATTGCTAATTTCACAAGCTCTCAATGCAAGACTATGAGAGCCACAAAAAGTCTCTCATAGACTTGCATTGAACTGTAACCTCTAGCTCACTCCAGCAAACAATGCAGGTTGCAGACTCCTAGAGATAGTCCGAAGTGGCACAAATAATAGCTGAAGATGGTGGATGGTAAGTATAAGACTAAGCACAAATACCTTGCATTAGGCCCTGCAATAAAAAAAAATGCTGAACTGATGTTTTAGAAAGTGTTACTAGCTGATTTTTGCAACTTTAGGAACATGGAGATCCTTATGTCTGTGGTTGCTTATGATTGTGGTATATCAGATATGTGAAAGCTGAGCAGTAATTTTTGGATACAGGCACTAAATAGTGTATTGGCATTTGCTGTTCTGCTCCATACACAGTTCATAACAGACAAGCATTGAATCTGATAACTGATCACTTGTGGGGTGGAGAGTATTGGATCTCCACAGATCTAATATTGATGATTTATCACAAAGATAGGTAATCAATACTGCAAAATAGGTGATCAATATCAAAGTAGTGGATAACCCCCTTAAGACCTAATTTTCTGGTTGCTTGACTGAGCCATACCAAGCACAAAAATTTAAGTATGGCGGATGGACACAAATATAGAGGAGTGACATATCCATTTTTTAGACAATGAAATGTAAGTGGAAATAGTATTGTCTTGATTAGCTTCGTAAGCCATGTATTGTCCGAGTTTCTAGAGGTATTTTGCAGGTATTTTAAGCTAATCTATTTTCCATGCAAGAACTCAAGTTTAGAGCATTTCTACTTAGTTTTCACAATCATATTTCTTTGACCCCTCTGATTGTAATCACAGAGAACCGTAGCAGAATAGTTCATGAATCTCCTTTGTGTTCTCTTTTAAGTTCTAATTGCCAGTTTTGTGAATTTAATTAGCATCTTGTGGCTTTGCATTTACTCTTTCAGGGTGGACAAATGTGCATGGCATTTGAAGTAATTATCTTCTAAAAAAAATAACAGTATTGTCTTTCACCCCAATAGAACTTTTGCTTCTCTGGCAGAAAAATGTTAATGTGTTACTGATAGAAATATCATTCCCTAATAAGATCAAATTAATCTAATTCTGACTTAATTCAAATTGTTATCTATAGGTCACATATAGGAACCTGAAGAAGTTATTAATATTGCACTGTTGCTCATTTATTTTCTCAGTCGGAAACAACTTAATTGGTCATTTTCAATAATTAAATTGAACCAATGCATGAGCGAAGACTGGTTAATTTGAGCTTTTTTTTCTTTATGAGGAGAACAATAGTGACGATAGGTAACACTGTAGCATAGAAAATTAACCTGAAGATCTTTAGTGTTAATATGGTTGGATAATTAAAATTGTAATTAAAAATATTCTATATTTATAGTTGTGCTCAAAAGTTTACATACCCAGCAGAATTTTTGTTTTCTTGGCCTTTTTTCAGAGAATATGAATGATAACACCAAAACTTTTTCTCCACTCATGGTTAGTCGAAGGGTGAAGCCATTTATTGTCAAACTACTGTGTTTTCTCTTTTTAAATCATAATGACAACCTAAAACATCCAAATGGCCCTGAACAAAAGTTCACATACCCCATTTCTTAATATCGTGTATTGCCCCCTCTAACATCAATGACAGCTTGAAGTCTTTTTGTGGTAGTGTAAGAAGAAGGACCGTGCCATGTGTACCTGTTCTGTGTCGGTTCTGGAACTGTCAGGGCTGTCTCCTCTGTTGTCCAGGGGAAAGCTTAAGAGACTGTACCAATCTTGGTATCCGGAAGCAGGGGGTGTGGCTAAGCATGTACAGTCACAGCGCGAGCGGAAACAGGCAGACTTGGCGGGAACAGTGTACAGCAGGGAGAAGTGAGTTCTCCGTCCCTCGAACACCAGTGCAGCGCAGGCCCACGCCCGAGCATCCCCGCCGCCACTGGCAGAGACTGTGAGGAGAGACGTGCAATGTGCTTGTTGGTCACCACGAAGCGAGATGCCAATTAAGGACCATGCAATATTTAATTTTTACTCTTTCATTTTTTCCTCCCCTTATTCCAAGAGCCATAACTTTTTTTAATTTCCATCGACAGCCCTGTGTGAGGGCTTGATTTTACTTGGAGACAAATTGCACTTTTAATGACACCATCCATTTTATCATGTCATGTACTGGAAAGCAGGAAAAAAATTCCAAGTGAGGTGAAATAGCAAAAAAAAGTGTAATTCTGCAATAGCTTTTTGTTCTTTCTTATTTTTTATTCTTATTTTAATTGTAATTACACAGTGCTATATAATATGATGATTGCAATTTAATAACTTGTTAAAAACCTTGATGAAAGTACTGTTAGAGATCGAGTTCCCGCTGCTGCACAAGGGGAATCTCGAACCAGTCCCGCTGCGGTCCCCCACCCATCTCCGGCCACAGTGGAGCCTGCTCAGCAGAGACATCGGTCCCAGCATCTCGCTCGGTCTAATGCTGTGCAGAGACTTGTTGCTGCCTTTCCTGGTTCCTCTATTATAACCAGTGCTGGAGCAGGCAGTCTTGGGACAAAGTCCTCACTTTCTCCATCTACGCATGCCCAGGGCAAGATCTCCCACTGGAGATCAGGGGTCACATGCTCGGTTACAGCAGCGACTCCCATTGGTCCGCCAGGAAGGTCCTGAAATTGCTTGTGTTCTGGAACAGTTTCTCATTGGTCCTTTTCTGGAAGGTCCTGTAGCTGCAACTATAAAAAGGTGGCATAACCGCACGACCGCGCGCTAGTATCAAATCTGTTACGTGCTTGCGCCAGTAAGGTCATGTATGCATGTGGTTAGGTCTGGCTGAAATAAGCCCCTAGAATACCGGCACCTCCGGTGAGGAGTTTTGTATGCACGTGTTCAGGGCTCGGCTGAAAACGCCATTAGAATACCGGCTACTCCGGTGAGGAGATTATTGCTTGTTTTCTGATTGCATGACCACAGACTGCAATCCGCTTAGCAGTCATCTGTGTCCCCAGTGAGTCTAACAGGACACAGTCTTTGTCACAGCGGCTCTGTGAAATAACAGAGTCCGCTTATATCGCCATATAGCGCTACAGCATTTTAGTTAGCGACTCTGTGGAATAACAGAGTTCGCCCATACCGCCATATAGTGCTACGGCGTTTACATCTGCGACTCTACGGGATAACAGAGTTTCGCTCATACTGCCTATTTGCGCCATCTTACTAGCAGCAGGCTGTGCCTGTACGGTGGACCCCGGGCTGCGAACGCACCTCTCCTTAATATCTATTAGGTGCATTCCGCAGGCCCTTAACATAATACTAGCGCCAGGGTCTGGCTAGTAAAATGGTGGATGACCAGCGTCTACCGCAGTACATCCAGCAGCTGGAGGGTAGGTTGGCGGCTCTTGAGCGCACAACCTCAGCTGTGGATGTTACCGCAGTCGCTGTTCAGGCTGCTAACGTGGCTGCAGCCAGTTTGTCCTCTGCCACCTCTGCCCCTTCATTATCCCACCTCCCGCTTCCTGACAAGTTTGCCGGTGACAGCAAGCAATGTCGGGGATTCGTGAGTCAGTGCTCTATACAGCTCAAGCTTCTGGCTGCATGTTTCCCCACGGATCGGGCACAAGTGGGTTTTGTATTGTCTCTACTCTCGGGCAGAGCATTGGAGTGGGCAATGCCGCTGTGGGAGCGTGACGATTGTGTGGTGCGGAGTGTTCCTCGTTTCTTGGAGGCTCTAAAAAAGGTCTTTTTTGGCACTTCAGGTCACCCACGATGCGGCGCTCCAGCTGCTGGCATTGGCACAGGGTTCGTCTTTGGTCAGTCAGTTTTCCGTCCAATTTCGGACTCTGGCCTCTGAGCTAGAATGGTCGGATAAAGTTCTCATTCCAGACTACTGGAGAGGACTGGCTGACCATGTTAAAGATGCTTTGGCTACCGGGGAGATTCCCGCCACACTGGAGAAGCCTATCTCCATATCTACCCGCATCGACCTCCGTTTTCACGAGCGGAGGTTGGAGCGGACCCAGTGTAGGCAGAGGTTTCGGTTGGCTCCCACCTTTGCCAATCCTCTCGAATCCCCCATTCAGGCGTCCGAACCCCAAAAGGCCACGGAAGCTTCTCGTGAGGGACCCAAGTCTCAGGCCGCTCGACTACCCGTGGTCTGTCATCTTTGCCAGCAGACAGGACAAAATGCTAACAGATGTCCACAGCGATCGGGGAAGCGATCGCGTCTAGTGACCCTGGGAGGAGGTTCATTGGAGACAGCTGCATTTTCCTCCAAGATGACATTTAAAGGGACAGTCACTGTAGGCTCTTCTACTCTTACAGTCGAGCTTTGTGTGGACTCGGGAACAGAGGGGAATTTCATGTCATCCACCTTTGCTCATTGCCACGCAATACATCTGATAGCGCTAGACAAACCAGTGACTGTCTGGGTAGTGAATGGGTTGACATTGCCCTCGCAAATTACACATCAGACTATTCCCCTTACTTTGTGTCTATCCCCTTCCCATCAGGAAATTATTTCTTCCTGAGGGAATAGTCGAGATTAGGGTTGAGCGATACTTTCCGATACCCAAAAGTATCGGAATCGGAATGGTATCGCCGATACCATTAAAATATCGGCGATACCCGATACCGATACCGGAAGTCCCATGTAAGTCTATGGGAACAAAATATTGGAATTAAAAAAAAACCATTCTTGCCTTGTTGGTTAATTGTACATGAAGGAAAACAACAAAGAGTAATGTAGAATGTATTGGGGAAGGTTGAGGAGACATTAAAGGCATAGATGTTTAACCCAATCAAATGGAATAGCATATATATATTTTTTTTTTTAAAGATGTTCGGATTGACGAATAAATTGACAATGTTGTTAACGTTTTTTCTATTTTGGCAAATATGTATATTTCACAACTTCCATGCTCTTCACCTTTTTAACTTTTCACACACTTTCTCCTTCATAATCTTCAGCAGCATCATCTTTTTCATCAAATTATTCTTCATCTTCACTTTCTTTATCTTCTTCTTAAACTTCTTGCTATTCATCTTTTTGTTAACATTACTCATATTCTTCTTATTAAACTATCATTCTAATTCATATTGTACTTCATCACCCCCATACACTGCTTAGTCTTCTTCTGCTTATAATTTAGAGCATATATTTTGCTCTTCATTTTGGTCTTATACTTCATGTTCTTCTGCTTTTAGATCTTCTGCTTATTGTTCTTGTGTCTCTTGTTCTGTATCTTGTATTTGTAGCACAACCTTGTACCAGCTGATGTTACTGGGACACGGTTACTAAGCAGGAGGTACCTGTGCTCCAAAGCACTACCAAGGACCAGCAGACGTTGCAGGAACTCGGATACCGAGATGGAGGCACCTAGGCCAAAGGCACTGCGGAGAACCAGTTGACGGTACTGGAACCCGGACGGGTAGCAGAAGGTACAAGAGCCAATGCAAGTAACGAGGACCAGCTGACTGTGCTGGAACCCGGAGGGGCAGCAGAAGGAAAAGAGCCAATGGCACAACCGAGGACCAGCTGACGTTACTGGGACACGGTTACTAAGCAGGAGGTACCTGTGCTCCAAAGCACTACCAAGGACCAGCAGACGTTGCTGGAACTCGGATACCGAGATGGAGGCACCTAGGGCAAAGGCACTGCGGAGAACCAGCTGACGGTACTGGAACCCGGACGGGTAGCAGAAGGTACCCATGGAAATTTAAGATGACAGGCTGCGAGCCGGCCGCAGTTACCGAATCCCACAGTACTACAGTGGGTGATTGTCCTATTGTCACAACGGAAACAGCCTTTATTTGCATATCCCGCAGCACACATAGGAAGCACCTAAACTCCAAGCACCATAGAGTCGGCTAACCCGACCGCAACACGACAGGACAACTTATTGGAGGCTAAGTGACGTTTACACTGACAGGAAACAGATGGCGTGCTGTAACCAGTCTGGGCAGGAGTGAGTACCCGTGCCAATGACACTTCCGAGCAACAACTGGTGGTGTTGTAGCCCAGGGATGAGAAGAGAACATGGTGGAGGCAGCAGGACTTTTTGCCGTTCACACAGCAGGGGAACAGCTGACATTACTGAACCCCAGTAACACAGGAGCAAGTGTAGACTGTGCTAACAGCACTTCCGAGCTACAACTGGCGGTGTTGTAGCCCAGGGATGAGAAGAGAACAGGGTGGAGGCAGCAGGACTTTTTGACGTTCACACAGCAGGGGAACAGCTGACATTACTGAACCCCAGTAACACAGGAGCAAGTGTTCACTGTGCTAACAGCACTTCCGAGCAACAACTGGCGGTGTTGTAGCCCAGGGATGAGAAGAGAACAGGGTGGAGGCAGCAGGACTTTTTGCCGTTCACACAGCAGGGGAACAGCTGACATTACTGAACCCCAGTAACACAGGAGCAAGTGTTCACTGTGCTAACAGCACTTCCGAGCTACAACTGGCGGTGTTGTAGCCCAGGGATGAGAAGAGAACATGGTGGAGGCAGCAGGACTTTTTGCCGTTCACACAGCAGGGGAACAGCTGACATTACTGAACCCCAGTAACACAGGAGCAAGTGTTCACTGTGCTAACAGCACTTCCGAGCAACAACTGGCGGTGTTGTAGCCCAGGGATGAGAAGAGAACAGGGTGGAGGCAGCAGGACTTTTTGCCGTTCACACAGCAGGGGAACAGCTGACATTACTGAACCCCAGTAACACAGGAGCAAGTGTTCACTGTGCTAACAGCACTTCCGAGCAACAACTGGCGGTGTTGTATCCCAGGGATGAGAAGAGAACAGGGTGGAGGCAGCAGGACTTTTTGCCGTTCACACAGCAGGGGAACAGCTGACATTACTGAACCCCAGTAACACAGGAGCAAGTGTTCACTGTGCTAACAGCACTTCCGAGCTACAACTGGCGGTGTTGTAGCCCAGGGATGAGAAGAGAACATGGTGGAGGCAGCAGGACTTTTTGCCGTTCACACAGCAGGGGAACAGCTGACATTACTGAACCCCAGTAACACAGGAGCAAGTGTTCACTGTGCTAACAGCACTTCCGAGCTACAACTGGCGGTGTTGTAGCCCAGGGATGAGAAGAGAACAGGGTGGAGGCAGCAGGACTTTTTGCCGTTCACACAGCAGGGGAACAGCTGACATTACTGAACCCCAGTAACACAGGAGCAAGTGTTCACTGTGCTAACAGCACTTCCGAGCTACAACTGGTGGTGTTGTAGCCCAGGGATGAGAAGAGAACATGGTGGAGGCAGCAGGACTTTTTGCCGTTCACACAGCAGGGGAACAGCTGACATTACTGAACCCCAGTAACAAAGGAGCAAGTGTTCACTGTGCTAACAGCACTTCCGAGCAACAACTGGCGGTGTTGTAGCCCAGGGATGAGAAGAGAACAGGGTGGAGGCAGCAGGACTTTTTGCCGTTCACACAGCAGGGGAACAGCTGACATTACTGAACCCCAGTAACACAGGAGCAAGTGTTCACTGTGCTAACAGCACTTCCGAGCTACAACTGGCGGTGTTGTAGCCCAGGGATGAGAAGAGAACATGGTGGAG
This sequence comes from Oophaga sylvatica, assembly GCA_033576555.1. Lineage (NCBI taxonomy): Eukaryota > Metazoa > Chordata > Amphibia > Anura > Dendrobatidae > Oophaga > Oophaga sylvatica. Next base: position 148,265,029 of record JARQOD010000005.1, on the reverse strand, counting down.
GCAGCAGGACTTTTTGCCGTTCACACAGCAGGGGAACAGCTGACATTACTGAACCCCAGTAACACAGGAGCAAGTGTAGACTGTGCTAACAGCACTTCCGAGCTACAACTGGCGGTGTTGTAGCCCAGGGATGAGAAGAGAACAGGGTGGAGGCAGCAGGACTTTTTGACGTTCACACAGCAGGGGAACAGCTGACATTACTGAACCCCAGTAACACAGGAGCAAGTGTTCACTGTGCTAACAGCACTTCCGAGCAACAACTGGCGGTGTTGTAGCCCAGGGATGAGAAGAGAACAGGGTGGAGGCAGCAGGACTTTTTGCCGTTCACACAGCAGGGGAACAGCTGACATTACTGAACCCCAATAACACAGGAGCAAGTGTTCACTGTGCTAACAGCACTTCCGAGCTACAACTGGCGGTGTTGTAGCCCAGGGATGAGAAGAGAACATGGTGGAGGCAGCAGGACTTTTTGCCGTTCACACAGCAGGGGAACAGCTGACATTACTGAACCCCAGTAACACAGGAGCAAGTGTACACTGTGCTAACAGCACTTCCGAGCAACAACTGGCGGTGTTGTAGCCCAGGGATGAGAAGAGAACAGGGTGGAGGCAGCAGGACTTTTTGCCGTTCACACAGCAGGGGAACAGCTGACATTACTGAACCCCAGTAACACAGGAGCAAGTGTTCACTGTGCTAACAGCACTTCCGAGCTACAACTGGCGGTGTTGTAGCCCAGGGATGAGAAGAGAACATGGTGGAGGCAGCAGGACTTTTTGCCGTTCACACAGCAGGGGAACAGCTGACATTACTGAACCCCAGTAACACAGGAGCAAGTGTACACTGTGCTAACAGCACTTCTGAGCTACAACTGGCGGTGTTGTAGCCCAGGGATGAGAAGAGAACAGGGTGGAGGCAGCAGGACTTTTTGCCGTTCACACAGCAGGGGAACAGCTGACATTACTGAACCCCAGTAACACAGGAGCAAGTGTAGACTGTGCTAACAGCACTTCCGAGCTACAACTGGCGGTGTTGTAGCTGTAACGCTGGTATTCTGTACTTTGTTTTCCAGCGTTACTCTGCATGTTTTTTTTGCATTAACCCTTTTGCTCCTTTCCCCCTAACCAGCTGGGATACTGTTGTCTGTTACCTATATGGATGCTGCTCAGTTCCCGGCTCTGCTGCGTACCCGTACTTGCGTGAGTGGCTCCGCTGCTTTGCATGACCGCCCGCATGTGCGGTTCCTGACCTGCTGTGAAAGCCGTCCGTAGCTTGCAAAGTCCTCTGCAGTGGTGCATGACTTACTACGTGTGTGGCAGCAGCCATTGTTGGGTTCCCTCTGTGTTGAGCTGTCTGGCTCTGCATAGGGGGCGCGGCCCACACCTGTCCTGCTTTTATGTGGATTGGGTGTTTACTAGAATTACTGCTCCAGCCTATCGCTGTGAAGCAGCTCATATATAAAGTTCCCCAGCCCTAGTGGGCGTTGCCAGAGCTTCACATTGAATCCACATTGAATCCCTGAACCTAGCCGTATGTGGTTGTGTGTTCAGCTCCTGCTCTGAATTTGATCAGCTCTGGAGAGCTGATTCCCTGTTCCTGCTGTGTCTTGTTCCCTGATCCTGGATCTAACCCGGTACCTGAATGTCTGAACTGTGTCGTGTTTCCGCCTATGCTGGGGGCTGATTACCCAGATCGCCGTTCCTGGAGGCTGTATATCCAGGCCTGTTCCTGCTGTGTCTAATTACCTGAACCCCTGATCCTGGATCTAACCCGGTACCTGAATGTCTGAACTGTGTCTTGTGTTTCCGCCTATGCTGGGGGCTGATTACCCAGATCGCCGTTCCTGGAGGCTGTATATCCAGGCCTGTTCCTGCTGTGTCTAATTACCTGAACCCCTGATCCTGGATCGCATCCTGTACCTGAATGTCTGAACTGTGTCTTGTGTTTCCGCCTATGCTGGGGGCTGATTACCCAGATCGCCGTTCCTGGAGGCTGTATATCCAGGCCTGTTCCTGCTGTGTCTAATTACCCGAACCCCTGATCCTGGATCGCATCCTGTACCTGAATGTCTGAACTGTGTCTTGTGTTTCCCCTATGCTGGGGGCTGATTACCCAGATCGCCGTTCCTGGAGGCTGTATATCCAGGCCTGTTCCTGCTGTGTCTAATTACCTGAACCCCTGATCTTGGATCACATCTTGTACCTGACTGTCTGAATTGTGTCCTCTGTGTTATGTTCCTGAAATCCTGCTGAGTCCAGAACCCTGTGCCAGTGACTGTGAATCCTTGCTATATAACCTGAGTTCATCTTGGAAGGAGGAGTCCGGTGTGTGCTGAGTTTCTGTTACTCTGTGCTCAGCTTCTGTGCAATCCCCGGCCAGCTCCCGTTGAGCCTGGCAGGGCTTGCACCAGACCGCTGGGGTTCCTTTTCAGGTTGCTGCCAGATGTCCGGATCCTATGCCTGATGACCATGGCCTGATGTCCGATGTCCGACGACCACTTCCAGATGTCCGGATCCTATCCTCCCTGCCTGATGTCCGGGTCCTGCCAATTGTTGCCAGATGTCCGGAGCCTGCTGATCGGTGCCAGATGTCCGGATCCTATGCCTGATGACCATGGCCTGATGTCCGATGTCCGACGACCACTTCCAGATGTCCGTATCCTATCCATCTCTACCTGATGTCCGGAGCCTGCCGATCGGTGCCAGATGTCCGGAGTCCGATGCCTGTGTTCCAGTCTGTGTTCCTGTCTGTGTTCCTGACTCCCTGAGATCCAATCCGTGTTCCTGATGTTCCAGTCCGTGTTCCTGTCTGTGTTCCTGTGTTCCTGAGATCCAGTCCGTGTTCCTGATGTTCCGATGTCCTGCCGGTTCCTCCTTGGTCTACCCTGTGATGACGTCTGTCCTGGGTCGGTGTCTGATGTTCTCCTGCTGAGCCTGTGCTACGCCTGAGGCCTGAGAGAGAGGCCGTCCTAGTATGCCCGTGCCAGATGACCCTGGACTTCATCAACCCGTGATGACCCCGCCATCGTCTGACGTTCGTCCTGGGCCGGTGTCTGATGTTCTCCTGCTGAGCCTGTGCTACGCCCGAGGCCTGAGAGTGAGGCCATACTAGTATGCCCGTGCCAGATGATCCTGGACTTCATCAACCCGTGATGACCCCGCCATCGTCTGAAGTCTGTCTGAGGTCGGTGTCTGATGTTCTCCTGCTGAGCCTGTGCTACGCCTGAGGCCTGAGAGAGAGTCCGTCCAAGTATGCCCGTGCCAGATAACCCTGGACTGCATCTACCCGTGATATCCTCCAGCACTCGTCTGTGATCCTGAGTCGTGTAACCTTCTCTGATGTGCGGAATCGGGAGCCCGGTCTTATGTTCTGTTTATGTACTGTGTTTCTTTAAGTAAACTTTATGTTTCTTCTTACCTGAAGTTGTGCGGTGTTGTCTAGTCCTGCAGGTCGTCACCTTGCCCACATGCTCAGCTGCCACGGATCCAGGTCGCTGCGCTTCCCTAGTCCGGGCAGGCCCGGGTCTCCCTCCGTGGTCCAGTGGGTCCACATTCTCTTATCATCTGGGACCCATGCCTCATGTCGTCGTGGACTGGCGGCGTGGGAGCATTGGCTAGCTAGGCAAGCTATGCCATGTCCCGACGCCCCACAGCCGTGGGAAGCGTCACAGTAGCCCAGGGTCAAGGAGGATGTTTAAATACTATATCAAGTATTTTCCTTGTTACGTGTCAATTAAAAATGTCTATACTCCAAACAAGAGAAATATAAACTTTAGTACCATAAGATGATGATTTAACTTAAAAAAATATATGTAAATTAAAAATTTACAAACATAAACGCATACATTAACATGTTGAAAAGCAATGCAAACCACAATTAAAATAGGTTAAATAATCTGCTATACGGTTTAAAATAAAAGCATACAAGTACACATCAGAATCCATTAATGATGGGTAAGTAACAGTATGTACACCATTTTTATTGTGTAGACAATGAATGGCTGACTTAAAAACATAATCAGCATTACAAGTTTTCTTTGACATTCATAAAACTTTACATTTGGTGAATAATATAACTACAATTTTTTAAAAAATATCTAAAATTTCCATCATGTAATACTGATAATATGTGCCAATCATTTATATTAACAAAACGAAAATTTAAAAAGTGCATAGTGCAGAGTGAAAACAGATATTTATGCCTGACTGTGGACTTGCAAGCATGACAACGGATAGATAAGGTATATATAGATGAGACTGCATAGCCACAGATGGTGAATGGCGATGTAATACTGTACCTCAATAAAGTGTGCGTTACTACTACATCCTTTTTTTTATCTAGCTTTATAAAAGGTTACGTGCATGTATGGTTGCGCCTCTGTTTGGACGCACAGACTGGCTTCCTGCTGTGACGCGTTGGGTATTGGAGCGTCTGTACGTCTTATGACGCAGACTAACATTCACGGTGCACATCGTTCATCATTGCAAGCGTACCGACAACACAAAGGCGTTGTCATGACTGCTTTACTCAGTAAACATGCACCTATGATGAAACATACACGCATGTGCCCTATTACATAACAAGCTACAAGAAAAACGAGTGTGAGGTGTGACACAGCTCTTTTGTTAAGGTACAGTATTATATCGACATTGTACAGATGTCGCTATTCAGTCTGATAAATATATATCATTCACGTATTCTATCAGTTGTCGTTCTTTCAGCACCACTTACAGGTATATATTTTGCTATTGTGACTATGCACTATTGACTTTACCAAGGTAATGCATGATTTTTGTAAGCGATTATCATGTTTACATGAAGGACCTTTATGATATGGGCTGTTAACTTTCTAATCAAATATGTATTTTTTAAAATGACACAAATATAAGTAATGTTGAAGAGGACTATTCCTACATGCATTGTTTGCACAATATTACACGTGTACATCACGTCCCTTAATCAACATTGGATTATTATATTTACTTGTATGCTTTTATTTCAAAGGCAAGAACACTGAAGTATAACCTTCGCACTGCAGCAGTTGTCAAAGTTCAACCCACATTATGCACTTCCAACATTGCAGCATTGGAGTCATCATGATGTGAGTTGGATTTGTCTAAGCTATGGAGTGACAAGGTTGACCATCAGTATCCTATAGCATAAGTAGGATTTTGTGTTTGCATTTGTTTTCGACATGTGCATATCTGTAATAATATGTCACATTTATTTTGTTACAGATTTGTGACAAAGACTAATCATTTTATGGTTTGAAAGTTGACGTTTCAAATGTTTACAGCTTAGAAATCAGGGTGTAGCCTCATATCTATGTGTAGCACTAGACACTTTGAGATGTCATGTTTTTTTCGCCATGATTAGGTAGCTAGCAGTAATTGTTGCCGGACACACAGCAGGGGAACAGCAGGCGTTACTGAACCCCACAAACACATCAGCGATTGTTTTCATCTGTGCATCTAACACTTCTGAGCAGCAACTGGCGCTGTTGAAGCCCAGGGTCAAGGAGGGTGTAGGCAGAGGCCTAGTATGAGACGTTTGAAGTTGAAGTTGTAGTTAGCAGCAGTAATTTTTGCCAGACACACAGCAGGGGAACAGCAGGCGTTACTGAACCCCACAAACACATCAGCGATTGTTTTCATCTGTGCATCTAACACTTCTGAGCAGCAACTGGCGCTGTTGAAGCCCAGGGTCAAGGAGGGTGTAGGCAGAGGCCTAGTATGAGACGTTTGAAGTTGAAGTTGTAGTTAGCAGCAGTAATTTTTGCCAGACACACAGCAGGGGAACAGCAGGCGTTACTGAACCCCACAAACACATCAGCGATTGTTTTCATCTGTGCATCTAACACTTCTGAGCAGCAACTGGCGCTGTTGAAGCCCAGGGTCAAGGAGGGTGTAGGCAGAGGCCTAGTATGAGACGTTTGAAGTTGAAGTTGTAGTTAGCAGCAGTAATTTTTGCCAGACACACAGAAGGGGAACAGCAGGCGTTACTGAACCCCACAAACACATCAGCGATTGTTTTCATCTGTGCATCTAACACTTCTGAGCAGCAACTAGCGCTGTTGAAGCCCAGGGTCAAGGAGGGTGTAGGCAGAGGCCTAGTATGAGACGTTTGAAGTTGAAGTTGTAGTTAGCAGCAGTAATTTTTGCCAGACACACAGCAGGGGAACAGCAGGCGTTACTGAACCCCACAAACACATCAGCGATTGTTTTCATCTGTGCATCTAACACTTCTGAGCAGCAACTGGCGTTGTTGAAGCCCAGGGTCAAGGAGGGTGTAGGCAGAGGCCTAGTATGAGACGTTTGAAGTTGAAGTTGTAGTTAGCAGCAGTAATTTTTGCCAGACACACAGCAGGGGAACAGCAGGCGTTACTGAACCCCACAAACACATCAGCGATTGTTTTCATCTGTGCATCTAACACTTCTGAGCAGCAACTGGCGCTGTTGAAGCCCAGGGTCAAGGAGGGTGTAGGCAGAGGCCTAGTATGAGACGTTTGAAGTTGAAGTTGTAGTTAGCAGCAGTAATTTTTGCCAGACACACAGCAGGGGAACAGCAGGCGTTACTGAACCCCACAAACACATCAGCGATTGTTTTCATCTGTGCATCTAACACTTCTGAGCAGCAACTGGCGCTGTTGAAGCCCAGGGTCAAGGAGGGTGTAGGCAGAGGCCTAGTATGAGACATTTGAAGTTGAAGTTGTAGTTAGCAGCAGTAATTTTTGCCAGACACACAGCAAGGGAACAGCAGGCGTTACTGAACCCCACAAACACATCAGCGATTGTTTTCATCTGTGCATCTAACACTTCTGAGCAGCAACTGGCGTTGTTGAAGCCCAGGGTCAAGGAGGGTGTAGGCAGAGGCCTAGTATGAGACGTTTGAAGTTGAAGTTGTAGTTAGCAGCAGTAATTTTTGCCAGACACACAGCAGGGGAACAGCAGGCGTTACTGAACCCCACAAACACATCAGCGATTGTTTTCATCTGTGCATCTAACACTTCTGAGCAGCAACTGGCGCTGTTGAAGCCCAGGGTCAAGGAGGGTGTAGGCAGAGGCCTAGTATGAGACATTTGAAGTTGAAGTTGTAGTTAGCAGCAGTAATTTTTGCCAGACACACAGCAGGGGAACAGCAGGCGTTACTGAACCCCACAAACACATCAGCGATTGTTTTCATCTGTGCATCTAACACTTCTGAGCAGCAACTGGCGCTGTTGAAGCCCAGGGTCAAGGAGGGTGTAGGCACAAAATATTGACTTATTGCCTTGTTACGTGGCCATTGCAAATGTATGTACTTCAAACAAGAATAAATGAAGTTTTACTAGGACAATAAAATGATGAATTTCAATTCCAAGAATAGAAAAATATTTATACTTGAGAGTCCTCTGTGGTTGATACCGTTTAATGGCTAACTGAAAATATGGTAACAAATTCAAAGCTTTCGAGACTACTCAGGTCTCTTCATCAGGCTAAGACTAAAAAAAAAATGGAAGAATCACATATTTGTACACACAAGAGGACACAGGAATAGGTAACACAAGTGAGGGAGGGACAAGTGAGGGTAGACCGGCCAAAAAATGAGAACAAGGATGAATTATCAGCGCCACACGATAAGACAAAAAATAATGGATTTACCTGTGGCAAAACACTTTTGTATGCCCGGTCATAGCATGATGTATATGGAATTACTGGTATTAAAATATAACTTCAAATATGACAAAGATACAAAGGTTTCAGAATATAAGCTCATCATGACCTTTGACACTGTTAGTGATGGAATGAATAGATCACACGGATTTATGTCATTCTATATCAATTAAGGAATCTGCGTCTCTGCCCTTCCAGGGGCATTAAAACACAAAACCAGACCCCAATCAGAGGGCAATAAAACTTTCTATCCTTATCTAGGAACTGTTCCAATATTTATGTTCATCCCTCTGTGATAATGACAGTTCTGCTACACGTCACTTACTTGTCTTACCTATTGCATTATTCCTGTGTCCTGTTGTGTATAGAAATATGTGATGCTTCATTTTTTGTTTTAGTCTTTGCCTGATGAAGAGACGTGAGTAGCCTCGAAAGCTTGCAATTTGTTACCATCTTTTCAGTTATCCATTCAAAGGTATCAACCACTGTCGACTCTCAAGTGTAAATATTTTTCTATCTAATGGCTAACACGGTATGAAGATACACATGTTTCCTAACTTCAATAATAAAAATAAAGACACTGCAAATATAAACGCATATATGCACATGCCAACAAGAAATGGAACAACACACCACCCAAAAAATTGGTTACAAAATATAGTGTTGTAAATTTAAGAATAAAAGTCCATTTTTGTATTTATGAATAATGCTTAAGGAACGCTATGTTAAACCATAACATAGTGAAGACAATGGATTTTGTAATCGTCACTCATCATCATCATCATTGCAATTTAGATGTGACAGTCACAGACATTTCAATTATTTAAGTTAATAAAATCGTTACTTTGTACAGCATGTATGACATGTCCAGCATGGACTCATAAATGTGATGACACAATAATGTACGATAAAAAATAACCATTTAAAAAAACATAATGCATTGTCACAATTTAAGTGTGTGCCTGCAAGTGTAGGTGAAAGAAAGGCTACGGATAGCAAAGGTATATTCTATGTCTGTATCAGACAGTGGACAGCCTCTGATGGGTAATGGCGATGTTATACTGTACGTCAATAAAGTCTGCGGCTGCAATCATGCATTTTTTGCTTGGACAGTGTTGAAGAGGGTAAAAGCATGTCTGGTTGCGCAAGGCTTTATCCGTCAACACTACCTTCCTACTGTCACGCGTAGGGTAGGGTAGCGTGTGTCAATTAGATGACTCTATAAAATGTGACGTTACGCAGCGTTATTGCGCCCTAGGGACGCCAAAAATACAACAGCAGTAATCATTTACTGTCTAATACTCCACCTATGACCAACAAAAAAAGACCGTTCCCTCTTTAACAATCTACAAGACTAACAAGCATAATGGTTCACGCTGACTTTATTGAGGTACAGTATTACATCGACATTGTCCATGAGTAACTATGCACTGTGATACCTATATACCATTATTAATTTATATCTGTTGTGGTTGTTTCAACAGCACTTGCAGGTATAACTAGTACTACCTATTGTCAGTATGCATGATGCACTTTATAGATGTAATAATTTATTATTGCACATTATTACCAGGTTTAGATGCTGGCCATTTCATATATGGTGTGTGAAGTTACAGTTGGCATCAGTATGTGTATTTTATAATGTCTGTCATAAATAAAAATCGTGATGATGATGATGAGGATTTTATGATTTGTACATCCATTGACTGCATTATCTTACAGGTACAGATAAAGTTCCTTAAAAAGCATTAATTGATAAGTATGAAATGTACTTTTATGCATTAATTTCAAAAAGTGAAGACTATGTTTTAGTTTTTGTTACCATTTATAATAGTCATGTGCAGATATGCGCTGTGATGACAAATTATTATTTGTCCATATTTGTCATAAAATTTATCATTCTAGGCCTGGAAAACTTCACAATTTCCTGTTTTAAGCATAACAATCAGGGTGACGGCTCTTCCCTATTTGGAGCATGTTCGACATGGGTTTTTCTGTGCATGTGTAGGGAACAGGAGACATGGATAACGTTGCGAACCAGTTATTTAATCTGAAAACGGACAGACAAATTCTGGCGAGATCCATGCCTTGTTCATTTTCAGAAAAGTAAGCCGGTCTACATTATCGGAGGATAGTCGCATGCGACGGTCTGTTAGTACACCACCTGCGGCACTAAAGACGCGCTCCGATAATACACTGGCAGCAGGGCAAACCAGCACCTCCAATGCATACTGGCTAAGCTCTGGCCATGTATCCAGCTTAGAGACCCAAAACTTGAATGGGGAAGAGCCATCTGGGAGTACACTGAGAGGGAAAGACATGTAGTGTGTCACCATCTTACGGAAACGTTGCCTCCTGCTGACTGGAGCCGTCTCGGATGGTGTAGACATTGGTGGCGCTGCCACAAAACTTCGCCACATTTGGAACATACTGGTCTTGCCCTGTGCAGAGGCGCTGCTTGTGCTCCCTCTTGTTGCAGAGCTGTCTCCACTGCCTCGACGCACAGAGCTGCTTTGTAAAGCAGTAGCAGCAGCAGTGCTCTCGGCTGGAATGGAGAACATTATGGATTGCACCAGTATGTCTTGGTACTCCCGCATTTTACGCTCCCGGTTCAACGGTGTGATGAGGCTTTGTAAGTTGTCCCGGTAGTGAGGGTCTAGGAGGGTGTACACCCAATAATCAGACGTGGTGAGAATGTGGGCGATGCGGCGGTCGTTTCTCAGGCACTGCAGCATGAAATCAACCATGTGCTGCAGACTCCCAACTGGCCAAGAAACGCTGTCCCCTGCAAGAGGCGTCATCTCTGACTGCTCTGCATCACCCCACCCTCGCTCTACATACTGACTAGAGCGTTGTGTACCTCCCTCTGGAGCGATGTCTTCCTCCTCCATTGACTCCTCCTCATCCTCCTCACAAAGTGAACACTGCCCAGCCCTTTGTGAGGAACCACGTTGCGCTGACTGTCCAGAAGGTGATGGAATTTGTGACTCCTCATCCTCCACCTCTTCCAAAACCTCATCCCTTATTGCTTGCAGTGTTTTTTGAAGCAGGCAGATAAGGGGGACAGTCAGGCTGACTAGTGCATCATCTGCACTCGCCATCCGCGTTGACTCATCAAACGCACGCAAAACGTGGCAGATGTCCTTCATAGAGGCCCACTCAGTAGTGGTGAAGTGTGAACGACGCAAATTGCGAGTTGATTGCGCCTGATGCAGCTGATACTCCATTACTGCTGGCTGCTGCTCACACAACCGCTCCAACATATGTAACGTGGAATTCCACCTGGTGGGTACGTCACATATGATGCGATGTTCAGGAAGGCGAAATCTGCGTTGCAGAGCTGCAATGCGCGATCTGGCCATGCTGGAACGTCGCAAGTGAGCGCACTCTAGGCGGACCTTGTGCAGCAGTGCATCAAGATCCGGATAGTCCCTCAAAAAACTCTGCACGACCAAGTTGAGCACATGTGCCAGACATGGTATGTGAGTGAGGTTGCCAAGGCCCAGAGCTGCCACCAGATTTCGGCCATTGTCACACACTAAGAAGCCTGGCTGGAGATTCGCTGGCAAAAACCACACGTCGCTCTCCTGCTTGATGGCATTCCAGAGCTCCTGCGCTGTGTGGCTTCGATTCCCCATGGAAATTAATTTCAGGACAGCCTGTTGACGTTTGGCCACGGCTGTGCTCATATCGGTCGAAACAGGTAAGCGTTCACGGAGTTGGCAGAACACGTACAGCGCCACTGGCAAGATCTGTACCCGGCTCCACAACATTGACCCAATGGGCAGTGAGGGAAAGGTATCGTCCCTGGCCATGGGTACTGGTCCACGCATCGGTGGTCAGGTGGACTCTGCTACTGACGGCGTTTAGTAGCGCATGTTTAATTTTTCCCTCAACATGCTTTTGCAGACCAGGGACGGCTTGCCTGCTGAAATAAAATCGGCTGGGCACATTGTATTGTGGGACTGCCAATGACATTAAGTCACGGAAACTGTCAGTCTCCACCAGCCTGAATGACAGCATTTCAAGGGACAGAAGTTTTGCAATGCCAGCATTCAGAGCCTGTGCTCGTGGATGGTTTGCCGAGTATGGCCGTCTTTTATCCCATGCCTGTGCTACCGATGGCTGTTTTGTGGCCTGGGAGTGTGAGGATGACAGGGAACTTGCAGCTGTGGGTGGAATAACACTGGGTCTCTGGACAACAGTTACAGAGGTTCTTCCATGGCGATCCTGTGAGGAAGCCGAACCAGCTGTGTGTGAGCTGGAGGAAGAGGCTCCAACACGAGCTGAAGATGTAGGTGCTGCTGTAGGTTGGCCTACATCTCCAGTGTGTCTTTGTAACTCAGCTACGTGCTTTGTCCGTACATGTTTCCACATATTTGTGGTATTGAGGTTACTGATATTTTTACCTCTTTTAACTTTTTGATTACACAGCTTGCATTTGACATAGCAAATATCATCTGCAAGTGTGTCAAAAAAGGACCACGCAGTGCAAGTCCTGGGAGCGCCCGGTTTGGCTGTTGGAAGAGAACGTCTACGAACGGGTGCCAAACTGGAGGGTACAGGCAACCGAGTCTGCAGCCTACCTCTCCTTACTGTTTGGACCGTTGGGGCAATCTCTTCCTCAGAGCTGCTACCACCACCTTCCTGTTCCTCACGCCATGTTGGGTCTTGGACCTCATCATCTCCACTACCCTCTTCCAACACCTGCTGCTGTTGGGTGGTCTGGCCAGCACCTTGCTCAACAGAAAATGGCACCTGAGTCTCATCATCATCAGATGCGTTCTGCGGTGTGCTGACCATCGGCACTGGCTCACCCGCCTCTTCACATTCAGAGAGACACAGCTGTTGCGCATCACTGCATACTGCCTCTTCTTCACATTCCAGAATGCTGCTTGGCTGGGCCCCTGTTTCCAAGCCAACAGATTCTGAGAACAGAAGCAGAGACTCAGCTGGCTCCAGTTCAGAACTCTCTGACTGCCTGGGCAATTTGGCAGGCGGTGAAGAGACAGATGGTTGTTCAACAGTGCTGTGGTCCTGAGAGGAGGTGGAAGCAATTGAAGTCGATGCATTGGCTGCCATCCAACCAACAACGGCTTCAATTTGTTCTTCCCGCAGCAGAGGGGTACGCTGAGCTCCTACAAAAGTGCGCATAAAGGAACGCTCACGGGGAAAACTGGTGGATGCTGTGTCACTGGGTGCGGCAGCAGCCACAGAATCCCCACGTCCTCTCCCTGCTGAAACTCCCCGGCCACGACCACGTGCCTTACTCCCTGCCTTCTTCATCTTGGTAGATTGATAAAGAAAGTCAGAAAAGTTATAAGGCCTAAGTGTGGTTATTCCTCAGAGACTGCAGTGAACACTGCAGACAACTGTTCAGTAGCTGTGAAAGGCCCCTTTGTGTACTTCTATAGTGTTTGCAACCAATGTATTGTATACGGATGGAAGCGCGTCACACTAATAGATTAGATTTTTTTCAAATATAATGGAGCAGCACCAATTAGAGAAAAATGTGAAGGATGAGGCAGTGACACACGCTCAGCAGACTACAACCAGCAGTAGTTGAAGAACTAACTGGAGCGTGATCTGCACTCAAAAAATGAAAAGCTCACAGACTACAGTGAACACTGAAACACAACTGTTCAGTAGCTGTGAAAGGCCTCTTTGTCTACTTCTATAGTGTTTGCAACCACTGTATTGTATACGGATGGAAGCGCGTCACACTAATAGATTAGATTTTTTTCAAATATAATGGAGCAGCACCAATTAGAGAAAAATGTGAAGGATGAGGCAGTGACACACGCTCAGCAGACTACAACCAGCAGTAGTTGAAGAACTAACTGGAGCGTGATCTGCACTCAAAAAATGAAAAGCTCACAGACTACAGTGAACACTGAAACACAACTGTTCAGTAGCTGTGAAAGGCCCCTTTGTCTACTTCTATAGTGTTTGCAACCACTGTATTGTATACGGATGGAAGCGCGTCACACTAATAGATTAGATTTTTTTCAAATATAATGGAGCAGCACCAATTAGAGAAAAATGTGAAGGATGAGGCAGTGACATACGCTCAGCAGACTACAACCAGCAGTAGTTGAAGAACTAACTGGAGCGTGATCTGCACTCAAAAAATGAAAAGCTCACAGACTACAGTGAACACTGAAACACAACTGTTCAGTAGCTGTGAAAGGCCCCTTTGTCTACTTCTATAGTGTTTGCAACCAATGTATTGTATACGGATGGAAGCGCGTCACACTAATAGATTAGATTTTTTTCAAATATAATGGAGCAGCACCAATTAGAGAAAAATGTGAAGGATGAGGCAGTGACACACACTCAGCAGACTACAACCAGCAGTAGTTGAAGAACTAACTGGAGCGTGATCTGCACTCAAAAAATGAAAAGCTCACAGACTACAGTGAACACTGAAACACAACTGTTCAGTAGCTGTGAAAGGCCCCTTTGTCTACTTCTATAGTGTTTGCAACCACTGTATTGTATACGGATGGAAGCGCGTCACACTAATAGATTAGATTTTTTTCAAATATAATGGAGCAGCACCAATTAGAGAAAAATGTGAAGGATGAGGCAGTGACACACGCTCAGCAGACTACAACCAGCAGTAGTTGAAGAACTAACTGGAGCGTGATCTGCACTCAAAAAATGAAAAGCTCACAGACTACAGTGAACACTGAAACACAACTGTTCAGTAGCTGTGAAAGGCCCCTTTGTCTACTTCTATAGTGTTTGCAACCAATGTATTGTATACGGATGGAAGCGCGTCACACTAATAGATTAGATTTTTTGCAAATATAATGGAGCTGCACCAATTCCACAAAATCAAATAAAAAAAAGAGTCAGTGAGTGACACTTGCAGATGCCTACAAACAGCGGTGGATGCAGAGCAAACTGCAGCGTCACCTGCACTCTCACACACACCTTGCACAGAGCTGTTAAAACAACACTGGCAAAAGGAAGCTTTACACAGCGGTTGGTAAACTAGCCTGCCTAAAGCACAGTAGAGTACACAAAATCGCAATGTCTAACTGTCCCTCAGAGTCAGCACAGCAGCGTTCTGTCCCTAACTGAGTTCACAGCACAGTGACGCTAAAATGGAGGCGGCGCCTTTTATAGTGCATTCTGACATCATTTCAGCAGCCAATCACAGCCATGCCATTAGTTAAGATGACCGCAGCATTACAGGATGTGCCCACACTTCATAAGATTCCTCATTGGCTGACTAAAATCACATTGCCTCTCAAAGAATTATGGGAACTTCCGATTCCGGTATACGATATATGAAAAATATCGGAACTAAGTATCGGAATTCCGATACAGCGAATATCGGCCGATACCCGATACTTGCGGTATCGGAATGCTCAACACTAGTCGAGATCCTACTGGGAGTACCCTGGCTCTGTTTCCACTCCCCTCATATTGAGTGGACCTCCGGCAGGATACTGGGTTGGAGTGAGACATGTAAGGGCAGATGTGTCAGGGAGTGCATTCAGGTTACCACTACAGAGATACCCGCAGATCTTACTCCTCTTCCCAAGTGCTATCGGTCATATGCAGACGTGTTCTCTAAAAAGGCTGCGGAGACTCTTCCGCCCCATCGTCCCTATGACTGTCCTATTGACCTCTTGCCTGGAGCAGAACCTCCTAGGGGAAGGGTCTATCCCCTCTCTCTTCCTGAGACGGAGGCTATGTCTCAATATATCCAGGAGAATCTGGCAAGAGGGTTCATTAGGAAGTCGGTGTCACCAGCAGGGGCGGTGTTCTTCTTCGTGCAGAAGAAGAATGGAGAATTACGTCCGTGTATAGATTACAGGGGTCTTAACGCCATCACCATTAAGAATAAGTACCCATTGCCCCTGATTTCTGAGCTCTTTGATAGGCTCTGGGGAGCAAGGGTATTTACTAAATTAGATCTGCGTGGTGCTTATAACCTGATTCGCATCCGTGAAGGGGACGAATGGAAGACGGCTTTTAATACCTGTGATGGGCATTATTGAATACCTGGTGATGCCCTTCGTGCTCTGTAATGCACCAGCCGTTTTCCAAGACTTTGTCAATGACATTTTCCGGGATATGCTTTCCACCTCTGTAGTAGTCTATCTGGATGATATTCTCATCTTTTCTCCAGATATTGACTCTCACCGGAGGGATGTCTGCAAAGTCTTCAACCTTTTACGGGCGAATTCCCTCTATGCAAAGTTGGAGAAATGCATGTTTGAGCAGGAGTCTTTACCTTTCCTGGGCTATATCATCTCCGCCCAGGGATTGGCTATGGATCCTGCCAAACTACAAGCTGTGATGGACTGGCCAGAACCCCATTCTCTTAAAGTGGTGCAGCGCTTTATGGGTTCATTAATTATTATCGCCAGTTCATTCCCCATTTCTCGACTTTGGTAGCTCCCTTGGTAGCCCTCACCAAGAAGGGAGCAAATCCCAAGTTTTGGTCTGAGGAGGTCTCCAAGGCGTTCTCTTCCATCGAGTCGTATTTTGCCAGTGCACCCATATTACATTGCTCCGATGTTGATAAGCCGTTTATTTTAGAGGTGGACGCCTCTTCTGTTGGTGCTGGAGCAGTCCTTTATCAAAAGGATGTGCAAGGTCGGAAGCATCCCTGCTTCTTCTTTTCTAAAACCTTTACACCAGCAGAGAGGAATTATTCCATCGGGACAGGGAGTTACTGGCTATGAAGTTGGCCTTCTCCGAGTGGAGACATCTTCTGGAGGGGGCTCGCTTTCCCTTCCAGGTCTTCAAGGACTACAAAAACATGATGTACTTGCAAACAGCCCAGCGGCTGAATTCCCGCCATGCCAGATGGTCCCTGTTCTTCTCCCGGTTCCATTTCACCCTCCATTTCCTCTCCGGTGAGAAGAACATTCGGGCCGATGCTCTGTCTCGCTCCCTCGTATCCTCTGAGGAGGCGGAGGAGGAGCCTAGGCTTATTGTCCCCTGTGAGAGCCTAAGAACTGTGGCTCCGGTTTCGCTTGAGTCTGTGCCTCCGGGCAAGACATTTGTACCTACCAATTTGTGACCGGAAGTACTTTCTTGGGCACATTCCTCCAGGGTGGGTGGACATTTTGGGACATAAAGGACATCTGAGTTGCTGGCGAGGACATACTGGTGGCCACTAGAGTTGAGCGATACTTTCCGATATCCTAAAGTATCGGAATCGGAATGGTATCGCCGATATCACTAAAAAATCGGCGATACCCGATACCGATACCGGAAGTCCCATGTAAGTCTATGGGAACAAAATATCGCAACTAAAAAAACCCCATTCTTTCCTTGTAAACACTAAATATACACACATAGAATACATATATATATATATACATGTCATTGTGACATATATATATACATATATGTATAGTTTATACACTTCTACATAGTAAAATATCCTTTGATTCAATTGCCGGGTAAAGCCGGCTTCAGTGAAAAGACAGAAGCACCCGACATGAAATGACACTTGGTGTACATAGGGTTAACCATGTCTTTTCATGTCGTTTGCTATCTGATTTGCACAAACAATTAAATCAGACTATGTGTGCAAAATTTCACACCTGTAGGGTTAATTAAAGGTGTAAATTCGTTGTAAAAAAAACGGACTTTTTTGCTACGAATTTACACCTTTAATTAACCCCTACAGGTGTGAAATTTTGCACACATAGTCTGATTTAATTGTTTGTGAAAATTAGATAGCAAAGGACATGAAAATACATGGTTAACCCTATGTACACCAAGTGTCATTTCATGTCGGGTCACCCGACATGAAATGACACTTGGTGTACATAGGGTTAAACATTTCTTTTCATGTCCTTTGCTATCTAATTTGCACAAACAATTAAATCAGACTATGTGTGCAAAATTTCACACCTGTAGGGGTTAATTAAAGGTGTAAATTTGTTGTAAAAAAAACGGACTTTTTTGCTACGAATTTACACCTTTAATTAACCCCTACAGGTGTGAAATTTTGCACACATAGTCTGATTTAATTGTTTGTGCAAATTAGATAGCAAAGGACATGAAAAGACATGGTTAACCCTATGTACACCAAGTGTCATTTCATGTCGGGTTCTGCATTTTCACAAAAGCCGGCAATTGAATTAGCGGCTATTATACTATGTAGAAGTGTATGAACTACAAATATAAATATATATATATATGTGTCACAAATTCAATGACATGTATATATATATATATATGAGGTGTAAAATTGCTGAAAAAAAATGCGTGGGCTCCCGCCCTATTTTCGCAACCAGACAGACAAAGCCAGTGAGTGGGGGCAGATAATAATAGCCCAGAGAGGGACCATTATTTTTGGCCCCCCCCGGCTACTTAACATCTGCCCCCAGACACCCCAGAAAGGGCAAATCTCTAATTAGATTTGCCCTTTCTGGCACTTTGCCCGTCTATTCCCATTGCCCTGTAGCGGTGGCGAATGGGTTAATAAGGGGTTAAAATGACCTTGCAATTGAAAGGTCACTTTAAGCCAGGTTAATAATTGAGAGCTGTCAATTAGACAACTATCAATTATTAATCCTATTGTATGAAAGAAAAATCAAACACACACACTTTAATAAAAAAGAAGTTTAATGAAATAATCACACAGTTTTTGACCATATTTTATTTACCTGCTAAAACCATTTCCTGTAATAAAAATAAAATAAAAAAGCAAAATTATTCTTACCTATCCCATGCACAGTCAGGTCCCATGGTGTAATCCTTCAGAAAGGGTTAATGTTTACTGCAGGGACCGCAGCTAATGCTGCAGCCTCACAGTAAACCCCAAATGAATGAGTTCCTCTCCTGCCTGACAGGAGAGTAAAGGCTGGGTGTCACATAACGATACACCAGCGATCCCGACAACGATATGCACTTGTCAGGATCGCTGGTGTATCGCTACATGATCGCTGCTGAGCTGCCAAACAGGCAGCTCAGGCAGCGATCTGGGACAGCGACACTGCGGGTAACATCGCTTAAGGGCCCGTCTCACATAGCGATATCGCTACCGAGATCGCTGCTGAGTCACTAGTTTTGTGACGCAGCAGCGAGCTCACCAGCGATATCGCTGTGTGTGACATTCAGCGACGATCAGCCCCCCTGCCGGGTATCGCTGATCGTCGCAGAAATGTCAGGACCTTTTTTTGATCGCTGGTTTCCCTCTGACAGGCACGCATCGCTGCGTGTGACAGGCGGGAGACCAGCGATCCGCTGGTAACCAAGGTACACAGCGGGTTTCCAGGCACCGCGCAGCGCTTGGAAACCCGCTGTGTACCTTGGATACCAGCTCCCTGCATCAGGGCGCTGGTATCCAAGGTACACAGCGGGTTTCTAGGCACAGCCCCGCGCCTGGAAACCCGCTGTGTACCTTGGTTACCAGCGGATCGCTGGTCTCCCGCCTGTCACACGCAGCGATGTGTGCCTGTCAGCGGGAAACCAGCGATCAAAAAAAGGTCCTGAGTCCATTTCAGCGACGATCAGCGATACCCGGCAGGGGGGCTGATCGTCGCTGAATGTCACACACAGCGATATCGCTGGTGAGCTCGCTGCTGCGTCACAAAACTAGTGACTCAGCAGCGATCTCGGTAGCGATATCGCTATGTGAGACGGGCCCTTAAGTGGAAAGCTTAATTGATTGCTTTCCACTTTCACTTCAGGTCAGCCAGGGACACAATCAGTGACGTCAGAGGGAACTGATTAACAAAAATAGGGGTTCCCTTCGAAAAAAAAATGGCGTGGGGTCCCCCCTATTTTTAACCAGCCAGATGAAGCAGACCGCTGAGGCCTGGATTTTCAGGCTGTTAAGGAGCCAAGATCCATGGACCTTGCCAGCCTGATAATACTAGGCCACAGCAGTCTGCATATCTTGGCTGATTAACAAAAATAGGGGATCCCCTCGAAAAAAATTGGCGTGGGGTCCCCCCTATTTTTGTTAACCAGCCAGATGAAGCAGACCGCTGAGGCCTGGATTTTCAGGCTGTTAAGGAGCCAAGATCCATGGACCTTGCCAGCCTGATAATACCAGGCCACAGCAGTCTGCATATCTTGGCTGATTAACAAAAATAGGGGATCCCCTCGAAAAAAATTGGCGTGGGGTCCCCCCTATTTTTGTTAACCAGCCAGATGAAGCAGACCGCTGAGGCCTGGTTTTTCAGGCTGGTAAGGATCCAATATCCATGGACCTTGCAAGCCTGATAATACCAGGCCACAGCAGTCTGCTTAGCTTGGCTGGTTAACAAAAATAGGGGATCCCCTCGAAAAAAAAACGGCGTGGGGATCCCCCCTATTTTCGTTAACCAGCCAAGTAAAATGCAGACTGCTGCGGCCTGGTATTAAAAGACTGTCAAGGCCCATGGATTTTGGCCCTCAACAGCCTGATAATACCAGGCTACAGCAGCCCCACATTTGGCGCATCAAAAGATGTGCCAATTGTGGCACTTTACCCGGCTCTTCCCACTTGCCCTGTAGCGGTGGCAAGCGGGTAATAAGGGGTTAATGTCACCGTTGATTGCACGGTGACAATAAGCCCGGTTAATAATGGAGAGGCGTCAATAAGACACCGATCCATTATTAATCCCAAAGTTATTAAATGTATAAAAAAAAGACACAGCAAGAAAAAAGTATTTTAATGAAATAAAAGAGACAACACAGTTTTCATTTCTTTTATTGTACTCTCATTCCTGCGACGCCATCGATCTCCTGTAAAAAAAGAAAAAAAACAAACCAACAGTATACCACCTGTCCGACGCAGTCCATAACGATAGTCCCACGACGATCCAGCTCTGCTACATCGCAATGACAGGCAGAGCCTGTCATTGCAACGCAGCACAGCTGATTACCTGCTTTCCCGGCGGTGACGTCATCGGACTGACTGCTTTACGGCCGGGATTACCCAGCAGTCACTGCAGTTATCGCGAGAAACTGCATGTGACCGCCGGGGAAAGAAGATGGCGGCCATGAAGCAGTCCGGGATGTGACCGCCGGAGATCTTCTGCCAGGTAAGTGCCGCTGACTCCTGACAGACCCGACCGACGGACACTGACAGTGACAGTGACAATCCCGATTCCGGTATCCGATAAGACGAAAATATCGGAACTCGGAATCGGAATTCCGATACAGCCAATATCGGCCGATACCCGATATTTGCAGTATCGGAATGCTCAACACTAGTGGCCACATATGGTCCGTGACATCAGGGAATATGTTCAGACGTGCGTGTCCTGCGCCAAGAATAAGTCCCCTCGACAACGGCAGGCTGGGTTACTTTTTCCTTTGCCGGTGGCAGACAGGCCTTGGGAGATGGTCGGGATGGATTTGTGTGTGGGCTTACCCAAGTCTCGGGCTGCACCATCATCTGGGTGATAACCGACCACTTCTCCAAAATGGTGCACTTGGTGCCGTTACCACGGTTACCATCTGCACGGGCCTTGGCAGCATTATTTATTAGGCATATTTTTCGTTTACACGGTATGCCAGACAAAGTCGTTAGTGATCGAGGTCCCCAGTTTGCGTCTCGGTTCTGGAGAGAGCTGTGTCGGCTACTCAGCATTGAGTTAAATATCTCCTCTGCGTATCATCCTGAGACGAATGGGTTGGTAGAGAGGGCCAATCAGACCTTGGTCACCTATCTACGACATTTTGTCTCAGCCAGGCAGGATGACTAGGCATCCTTGCTACCGTGGGCTGAGTTTGCACTAAATAATGGCACCCCGCTATCTGGGTCCTTTCAAAGTCCTCGAACAAGTTAACCCTGTGGTATACCGTTTGGCCCTTCCACTACGCCTGGGTATCTCTGACACCTTTCACGTATCCCTCTTGAAACCCGTACTCATGTCCGGGTTTTCCAAGTCATCTGCCGGGACATCGGGTTCGTCTACAGATGATCATGAGGTGAATGCCATCGTAGGGTAAGGTGGTACGGGGCAAAAAAAATTATTTGGTGGATTGGAGGGGTTATGGGCCTGAGGATAGGTCCTGGGAGCCTGCCGAGCATGTTCACGCTCTGCAGCTCATCGCTGCCTTTGAACGCAGCAAGGCCCAAAGAAGAGGGGCCCTAGGAGGGGGGTAATGTTAGGGATCGAGTTCCCGCTGCTGCACAAGGGGAATCTCGAACCAGTCCTGCTGCTGTCCCCCATTCATCTCCAGCCGCAGTGGAGACTGCTCAGCAGAGACGTCTGTCCCAGCGTCTCACTCGGTTTAATGCTGCGCAGAGGCTTGTTGCTGCCTCTCCTGGTCCTCTATTATAACCAGTGCTGGAGCAGGCAGTCCTGGGACAAAGTCCTCGCTTTCTCCATCTGAGCATGCCCAGGGAAAGATCTCACATTGGAGATCAGGGGTCACATGCTCGGTTACAGCAGCGACTCCCATTGGTCCGCCAGGAAGGTCCTGAAATTGCTTGTGTTCTGGAACAGTTTCTCATTGGTCCTTTTCTGGAAGGTCCTGTAGCTGCTACTATAAAAAGGTGGCATAACCGCACGGCCGAGCGCTAGTATCAAATCTGTTACGTGCTTGCGCCAGTGTGGTCATGTATGCATGTGGTTTGGTCTGGCTGAAATAAGCCCCTAGAATACCGGCACCTCCGGTGAGGAGTTTTGTATGCACGTGTTCAGGGTTCGGCTGAAAACGCCATTAGAATACCGGCTACTCCGGTGAGGAGATTATTGCTTGTTTTCTGATTGCATGACCACAGACTGCAATCTGCTTAGCAGTCATCTGTGTCCCCTGTGAGTCTAACAGGACGCAGTCTTTGTCACAGCGGCTCTGTGAATTAACAGAGTCCGCTTATATCGCCATATAGCGCTACAGCATTTTAGTTAGCGACTCTGTGGAATAACAGAGTTCGCCCATACCGCCATATAGTGCTACGGCGTTTACATCTGTGACTCTGCGGGATAACAGAGTTCGCTCATACTGCCTATTTGCGCCATCTTACTAGCAGCAGGCTCTGCCTGCACGGTGGACCCCGGGCTGCGAACGCACCTCTCCTTAATATCTATTATGTGCGTTCCGCAGGCCCTTAACAATTACTTATTTATCTTGAGCCCAGTTTATGTCCTGATAAGACCTGGTGTAAACAGATCACATACAACAACCTACCAAATTATCAGAATTGAAATGCAAATAAAATCCATATTTTTAGTAGGTGTGGCAAAGATTGATCTCTAAAGCTTATTCAAAAGAATAGGGACTGTTCTGCAGCATCCAGCAGCGGCTGCTATATGACTCCACAGCTTCTAATAACTGATCGATGGGAGTTCCCAGGTGTTGGGCCTTGTGGATAAGCTATTGATACAGTATCTTGTGATTGGACAACCCATTCAGTTTTAAGAAGTCTTATAGTTAAAGTGGTCAGGGGCCTCATTATTTTAAAGGCAGTCTTTGTTCATTACACCATGTCTCTAGAAGTTAGTTTCACTGCAAAATGCCACTAGGAAGCATTTTCTTATTTTTTACAACTGAGTCTCTCTAACCAGGTTCCTACTTCCTCCTCTCCAGAATTGATAAGTAGTGGAAGGCAGATATATGTAATTGTCATCACATATGTCTTCTTGTCCATTTTATTCACTAGACTAAACAGGTCTACGATGTGTGTCAGCAGTTATTGGGTTGAAGATTATTTTGTGCACAGCATTATGTATTCCCACAACTACCAATGTAATTGAAAACATGGTAGCAGTTACTAGCTAATAGTGTAGTCATTGATCACATCAAATGTGAAAAACAAATTTAGCCACTTATATATAGTGTTGAGCATTCCGATACTGCAAATATCGGGTATCGGCCGATATTGGCTGTATCGGAATTCCGATTCCGAGTTCCGATATTTTCGTCTTATCGGATACCGGAATCGGGATTGTCACTGTCACTGTCAGTGTCCGTCGGTCGGGTCTGTCAGGAGTCAGCGGCACTTACCTGGCAGAAGATCTCCGGCGGTCACATCCCGGACTGCTTCATGGCCGCCATCTTCTTTCCCCGGCGGTCACATGCAGTTTCTCGCGATAACTGCAGTGACTGCTGGGTAATCCCGGCCGTAAAGCAGTCAGTCCGATGACGTCACCGCCGGGGAAGCAGGTAATCAGCTGTGCTGCGTCGCGATGACAGGCTCTGCCTGTCATTGCGATGTAGCACAGCTGGATCGTCGTGGGACTGTCGTTCTGGACTGCGTCGGACAGGTGGTATACTGTTGGTTTGTTTTTTTTCTTTTTTTACAGGAGATCGATGGCGTCGCAGGAATGAGAGTGTAATAAAAGAAATGAAAACTGTGTTGTCTCTTTTATTTCATTAAAATACTTTTTTCTTGCTTTGTCTTTTTTTTATGCATTTAATAACTTTGGGATTAATAATGGATCGGTGTCTTATTGACGCCTATCCATTATTAACCGGGCTTATTGTCACCGTGCAATCAACGGTGACAATAACCCCTTATTACCCCGCTTGCCACCGCTACAGGGCAAGTGGGAAGAGCCGGGTAAAGTGCCACAATTGGCACATCTTTTGATGCGCCAAATGTGGGGCTGCTGTAGCCTGGTATTATCAGGCTGTTGAGGGCCAAAATCCATGGGCCTTGACAGTCTTTTAATACCAGGCCGCAGCAGTCTGCATTTTACTTGGCTGGTTAACAAAAATAGGGGGGATCCCCACGCCGTTTTTTTTTCGAGGGGATCCCCTATTTTTGTTAACCAGCCAAGCTAAGCAGACTGCTGTGGCCTGGTATTATCAGGCTTGCAAGGTCCATGGATATTGGATCCTTACCAGCCTGAAAAACCAGGCCTCAGCGGTCTGCTTCATCTGGCTGGTTAACAAAAATAGGGGGGACCCCACGCCAATTTTTTCGAGGGATCCCCTATTTTTGTTAATCAGCCAAGATATGCAGACTGCTGTGGCCTGGTATTATCAGGCTGGCAAGGTCCATGGATCTTGGCTCCTTAACAGCCTGAAAATCCAGGCCTCAGCAGTCTGCTTCATCTGGCTGGTTAACAAAAATAGGGGGGACCCCACGCCAATTTTTTTCGAGGGGATCCCCTATTTTTGTTAATCAGCCAAGATATGCAGACTGCTGTGGCCTAGTATTATCAGGCTGGCAAGGTCCATGGATCTTGGCTCCTTAACAGCCTGAAAATCCAGGCCTCAGCGGTCTGCTTCATCTGGCTGGTTAACAAAAATAGGGGGGACCCCACGCCAATTTTTTTCGAGGGGATCCCCTATTTTTGTTAATCAGCCAAGATATGCAGACTGCTGTGGCCTAGTATTATCAGGCTGGCAAGGTCCATGGATCTTGGCTCCTTAACAGCCTGAAAATCCAGGCCTCAGCGGTCTGCTTCATCTGGCTGGTTAACAAAAATAGGGGGGACCCCACGCCATTTTTTTTTCGAAGGGAACCCCTATTTTTGTTAATCAGTTCCCTCTGACGTCACTGATTGTGTCCCTGGCTGACCTGAAGTGAAAGTGGAAAGCAATCAATTAAGCTTTCCACTTAAGGGCCCGTCTCACATAGCGATATCGCTACCGAGATCGCTGCTGAGTCACTAGTTTTGTGACGCAGCAGCGAGCTCACCAGCGATATCGCTGTGTGTGACATTCAGCGACGATCAGCCCCCCTGCCGGGTATCGCTGATCGTCGCTGAAATGTCAGGACCTTTTTTTGATCGCTGGTTTCCCGCTGACAGGCACACATCGCTGCGTGTGACAGGCGGGAGACCAGCGATCCGCTGGTAACCAAGGTACACAGCGGGTTTCCAGGCGCGGGGCTGTGCCTAGAAACCCGCTGTGTACCTTGGATACCAGCGCCCTGATGCAGAGAGCTGGTATCCAAGGTACACAGCGGGTTTCCAAGCGCTGCGCGGTGCCTGGAATCCCGCTGTGTACCTTGGTTACCAGCGGATCGCTGGTCTCCCGCCTGTCACACGCAGCGATGCGTGCCTGTCAGAGGGAAACCAGCGATCAAAAAAAGGTCCTGACATTTCTGCGACGATCAGCGATACCCGGCAGGGGGGCTGATCGTCGCTGAATGTCACACACAGCGATATCGCTGGTGAGCTCGCTGCTGCGTCACAAAACTAGTGACTCAGCAGCGATCTCGGTAGCGATATCGCTATGTGAGACGGGCCCTTAAGCGATGTTACCCGCAGTGTAGCTGTCCCAGATCGCTGCCTGAGCTGCCTGTTTGGCAGCTCAGCAGCGATCATGTAGCGATACACCAGCGATCCTGACAAGTGCATATCGTTGTCGGGATCGCTGGTGTATCGTTATGTGACACCCAGCCTTTACTCTCCTGTCAGGCAGGAGAGGAACTCATTCATTTGGGTTTACTGTGAGGCTGCAGCATTAGCTGCGGTCCCTGCAGTAAACATTAACCCTTTCTGAAGGATTTCACCGTGGGACCTGACTGTGCATGGGATAGGTAAGAATAATTTTGCTTTTTTATTTTATTTTTATTACAGGAAATGGTTTTAGCAGGTAAATAAAATATGGTCAAAACTGTGTGATTATTTCATTAAACTTCTTTTTTTTAAAGTGTGTGTGTTTGATTTTTCTTTCATACAATAGGATTAATAATTGATAGTTGTCTAATTGACAGCTCTCAATTATTAACCTGGCTTAAAGTGACCTTTCAATTGCAAGGTCATTTTAACCCCTTATTAACCCATTCGCCACCGCTACAGGGCAATGGGAATAGACGGGCAAAGTGCCAGAAAGGGCAAATCTAATTAGAGATTTGCCCTTTCTGGGGTGTCTGGGGGCAGATGTTAAGTAGCCGGGGGGGGGCAAAAATAATGGTCCCTCTCTGGGCTATTATTATCTGCCCCCACTCACTGGCTTTGTCTG
>JARQOD010000005.1:148128505-148238440 GCA_033576555.1 Oophaga sylvatica | reverse complement strand
GTTACTGAACCCACAAAAACTCAGCTTTTGTTTTCATCTGGATCTAACACTTCTGAGCAGCAATGGCGCTTTAAGCCCGGGTAAGGAGGTGTAGGCAGGGCCTAGTATGAGATTTTTAATTTTGAAGTTGTAGTTGCAGCAGTAATTTTCCCAAACAACAGCAGGGAAAGCGGGCGTTACAAAACCCACAAACACTCAGGATTGTTTTCCTTGCTCTCCACTTCGGCAAAAAATGCCTGTTGAAGAGGGTAAGGGGGTGTGGCCCAAAAAAAATATTGACTTATTGCCTTTTGTGGCCATTGCAATTATGTACTTCAAACAAGAATAAATGAAGTTTTATGGACAAAAATGATAATTTAAAATTTCCCCAAAAAAGAAAAAATTTTAACTTGGAGCCTCTGTGGTTGATACCGTTTAAGGCTAACTGAAAATGGTAACAATTAAAAGCTTTCGAGACATCAGTCTTTATGGGCTAAGACAAAAAAAAAAAGGGGAAGAATCACAATTTGTACACAAAGGGGACACAGGAAAATGGTAAACAAGGGGGGGAGGGACAAGGGGGTTAGCCCCGGCCAAAAAATGGAACAGGATGAATTACACCCACACGAAGAAAAAAATAATGGATTTACCTTGGAAAACCTTTTTTATGCCCGGCATGCAGTGTATAGGAATTATGGAAA
The DNA here is from genome assembly GCA_033576555.1 of Oophaga sylvatica. Classification (NCBI taxonomy): domain Eukaryota; kingdom Metazoa; phylum Chordata; class Amphibia; order Anura; family Dendrobatidae; genus Oophaga; species Oophaga sylvatica. The sequence continues at coordinate 148,237,760 of JARQOD010000005.1, read as the reverse complement.
AAAATTTCTTCAAATAACAAAAAAAAAAAAGGTTTCAGAAAAAACCCCTCTTTCCTTTTTCCCTGTTGTGATGGAAAAAATAGCACACGGTTTTTGGGGCATTTTATTTCAAAAGGAACGCGTCTCTGCCCTTCCAGGGGCTTTAAAAAACAAAAACCGCCCCCAAACAGAGGGCAATAAAACTTTTTATCCTTTTAGGAATGTTCCAATATTTTTTAAACCTCGTGATAATGCCATTTCTGCTACACGTCCTTACTTGTTTACCATTGCTTATTCTTGCCCCGTTGTGATAGAAAAATGTGAGCTTCATTTTTTGTTTTAGTTTTGCCGGGGAAGGACTTGGGAGCTCGAAACTTAAAATTTTTCCCCTTTTTATTATCCATTCAAAGGTATCAACCACTTCGACCTAAGTGTAAAATTTTTTTTCTAATGGCTAACAGGGGTTTAAGTCAATTTTTCCAAACTTCAATAATAAAAAAAGACACTGCAAATATAAACGAAAATTTTACCTGCCAAAAGAATGGAACAACACACCCCCAAAAAATTGGTTAAAAAAATATAGTGTTGTAAATTTAAAAATAAAATCCTTTTTGTATTTAGAAAAAGTTTTAAGGAAAAGCTATTTTAAAACCATAAATAGTGAAGACAATGGATTTTGTAACGTCACTCATCATCATCATCATTGCAATTTTAGTGCAGTCACAGACATTTCAATTATTTAAGTTAATAAAATCGTTACTTTGACGCATGTATGACAGTCCAGATGGACCATAAATGTGTGACAAAATAATGTACGAAAAAAATAACCATTAAAAAAACATAAGCAGGTCAAATTTAAGGTGTGCCTGCAAGTGTAGGTGAAAGAAAGGCTACGGATAGCAAAGGTATTTCTATGTCGTATCAACGTGGAAGCCTCTGATGGGAAATGGCGTGTTATCTGCGTCAATAAAAGTCTGGGGCTGCAAATCATGCATTTTTTTGCTTGGACAGTTTGAAGAGGGTAAAAGCATTTTGTTGGCAAGGCTTTATCCGTCAACATACCTTCCTATGTCACGCGAAGGGTAGGTAGCGGTGTCAATTAGAGGACTCTATAAAAAATTTACGTTACGCAGCTTATTGCGCCCTGGGCGCCCCAAAAAAACAACAGCAGTAATTTTATGTCTAAAAACCCACCTATGCCAACAAAAAAAGACCGTTCCCTCTTTAACAATCTACAAGACTAACAAGCATAAGGTTCCGCTGACTTTATTGAGGTACCAGTATTACATGACATTGTCCATGAGTAACTATGCACTGTATACCATAACCAATTTTTAATTTATATCGTTGTGGTTGTTTCAACAGCACTTGCAGGTATAACTATTTCTACCTTTGTCAGATGCATGATGCACTTTTTTAATTAATAATTTATTAGCACTTATTACCAGGTTTAGATGCTGGCCATTTATATTGGTGTTTTGAAGTTACAGTTGGCACAGTATGTGTATTTTATAATGTCTGTCATAAATAAAAATGTGTGTGAGATAGGATTTTATGATTTGTACATCCATTGACTGCTTACTTACAGGTAAAGATAAAGTTCCCCTTTAAAAAACATTAATTGATAAGTAGAAAAGTACTTTTATGCATTTTTTTCAAAAATGAAGACTTGTTTTAGTTTTTGTTACCATTTATAATAGTCATTGCAGATATGCGCTGTATGAAATTTTTATTTGTCCATATTTGTCATAAATTTATATTCTAGGCCTGGAAAACTTCACAATTTCCCGTTTTAACATAACAATCAGGGGGGACGGCTTTCCCATTTGGACATGTTCGACATGGTTTTTTCTGTGCATTGTAGGGAACGGAGGAAACATGGATAACGTTGGAACCAGTTATTTAAACTAAAAGGACAGACAAATTCTGGCGAGATCCATGCTTGTTATTTTCAAAAAGTAAGCCGGGCTCATTATCGGGGGATATCGCATGCCGGTCTGTTATACACCCTGCGGGATAAAGACGCGCTCCGATAATACACTGGCAGCAGGGCAAACCAGCACCTCCAATGCTATGGCTAAGCATGGCCATATCAGCTTAGAGACCCAAAACTTGAATGGGGAAGAGCCATCTGGGAGTACACGAGGGGAAAGCATGTAGTGTGTCACCTCTTACGGAAAGTTGCTCCTGCGACTGGAGCCTCTCGGATGGGAGACATTTGTGGCGCTGCCACAAAAACATTCGCCAAATTTGGAACATTTCTGGTCTTGCCTGTGCAGAGGCGCTGCTTGGCTCCCTCTTGTTGCAGGCTGTCTCCACTGCCCCGACGCACAGAGTGCTTTGTAAAGCATAGCACACAGTGCTCTCCTGGAATGGAGAACATTATGGTTGCACAGTATGTTTTTGGTACTCCCGCAATTTTACGCTCCCGGTTCAACGGTGTGATGAGGCTTTGTAAGTTTGTCCCGGTAGCGGGGTCTAGGAGGGTGTACACCCAATAATCAGACGTGGTGAGAATGTGGGCGATGCGGGCGGTCGTTTCTCAGGCACTGCAGCATGAAATCAACCATGTGCTGCAGACTCCCAACTGGCCAAGAAACGCTGTCCCTGCAAGAGGCGTCATCTCTGACTGCTCTGCATCACCCCACCCTCGCTCTACATACTGACTAGAGCGTTGTGTACCTCCCTCTGGAGCGATGTCTTCCTCTCCATTGACTCCTCCTCATCCTCCTCACAAAGTGAACACTGCCCAGCCCTTTGTGAGGAACCACGTTGCGCTGACTGTCCAGAAGGTGATGGAATTTTGTGACTCCTCATCCTCCACCTCTTCCAAAACCTCATCCCTTATTGCTTGCAGTGTTTTTTGAAGCAGGCAGATAAGGGGGACAGTCAGGCTGACTAGTGCATCATCTGCACTCGCCATCCGCGTTGACTCATCAAACGCACGCAAACGTGGCAGATGTCCTTCATAGTGGCCCACTCAGTAGTGGTGAAGTTGTGAACGACGCAAATTGCGAGTTGATTGCGCCTGATGCAGCTGATACTCCATTACTGCTGGCTGCTGCTCACACAACGCTCCAACATATGTAACGTGGAATTCCACCTGGTGGGTACGTCACATATGATGCGATGTTCAGGAAGGCGAAATCTGCGTTGCAGAGCTGCAATGCGCGATCTGGCCATGCTGGAACGTCGCAAGTGAGCGCACTCTAGGCGGACCTTGTGCAGCAGTGCATCAAGATCCGGATAGTCCCTCAAAAAACATCTGCACGACCAAGTTGAGCACATGTGCCAGACATGGTATGTGAGTGAGGTTGCCAAGGCCCAGAGCTGCCACCAGATTTCGGCCATTGTCACACACTAAGAAGCCTGGGCTGGAGATTCGCTGGCAAAAACCACACGTCGCTCTCCTGCTTGATGGCATTCCAGAGCTCCTGCGCTGTGTGGCTTCGATTCCCCATGGAAATTAATTTCAGGACAGCCTGTTGACGTTTGGCCACGGCTGTGCTCATATCGGTCGAAACAGGTAAGCGTTCACGGAGTTGGCAGAACACGTACAGCGCCACTGGCAAGATCTGTACCCGGCTCCACAACATTGACCCAATGGGCATGAGGGAAAGGTATCGTCCTGGCCATGGGTACTGGTCCAGCATCGGTGGGTCAGGTGGACTCTGCTACTGACGGCGTTTAGTAGCGCATGTTTAATTTTTCCCTCAACATGCTTTTGCAGACCAGGGACGGCTTGCCTGCTGAAATAAAATCGGCTGGGCACATTGTATTGTGGGACTGCCAATGACATTAAGTCACGGAAACTGTCATCCCACCAGCCTGAATGACAGCATTTCAAGGGACAGAAGTTTTGCAATGCCAGCATTCAGAGCCTGTGCTCGTGGAGGGTTTTTGCCGAGTATGGCCGTCTTTTATCCCAGCCTGTGCTACCGATGGCTGTTTTGTGGCCTGGAGTTGTGAGATGACAGGGAACTTGCAGCTGTGGGTGGAATAACACTGGGTCTCTGGACAACAGTTACAGAGGTTCTTCCATGGCGTCCTGTGAGGAAGCCGAACCAGCTGTGTGTGAGCTGGAGGAAGAGGCTCCAACACGAGCTGAAGATGTAGGTGCTGCTGTAGGTTGGCCTACATCTCCAGTGTGTCTTTGTAACTCAGCTACGTGCTTTGTCCGTACAAAGTTTCCACATATTTGTGGTATTGAGGTTACTGATATTTTTACCTCTTTTAACTTTTTGATTACACAGCTTGCATTTGACATAGCAAATATCATCTGCAAGTGTGTCAAAAAAGGACCACGCAGTGCAAGTCTGGGAGCGCCCGGTTTTGGCTGTTGGAAGAGAACTGCTACGAACGGGTGCCAAACTGGAGGGTACAGGCAACCGAGTCTGCAGCCTACCTCTCCTTACTGTTTGGACCGTTGGGGCAATCTCTTCCTCAGAGCTGCTACCACCACCTTCCTGTTCCTCACGCCATGTTGGGTCTTGGACCTCATCATCTCCACTACCCTCTTCCAACACCTGCTGCTGTTGGGTGGTCTGGCCAGCACCTTGCTCAACAGAAAATGGCACCTGAGTCTCATCATCATCAGATGCGTTCTGCGGTGTGCTGACCATCGGCACTGGCTCACCCGCCTCTTCACATTCAGAGAGACACAGCTGTTGCGCATCACTGCATACTGCCTCTTCTTCACATTCCAGAATGCTGCTTGGCTGGGCCCCTGTTTCCAAGCCAACAGATTCTGAGAACAGAAGCAGAGACTCAGCTGGCTCCAGTTCAGAACTCTCTGACTGCCTGGGCAATTTGGCAGGCGGTGAAGAGACAGATGGTTGTTCAACAGTGCTGTGGTCCTGAGAGGAGGTGGAAGCAATTGAAGTCGATGCATTGGCTGCCATCCAACAACAACGCTTCAATTTGTTCTTCCCGCAGCAGAGGGGTACGCTGAGCTCCTACAAAAGTGCGCATAAAGGAACGCTCACGGGGAAAACTGGTGGATGCTGTGTCACTGGGTGCGGCAGCAGCCACAGAATCCCCACGTCCTCTCCCTGCTGAAACTCCCCGGCCACGACCACGTGCCTTACTCCCTGCCTTCTTCATCTTGGTAGATTGATAAAGAAAGTCAGAAAAGTTATAAGGCCTAAGTGTGGTTATTCCTCAGAGACTGCAGTGAACACTGCAGACAACTGTTCAGTAGCTGTGAAAGGCCCCTTTGTGTACTTCTATAGTGTTTGCAACCAATGTATTGTATACGGATGGAAGCGCGTCACACTAATAGATTAGATTTTTTTCAAATATAATGGAGCAGCACCAATTAGAGAAAAATGTGAAGGATGAGGCAGTGACACACGCTCAGCAGACTACAACCAGCAGTAGTTGAAGAACAAACTGGAGCGTGATCTGCACTCAAAAATGAAAAGCTCACAGACTACAGTGAACACTGAAACACAACTGTTCAGTAGCTGTGAAAGGCCTCTTTGTCTACTTCTATAGTGTTTGCAACCACTGTATTGTATACGGATGGAAGCGCGTCACACTAATAGATTAGATTTTTTTCAAATATAATGGAGCAGCACCAATTAGAGAAAAATGTGAAGGATGAGGCAGTGACACACGCTCAGCAGACTACAACCAGCAGTAGTTGAAGAACTAACTGGAGCGTGATCTGCACTCAAAAAATGAAAAGCTCACAGACTACAGTGAACACTGAAACACAACTGTTCAGTAGCTGTGAAAGGCCCCTTTGTCTACTTCTATAGTGTTTGCAACCACTGTATTGTATACGGATGGAAGCGCGTCACACTAATAGATTAGATTTTTTTCAAATATAATGGAGCAGCACCAATTAGAGAAAAATGTGAAGGATGAGGCAGTGACATACGCTCAGCAGACTACAACCAGCAGTAGTTGAAGAACTAACTGGAGCGTGATCTGCACTCAAAAAATGAAAAGCTCACAGACTACAGTGAACACTGAAACACAACTGTTCAGTAGCTGTGAAAGGCCCCTTTGTCTACTTCTATAGTGTTTGCAACCAATGTATTGTATACGGATGGAAGCGCGTCACACTAATAGATTAGATTTTTTTCAAATATAATGGAGCAGCACCAATTAGAGAAAAATGTGAAGGATGAGGCAGTGACACACACTCAGCAGACTACAACCAGCAGTAGTTGAAGAACTAACTGGAGCGTGATCTGCACTCAAAAAATGAAAAGCTCACAGACTACAGTGAACACTGAAACACAACTGTTCAGTAGCTGTGAAAGGCCCCTTTGTCTACTTCTATAGTGTTTGCAACCACTGTATTGTATACGGATGGAAGCGCGTCACACTAATAGATTAGATTTTTTTCAAATATAATGGAGCAGCACCAATTAGAGAAAAATGTGAAGGATGAGGCAGTGACACACGCTCAGCAGACTACAACCAGCAGTAGTTGAAGAACTAACTGGAGCGTGATCTGCACTCAAAAAATGAAAAGCTCACAGACTACAGTGAACACTGAAACACAACTGTTCAGTAGCTGTGAAAGGCCCCTTTGTCTACTTCTATAGTGTTTGCAACCAATGTATTGTATACGGATGGAAGCGCGTCACACTAATAGATTAGATTTTTTGCAAATATAATGGAGCTGCACCAATTCCACAAAATCAAATAAAAAAAAGAGTCAGTGAGTGACACTTGCAGATGCCTACAAACAGCGGTGGATGCAGAGCAAACTGCAGCGTCACCTGCACTCTCACACACACCTTGCACAGAGCTGTTAAAACAACACTGGCAAAAGGAAGCTTTACACAGCGGTTGGTAAACTAGCCTGCCTAAAGCACAGTAGAGTACACAAAATCGCAATGTCTAACTGTCCCTCAGAGTCAGCACAGCAGCGTTCTGTCCCTAACTGAGTTCACAGCACAGTGACGCTAAAATGGAGGCGGCGCCTTTTATAGTGCATTCTGACATCATTTCAGCAGCCAATCACAGCCATGCCATTAGTTAAGATGACCGCAGCATTACAGGATGTGCCCACACTTCATAAGATTCCTCATTGGCTGACTAAAATCACATTGCCTCTCAAAGAATTATGGGAACTTCCGATTCCGGTATACGATATATGAAAAATATCGGAACTAAGTATCGGAATTCCGATACAGCGAATATCGGCCGATACCCGATACTTGCGGTATCGGAATGCTCAACACTAGTCGAGATCCTACTGGGAGTACCCTGGCTCTGTTTCCACTCCCCTCATATTGAGTGGACCTCCGGCAGGATACTGGGTTGGAGTGAGACATGTAAGGGCAGATGTGTCAGGGAGTGCATTCAGGTTACCACTACAGAGATACCCGCAGATCTTACTCCTCTTCCCAAGTGCTATCGGTCATATGCAGACGTGTTCTCTAAAAAGGCTGCGGAGACTCTTCCGCCCCATCGTCCCTATGACTGTCCTATTGACCTCTTGCCTGGAGCAGAACCTCCTAGGGGAAGGGTCTATCCCCTCCTCTTCCTGAGATGGAGGCTATGTCTCAATATATCCAGGAGAATCTGGCAAGAGGGTTCATTAGGAAGTCGGTGTCACCAGCAGGGGCGGTGTTTCTTCTTCGTGCAGAAGAAGAATGGAGAATTACGTCCGTGTATAGATTACAGGGGTCTTAACGCCATCACCATTAAGAATAAGTACCCATTGCCCCTGATTTCTGAGCTCTTTGATAGGCTCTGGGGAGCAAGGGTATTTACTAAATTAGATCTGCGTGGTGCTTATAACCTGATTCGCATCCGTGAAGGGGACGAATGGAAGACGGCTTTTAATACCTGTGATGGGCATTATTGAATACCTGGTGATGCCCTTCGTGCTCTGTAATGCACCAGCCGTTTTCCAAGACTTTGTCAATGACATTTTCCGGATATGCTTTCCACCTCTGTAGTAGTCTATCTGGATGATATTCTCATCTTTTCTCCAGATATTGACTCTCACCGGAGGGATGTCTGCAAGTCTTCAACCTTTTACGGGCGAATTCCCTCTATGCAAAGTTGGAGAAATGCATGTTTGAGCAGGAGTCTTTACCTTTCCTGGGCTATATCATCTCCGCCCAGGGATTGGCTATGGATCCTGCCAAACTACAAGCTGTGATGGACTGGCCAGAACCCCATTCTCTTAAAGTGGTGCAGCGCTTTATGGGGTTCATTAATTATTATCGCCAGTTCATTCCCCATTTCTCGACTTTGGTAGCTCCCTTGGTAGCCCTCACCAAGAAGGGAGCAAATCCCAAGTTTTGGTCTGAGGAGGTCTCCAAGGCGTTCTCTTCCATCGAGTCGTATTTTGCCAGTGCACCCATATTACATTGCTCCGATGTTGATAAGCCGTTTATTTTAGAGGTGGACGCCTCTTCTGTTGGTGCTGGAGCAGTCCTTTATCAAAAGGATGTGCAAGGTCGGAAGCATCCCTGCTTCTTCTTTTCTAAAACCTTTACACCAGCAGAGAGGAATTATTCCATCGGGGACAGGGAGTTACTGGCTATGAAGTTGGCCTTCTCCGAGTGGAGACATCTTCTGGAGGGGGCTCGCTTTCCCTTCCAGGTCTTCAAGGACTACAAAAACATGATGTACTTGCAAACAGCCCAGCGGCTGAATTCCCGCCATGCCAGATGGTCCCTGTTCTTCTCCCGGTTCCATTTCACCCTCCATTTCCTCTCCGGTGAGAAGAACATTCGGGCCGATGCTCTGTCTCGCTCCCTCGTATCCCTGAGGAGGCGGAGGAGGAGCCTAGGCTTATTGTCCCCTGTGAGAGCCTAAGAACTGTGGCTCCGGTTTCGCTTGAGTCTGTGCCTCCGGGCAAGACATTTGTACCTACCAATTTGTGACCGGAAGTACTTTCTTGGGCACATTCCTCCAGGGTGGGTGGACATTTTGGGACATAAAGGACATCTGAGTTGCTGGCGAGGACATACTGGTGGCCACATATGGTCCGTGACATCAGGGAATATGTTCAGACGTGCGTGTCCTGCGCCAAGAATAAGTCCCCTCGACAACGGCAGGCTGGGTTACTTTTTCCTTTGCCGGTGGCAGACAGGCCTTGGGAGATGGTCGGGATGGATTTTGTGGTGGGCTTACCCAAGTCTCGGGGCTGCACCATCATCTGGGTGATAACCGACCACTTCTCCAAAATGGTGCACTTGGTGCCGTTACCACGGTTACCATCTGCACGGGCCTTGGCAGCATTATTTATTAGGCATATTTTTCGTTTACACGGTATGCCAGACAAAGTCGTTAGTGATCGAGGTCCCCAGTTTGCGTCTCGGTTCTGGAGAGAGCTGTGTCGGCTACTCAGCATTGAGTTAAATATCTCCTCTGCGTATCATCCTGAGACGAATGGGTTGGTAGAGAGGGCCAATCAGACCTTGGTCACCTATCTACGACATTTTGTCTCAGCCAGGCAGGATGACTGGGCATCCTTGCTACCGTGGGCTGAGTTTGCACTAAATAATGGCACCCCGCTATCTGGGTCCTTTCAAAGTCCTCGAACAAGTTAACCCTGTGGTATACCGTTTGGCCCTTCCACTACGCCTGGGTATCTCTGACACCTTTCACGTATCCCTCTTGAAACCCGTACTCATGTCCGGGTTTTCCAAGTCATCTGCCGGGACATCGGGTTCGTCTACAGATGATCATGAGGTGAATGCCATCGTAGGGGTAAGGTGGTACGGGGCAAAAAAAATTATTTGGTGGATTGGAGGGGTTATGGGCCTGAGGATAGGTCCTGGAGCCTGCCGAGCATGTTCACGCTCCGCAGCTCATCGCTGCCTTTGAACGCAGCAAGGCCCAAAGAAGAGGGGCCCTAGGAGGGGGGTAATGTTAGGGATCGAGTTCCCGCTGCTGCACAAGGGGAATCTCGAACCAGTCCTGCTGCTGTCCCCCATTCATCTCCAGCCGCAGTGGAGACTGCTCAGCAGAGACGTCTGTCCCAGCGTCTCACTCGGTTTAATGCTGCGCAGAGGCTTGTTGCTGCTTCTCCTGGTCCTCTATTATAACCAGTGCTGGAGCAGGCAGTCCTGGGACAAAGTCCTCGCTTTCTCCATCTGAGCATGCCCAGGGCAAAGATCTCACATTGGAGATCAGGGGTCACATGCTCGGTTACAGCAGCGACTCCCATTGGTCCGCCAGGAAGGTCCTGAAATTGCTTGTGTTCTGGAACAGTTTCTCATTGGTCCTTTTCTGGAAGGTCCTGTAGCTGCTACTATAAAAAGGTGGCATAACCGCACGGCCGAGCGCTAGTATCAAATCTGTTACGTGCTTGCGCCAGTGTGGTCATGTATGCATGTGGTTTGGTCTGGCTGAAATAAGCCCCTAGAATACCGGCACCTCCGGTGAGGAGTTTTGTATGCACGTGTTCAGGGTTCGGCTGAAAACGCCATTAGAATACCGGCTACTCCGGTGAGGAGATTATTGCTTGTTTTCTGATTGCATGACCACAGACTGCAATCTGCTTAGCAGTCATCTGTGTCCCCTGTGAGTCTAACAGGACGCAGTCTTTGTCACAGGGGCTCTGTGAATTAACAGAGTCCGCTTATATCGCCATATAGCGCTACAGCATTTTAGTTAGCGACTCTGTGGAATAACAGAGTTCGCCCATACCGCCATATAGTGCTACGGCGTTTACATCTGTGACTCTGCGGGATAACAGAGTTCGCTCATACTGCCTATTTGCGCCATCTTACTAGCAGCAGGCTCTGCCTGCACGGTGGACCCCGGGCTGCGAACGCACCTCTCCTTAATATCTATTATGTGCGTTCCGCAGGCCCTTAACAATTACTTATTTATCTTGAGCCCAGTTTATGTCCTGATAAGACCTGGTGTAAACAGATCACATACAACAACCTACCAAATTATCAGAATTGAAATGCAAATAAAATCCATATTTTTAGTAGGTGTGGCAAAGATTGATCTCTAAAGCTTATTCAAAAGAATAGGGACTGTTCTGCAGCATCCAGCAGCGGCTGCTATATGACTCCACAGCTTCTAATAACTGATCGATGGGAGTTCCCAGGTGTTGGGCCTTGTGGATAAGCTATTGATACAGTATCTTGTGATTGGACAACCCATTCAGTTTTAAGAAGTCTTATAGTTAAAGTGGTCAGGGGCCTCATTATTTTAAAGGCAGTCTTTGTTCATTACACCATGTCTCTAGAAGTTAGTTTCACTGCAAAATGCCACTAGGAAGCATTTTCTTATTTTTTACAACTGAGTCTCTCTAACCAGGTTCCTACTTCCTCCTCTCCAGAATTGATAAGTAGTGGAAGGCAGATATATGTAATTGTCATCACATATGTCTTCTTGTCCATTTTATTCACTAGACTAAACAGGTCTACGATGTGTGTCAGCAGTTATTGGGTTGAAGATTATTTTGTGCACAGCATTATGTATTCCCACAACTACCAATGTAATTGAAAACATGGTAGCAGTTACTAGCTAATAGTGTAGTCATTGATCACATCAAATGTGAAAAACAAATTTAGCCACTTATATATAGTGTTGAGCATTCCGATACTGCAAATATCGGGTATCGGCCGATATTGGCTGTATCGGAATTCCGATTCCGAGTTCCGATATTTTCGTCTTATCGGATACCGGAATCGGATTGTCACTGTCACTGTCAGTGTCCGTCGGTCGGGTCTGTCAGGAGTCAGCGGCACTTACCTGGCAGAAGATCTCCGGCGGTCACATCCCGGACTGCTTCATGGCCGCCATCTTCTTTCCCCGGCGGTCACATGCAGTTTCTCGCGATAACTGCAGTGACTGCTGGGTAATCCCGGCCGTAAAGCAGTCAGTCCGATGACGTCACCGCCGGGGAAGCAGGTAATCAGCTGTGCTGCGTCGCGATGACAGGCTCTGCCTGTCATTGCGATGTAGCACAGCTGGATCGTCGTGGGACTGTCGTTCTGGACTGCGTCGGACAGGTGGTATACTGTTGGTTTGTTTTTTTTCTTTTTTTACAGGAGATCGATGGCGTCGCAGGAATGAGAGTGTAATAAAAGAAATGAAAACTGTGTTGTCTCTTTTATTTCATTAAAATACTTTTTTCTTGCTTTGTCTTTTTTTTATGCATTTAATAACTTTGGGATTAATAATGGATCGGTGTCTTATTGACGCCTATCCATTATTAACCGGGCTTATTGTCACCGTGCAATCAACGGTGACAATAACCCCTTATTACCCCGCTTGCCACCGCTACAGGGCAAGTGGGAAGAGCCGGGTAAAGTGCCACAATTGGCACATCTTTTGATGCGCCAAATGTGGGGCTGCTGTAGCCTGGTATTATCAGGCTGTTGAGGGCCAAAATCCATGGGCCTTGACAGTCTTTTAATACCAGCCGCAGCAGTCTGCATTTTACTTGGCTGGTTAACAAAAATAGGGGGGATCCCCACGCCGTTTTTTTTTTCGAGGGATCCCCTATTTTTGTTAACCAGCCAAGCTAAGCAGACGTGGCTGGTATTATCAGCTTGAGGTCCAAAGAATCATGGCCTTGACCAGTCTTAAAAACCAGGCCTCAGCGTCTGCTTCATCTGGCTGGTTAACAAAAATAGGGGGGACCCCACGCCGTTTTTTTTTCGAGGGGATCCCCTATTTTTGTTAACCAGCCAAGTAAGCAGACTGCTGTGGCCTGGTATTATCAGGCTTGCAAGGTCCATGGATATTGGATCCTTAACAGCCTGAAAATACCAGGCCTCAGCGTCTGCTTCATCTGGCTGGTTAACAAAAATAGGGGGGACCCCACGCCAATTTTTTTCGAGGGGATCCCCTATTTTTGTTAATCAGCCAAGATATGCAGACTGCTGTGGCCTGGTATTATCAGGCTGGCAAGGTCCATGGATCTTGGCTCCTTAACAGCCTGAAAATCCAGGCCTCAGCGTCTGCTTCATCTGGCTGGTTAACAAAAATAGGGGGGACCCCACGCCAATTTTTTTCGAGGGGATCCCCTATTTTTGTTAATCAGCCAAGATATGCAGACTGCTGTGGCCTAGTATTATCAGGCTGGCAAGGTCCATGGATCTTGGCTCCTTAACAGCCTGAAAATCCAGGCCTCAGCGGTCTGCTTCATCTGGCTGGTTAACAAAAATAGGGGGGACCCCACGCCAATTTTTTTCGAGGGGATCCCCTATTTTTGTTAATCAGCCAAGATATGCAGACTGCTGTGGCCTAGTATTATCAGGCTGGCAAGGTCCATGGATCTTGGCTCCTTAACAGCCTGAAAATCCAGGCCTCAGCGGTCTGCTTCATCTGGCTGGTTAACAAAAATAGGGGGACCCCACGCCATTTTTTTTTCGAAGGGAACCCCTATTTTTGTTAATCAGTTCCCTCTGACGTCACTGATTGTGTCCCTGGCTGACCTGAAGTGAAAGTGGAAAGCAATCAATTAAGCTTTCCACTTAAGGGCCCGTCTCACATAGCGATATCGCTACCGAGATCGCTGCTGAGTCACTAGTTTTGTGACGCAGCAGCGAGCTCACCAGCGATATCGCTGTGTGTGACATTCAGCGACGATCAGCCCCCCTGCCGGGTATCGCTGATCGTCGCTGAAATGTCAGGACCTTTTTTTGATCGCTGGTTTCCCGCTGACAGGCACACATCGCTGCGTGTGACAGGCGGGAGACCAGCGATCCGCTGGTAACCAAGGTACACAGCGGGTTTCCAGGCGCGGGGCTGTGCCTAGAAACCCGCTGTGTACCTTGGATACCAGCGCCCTGATGCAGGAGCTGGTATCCAAGGTACACAGCGGGTTTCCAAGCGCTGCGCGGTGCCTGGAATCCCGCTGTGTACCTTGGTTACCAGCGGATCGCTGGTCTCCCGCCTGTCACACGCAGCGATGCGTGCCTGTCAGAGGGAAACCAGCGATCAAAAAAAGGTCCTGACATTTCTGCGACGATCAGCGATACCCGGCAGGGGGGCTGATCGTCGCTGAATGTCACACACAGCGATATCGCTGGTGAGCTCGCTGCTGCGTCACAAAACTAGTGACTCAGCAGCGATCTCGGTAGCGATATCGCTATGTGAGACGGGCCCTTAAGCGATGTTACCCGCAGTGTCGCTGTCCCAGATCGCTGCCTGAGCTGCCTGTTTGGCAGCTCAGCAGCGATCATGTAGCGATACACCAGCGATCCTGACAAGTGCATATCGTTGTCGGGATCGCTGGTGTATCGTTATGTGACACCCAGCCTTTACTCTCCTGTCAGGCAGGAGAGGAACTCATTCATTTGGGGTTTACTGTGAGGCTGCAGCATTAGCTGCGGTCCCTGCAGTAAACATTAACCCTTTCTGAAGGATTTCACCGTGGGACCTGACTGTGCATGGGATAGGTAAGAATAATTTTGCTTTTTTATTTTATTTTTATTACAGGAAATGGTTTTAGCAGGTAAATAAAATATGGTCAAAAACTGTGTGATTATTTCATTAAACTTCTTTTTATTAAAGTGTGTGTGTTTGATTTTTCTTTCATACAATAGGATTAATAATTGATAGTTGTCTAATTGACAGCTCTCAATTATTAACCTGGCTTAAAGTGACCTTTCAATTGCAAGGTCATTTTAACCCCTTATTAACCCATTCGCCACCGCTACAGGGCAATGGGAATAGACGGGCAAAGTGCAGAAAGGGCAAATCTAATTAGAGATTTGCCCTTTCTGGGGTGTCTGGGGCAGATGTTAAGTAGCCGGGGGGGGCAAAAATAATGGTCCCTCTCTGGGCTATTATTATCTGCCCCACTCACTGGCTTTGTCTGTCTGGTTGCGAAAATAGGGCGGGAGCCCACGCATTTTTTTTCAGCAATTTTACACCTCATATATATATATATACATGTCATTGAATTTGTGACACATATATATATATATATTTATATTTGTAGTTCATACACTTCTACATAGTATAATAGCCGCTAATTCAATTGCCGGCTTTTGTGAAAATGCAGAACCCGACATGAAATGACACTTGGTGTACATAGGGTTAACCATGTCTTTTCATGTCCTTTGCTATCTAATTTGCACAAACAATTAAATCAGACTATGTGTGCAAAATTTCACACCTGTAGGGGTTAATTAAAGGTGTAAATTCGTAGCAAAAAAGTCCGTTTTTTTTACAACGAATTTACACCTTTAATTAACCCCTACAGGTGTGAAATTTTGCACACATAGTCTGATTTAATTGTTTGTGCAAATCAGATAGCAAACGACATGAAAAGACATGGTTAACCCTATGTACACCAAGTGTCATTTCATGTCGGGTGCTTCTGTCTTTTCACTGAAGCCGGCTTTACCCGGCAATTGAATCAAAGGATATTTTACTATGTAGAAGTGTATAAACTATACATATATGTATATATATATGTCACAATGACATGTATATATATATATATGTATTCTATGTGTGTATATTTAGTGTTTACAAGGAAAGAATGGGGTTTTTTTAGTTGCGATATTTTGTTCCCATAGACTTACATGGGACTTCCGGTATCGGTATCGGGTATCGCCGATTTTTTTGTGATATCGGCGATACCATTCCGATTCCGATACTTTAGGATATCGGAAAGTATCGCTCAACTCTACTTATAAACTAATATTTTATTTTTCCTACCAATGAGTTTCTTTGTCCCAACTGAACAACTTTTTACCCAGTTACCATGAAGAAACCTCAGAGAGACTGCTTATTTACCCTGCAGTGGCTACTATAAGAGAAATGTATTATTAACATGATATAATACTGTCATTTTTTGCTATAAGACACAAAGGTTATCCAAATGTGACATGCTCTTAAAAAAATAGAATTGTAATCGAAAAATGTTAGATGTATACTTAGCTTTCACTTTTCCAGTGTTACATTTATAAATCAAATCACCTTTTTATTTATAGACACTTTGTATACATTATTGGGCATGAAAGCTTTCAAAGGCTGCAAAATTTTGCACAATAGGGAGTTGCACAAAAATTTTGCAAATTTTTCATTTTTCCCCCAGTTCGACCCAGCTCAAACAGAATTAGTGGGGCTGAGGCAGGGCATGACCCCATAAAACCTGCCATCACTTGGAGGCCAGAAATCACATGGTTGCACACAACATTCTCTAGAGGTGCTGAATTCATTAAATGGTGTGCTCCTCTTAACGAATTTGGCATCTTGTGTTTCAGCAAGACTGACTGGTCGATTGCACGTTATGCCAGTCTTGATGAATTGGTCCCTAAGTAATAAGCAGCAATAATTTATTGTTAAGTGATTGTTATTTATAAAGCTTGAAATGATCGTTGAACAGTTTTCGTCTTTCATTCTCAGAGGTTGATATCAAAACAAAATTAATGATTGTTCAAGTGCTTTAATAAAAATATGCTAAAAGAGTACTCTGACGATTGCATTCCTGTCTGAATAAATACAATGCTTCAAATTCTATCCATATACTGCTTAATTAGTAACAAAAAATAAATAGTGTTGCAATTAATTGGGAAACTAGGACGCTCTTCAAAGCTAAATAAAAGCAAAATTATAACGGGATGGTTTGGGCAAAGTTGTTTTTTTAAAGAAATGTGAAACACAAAATATATCTGGCTGTTCTATGATTGGACAGACATTTTACTTTCAACTGCAGTAGATTTAATCTTTCAGCTCAATCATTCAGCACTTGGGCATTTTTGAAAAATGAACTGTTTCACTGAACTGACTGAGCTGACAAAAACAAACCAAAGTAGTCCTAAAGTCCATCTGCTGTCTGCTCAATTTTCTTCCTCTAGCATAAGTCTGCAGATACTGTTTACTACAACAGCCTTTTCAACAGTTAAAGGAGTTGTCGGGTCTAAAATGGCAAGTCTACAGTCACTCTGTGTGGCTTCAGACTTTCAAATCCCCCCCCAGCGCTTGCACTGTGTGCTGAGGAGATTCGGAGGTTTCTGAGCGAGGAACAGTGGTGATGTATGCGATATGCATACTCCTGGCCAGTAGTTATCTAGAGGGTGTGGCCTTGCTCCATGCAAGTGTATCGAGCAACGTTTCGGCTGTTTAGCGGGAGCTGCCGTCCAGTAAGAGCAGCATTGTAAAAAAAAAGGAAATTGGCCTCAGCATGAAGGGGTTAAGAAAGTAAAAGCAAAGTTTTGTCTTTCTGAGGAGAATATCTTTGTGTGCACAATTATTGGCAACTATTAATGTGTAGAATTATTATATAACTAAATGAAAAATGAAAATTTTCTCATCTCAATTCTTTATCTTCATCTGTTACAGTGATAATAATAATCAAACAACTCAATGTACAAAATACATTTCAAAAAAATATCAGTGACCAATATAGCCCCCCCTCTTTTCAATTATGGTCATAAGCCGTCCATCCATGGAGGCTCTCAGGTTCTTAATCAGTTGATGATAACTTTTTTAGGCAGCACCAACCACAGCCTCGCAGACACTGGTCAGAGGTGACTGTTTTCCGTCACTGTAAATCTCCTGTAATTGGCAATTGTTTCTGTGTTTCCGCGTACTGTATTGTATAGTCTTTCTTTACTTATCTATGTTGCCCATGTTTGTGACATCTAAAACATGATTTAGTTTCTTTTTTGTCTGACTTTGTATCCGTTGGTTTAAGAGCAATTCTACTATCAGCTTTTGTGAAGCCTTAAGGTACTGTCACACTTAGCGATCGCACCAGCGATCACGACAACGACACGACCTGGTGAGATCGTTGATGTGATCGCTATATGGTCGCTAGTAGCTTCCAAACAGGAAGATCTCATAAACGACACATCAGCTATCAGCGATCTGTATAACGACCTCGGCGGTCATTGGGACCTGTCACACAGCATGTATTGTTAAAGATCCCGACCTCGATACGCGTGATTGAGCGCAACCTTTTCCACGTCCCTCAGCACAGATTGGTGGTCACTGTATGTCATATGTCACAGCTCTCGCTTAGTGATTGGACGTCCGCATCATAAAAGTGGTTCATAAGAATTTCCAGCATTGTTCCATACTGCGTCCTGCTAGCCTTCTGCTTTGTAGTTCCTGCGATCTAGTCTGTGCCGCTATTGCGTTTGCCCCGGTTTCATTTTTTCAGGATCCCAAAAATGTCTTGTATAAATGGCAAAGATGAAGCGCTGTAGCGACTCTGACAGGATCGCAAAACCCCACACACGATAGTATCCTCGCAACAACGCACAAAGGACTAGATGTTGTGGCCGCCAATCGGAGCTGAGGGGCGTTAAAACCTAGTCCCGCCTGCGCCGCTGACATGAGTCGCCAACGAGGTCGCTCGTCGTTCATAAAAGGTGTCAAACTCAGCGATTCAAGCTTACCAGCGGGACGCCAGCGATCAAAAAACGGTCCAGAACGTTCGTGCACGATCAGCGACATTGCAGCAGGGGCCACATCGCTGCTACATGTCACACACAGCGAAGTCGCTGACGATGTCGCTGCTGTGTCATAAAATCGCTGTCGCCTAAGCGATATTGCTAGCGATCTCGCCTAGTGTGACAGTACCTTTACACAAGTTCCCTTTTTTTGGGATTCACCTACTATTCTGTTCTTTATAAATTCTTATTTGGGGTGTGTTTCCGGACATATCTGTAGTGTATTAGTTAAGCCATTGCAAGTGTCAGGTAAACTGTATAACAATATGTATGACTGTCCTCTAAATCTTCACTTACTGATTGCAGTTGTGTTATAATTTCAATCACTACCTTTATGTGCTCCTTAGTATCCTTTTCTTTCTCTCATTTTGGACATTTACCTTGACAGTATTTGCTGTTTAGATTGGATCAGATTTTTTTTCTTTTCTTCATATGTACAAAGTTTCTTACTAGTATAAAGCAGACTTGAAGCTCTAGAAGATTCCTTATATCAGTCTGTATAGATTATGACATTAAAAAGATTAGAATTTAGGATGAAAATTAATTTGTATTTCGGACCATCCCTTTATGGCTTTGTTTGCAACTGAATTTAAACCTCTATTACAATGTTCTGTTGCAGATTCCATCACATTTGAGAATAGAAATAGTGCAACTTTTTTCCATTAAACTGGTAGATACCATATTATTCCATTATAGTCAATGGAATCTGTTCGACATTTTGTGTCCATCATTTAAAAAATTCATCCACTGCATGAATTTAGTTTTTCTGTTCTTATAACAAAAAAGAAAAACGTAACTCCCAGACACAATTGGATAAAGGAAACTTCACGTTTACATACAAAAAATCTCTTCTCTAATAGTTTTCTTCTCTTCCTGTTATAGCCAAAATTTGTTTCAAATACCAAACTGTCAAGCCAGTTCTCCAAAGCATCATATGAGTAGAGTATTCGAATAAATAACAATATTAATTGCTGATAAAATATTATTTTTCAATTGTTCTGAAAAATTCACAAATCCGAAACCTATGGAATTAATTCTACTTCAACATTGTACTCACTTTCTTCAGGCTTTTAAATATCATGGACATGACCTATCGTCTTAGTCTTCTTAACCCCTTTTTTGTTGTAATGCAATTTCGAATTTCTGATAAATGAAGGTTTATAGGCTGTTGTGGTTACACAAAGCTTTTGTCTAAGAAGCTGTATATTGCTATGTAAGGCTTAGTAGCAAAGAAATCTTTAGGTCATACATTTGACTGTTCTATTAATCCTCACATCAATCATCACTCACTCTATAAATGACGCTTTGCACATGGGATGTGTGGTTCAGCACAGAGAGAGATAATCTGCCTCGCTGGACTGACTGCCATTGCATAAAATGTTTTATTTTCAAGGTTCACAGATGACTGCAGGTATTACATCTTGGCTTCTTGCAGTAACAAATATCTCAATTCTGCATTGAGCACTTGAGCATCATTTATTTGACTTTGTGTTTTTCTTCTTTCATTTTTAAAGTGATCTTATTCTACTACTGTATGAAATTTTATTGTACATTTTAGTATGTCGTGCTAACATCCAATAGTAGTTCTTAGATAAAATGAGTTTTCACCTTTTTATGACCTTTTGTGTCTCTCGTGCTTTTTTTCCTTTAAGGGAAACTGTCAAAGGGAATAGTTCCCTTTATATTATGGTGCCTGCACAATATCTTATCAGATCCGATATAGAGGCCCTAGATCCATCAATCAAAGATGTAAGCTGTACACTATGTATTATATAATCTACCTGTCTGAACAAAGCACTGACAGAATGAATTAGAGTTTGTTTGTGAATGATCAAGGTTTTCTAGATGATTCATGACAAGTAATGGCAGCCATAACGGTTCCATGACTTTTTATTTTTATAAGGGCACTGAATTTCATTTATGGAGAATTTTACATGGCAGTATCTTGGTTTACTTCCGTATTTGAAAGTCAAAATCAGATGTGCAACCTACACAGAAAAAAGTATGCTTGAAAAATTTACACTTTTCCATGTTTTAAACCCACCTCTGGGTGTCATGTGTGCATTGCCACGAAGATCGTCGCGGTTGCACATTTTGACTTCTCACAGCTGAGCTGCTGTTTCTTTGTGTTTGGCAGCTAGGGAGTTAATTCTGTCTGTGCTCGGTGCTGGGACTGGGTGCAGTTTCTCCCGGCTGCAATTGATTATTTGTTGATTGGTTTCCTTTAAATTCCTGGTTGTCTGCTTGGGGAGTTGCCAGTGAAACCTTCATGCAGACCACAGATAGGAATGAATCTGTATAGACTTTAGTTGTGAGCTCCTTAGTTGTTCTAAGCTAAACTTGGTTAGAGTTTATTTCCCAGACCATTTATGTTCCTTTGGTGTTTGAGTGTGTATGCAAGCGAGTGTTATCCTGTCTGTCTTATATGTCTAATCTGTGTATTTAGCTAAGATCAGCCCATATCCCTTTGGTGGTAGTCAGGATCCTTCTTAGGACTGATTACAGGGTTCAGGGTCTGATAGGAGACAGGGTTAGGTTGGAGACTTGGACCTCTGAACCATTATCAGTACCTCCAAGGTGAGGGATTAGTTAGGACCCCAGTTTAGGGTCAGGTTAGATCCCGTTCCACCTCTTTCCTGTTTCAGCTCATCAAGTCCTCAAGATTAACCCTGAGTTCAGCAGATATCGTGTCAGGTAAATCTATTCTATACTTACATGCTGATGTTGCTATACTAGTTGTTGTATAGAGTGTTGTTCCTGTATTAATAGTTTACTGACATTGTATACATATCATTAGACAGCGTGACATTTTCACTGGCCCTAAAAATTATCTCCAGTTACCATGGATCCAGTAGCCCAGCTGGCTCTGCAGTTGCAGGGATTATCCATGGAGCTGACGGACATTAAGTCCAAAGTTTTGTCTCCCCTGGAGCAAACCAGAGTTGAACCTAAGGTTGCTCTCCCGGACAGGTTCACTGGTGGGCGAGACAAATTTTTCACCTTCCGGGAGGCATGTAAATTGTATTTTCGGCTTCGGCCTCGATCATCAGGGAGTGAGGAGCAGAGAGTGGGAATTGTTATCTCACTTCTGCAAGGGGACCCTCAATCCTGGGCATTTTCCCTTCCTCCGGGATCCCCGGCTCTACTGTCTGTAGATCAATTTTTTACTGCCCTGGGATTGGTATATGATGACCCAGATCGGGTCTCTCTTGCTGAGACAAAATTAAGTAAGATACAGCAGGGAGATCGTCCGGCAGAGGAATTTGCTTCTGAGTTTCGTAGATGGGCCACAGATACTCAGTGGAATGACCCAGCTCTTAGGAGCTAGTTTTGTCATGGGCTTTCTGATAAATTAAATGACGTTTTGGCTCAGTATGAGTCTCCTCCTTCTCTGGAGGCTGCTATGGCCTTAGCTATCCTTACTGATAGATGGCTTCGGGAGAGGGTGAGGTAACCCCACTCCCTGTTTCTCCACCTACCACTAAAGTCCCTTATGTTGAGGTTCCCCTTGTCTGTTCGGATGAGCCTATGCAGTTGGGAGGGACATCATTTCGTAGGAGGGGATTGGCGGTACGCCGCAGGACTAGAAGATGTTTTTTCTGCGGGAAAGAGGGACATTTTGTTGGAGAATGTCCATCCCGTGCCTTGTTGAGCCAAAAGTCGCCAGAAAACTGTTAATCCCAGGTTGTGTGGTGGACGACAACCTGGAGTATGTATTTCATCCGCCAGTTCTTCTCAGTTCCTTGTACCAGTGGAGGTGGTAGTTGGTACGAGAGTGGAGAGATTGTCTGTTCTTCTTGATAGTGGTTCCGGGGCTAATCTGGTTGACGCTCAGTTTGCTCAGGCTCAAGGTATGCATCTGAGTGTATTGGTCAAACCGATCCCTATATTCTCCATTGACGCCAGGCCTCTCGGCCAAGGTAGCTTTGTTCATGAGGTTCATAACATTGACCTTCGGGTAGGGGCAATACATAGGGAACAATTATCTTGTTATGTGTTGGAGGGTCTACCTACTCCCATTGTGTTTGGACTTCCTTGGTTGGTTAAACATAACCCTGTGATTAATTGGCAGTCCAGAGAAATAAGCCAATGGGGTGAGTTTTGCAAAAGCAACTGCATGAACACAGTCATCAGTGCGGTCGTGCCTAGTACATTGCCTCCTTTTTTGGAGGATTTTGGGGATGTTTTCTCTGAGGAGGGGTGTCAGGAGTTGCCTCCTCATCGCGTGTATAACTGCTCTATTAATCTCCTTCCTGATGCTAAGTTGCCTAAAGCTAGGTTGTATAATCTTTCTGGTCCTGAGAGGCAGGCTATGAAAGATTATATTTCTGAAAGTCTGGCCAAAGGGCATATTAGACCTTCATCTTCCCCAGTAGCCGCGGGGTTCTTCTTTGTGAAGAAGAAAGATGGAGGCCTACGCCCTTGCTTGGATTTCCGCAAACTTAATCGGATTACTGTTCGAGATCCGTATCCACTCCCTCTTATTCCTGATCTCTTCAATCAAATTGTTGGCGCCAAATGGTTTTCTAAATTGGATCTCAGGGGGGCGTATAATCTGATTAGGATAAAAGAGGGGGATGAGTGGAAAACGGCGTTTAACACGCCGGAGGGACATTATGAGAACCTAGTCATGCCTTTTGGTCTGACTACTGCACCAGCAGTATTCCAACATTTTGTTAATGACATTTTTCGTCACCTTGTGGGGCTGTTTGTGGTTGTATATTTGGACGACATTTTAATTTACTCGCCAGATCTTGTGTCTCATCAGGAGCATGTGAGACAGGTGTTGCAGATCTTGCGAGACAATAAATTATACGCCAAACTGGAGAAGTGTGTATTTGCCGTACAGGAACTTCAGTTTTTGGGTTTTTTGGTGTCAGCCTCCGGTTTCCGTATGGACCCTGAAAAGGTGAGAGCAGTGCTTGAATGGGATCAGCCAGGGGATCTTAAGGCTCTGCAGCGTTTTTTGGGGTTTGCTAACTACTACCGGAAATTTATTTGTAATTTCTCATCTGTCGTCAAACCTCTCACTGACATGACAAGAAAAGGGACGGATTTTTCTAAATGGTCGGACAAAGCTTGCGAAGCCTTTTCCTCTTTGAAGAAATGTTTTGCTTCGGCACCCGTTCTCATCCAACCAGATGCATCTCAGCCGTTCATTGTGGAGGTGGATGCGTCTGACGTAGGGGTGGGTGCTATATTGTCCCAGGGTCCGTCCCCTGGTAAATGGCATCCGTGCGCTTTCTTTTCTAAGAAATTGTCGTCCGCCGAAAGGAATTATGATATCGGCAATAGGGAACTTTTGGCCATTAAGTTAGCTTTTGAAGAATGGCGTCACTTTTTGGAGGGGGCAGTCCACCCGGTTACCGTTATTACTGATCACAAGAACCTGTTGTATTTGGAATCCGCTAAGCGTCTGAATTCCAGACAAGCTCGATGGTCGTTGTTTTTTACCAGGTTTTAATTTTGTCGTCACTTATCGCCCGGGGTCTAAGAATGTAAAGGCTGATGCCTTGTCTCGCAGTTTCCCAGGGGCCGGGAAAACGGATGACCCGAGTCCTATCCTTCAGGAGGGGGTGGTAGTGTCGGCTGTATTTTCTGAGCTTGAGGAGGAGGTGTTAGAGGCTCAGGGGGACGCCCCTGCAGGACCTCCAGGGAGACTGTTTGTCCCAAATCTGTTGAGACAAAAGGTTATTGAGGCACATCATAATTCTGCTCTAGCAGGACATCCAGGGAGTAAGGCTACTTTAGATCTCCTTTCTCGCCGGTTTTGGTGGCCTAATGCTAATAAAGATGTTATAACTTTTGTCGCGTCATGTGGGGTGTGTGCTCGCTCTAAAACCCCTCATACCCGTCCGTCTGGGACCCTTTTACCCTTGAAACTTCCGGAGCGTCCATGGACTCATTTATATATGGACTTCATTACGGACCTTCCTCCGTCGTCAGGGAATACTGTCATACTGGTGGTTATTGACAGGTTCAGTAAGGTGGCACATTTCGTTGCTCTTCCTGCACTCCCTAATGCTAAAACTCTGGCGCAGGTGTTCATTAGGGAGATCGTTAGACTTCATGGGTTGCCTTCTGATGTGGTGTCAGATAGGTGGTCTCAGTTTGTGTCCAAATTTTGGAGGGCATTTTGTTTACGTCGGGGGATGCAATTGTCATTTTCCTCGGCTTTTCATCCGCAGACCAATGGTCAGACAGAGCGTCTGAATCAGAGCTTAGAGACATATCTCCGGTGTTTTGTCTCAGAGAACCAAGAGGACTGGTCTTCTTTCTTGCCTCTGGCAGGGTTCGCTCTTAACAACAGGCGGAGCGAGTCCACTGGTAAGTCCCCGTTTTTTGGGGCATATGGTTTTCATCCCCAGTTTTGTACTTTCAATGGGGGGGGCCCTTCTGGGGTTCCTGAGGAGGAGCGTTTCTCGTCGTCACTTGCTTCTGTGTGGAGAGGTGTATTGAATAATCTGAGTGCGATGGGGAACCGTTACAAACGTATGGCTGATAGGAGGAGAGTTTCTGGTCCAGATCTGAATGTGAACGATCTGGTATGGTTGTCTACCAGGAATATAAAACTTAAAGTGCCCTCCTGGAAACTGGGTCCCAGATTCATCGGGCCGTACAGGATCAGTTCCATAATTAATCCTGTGGCATTTCGTCTGGACCTCCCTCCTACGTTTAAAATTCATAATGTGTTCCACAAGTCATTACTTAAAAGGTATGTGGCACCAGTCATACCGTCACCTCTACCTCCTCCTCCTGTGTTGGTCAATGGTAACTTGGAATTTCAAGTATCAAAGATCATTGACTCACGTCTGAATCGCCGGTCCCTTCAGTACTTGGTGCATTGGAAGGGGTATGGTCCAGAGGAGAGGACGTGGGTCCCTGCGTCTGATGTTAACGCAGATCGTTTGGTTCGGACCTTCCACAGAACACACCCGGGCAGGCCTGGCCCTGAGGGTCCGGAGGCCCCTCGTAGAAGGGGGGGTACTGTCATGTGTGCATTGCCACGAAGATCGTCGCGGTTGCACATTTTGACTTCTCACAGCTGAGCTGCTGTTTCTTTGTGTTTGGCAGCTAGGGAGTTAATTCTGTCTGTGCTCGGTGCTGGGACTGGGTGCAGTTTCTCCCGGCTGCAATTGATTATTTGTTGATTGGTTTCCTTTAAATTCCTGGTTGTCTGTTTGGGGGAGTTGCCAGTGAAACCTTCATGCAGACCACAGATAGGAATGAATCTGTATAGACTTTAGTTGTGAGCTCCTTAGTTGTTCTAAGCTAAACTTGGTTAGAGTTTATTTCCCAGACCATTTATGTTCCTTTGGTGTTTGAGTGTGTATGCAAGCGAGTGTTATCCTGTCTGTCTTATATGTCTAATCTGTGTATTTAGCTAAGATCAGCCCATATCCCTTTGGTGGTAGTCAGGATCCTTCTTAGGACTGATTACAGGGTTCAGGGTCTGATAGGAGACAGGGTTAGGTTGGAGACTTGGACCTCTGAACCATTATCAGTACCTCCAAGGTGAGGGATTAGTTAGGACCCCAGTTTAGGGTCAGGTTAGATCCCGTTCCACCTCTTTCCTGTTTCAGCTCATCAAGTCCTCAAGATTAACCCTGAGTTCAGCAGATATCGTGTCAGGTAAATCTATTCTATACTTACATGCTGATGTTGCTATACTAGTTGTTGTATAGAGTGTTGTTCCTGTATTAATAGTTTACTGACATTGTATACATATCATTAGACAGCGTGACACTGGGTTTGGCTTAAACACTAATGAAAAATATTAACCTACGGTATATCTCTAATCTGTAGGCTTCTTCTTCTTCCACATTCTTACTCTCCATGACTACTTTGCAGGTATAAATTGTATTCATAAAGAACTGTTCTCATCTGGGACATTCATTGTATATCAAATGCATATGCCAGAATGTTTGATAGACGCACGTCCCACCACTGGGTCCCACATCTGCGTCAAGAACAGAGCTCAGCGCCCACTGCAGAAGTGAAATGGTGGGTGGTGATTCCACTTTTTATATCATTCATCACATCAAACAGGGGCCCCATTCTTGAAATATATGGGAGTAAAAGCGAGAATGGATAGTGTTGAACGAATATATTCAATCAGAATTCTACTCGAATATTTAAAAGAATCCATATTTGCTAAACCTAACATGAGGAGGCAAAGGGATTCAGTGCTTGCATATGCAGTGAGGATGCATGACAGTGAGGAGCAGTGGAGCCGGAGAAGTGAGTGATGAAGTGAGTCGAACTATTTTTACATCTGATCTTACATTTACTATTTTCTGGTTGCTGGAAAGAGTCCACAGCACAATAATGGGCTTTAAATGAATGCAGAATAACTTGTCTGCAAATTAAGTTTCCTAAGAAAATCCATGGAAACGGAAAAAATTGCATTTTGCCTGATAATCTCATCCCTAGTTCCAGATTCTCTTTAAAGAGGTTTTCCTCTCTACCACAGCTATGCAAGATCATATAACACCTTTAAAGAGCATCTGTTAACAGGTTTACACTGCTCAATCTATGAGCACCTTATGTAGAGACAGAAAATCTGATTTTAATGCGGGTTCACTTACTGGGCTTCTTACGGTAGTTTTGACAAAGCAATGTTTTATCTTCTGCAGCTCTGCTAGTCCTTTCAGTTATGACCTCCTGCTATGTAGTCCTCAATAATCATGAGATTAGATATTTCCCCACACCCCACCGTTAATTGTCAGAATTCTTTGAAGAGTGTAGGCAGGAAGCTTTCAGTCTGTGATGTGAGTGTTGTTGTGGCTCATGCAGACGTTCGTGGATCTCAGCCCGATAACAGACCACAATGCATTAGACTGGCAATGGGTCTCCAGACTCGAGAATGACAGCATCATAGAAAAATATGAAGCTGTCATTTCAGGTCTGGAGACCAGTGACCAGATCTTGATTAGACTGAGAGCTATGGCCATCTGAATGAGCCATTAGAAAGAGCTCATCATTGAGAGGACGAGCAGAGCGCAGCTGATACATTAGTGATTATATAAAAACTGCAGCAAAAAGCATTGGAAGGAATATTTATATAGGCAGCAAATAAAGTTTAAATGTTCTTATGCCGTATTTACATTGCACTTTGCCTTATTATAGCAACAAATCACTGAAATATACAGAAATAGATGGCAAAGCTAGAGAATTGTAATTAGTCCTGAGAGAGGACGAGAGAGGATGAAGCTAAGACACTTAATTTGCTGTAAAATTGAGTGTGTTTACATGTTAGTTCAAAGTAGCTCTTTTCTTCTTCGAGGAGTTAAAACACCATATTCTTGAGTGCACTTCTAATATGCTTACTGGAATATCCTTGAGAAAATTACTTATACTCTATAAGTTGTCTGAAATCATCTGCAATGAAATTGCAGGATAAGCAAGCAAATTACAAATATAATAGTCCCGATTTTAATCCACCTTAGCTGCATTTACTCTTGAAAAATCACATATTTAGACATTCTGTTCTACTACTCATGCAATTACTCTAAATCTTACAAGTTTCAGCCATCATTATTTCCCCCAACAAAATGTTTCTGAGGTTATAAAAATACCTAAAATACTCATATTTGGTGTTTTTCAGCTGTGATTTTTTAGTTTTCTGCCCAGCATGGCAATAGCTTTCAGTTCAACTTGCAACCTACCACTTACCTATGTTGCATTGTATAACATTTACAGAAATGGACATAAAAAAGACAATTCACCTGTCACGCACAGACACTGGTAAGTCCGGCTGACGACTCAGCATATAATTCGACATAATTGAAAAGAGAGAGAAAGGCCCTAAAGATAGGGAGCGAGGGATGGGACACCTCCTGACACCAACTTGTGCCTGTCCCTAAGCTCCCCTAACACCCTATGTGGGTCCTTCCTCCCGCAGCCATCATGTGCCTAGTCCCTGATTTTCACCTCAATGTACCCTGGCTAGTGCACTGGCCAGCAAGTATTCTAGCATCACCACTGCAGATGGTAACACTGGGGAAATGACAAACACAGCACAGACAAAAAAAGAAGAAATACTCAGCTCCGGCTATGCTGCTAAGCTCCACAGCAGCAGAAAAAATGGCACCAGGAATATGAATTCTGACATCAGCAACACCACTGACACAAGAGAGCTACACATCCCTTTCTGGTCTGCATAGAATTCTATAACTGACAATCAGCTGATGGGTCATGTGACTGTTTAAAGAAAGGTGGGAGTGGTTGCCCACCAACATTCACTTAACAGACTAGAAACTGTCAGCAAGAGACAGACATTAACTCTTGCTGGACCAAAAGAAAGCACATTTAAATTTCAGCAGACCCAGAATTGCCACGAATCCCTTAATGATTCGTGACAGTACCCCCCTGTCTACAAGGAGCCACTGGACCCTTAAGACTGGACTTGACCGGAAATGACATACAGCAAGGACACATCAAGCCATTAGTATGCATCTCCGTAGTCACCTGGTCCTTAACATCACAGCAAATGCAGTATAAGGGTGATGGTAATAACGTAGGCTCCACAGTCACAACAAATCTCCTTAGTGATGACCTGTGGATGTTTTTAGTGGGCACCCACAATACTCATTCACACATGGATCCAAACCTGAACGTTTATTGCTACGTGTACTTTTGGCATAAGCTGGTACTTTCCGTGAGGGACAGACAACAGAGGAGTCCCCTCATGTCACCAAACTCATATTCTCAGGATACTCAGAGGGAACCACCACCCTCCCCTGACCAATCTTCCCAGGAGGATACCGAGATTCAGAGTTTAGCTGAGGTGTGGGTAGCGTCTTTCTCCTATTCCTCGGTAGAAGCTTAGATACCTCCACTGGAGAAGGAGTAGATTTAATAAAGACAGCAGAGATTGTAGCTCCCAGGCAACAAACTTGCCCCAACTGACTACTTCTCTGGACCGCCAATCAATGATTGGATTGTGTTTTTTCAGCCAGGAAAGGCCTAAGACGATGGGAGTAGGCATACCCTCTAAGGCATAGCATAAAAGGGTCTCTTCAAAAAGAGACCTTATGCGCAAGTTCACATTATGTACAACTTGGATCAAACTCTTTTGGGGAACAGAACCAATAGCACGAATAGGAATGGATCTCACTAGCGTCCTATATAGTGTTGAGCGATACGATACTGCAAATATCGGGTATCGGCCGATATTAGCTGTATCGGGCTTTCGATTCCGAGTACCGATATTTTCGTCATATCGGATACCGGAATCGGGATTGTCACTGTCACTGTCAGTGTCCGTCGGTCGGGTCTGTCAGGAGTCAGCGGCACTTACCTGGCAGAAGATCTCCGGCGGTCACGGGCTGGACTGCTTCATGGCCGCCATCATCTTTCCCCGGCGGTCACATGCAGTTTCTCGCGATAACTGCAGTGACTGCTGGGTAATCCCGGCCGTAAAGCAGTCAGTCCGATGACGTCACCGCCGGGGAAGCAGGTAATCAGCTGTGCTGCGTCGCGATGACAGGCTCTGCCTGTTATTGCGATGTAGCAGAGCTGGATCGTCGTGGGACTGTCGTTACTATGGACTGCGTCGGACAGGTGGTATACTGTTGGTTTTTTTTTTTTCTTTTTTTACAGGAGATCGATGGCGTCGCAGGAATGAGTGTATAATAAAATTAATGAAAACTGTGCTGTCTCTTTTATTTCATTAAAATACTTTTTTCTTGCTTTGTCTTTTTTTTATACATTTAATAACTTTGGGATTAATAATGGATCGGTGTCTTATTGACACCTCTCCATTATTAACCGGGCTTATTGTCACCGTGCAGTCAACGGTGACATTAACCCCTTATTACCCCACTTGCCACCGCTACAGGGCAGTGGGAAGAGCCGGGTAAAGTGCCACAATTGGCACATCTTTTGATGCGCCAAATGTGGGGCTGCTGTAGCCTGGTATTATCAGGCTGTTGAGGGCCAAAATCCATGGGCCTTGACAGTCTTTTAATACCAGGCCGCAGCAGTCTGCATTTTACTTGGCTGGTTAACAAAAATAGGGGGACCCCTACGCCGTTTTTTTTTTCGAGGGGATCCCCTATTTTTGTTAACCAGCCAAGCTAAGCAGACTGCTGTGGCCTGGTATTATCAGGCTTGCAAGGTCCATGGATATTGGATCCTTACCAGCCTGAAAAACCAGGCCTCAGCGGTCTGCTTCATCTGGCTGGTTAACAAAAATAGGGGGACCCCACGCCAATTTTTTTCGAGGGGATCCCCTATTTTTGTTAATCAGCCAAGATATGCAGACTGCTGTGGCCTGGTATTATCAGGCTGGCAAGGTCCATGGATCTTGGCTCCTTAACAGCCTGAAAATCCAGGCCTCAGCGGTCTGCTTCATCTGGCTGGTTAACAAAAATAGGGGGGTCCCCACGCCAATTTTTTTCGAGGGGATCCCCTATTTTTGTTAATCAGTTCCCTCTGACGTCACTGATTGTGTCCCTGGCTGACCTGAAGTGAAAGTGGAAAGCAATCAATTAAGCTTTCCACTTCCTCTCCTGTCAGCCAGGAGAGGAACTCATTCATTTGGGGTTTACTGTGAGGCTGCAGCATTAGCTGCGGTCCCTGCAGTAAACATTAACCCTTTCTGAAGGATTACACCATGGGACCTGACTGTGCATGGGATAGGTAAGAATAATTTTGCTTTTTTATTTTATTTTTATTACAGGAAATGGTTTTTGCAGTCAAATAAAAGATGGTCAAAAACATGTGTCTTTATTTCATTAAAATGATTTTTAATTAAAGTGTGTGTGTTTTATTTTTATTTCATGCAATAGGATTAATAATTGATAGTTGTCTAATTGACAGCTCTCAATTATTAACCTGGCTTAAGGTCACCTTTCAATTGCAATGTGGCTTTAACCCCATATTAACCCATTCGCCACCGCTACAGGGCAATGGGAATAGACGGGCAAAGTGCCAGAAAGGGCGAATCTAATTATAGATTTGTCTTTTCTGGGGTGTCTGGGGGCAGATGTTAGTTGCCAGGGGGGGCCAAAAATAATGGTCCCTCTCTGGGCTATTATTATCTGCCCCCATTCGCTGGCTTTGTCTGTCTGGTTGCGAAAATAGGGCGGGAGCCCACGCATTTTTTTTAAACAATTTTACACCTCATAAAAATATATATATATATACATGTCATTGAATTTGTGACACATATATATATATTTATATTTATAGTTCATACACTTCTACATAGTATAATAGCCGCTAATTCAATTGCCGGCTTTTGTGAAAATGCAGAACCCGACATGAAATGACACTTGGTGTACATAGGGTTAACCATGTCTTTTCATGTCCTTTGCTATCTGATTTGCACAAACAATTACATCAGTCTATGTGTGCAAAATTTCACACCTGTAGGGGTTAATTAAAGGTGTAAATTCGTAGCAAAAAAGTCCATTTTTTTTTACAACGAATTTACACCTTTAATTAACCCCTACAGGTGTGAAATTTTGCACACATAGACTGATGTAATTGTTTGTGCAAATCAGATTGCAAACGACATGAAAAGACATGGTTAACCCTATGTACACCAAGTGTCATTTCATGTCGGGTGCTTCTGTCTTTTCACAGAAGCCGGCTTTACCCGCAATTGAATCAGAGGATATTTTACTATGTAGAAGTGTATAAACTATACATATATGTATATATATATGTCACAATGACATGTATATATATATGTATTCTATGTGTGTATATTTAGTGTTTACAAGGAAATAAAGGTTTTTTTTAGTTGCGATATTTTGTTCCCATAGACTTACATGGGACTTCCGGTATCGGAATCGGATATCGGCGATATTTAGTGATATCGGTGATACCATTCCGATCCGATATTTTTAGATATCGAGCAGTATCGCTCAACACTAGTCCTATATAATTTACAGGTTTCCTTAAAAACCTTAAATTTATCTCTCCCTCCAGAGAACCTGTTAGGGAGAGATAATTTAGGTTCCGGGTGAACCTGGGCTTGAGCCAAGATCCAGAACCCAGACTCAAGCTGGAGCTTCTGCACCATCTGTTACCACAACTCAGTAACCTCATCTGGGAGGGTCTGGATCAGGTGTGCAAAAGTTTCCACTTGAGCCAAAGGATTTCCAGAAAATGATGTGGGTCGGTTATAATGTCAAGCACGGACATTGGTAAGTCCAGCGGACGACTCAGTACATAATTCGATGGAGTGAAAAAGGAAGAGGAAGGCCCTAAAGGTAGGGAGTGAGGGATGGGACACCTCCTGACACCAACCTGTGCCTGTACTTATGCTCCCCTAACATTCTGTGCGGGTCCTTCCCTCTGCCGCCATCACATGCCTAGTCCCTGATTTTTCCTTCTATGTACCCTGGCAAGCGCACTGGCAGGCAAGGACACTAGCCTCACCTCTACAGAAAGTAACATGCAGGGGAAGAGACAAACACAGTAAAGACAAAAAAAGAAGAAATACTCAGCTCCAGATCTGCTACTAAGCTCCACAGCAGCATAGATAACAACACCAGGAATCTGAACTTCCACAACAGCAACACCACTGGCACAGGAGAGCTCCACACCCCTAGCTGGCTTGTATAAAAGAACTCTATAACCGACGATCAGCTAATGCAGTGTTACTCAACTCCAGTCCTCAGGACTAGAGTTGAGCGATACTTTCCGATATCCTAAAGTATCGGAATCGGAATGGTATCCCGATATCACTAAAAAATCGGCGATACCCGATACCGATACCGGAAGTCCCATGTAAGTCTATGGGAACAAAATATCGCAACTAAAAAAAACCCCATTCTTTCCTTGTAAACACTAAATATACACACATAGAATACATATATATATATATACATGTCATTGTGACATATATATATACATATATGTATAGTTTATACACTTCTACATAGTAAAATATCCTTTGATTCAATTGCCGGGTAAAGCCGGCTTCAGTGAAAAGACAGAAGCACCCGACATGAAATGACACTTGGTGTACATAGGGTTAACCATGTCTTTTCATGTCGTTTGCTATCTGATTTGCACAAACAATTAAATCAGACTATGTGTGCAAAATTTCACACCTGTAGGGGTTAATTAAAGGTGTAAATTCGTTGTAAAAAAAACGGACTTTTTTGCTACGAATTTACACCTTTAATTAACCCCTACAGGTGTGAAATTTTGCACACATAGTCTGATTTAATTGTTTGTGCAAATTAGATAGCAAAGGACATGAAAAGACATGTTAACCTATGTACACAAGGCATTCATGTCGGTCACCCGACATGAATGACACTGGTGTACATAGAGTTAACCTGTCTTTCATGTCGTTGCATCTAATTGCACAAACAATTAAATCAACTATGTGTGCAAAATTTCACACTTAGGGTTATAAAGGTGTAAATTCGTTGTAAAAAAAACGGACTTTTTTGCTACGAATTTACACCTTTAATTAACCCCACAGGTGGAAATTGCACACATGTCTGATTTAATTGTTGTGCAAATTAGATAGCAAAGGACATGAAAGACATGTTAACCCTATGTACACCAAGTGTCATTTCATGTCGGGTTCTGCATTTTCACAAAAGCGCAATTGAATTAGCGCTATATACTATGTAAAGTGTATGAACTACAATTAAATATAATATATGTGTCACAAATTCAATGACATGTATATATATATATATATATGAGGTGTAAAATTGCTGAAAAAAAATGCGTGGGCTCCCGCCCTATTTTCGCAACCAGACAGACAAAGCCAGTGAGTGGGGGCAGATAATAATAGCCCAGAGAGGGACCATTTTTTTGGCCCCCCCCGGCTACTTAACATCTGCCCCCAGACACCCCAGAAAGGGCAAATCTCTAATTAGATTTGCCCTTTCTGGCACTTTGCCCGTCTATTCCCATTGCCCTGTAGCGGTGGCGAATGGGTTAATAAGGGGTTAAAATGACCTTGCAATTGAAAGGTCACTTTAAGCCAGGTTAATAATTGAGAGCTGTCAATTAGACAACTATCAATTATTAATCCTATTGTATGAAAGAAAAATCAAACACACACACTTTAATAAAAAAGAAGTTTAATGAAATAATCACACAGTTTTGACCATATTTTATTTACCTGCTAAAACCATTTCCTGTAATAAAAATAAAATAATAAAGCAAAATTATTCTTACCAATCCGATGCACAGTCAGGTCCCACGGTGTAATCCTTCAGAAAGGGTTAATGTTTACTGCAGGGACCGCAGCTAATGCTGCAGCCTCACAGTAAACCCCAAATGAATGAGTTCCTCTCCTGCCTGACAGGAGAGTAAAGGCTGGGTGTCACATAACGATACACCAGCGATCCCGACAACGATATGCACTTGTCAGGATCGCTGGTGTATCGCTACATGATCGCTGCTGAGCTACCAAACAGGCAGCTCAGGCAGCGATCTGGGACAGCGACACTGCGGGTAACATCGCTTAAGGGCCCGTCTCACATAGCGATATCGCTACCGAGATCGCTGCTGAGTCACAAGTTTTGTGACGCAGCAGCAAGCTCACCAGCGATATCACTGTGTGTGACATTCAGCGACGATCAGCCCCCCTGCCGGGTATCGCTGATCGTCGCAGAAATGTCAGGACCTTTATTTGATCGCTGGTTTCCCTCTGACAGGCACGCATCGCTGCGTGTGACAGGCGGGAGACCAGCGATCCGCTGGTAACCAAGGTACACAGCGGGTTTCCAGGCACCGCGCAGCGCTTGGAAACCCGCTGTGTACCTTGGATACCAGCTCCCTGCATCAGGGCGCTGGTATCCAAGGTACACAGCGGGTTTCTAGGCACAGCCCCGCGCCTGGAAACCCGCTGTGTACCTTGGTTACCAGCGGATCGCTGGTCTCCCGCCTGTCACACACGCAGCGATGCGTGCCTGTCAGCGGGAAACCAGCGATCAAAAAAAGGTCCTGACATTTCAGCGACGATCAGCGATACCCGGCAGGGGGGCTGATCGTCGCTGAATGTCACACACAGCGATATCGCTGGTGAGCTCGCTGCTGCATCACAAAACTAGTGACTCAGCAGCGATCTCGGTAGCGATATCGCTATGTGAGACGGGCCCTTAAGTGGAAAGCTTAATTGATTGCTTTCCACTTTCACTTCAGGTCAGCCAGGGACACAATCAGTGACGTCAGAGGGAACTGATTAACAAAAATAGGGGTTCCCTTCGAAAAAAAAATGGCGTGGGGTCCCCCCTATTTTTGTTAACCAGCCAGATGAAGCAGACCGCTGAGGCCTGGATTTTCAGGCTGTTAAGGAGCCAAGATCCATGGACCTTGCCAGCCTGATAATACTAGGCCACAGCAGTCTGCATATCTTGGCTGATTAACAAAAATAGGGGATCCCCTCGAAAAAAATTGGCGTGGGGTCCCCCCTATTTTTGTTAACCAGCCAGATGAAGCAGACCGCTGAGGCCTGGATTTTCAGGCTGTTAAGGAGCCAAGATCCATGGACCTTGCCAGCCTGATAATACCAGGCCACAGCAGTCTGCATATCTTGGCTGATTAACAAAAATAGGGGATCCCCTCGAAAAAAATTGGCATGGGGTCCCCCCTATTTTTGTTAACCAGCCAGATGAAGCAGATCGCTGAGGCCTGGTTTTTCAGGCTGGTAAGGATCCAATATCCATGGACCTTGCAAGCCTGATAATACCAGGCCACAGCAGTCTGCTTAGCTTGGCTGGTTAACAAAAATAGGGGATCCCCTCGAAAAAAAAACGGCGTGGGGTCCCCCCTATTTTTGTTAACCAGCCAAGTAAAATGCAGACTGCTGCGGCCTGGTATTAAAAGACTGTCAAGGCCCATGGATTTTGGCCCTCAACAGCCTGATAATACCAGGCTACAGCAGCCCCACATTTGGCGCATCAAAAGATGTGCCAATTGTGGCACTTTACCCGGCTCTTCCCACTTGCCCTGTAGCGGTGGCAAGCGGGGTAATAAGGGGTTATTGTCACCGTTGATTGCACGGTGACAATAAGCCCGGTTAATAATGGAGAG
This sequence comes from Oophaga sylvatica, assembly GCA_033576555.1. Lineage (NCBI taxonomy): Eukaryota > Metazoa > Chordata > Amphibia > Anura > Dendrobatidae > Oophaga > Oophaga sylvatica. Next base: position 148,201,398 of record JARQOD010000005.1, on the reverse strand, counting down.
GCGTCAATAAGACACCGATCCATTATTAATCCCAAAGTTATTAAATGCATAAAAAAAAGACACAGCAAGAAAAAAGTCTTTTAATGAAATAAAAGAGACAACACAGTTTTCATTAATTTTATTGTACTCTCATTCCTGCGACGCCATCGATCTCCTGTAAAAAAAGAAAAAAAAAAACCAACAGTATACCACCTGTCCGACGCAGTCCATAACGATAGTCCCACGATGATCCAGCTCTGCTACATCGCAATGACAGGCAGAGCCTGTCATTGCAACGCAGCACAGCTGATTACCTGCTTCCCCGGCGGTGACGTCATCGGACTGACTGCTTTACGGCCGGGATTACCCAGCAGTCACTGCAGTTATCGCGAGAAACTGCATGTGACCGCCGGGGAAAGAAGATGGCGGCCATGAAGCAGTCCAGGACGTGACCGCCGGAGATCTTCTGCCAGGTAAGTGCCGCTGACTCCTGACAGACCCGACCGACGGACACTGACAGTGACAGTGACAATCCCGATTCCGGTATCCGATAAGACGAAAATATCGGAACTCGGAATCGGAATTCCGATACAGCCAATATCGGCCGATACCCGATATTTGCAGTATCGGAATGCTCAACCCTACTCAGGACCCACCAACAGGTCATGTTTTCAGGATTTCCTTAGTATTGCACAGGTGATAATTTTATCACCTGCTCAAGCATTAATCCATCACCTTTGCAATACTAAGGAATTCCTGAAAACATGACCTGTTAGTGGGTCCTGAGGACTGGAGTTGAGAAACACTGAGCTAATGGGTCATGTGACTATTTAAAGGAAGGTGGGAGAGGTTACCAAACAACATCAGCTGACCAACCTAAAAGAACTGGCAGCAAGAGACAGACATTAACTCTTGCTGGACCAAAATAATAAAGCACCATTTAAATTTCAGCAGACCCAGAGCAGTCACGAATCCCTTAATGAGTCGTGAGTCATGACATCACCACAACTGCCATGATTTGTACAATTATGAGATGAAAACTATTTATTGATCTGGCTATACTATTCCTGGGAATTCAGAGCAGTAAGCTAAAGAGCAGATGTCCTATATAAAAAAGTCACTGGGAAACTTTGTTGGGTGGTTGGTTAGTATTTGCAAAGGTAAATATGGCGGTAAAATGTTAGCCTGCAATTCTTAGTTCATCTGCTTTAGAAAACTGAATGATGTCTAATCTATTGATTGACAACAGAAATAAGGGCAGCCATTAAAAATCCACAAAAATGTACTAATATTGATTTACATTACACTCAACTGCACAAACAATACAGATTACAGGGACAACATATAAAATATGCATGTCAAAGAATGCATCATTTAAACTGAATGTTCCTTATGAAAAGCTGGAATAATAAATTAGGATTTTTTTCTCCACAAGTAATGACTGGAATCATGCATACACAGCAGTGTTACAGCTTCCTTCAAATTCCGCATTGCATGGAGCCATAATACACATGGAATGCTATTCTACGAAGGTTTCTGTACATCCAATATTTTTTTTTACGGAGGTTCCTCTACATGAATTATTCCTTTAGTGGAACATTGCAGTGTATATTATCCCTAGGAAGACAAGAAAAATCATAATGATCATGTAATGCACTGAACTTGCTAATGTAGAAAATCATGGTGAAGAAAAGTTCCATGGTTTTTTATTACACCCCTCGTATCGTGATCTATCATACTATATCTATTCCATACAAGTTAAGAAGCGGTCCTCTGTGCAAGCTGTTCTGCTGAGAACATTCTAGGCGCTCCTTGGTTTTTGCTGTTTCACATGGATGTGAACTTTTCTGCGTGGCATCCACGGAGTAGATGCAGGTCCATAGAAAAATTTGAGGGAAAATATTTACTAGCTACCAACAGATTAGTAATTAAAACAGGGCATGGTGAGCGCCTTTTTTTCTGCTAAACTAACCTTCTGAATGTTTCACTGTCCAGACATTGTGCTTAACATCAAGACTAACGTCAGAAGATCTATCATTAATGCTGGCTGTGCAGCACACATTCTACCAAGCATTAGAGAAATCATCATTCTCACCTCTATCAGTGCCACCAGTAGTCAATGTCTGACAGCAGTGACCAGCATAGGAAGAGTGACTGTGTAAACTGCAAATGGAGATTCTGATTTGGCTTTTATCCTAAGTCATATTACAAGACTCGTTAAAGGGTTGATTGTGACTTGTAGGATCACTACTTCCAATAGGTGGCGCTATAGAGTACAAGTCCTCTTTGTTTGAAGAGGCAATTTGCATATTAAAATTTCCCAGAGGAGCATTGCACGGCGAATAAGCCTCCTTACCTCGACACGCCAGAGCTGGTATGTCACTCTCCACAAGGAGAAACCTTACCCCCCAGACCCCAGTCCAGAGCCTCTCATCTAGCCAAATCAGATCTCTCCTACTTTGCACTGACGAGGACCAACAGTCCGAAACACCGTGTCTGCAAATGGAGATTCTGATTTGGCTTTTATCCTAAGTCATATTACAAGACTCGTTAAAGGGTTGATTGTGACTTGTAGGATCGCTACTTCCAATAGGTGGCGCTATAGAGTACAAGTCCTCTTTGTTTGAAGAGACAATTTGCATATTAAAATTTCCCAGAGGAGCATTGCACGGCGAATAAGCCTCCTTACCTCGACACGCCAGAGCTGGTATGTCACTCTCCACAAGGAGAAACCTTACCCCCCAGACCCCAGTCCAGAGCCTCTCATCTAGCCAAATCAGATCTCTCCTACTTTGCACTGACGAGGACCAACAGTCCGAAACACCGTGTCTGCAAATGGAGATTCTGATTTGGCTTTTATCCTAAGTCATATTACAAGACTCGTTAAAGGGTTGATTGTGACTTGTAGAATCACTACTTCCAATAAGTGGCGCTATAGAGTACAAGTCCTCTTTGTTTGAAGAGGCAATTTGCATGTGTAAACTGAGGCATACAATGATCTTTCCACATGTATCATTTAAGAACTGCTTTTCTCACCTTGCCAGGATGACTGGTTTTGAAGCAGAAAATACAGGTGCGTCTCACAAAATTAGAATATCATCAAAAAGTCAATTTATTTCAGTTCTTCAATACAAAAAGTGAAACTCATATATTATATAGAGTCATTACAAACTGAGTGATCTCATTATTTCAGTAAACTAGAAAAATTAACAAAAACCTGTCACGCTGTCTAATGATATGTATACAATGTCAGTAAACTATTAATACAGGAACAACACTCTATACAACAACTAGTATAGCAACATCAGCATGTAAGTATAGAATAGATTTACCTGACACGATATCTGCTGAACCCAGGGTTAATCTTGAGGACTTGATGAGCTGAAACAGGAAAGAGGTGGACCGGGATCTAACCTGACCCTAAACTGGGGTCCTAACTAATCCCTCACCTTGGAGGTACTGATAATGGTTCAGAGGTCCAAGTCACCAACCTAACCCTGTCTCCTATCAGACCCTGAACTCTGTAATCAGTCCTAAGAAGGATCCTGACTACCACCAAAGGGATATGGGATGATCTTAGCTAAATACACAGATTAGACATATGAGACAGACAGGATAACACTCGCTTGCATACACACTCAAACACCAAAGGAACATAAATGGTCTGGGAAATAAACTCTAACCAAGTTGAGCTTAGAACAACTAAGGAGCTCACAACTAAAGTCTATACAGATTCATTCCTATCTGTGGTCTGCATGAAGGTTTCACTGGCAACTCCCCAAGCAGACAACCAGGAATTTAAAGGAAACCAATCAACAAATAATCAATTGCAGCCGGGAGAAACTGCACCCGGTCCCAGCACCGAGCACAGACAGAATTAACTCCCTAGCTGCCAAACACAAAGAAACAGCAGCTCAGCTGTGAGAAGTCAAAATGTGCAACTGCGACGATCTTCGTGGCAATGCACACATGACAGTACCCCCCCTTCTACGAGGGGCCTCCGGACCCTCAGGGCCAGGCCTGCCTGGGTGAGTTCTGTGGAAGGTCCGAACCAAACGATCTGCGTTAACATCAGACGCAGGGACCCACGTCCTCTCCTCTGGACCATACCCCTTCCAATGCACCAAGTACTGAAGGGACCGGCGATTCAGACGTGAGTCAATGATCTTTGATACTTGAAATTCCAAGTTACCATTGACCAACACAGGAGGAGGAGGTAGAGGTGACGGTATGACTGGTGCCACATACCTTTTAAGTAATGACTTGTGGAACACATTATGAATTTTAAACGTAGGAGGGAGGTCCAGACGAAATGCCACAGGATTAATTATGGAACTGATCCTGTACGGCCCTATGAATCTGGGACCCAGTTTCCAGGAGGGCACTTTAAGTTTTATATTCCTGGTAGACAACCATACCAGATCGTTCACATTCAGATCTGGACCAGAAACTCTCCTACTATCAGCCATACGTTTGTAACGGTTCCCCATCGCACTCAGATTATTCAATACACCTCTCCACACAGAAGCAAGTGACGACGAGAAACGCTCCTCCTCAGGAACCCCAGAAGGGCCCCCCCCATTGAAAGTACAAAACTGAGGATGAGAACCATATGCCCCAAAAAATGGGGACTTACCAGTGGACTCGCTCCGCCTGTTGTTAAGAGCGAACTCTGCCAGAGGCAAGAAAGAAGACCAGTCCTCTTGGTTCTCTGAGACAAAACACCGGAGATATGTCTCTAAGCTCTGATTCAGACGCTCTGTCTGACCATTGGTCTGTGGATGAAAAGCCGAGAAAATGACAATTGCATCCCCCGACGTAAACAAAATGCCCTCCAAAATTTGGACACAAACTGAGACCCCCTATCTGACACCACATCAGAAGGCAACCCATGAAGTCTAACGATCTCCCTAATGAACACCTGCGCCAGAGTTTTAGCATTAGGGAGTGCAGGAAGAGCAACGAAATGTGCCATCTTACTGAACCTGTCAACAACCACCAGTATGACAGTATTCCCTGACGACGGAGGAAGGTCCGTAATGAAGTCCATAGATAAATGAGTCCATGGACGCTCCGGAAGTTTCAAGGGTAAAAGGGTCCCAGACGGACGGGTATGAGGGTTTTAGAGCGAGCACACACCCCACATGACGCGACAAAAGTTATAACATCTTTATTAGCATTAGGCCACCAAAACCGGCGAGAAAGGAGATCTAAAGTAGCCTTACTCCCTGGATGTCCTGCTAGAGCAGAATTATGATGTGCCTCAATAACCTTTTGTCTCAACAGATTTGGGACAAACAGTCTCCCTGGAGGTCCTGCAGGGGCGTCCCCCTGAGCCTCTAACACCTCCTCCTCAAGCTCAGAAAATACAGCAGACACTACCACCCCCTCCTGAAGGATAGGACTCGGGTCAACCGTTTTCCTGGCCCCTGGGAAACTGCGAGACAAGGCATCAGCCTTTACATTCTTAGACCCCGGGCGATAAGTGACGACAAAATTAAACCTGGTAAAAAACAATGACCATCGAGCTTGTCTGGAATTCAGACGCTTAGCGGATTCCAAATACAACAGGTTCTTGTGATCAGTAATAACGGTAACCGGGTGGACTGCCCCCTCCAAAAAGTGACGCCATTCTTCAAAAGCTAACTTAATGGCCAAAAGTTCCCTATTGCCGATATCATAATCCTTTCGGCGGACGACAATTTCTTAGAAAAGAAAGCGCACGGATGCCATTTACCAGGGAACGGACCCTGGGACAATATAGCACCCACCCCTACGTCAGACGCATCCACCTCCACAATGAACGGCTGAGATGCATCTGGTTGGATGAGAATGGGTGCCGAAGCAAAACATTTCTTCAAAGAGGAAAAGGCTTGGCAAGCTTTGTCCGACCATTTAGAAAAATCCGTCCCTTTTCTTGTCATGTCAGTGAGAGGTTTGACGACAGATGAGAAATTACAAATAAATTTCCGGTAGTAGTTAGCAAACCCCAAAAAACGCTGCAGAGCCTTAAGATCCCCTGGCTGATCCCATTCAAGCACTGCTCTCACCTTTTCAGGGTCCATACGGAAACCGGATGCTGACACCAAAAAACCCAAAAACTGAAGTTCCTGTACGGCAAATACACACTTCTCCAGTTTGGCGTATAATTTATTGTCTCGCAAGATCTGCAACACCTGTCTCACATGCTCCTGACGAGACACAAGATCTGGCGAGTAAATTAAAATGTCGTCCAAATATACAACCACAAACAGCCCCACAAGGTGACGAAAAATGTCATTAACAAAATGTTGGAATACTGCTGGTGCAGTAGTCAGACCAAAAGGCATGACTAGGTTCTCATAATGTCTCTCCGGCGTGTTAAACGCCGTTTTCCACTCATCCCCCTCTTTTATCCTAATCAGATTATACGCCCCCCTGAGATCCAATTTAGAAAACCATTTGGCACCAACAATTTGATTGAAGAGATCAGGAATAAGAGGGAGTGGATACGGATCTCGAACAGTAATCCGATTAAGTTCGCGGAAATCCAAGCAAGGGCGTAGGCCTCCATCTTTCTTCTTCACAAAGAAGAACCCCGCGGCTACTGGGAAGATGAAGGTCTAATATGCCCTTTGGCCAGACTTTCAGAAATATAATCTTTCATAGCCTGCCTCTCAGGACCAGAAAGATTATACAACCTAGCTTTAGGCAACTTAGCATCAGGAAGGAGATTAATAGAGCAGTCATACACACGATGAGGAGGCAACTCCTGACACCCCTCCTCAGAGAAAACATCCCCAAAATCCTCCAAAAAGGAGGCAATGTACTAGGCACGACCGCACTGATGACTGTGTTCATGCAGTTGCTTTTGCAAAACTCACCCCATTGGCTTATTTCTCTGGACTGCCAATTAATCACAGGGTTATGTTTAACCAACCAAGGAAGTCCCAACACAATGGGAGTAGGTAGACCCTCCAACACATAACAAGATAATTGTTCCCTATGTATTGCCCCTACCCGAAGGTCAATGTTATGAACCTCATGAACAAAGCTACCTTGGCCGAGAGGCCTGGCGTCAATGGAGAATATAGGGATCGGTTTGACCAATACACTCAGATGCATACCTTGAGCCTGAGCAAACTGAGCATCAACCAGATTAGCCCCGGAACCACTATCAAGAAGAACAGACAATCTCTCCACTCTCGTACCAACTACCACCTCCACTGGTACAAGGAACTGAGAAGAACTGGCGGATGAAATACATACTCCCAGGTTGTCGTCCACCACACAACCTGGGATTAACAGTTTTCCGGCGACTTTGGCTCAACAAGGCACGGGATGGACATTCTCCAACAAAATGTCCCTCTTTCCCGCAGAAAAAACATCTTCTAGTCCTGCGGCGTACCGACAATCCCCTCCTACGAAATGATGTCCCTCCCAACTGCATAGGCTCATCCGAACAGACAAGGGGAACCTCAACATAAGGGACTTTAGTGGTAGGTGGAGAAACAACAGGGAGTGGGGTTACCTCACCCCTCTCCCGAAGCCGTCTATCAGTACGGATAGCTAAGGCCATAGCAGCCTCCAGAGAAGGAGGAGACTCATACTGAGCCAAAACGTCTTTTAATTTATCAGAAAGCCCATGACAAAACTGGCTCCTAAGAGTGGGTCATTCCACTGAGTATCTGTGGCCCATCTACGAAACTCAGAAGCAAATTCCTCTGCCGGACGATCTCCCTGCTGTATCTTACGTAATTTTGTCTCAGCAAGAGAGACCCGATCTGGGTCATCATATACCAATCCCAGGGCAGTAAAAAATTGATCTACAGACAGTAGAGCCGGGGATCCCGGAGGAAGGGAAAATTCCCAGGATTGAGGGTCCCCTTGCAGAAGTGAGATAACAATTCCCACTCTCTGCTCCTCACTCCCTGATGATCGAGGCCGAAGCCGAAAATACAATTTACATGCCTCCCGGAAGGTGAAAAATTTGTCTCGCCCACCAGTGAACCTGTCCGGGAGAGCAACCTTAGGTTCAACTCTGGTTTGCTCCAGGGGAGACAAAACTTTGGACTTAATGTCCGTCAGCTCCATGGATAATCCCTGCAACTGCAGAGCCAGCTGGGCTACTGGATCCATGGTAACTGGAGATAATTTTTATGGCCAGTGAAAATGTCACGCTGTCTAATGATATGTATACAATGTCAGTAAACTATTAATACAGGAACAACACTCTATACAACAACTAGTATAGCAACATCAGCATGTAAGTATAGAATAGATTTACCTGACACGATATCTGCTGAACCCAGGGTTAATCTTGAGGACTTGATGAGCTGAAACAGGAAAGAGGTGGACCGGGATCTAACCTGACCCTAAACTGGGGTCCTAACTAATCCCTCACCTTGGAGGTACTGATAATGGTTCAGAGGTCAAGTCACCAACCTAACCCTGTCTCCTATCAGACCCTGAACTCTGTAATCAGTCCTAAGAAGGATCCTGACTACCACCAAAGGGATATGGGCTGATCTTAGCTAAATACACAGATTAGACATATAAGACAGACAGGATAACACTCGCTTGCATACACACTCAAACACCAAAGGAACATAAATGGTCTGGGAAATAAACTCTAACCAAGTTGAGCTTAGAACAACTAAGGAGCTCACAACTAAAGTCTATACAGATTCATTCCTATCTGTGGTCTGCATGAAGGTTTCACTGGCAACTCCCCAAGCAGACAACCAGGAATTTAAAGGAAACCAATCAACAAATAATAAATTGCAGCCGGGAGAAACTGCACCCGGTCCCAGCACCGAGCACAGACAGAATTAACTCCCTAGCTGCCAAACACAAAGAAACAGCAGCTCAGCTGTGAGAAGTCAAAATGTGCAACCGCGACAATCTTCGTGGCAATGCACACATGACAAAACCACCTGCAAAGGCTTCCTAAGCATTTAAAAAGGTCCCTTAGTCTGTTTCAGTAGGCTCCACAATCATGGGAAGACTGCTGACTAGTGTTGAGCATTCCGATACCGCAAGTATCGGGTATCGGCCGATATTCGCTGTATCGGAATTCCGATACTTAGTTCCGATATTTTTCATATATCGTATACCGGAATCGGAAGTTCCCATAATTCTTTGAGAGGCACTGTGATTTTAGTCAGCCAATGAGGAATCCTACGAAGTGTGGGCACATCCTGTACTGCTGCGGTCATCTTAACTAATGGCATGGCTGTGATTGGCTGCTGAAATGATGTCAGAATGCACTATAAAAGGCGCCGCCGCCATTTTAGCGTCACTGTGCTGTGAACTCAGTTATGGACAGAACGCTGCTCTGCTGACTCTGAGGGACAGTTAGAGATTGCGATTTTGTGTACTGTGCTTTAGGCAGGCTAGTTTACCAACCGCTGTGTAAAGCTTCCTTTTGCCTTGCAGTGTTGTTTTAACAGCTCTGTGCAAGGTGTGTGTGTGAGAGTGCAGGTGACGCTGCAGTTTGCTCTGCATCCACCGCTGTTTGTAGGCATCTGCACGTGTCACTCACTGACTCTTTTTTTTATTTTATTTTGTGGAATTGGTGCAGCTCCATTCAATTGAAATTAACAGTGATCTATTAGTGTGACGCGCTTCCATCCGTATACAATACATTGGTTGCAAACACTATAGAAGTACAGAAAGGAGCCTTTCACAGCTAGTGAACAGTTGTGTGCAGTGTTCACTGTAGTCTGTGAGCTTTTCATTTTTTGAGTGCAGATCACGCTCCAGTAAGTTCTTCAACCACTGCTGGTTGTAGTCTGCTGAGCGTGTGTCACTGCCTCCTCCTTGACATTTTTCTCTAATTGGTGCTGCTCCATTCTATTTTAAAAAAATCTAATCTATTAGTGTGACGCGCTTCCATCCGTATACAATACATTGGTTGCAAACACTATAGAAGTACAGAAAGGAGCCTTTCACAGCTAGTGAACAGTTGTGTGCAGTGTTCACTGTAGTCTGTGAGGTTTTCATTTTTTGAGTGCAGATCACGCTCCAGTTAGTTCTTCAACCACTGCTGGTTGTAGTCTGCTGAGCGTGTGTCACTGCCTCATCCTTGACATTTTTCTCTAATTGGTGCTGCTCCATTCTATTTAAAAAAAATCTATTCTATTAGTGTGACGCGCTTCCATCCGTATACAATACATTGGTTGCAAACACTATAGAAGTACACAAAGGGGCATTTACAGCTAGTGAACAGTTGTCTGCAGTGTTCACTGTAGTCCGTGAGCTTTTCATTTTTTGAGTGCAGATTACGCTCCAGTTAGTTCTTCAACCACTGCTGGTTGTAGTCTGCTGAGCGTGTGTCACTGCCTCCTCCTTGACATTTTTCTCTAATTGGTGCTGCTCCATTCTATTTAAAAAAAATCTAATCTATTAGTGTGACGCGCTTCCATCCGTATACAATACATTGGTTGCAAACACTAATAGAAGTACACAAAGGGGCCTTTCACAGCTACTGAACAGTTGTCTGCAGTGTTCACTGTAGTCTGTGAGATTTTCATTTTTTGAGTGCAGATTACGCTCCAGTTAGTTCTTCAACCACTGCTGGTTGTAGTCTGCTGAGCGTGTGTCACTGCCTCATCCTTGACATTTTTCTCTAATTGCTGCTGCCCATTCCCTTTTAAAAAAATCTAATCTATTAGTGTATGCGCTGCCATCCGTATACAATACATTGGTTGAAAACACTATAGAAGTACACAAAGGGGCCTTTCACAGCTACTGAACAGTTGTCTGCAGTGTTCACTTCACTGCAGTCTCTGAGGAATAACCACACTTAGGCCTGATAACTTTTCTGACTTTTTTATCAATCTACCAATATGAAGAAGGCAGGGAGTAAGGCACGTGGTCGTGGCCGTGGAGTTTCAGCAGGGAGAGGACGTGGGGATTCTGTGGCTGCTGCCGCACCCAGTGACACAGCATCCACCAGTTTTCCCCGTGAGCGTTCCTTTATGCGCACTTTTGTAGGAGGTCGGCGTACCCCCCTGCTGCGGGAAGAACAAATTGAAGCCGTTGTTGGTTGGATGGCAGCCAATGCATCGACTTCAATTGCTTCCACCTCCTCTCAGGACCACAGCACTGTTGAACAACCATCTGTCTCTTCACCGCCTGCCAAATTGCCCAGGCAGTCAGAGAGCTCTGTAAAGGAGCCAGCTGAGTCTCTGCTTCTGTTCTCAGAATCTGTTGGCTTGCAAACAGGGGCCCAGCCAAGCAGCATTCTGGAATGTGAAGAAGAGGGAGTATGCAGTGATGCGCAACAGCTGTGTCTCTCTGAATCTGAAGAGGCGGGTGAGCCAGTGCCGATGGTCAGCACACCGCAGAACGCATCTGATGATGATGAGACTCAGGTGCCAGTTTCTGTTGAGCATGGTGCTGGCCAGACCACCCAACAGCAGCAGGTGTTGGAAGAGGGTAGTGGAGATGATAGGTCCAAGACCCAACATGGAGTGAGGAACAGGAAGGTGGTGGGAGCAGCTCTGAGGAAGAGATTGCCCCAACGGTCCAAACAGTAGGGAGAGGTAGGCTGCAGACTCGGTTGCCTGTAGCCTCCAGTTTGGCACCCGTTCGTAGCAGTTCTCTTACAACAGCCAAAACGGGCGCTCCCAGGACTTGCACTGCGTGGTCCTTTTTTGACACACTTGCAGATGATATTTGCTATGTCAAATGCAAGCTGTGTAATCAAAAAGTAAAAAGAGGTAAAAGTGTCAGTAACCTTAATACCACAAATATGTGGAAACATGTGCAGACAAAGCACGTGGTTGAGTTACAAAGACACACTGGAGATGTAGACCAACCTACAGCAGCACCTACATCTTCAGCTCGTGTTGGAGCCTCTTCCTCCAGCTCACACACAGCTGGTTCGGCTTCCTCACAGGATCGCCATGGAAGAACCTCTGTCACTGTTGTCCAGAGACCCAGTGTTAGTCCACCCACAGCTGCAAGTTCCCTGTCATCCTCACACTCCCAGGCCACAAAACAGCCATCGGTAGCACAGGGATGGGATAAAAGACGGCCATACTCGGCAAACCATCCACGAGCACAGGCTCTGAATGCTGGCATTGCAAAACTCCTGTCCCTTGAAATGCTGTCATTCAGGCTGGTGGAGACTGACAGTTTCCGTAACTTATTGGCATTGGCAGTCCCACAATACAATGTGCCCAGCCGATTTTATTTCAGCAGGCAAGCCGTCCCTGGTCTGCAAAAGCATGTTGAGGGAAAAATTAAACATGCGCTACTAAACGCCGTCAGTAGCAAGGTCCACCTGACCACCGATGCGTAGACCAGTACCCATGGCCAGGGACGATACCTTTCCCTCACTGCCCATTGGGTCAATGTTGTGGAGCCGGGTACAGATCTTGCGAGTGGCGCTGTACGTGTTCTGCCAACTCCAAGGATTGCAGGAATCCAGTCTGTCCACATTGACTCCTCCTCCTACTCCAGTTCCTCAGAATCATCGCTGCAGGAGCCGTCACGTTCTACCTCCACATGGACCAGTGAACGCTTACCTGTTGCGACCGATATGAGCACAGCCGTGGCCAAACGTCAACAGGCCGCCTGAAATTAATTTCCATGGGGAATCGAAGCCACACAGCGCAGGAGGTCTGGAATGCCATCAAGCAGGAGAGCGACGTGTGGTTTTTGCCAGCGAATCTCCAGCCAGGCTTGGTAGTGTGTGACAATGGCCGAAATCTGGTGGCAGCTCTGGGCCTTGGCAACCTCACTCACATACCATGTCTGGCACATGTGCTCAACTTGGTCGTGCAGAGTTTTTTGAGGGACTATCCGGATCTTGATGCACTGCTGCACAAGGTCCGCCTAGAGTGCGCTCACTTGCGACGTTCCAGCATGGCCAGATCGCGCATTGCAGCTCTGCAACGCAGATTTCGCCTTCCTGAACATCGCATCATATGTGACGTACCCACCAGGTGGAATTCCATGTTACATATGTTGGAGCGGTTGTGTGAGCAGCAGCCAGCAGTAATGGAGTATCAGCTGCATCAGGCGCAATCAACTCGCAATAAGCGCCGTTCACACTTCACCACTACTGAGTGGGCCTCTATGAAGGACATCTGTTACGTTTTGCGTGCATTTGATGAGTCAACGCGGATGGCGAGTGCAGATGATGCACTAGTCAGCCTGACTGTCCCCCTTATCTGCCTGCTTCAAAAACACTGCAAGCACTAAGGGATGAGGTTTTGGAAGAGGTGGAGGATGAGGAGTCACAAATTCCATCTCCTTCTGGACAGTCAGCGCAACGTGGTTCCTCACAAAGGGCTGGGCAGGGCTCACTTTGTGAGGAGGATGAGGAGGAGTCAATGGAGGAGGAAGACATCGCTCCAGAGGGAGGTACACAACGCTCTAGTCAGTATGTAGAGCGAGGGTGGGGTGATGCAGAGCAGGCAGAGATGACGCCTCTTGCAGGGGACAGCGTTTCTTGGCCAGTTGGGAGTCTGCAGCACATGGTTGATTTCATGCTGCAGTGCCTGAGAAACGACAGCCGCATCGCCCACATTCTCACCACGTCTGATTATTGGGTGTACACCCTCCTAGACCCTCGCTACCGGGACAACTTACAAAACCTCATCACACCGTTGAACCGGGAGCGTAAAATGCGGGAGTACCAAGACACGCTGGTGCAATCCATAATGTTCTCCATTCCAGCCGAGAGCACTGCTGCTGCTACTGCTTTACAAAGCAGCTCTGTACGTCGAGGCAGTGGAGACAGCTCTGCAACAAGAGGGAGCACAAGCAGCGCCTCTGCACAGGGCAAGACCAGTATGTTCCAAATGTGGCGAAGTTTTGTGGCAGCGCCACAAATGTCTACACCATCCGAGAACGGCTCCAGTCAGCAGGAGGCAACGTTTCCGTAAGATGGTGACAGACTACATGTCTTTCCCTCTCAGTGTACTCCCAGATGGCTCTTCCCCATTCAAGTTTTGGGTCTCTAAGCTGGATACATGGCCAGAGCTTAGCCAGTATGCATTGGAGGTGCTGACTTGCCCTGCTGCCAGTGTATTATCGGAGCGCGTCTTTAGTGCTGCAGGTGGTGTACTAACAGACCGTTGCATGCGACTATCCTCCGATAATGTAGACCGGCTTACTTTTCTGAAAATGAACAAGGCATGGAACTCGCCTGAATTTGTCTGTCCGTTTTCAGATTAAATAACTGGTTCGCAACGTTATCCATGTCTCCTGTTATGTTCATCTTTCTACCACCTGAACTCTACTCCCTGGGCTACAACACTGCCAGTTGCTGCTCAGAAGTGTCGTGTCCACAGACCAATACACAAGCTATAGTGTTAGTGGGGTTCAGTAACGATAGCTGTTCCCCTGCTGTGTGTCCGGCAAGAAGTCTCCTGTTCCCTACACATGCACAGAAAAACCCATGTCGAACATGCTCCAAATAGGGAAGAGCCTCACCCTGAATGTTATGCTTAAAACAGGAAATTGTGAAGTTTTCCAGGCCTAGAATGATACATTTTTACAACAAATATGGACAAATAATAATTTGTCATCACAGCGCATATCTGCACATGTCTATTAGAAATGGTAACAAAAACTAAAACATAGTGTTCACTTTTTTAAATTAATGCATAAAAGTACATTTCATACTTATCAATTAATGCTTTTTAAGGAACTTTATCTGTACCTGTAAGATAATGCAGTCAATGGATGTACGAATCATAAACATCCTCATCATCATCACGAGTTATATTTATGACAGACATTATAAAATACACATACTGATGCCAACTGTAACTTCACACACCATATATGAAATGGCCAGCATCTAAACTTGGTAATAATGTGCAATAATAAATTATTACATCTACAAAGTGCATCATGCATACTGACAATAGGTAGTTATACCTGCAAGTGCTGTTGAAACAACCACAACAGATATAAATTAATAATGGTATATAGGTATCACAGTGCATAGTTACTCATGGACAGTGTCGATGTAATACTGTACCTCAATAAAGTCAGCGTCAACCATTATGCTTGTTAGTCTTGTAGATTGTTAAAGAGGGAACGTGCTTTTTTTGTTGGTCATAGGTGGAGTATTAGACAGTAAATGATTACTGCTGTCGTATTTTTGGCGTCCCTAGGGCAGAATAACGCTGCGTAAGGTCACATTTTATAGAGAGTCATCTAATAGACACACGCTACCCTACCCTACGCGTGACAGTAGAAGGTAGTGTTGACGGATAAAGCCTTGCGCAACCAGACATGCTTTTACCCTCTTCAACACTGTACAAGCAAAAAATGCATGATTGCAGCCGCAGACTTTATTGACGTACAGTATAACATCGCCATTACCCATCAGAGGCTGTCCACTGTCTGATACAGACATAGAATATACCTTTGCTATCCGTAGCCTTTGTTTCACCTACACTTGCAGGCACACACTTAAATTGTGACAATGCATAATGTTTTTTTAAATGTTTATTTTTTATCGTACATTATTGCGTCATCACATTGATGAGTCCATGCTGGACATGTCATACATGCTGTACAAAGTAACGATTTTATTAACTTAAATAATTGAAATGTCTGTGACTGTCACATACAAATTGCAATGATGATGATGAGTGACTATTACAAAATCCATTGTCTTCACTATGTTATGGTTTAACATAGCGTTCCTTAAGCATTATTCATAAATACAAAAATGGACTTTTATTCTTAAATTTACAACACTATATTTTGTAAACTAATTTTTGGGTGGTGTGTTCCATTTCTTGTTGCCATGTGCATATATGCGTTTATATTTGCAGGGTCTTTATTTTTATTCTTGAAATTAGGAAAGATGTGTATCTTCGTACAGTGTTAGCCAGTAGATAGAAAAATATTTAGACTTGAGAGTCCTCAGTGGTTGATACCTTTTAATGGATAACTGAAAAGATGGTAACAAATTACAAGCTTTCGAGGCTACTCACTTCTCTTCATCAGGCAAAGACTAAAACAAAAAATTAAGAATCACATATTTCTATACACAACAGGGCACAGGAATAGTGCAATAGGTAAGACAAGTGACGTGCAGCTGAACTGTCATTATGCCAGAGGGATGAATATAAATATTGGAACAGTTCCTAGATAAGGATATGCAAATTGCCTCTTCAAACAAAGAGGACTTGTACTCTATAGCGCCACCTATTGGAAGTAGCGATCCTACAAGTCACAATCAACCCTTTAACGAGTCTTGTAATAAGACTTAGGATAAAAGCCAAATCAGAATCTCCATTTGCAGACACGGTGTTTCGGACTGTTGGTCCTCGTCAGTGCAAAGTAGGAGAGATCTGATTTGGCTAGATGAGAGGCTCTGTACTGGGGTCTGGGGGTAAGGTTTCTCCTTGTGGAGAGTGACATACCAGCTCTGGCGTGTCGACGTAAGGAGGCTTATTCGCCGTGCAATGCTCCTCTGGGAAATTTTAATATGCAAATTGCCTCTTCAAACAAAGAGGACTTGTACTCTATAGCGCCACCTATTGGAAGTAGCGATCCTACAAGTCACAATCAACCCTTTAACGAGTCTTGTAATATGACTTAGGATAAAAGCCAAATCAGAATCTCCATTTGCAGACACGGTGTTTCGGACTGTTGGTCCTCGTCAGTGCAAAGTAGGAGAGATCTGATTTGGCTAGATGAGAGGCTCTGGACTGGGGTCTGGGGGTAAGGTTTCTCCTTGTGGAGAGTGACATACCAGCTCTGGCGTGTCGAGGTAAGGAGGCTTATTCGCCGTGCAATGCTCCTCTGGGAAATTTTAATATGCAAATTGCCTCTTCAAACAAAAGGACTTGTACTCTATAGCGCCACCTATTGGAAGTAGCGATCCTACAAGTCACAATCAACCCTTTAACGAGTCTTGTAATATGACTTAGGATAAAAGCCAAATCAGAATCTCCATTTGCAGACACGGTGTTTCGGACTGTTGGTCCTCGTCAGTGCAAAGTAGGAGAGATCTGATTTGACTAGATGAGAGGCTCTGGACTGGGGTCTGGGGGTAAGGTTTCTCCTTGTGGAGAGTGACATACCAGCTCTGGCGTGTCGAGGTAAGGAGGCTTATTCGCCGTGCAATGCTCCTCTGGGAAATTTTAATATGCAAATTGCCTCTTCAAACAAAGAGGACTTGTACTCTATAGCGCCACCTATTGGAAGTAGCGATCCTACAAGTCACAATCAACCCTTTAACGAGTCTTGTAATATGACTTAGGATAAAAGCCAAATCAGAATCTCCATTTGCAGACACGGTGTTTCGGACTGTTGGTCCTCGTCAGTGCAGGAGAGATCTGATTTGGCTAGATGAGAGGCTCTGGACTGGGGTCTGGGGGTAAGGTTTCTCCTTGTGGAGAGTGACATACCAGCTCTGGCGTGTCGAGGTAAGGAGGCTTATTCGCCGTGCAATGCTCCGTGCAATGCTCCTCTAGATAAGGATAGAAAGTTTTATTGCCCTCTGATTGTGGTCTGGTTTTGTGTTTTCATGCCCCTGGAAGGGCAGAGACGCAGATTCCTTAATTGATATAGAATGACATGAATCCGTGTGATCTATTCATTCCAGCACTAAGAGTGTCAAAGGTCATGATGAGCTTATATTCCAAAACCTTTCTATCTTTCTCAGATTTGAAGTTATATTTTAATACCAAAATATTTAGACTTGAGAGTCCTCAGTGGGACTATATTTTAATACCAGTAATTCCATATCCATCTTGCTATGACCGGGCATACCAAAGTTTTTTGCCACAGGTAAATCCATTATTTTTTCTCTTATTGTGTGGCGATGATAATTCATCCTTGTTCTCAGTTTTTGGCCGGTCTCCCCCACATACAGACCCCCATTTGGACATATAATTAGGTACACCACATTAGATGTGATGCAGCTGAAAGTAGCTGGGATCTTGTAGTCGTGATGGGAGTTGGGGATCTTTATCTTGTCCGTGGTCATTATAGATGCACAGCTTTTACATTTCTTCTCGTTGCAAGGAAAGGTTCCTGCAGCTGTTGGGGAGGACAGGGAGCTTCTGACAATGATGCTTCTTAGATTTGGGGGCTGCCTAAAACACAGTAGTGGGGGGTCTGGAAATATGGATTGTAATATCGGGCATCTTTTTGTAGTAAAGGTTGTAGTTTCCGTGTAGCTCCCCTTAGCACCTCCAGATTTGGATTGTAGGTGACCACTAGAGGCACCCGGTTATTTTCTTCTTTACCTTTGTAATGTAGCAGGTGATTCCTTGATATTCTGTTGGCTCTTGAAATTTGGTTTTCAATTGTTCTTGGATGGTATCCCTGGTTCAAAAAAGTCTTTCTGAGGCGACCCCCCACTACTGTGTTTTAGGCAGCCCCCAAATCTAAGAAGCATCATTGTCGGAAGCTCCCTGTCCTCCCCAACAGCTGCAGGAACCTTTCCTTGCAACAAGAAGAAATGTAAAACCTGTGCATCTATAATGACCACGGACAAGATAAAGATCCCCTACTCCCATCAGGACTACAAGATCAAAGGTACTTTCAGCTGCATCACATCTAATGTGGTGTACCTAATTATATGTACAAAATGTCCAACTGGGGGTCTGTATGTGGGGGAGACCGGCCAAAAACTGAGAACAAGGATGAATTATCATCGCCACACAATAAGAGAAAAAATAATGGATTTACCTGTGGCAAAACACTTTTGTATGCCCGGTCATAGCATGATGGATATAGAATTACTGGTATTAAAATATAACTTCAAATCTGAGAAAGATAGAAAGGTTTGGGAATATAATCTCATGATGACCTTTGACACTCTTAGTGCTGGAATGAATAGATCACTCGGATTCATGTCATTCTATATCAATTAAGGAATCTGCGTCTCTGACCTTCTAGGGGCATCAAAACAGAACACCAGACCCCAATCAGAGGGCAATAAAACTTTCTCTCCTTATCTATGAACTGTTCCAATATTTATGATCATCCCTCTGCCATAATGACAGTTCTGCTTCACGTCACTTGTCTTACCTATTGCACTATTCCTGTGTCCTGTTGTGTGTAGAAATATGTGATTCTTCATTTTTTGTTTTAGTCTTAGCCTGATGAAGAGACCTGAGTAGTCTCGAAAGCTTGCAATTTGTTACCATCTTTTCAGTTAGCCATTAAACGGTATCAACCACTGAGGACTCTCAAGTATAAATATTTTTCTATTCTTGGAATTTAAATTCATCATTTTATTGTCCTAGTAAAACTTCATTTATTCTTGTTTAAAGTACATACATTTGCAATGGCCACGTAACAAGGCAATAACTCAATTTTTATTTCAAAACCCTCCTTGACCCTGGGCTTCAACACCACCAGTTGCTGCTCAGAAGTGTTAGATGCACAGATGAAAACAATCGCTGATGTGTTTGTGGGGTTCAGTAACGCCTGCTGTTCCCCTGCTGTGTGTCTGGCAAAAATTACTGCTGCTAACTACAAATTCAACTTCAAACATCTCATACTAGGCCTCTGCCTACACCCTCCTTGACCCTGGGCTTCAACACCGCCAGTTGCTGCTCAGAAGTGTTAGATGCACAGATGAAAACAATCGCTGATGTGTTTGTGGGGTTCAGTAACGCCTGCTGTTCCCCTGCTGTGTGTCTGGCAAAAATTACTGCTGCTAACTACAAATTCAACTTCAAACATCTCATACTAGGCCTCTGCCTACACGCTCCTTGACCCTGGGCTTCAACACCGCCAGTTGCTGCTCAGAAGTGTTAGATGCACAGATGAAAACAATCGCTGATGTGTTTGTGGGGTTCAGTAACGCCTGCTGTTCCCCTGCTGTGTGTCTGGCAAAAATTACTGCTGCTAACTACAAATTCAACTTCAAACATCTCATACTAGGCCTCTGCCTACACCCTCCTTGACCCTGGGCTTCAACACCGCCAGTTGCTGCTCAGAAGTGTTAGATGCACAGATGAAAACAATCGCTGATGTGTTTGTGGGGTTCAGTAACGCCTGCTGTTCCCCTGCTGTGTGTCTGGCAAAAATTACTGCTGCTAACTACAAATTCAACTTCAAACATCTCATACTAGGCCTCTGCCTACACGCTCCTTGACCCTGGGCTTCAACACCGCCAGTTGCTGCTCAGAAGTGTTAGATGCACAGATGAAAACAATCGCTGATGTGTTTGTGGGGTTCAGTAACGCCTGCTGTTCCCCTGCTGTGTGTCTGGCAAAAATTACTGCTGCTAACTACAAATTCAACTTCAAACATCTCATACTAGGCCTCTGCCTACACCCTCCTTGACCCTGGGCTTCAACACCGCCAGTTGCTGCTCAGAAGTGTTAGATGCACAGATGAAAACAATCGCTGATGTGTTTGTGGGGTTCAGTAACGCCTGCTGTTCCCTGCTGTGTGTCTGGCAAAAATTACTGCTGCTAACTACAAATTCAACTTCAAACATCTCATACTAGGCCTCTGCCTACACCCTCCTTGACCCTGGGCTTCAACACCACCAGTTGCTGCTCAGAAGTGTTAGATGCACAGATGAAAACAATCGCTGATGTGTTTGTGGGGTTCAGTAATGCCTGCTGTTCCCCTGCTGTGTGTCTGGCAAAAATTACTGCTGCTAACTACAAATTCAACTTCAAACATCTCATACTAGGCCTCTGCCTACACCCTCCTTGACCCTGGGCTTCAACACCACCAGTTGCTGCTCAGAAGTGTTAGATGCACAGATGAAAACAATCGCTGATGTGTTTGTGGGGTTCAGTAACGCCTGCTGTTCCCCTGCTGTGTGTCCGGCAAAAATTACTGCTAGCTACCTACACATGGTGAAAAAAACATGACATGTCAAAGTGTCTAGTGCTACACATAGATATGAGGCTACACCCTGATTTCTAAGCTGTAAACAATTGAAACGTCAGCTTTAAAACCATAAAATGATTAGTCTTTGTCACAAATCTGTAACAAAATAATTGTGACATATTATTTCAGATATGCACATGTTGAAAACAAATGATAACACAAAAGCCTAGTTATGCTATAGGATACTGATGGTCAACCTTGTCACTCCATAGCTTAGACAAATCCAACTCACATCATGACTCAAATGCTGCAATGTTGGAAGTGCATAATGTGGGTTGAACTTTGACAACAGCTGCAGTGCGAAGGTTAGACTTCAGTGTTCTTGGCTTTTAAATAAAAGCATACAAGTAAATATAATAATCCAATGTTGATTAAGGGACGTGATGTACACCTGTAATATTGTGCAAACAATGCATGTAGGAATAGTCCTTTTCAACATTACTTATATTTGTGTCATTTTAAAAAATACATATTTAATTAGAAAGTTAACAGCCCATATCATAAAGGTCCTTCATGTAAACATGATAATCGCTAACAAAAATCAGGCATTACCTTGTTAAAGTCAATAGTGCATAGTCACAATAGCAAAAAATATACCTGTAAGTGGTGCTGAAAGAACGACAACTGATAGAATAGGTGAATGATATCTATTTATCAGACTGAATATGGACACCTGTACAATGTCGATATAATACTGTACCTTAACAAAACAGCTGTGTCACATCTCACACGCGTTTTTCTTGTAGCTTGTTATGTAATAGGGCACATGCGTGTATGTTTCATCATAGGTGCATAGGTTTACTGAGTAAAGCAGTCATGACAACGCCTTTGTGTTGTCGGTACGCTTGCGATGATGAACGATGCGCACCGTGAATGTTAGTCTGCGTCATAAGACGCACAGACACTCCAATACCCAACGCGTCACAGCAGGAAGCCAGTCTGTGCGTCCAAACAAAGGCGCAAGCATACATGCACGTACCCTTTTATAAAGCTATATAAAAAAAAGGATGTAGTAGTAACGCACACTTTATTGAGGTACAGTATTACATCGCCATTCACCATCTGTGGCTATGTAGTCTCATCTATATATACCTTATCTATCCGTTGTCATGCTTGCAAGTCCACAGTCAGGCATAAATAGCTGTTTTCACTATGCACTATGCACTTTTTAAAGGTTTTGTTTGTTAATATAAATGATTGGCACATATTATCAGTATTACATGATGGAAATTTTAGATATTTTTAAAAACTTTTTAGTGATATTATTCAGCAAATGTAAAGTTTTATGAATGTCACAGATAACTTGTAATGCTGATTATGTTTTTAAGTCAGCCATTCATTGTCTATACAATAAAAATGGTGTACATACTGTTACTTATCCATCATTAATGGATTCTGATATGTACTTGTATGCTTTTATTTAAAACCGTATAGCAGATTATTTAACCTATTTTTATTGTGGTTTGCATTGCTTTTCAACATGTTAATGTATGCGTTTATTTTTGTCAATTATTAATTTACATATATTTTTTAAAGTAAAATCATCATCTTATGGTACTAAAGGTTATATTTCTCTTGTTTGGAGTATAGACATTTTTAATTGACACGTAACAAGGAAAATACTTGATCTAGTATTTAAACATCCTCCTTGACCCTGGGCTCCAACACCGCCAGTTGTTGCTCGGAAGTGCTGTTAGCACAGTCAACACTTGCTCCTGTGTTACTGGGGTTCAGTAATGTCAGCTGTTCCCCTGCTGTGTGAACGGCAAAAAGTCCTGCTGCCTCCACCCTGTTCTCTTCTCATCCCTGGGCTACAACACCACCAGTTGTTGCTCGGAAGTGCTTGTTAGCACAGTCAACACTTGCTCCTGTGTTACTGGGGTTCAGTAATGTCAGCTGTTCCCCTGCTGTGTGAACGGCAAAAAGTCCTGCTGCCTCCACCCTGTTCTCTTCTCATCCCTGGGCTACAACACCGCCAGTTGTTGCTCGGAAGTGCTGTTAGCACATTCAACACTTGCTCCTGTGTTACTGGGGTTCAGTAATGTCAGCTGTTCCCTGCTGTGTGAACGGCAAAAAGTCCTGCTGCCTCCACCCTGTTCTCTTCTCATCCCTGGGCTCCAACACCACCAGTTGTTGCTCGGAAGTGCTTGTTAGCACAGTCAACACTTGCTCCTGTGTTACTGGGGTTCAGTAATGTCAGCTGTTCCCCTGCTGTGTGAACGGCAAAAAGTCCTGCTGCCTCCACCCTGTTCTCTTCTCATCCCTGGGCTACAACACCACCAGTTGTTGCTCGGAAGTGCTTGTTAGCACAGTCAACACTTGCTCCTGTGTTACTGGGGTTCAGTAATGTCAGCTGTTCCCCTGCTGTGTGAACGGCAAAAAGTCCTGCTGCCTCCACCCTGTTCTCTTCTCATCCCTGGGCTCCAACACCGACAGTTATTGCTCGGAAGTGTCATTGGCACGGGTACTCACTCCTGCCCAGACTGGTTACAGCACGCCATCTGTTTCCTGTCAGTGTAAACGTCACTTAGCCTCCAATAAGTTGTCCTGTCGTGTTGCGGTCGGGTTAGCCGACTCTATGGTGCCTGGAGTTTAGGTGCTTCCTATGTGTGCTGCGGGATATGCAAATAAAGGCTGTTTCCGTTGTGACAATAGGACAATCACCCACTGTAGTACTGTGGGATTCGGTAACTACGGCCGGCTCGCGGCCTGTCAACTTAAATTTCCATGGGTACCTTCTGCTACCCATCCGGGTTCCAGTACCGTCAGCTGGTTCTCCGCAGTGCCTTTGGCCTAGGTGCCTCCATCTCGGTATCCGAGTTCCAGCAACGTCTGCTGGTCCTTGGTAGTGCTTTGGAGCACAGGTACCTCCTGCTTAGTAACCGTGTCCCAGTAACGTCAGCTGGTCCTCGGTTGTGCCATTGGCTCTTTTCCTTCTGCTGCCTCTCCGGGTTCCAGCACAGTCAGCTGGTCCTCGTTATTTGCATTGGCTCTTGTACCTTCTGCTACCCGTCCGGGTTCCAGTACCGTCAACTGGTTCTCCGCAGTGCCTTTGGCCTAGGTGCCTCCATCTCGGTATCCGAGTTCCAGCAACGTCTGCTGGTCCTTGGTAGTGCTTTGGAGCACAGGTACCTCCTGCTTAGTAACCGTGTCCCAGTAACGTCAGCTGGTCCTCGGTTGTGCCATTGGCTCTTTTCCTTCTGCTGCCCCTCCGGGTTCCAGCACAGTCAGCTGGTCCTCGTTACTTGCATTGGCTCTTGTACCTTCTGCTACCCGTCCGGGTTCCAGTACCGTCAACTGGCTCTCCGCAGTGCCTTTGGCCTAGGTGCCTCCATCTTGGTATCCGAGTTCCAGCAACGTCTGCTGGTCCTTGGTAGTGCTTTGGAGCACAGGTACCTCCTGCTTAGTAACCGTGTCCCAGTAACGTCAGCTGGTCCTCGGTTGTGCCATTGGCTCTTTTCCTTCTGCTGCCCCTCCGGGTTCCAGCACAGTCAGCTGGTCCTCGTTACTTGCATTGGCTCTTGTACCTTCTGCTACCCGTCCGGGTTCCAGTACCGTCAACTGGTTTCCGCAGTGCCTTTGGCCTAGGTGCCTCCATCTCGGTATCCGAGATCCAGCAACGTCTGCTGGTCCTTGGTAGTGCTTTGGAGCACAGGTACCTCCTGCTTAGTAACCGTGTCCAGTAACGTCAGCTGGTCCTCGGTTGTGCCATTGGCTCTTTTCCTTCTGCTGCCCCTCCGGGTTCCAGCACAGTCAGCTGGTCCTCGTTACTTCCATTGTCTCTTGTACCATCTGATACCCGTCCGGGTTCCAGTAACGTCAGCTGGTTCTCGGAAGTTAGTCAGCCTTCTTGTACCTTCAGCTACATTTACAAATTGAAGATTTTTTAAATGTTTTTTTGGGTAATCACTCTGGATCTCCAACAATGAAGACGACGACCCTGATGACCACACCGAAGAAGATGACGACCACAAGGACGACGAGCATCAAGCCAACCAGCCTGAACACCATCACAAAGAAGAAATAAAAGATTACCCAGAAGAACATCACCAACAGGACAAAGAAAGTTAAGACAAACTACAAGATACAGAAAAAGAGACAGAAGAACAATAAGCAGAAGATCAAAAAGCAGAAGAACATTAAGTATAAGACCAAAATGAAGAGCAAAATATATGCTCTAAATTATAAGCAGAAGAAGACTAAGCAGTGTATGGGGGTGAGTCCGTTCCTCCTCGTGGTGCCCCTGGAAAATGCCTGCTGCTGCAAGCTAAACTGAACACGGACAAATACTGTTGTAATTTAAATCTTTTGTGACAGCAAGAACGGAAGGATGAAAAATTCATACTTTGACAGATTACAAGTACAGGAATCTCTGTCACAAATAAGAATATGATGAAGAAGATGAAGTACAATATGAAGAAGAATAATAGTTTAATAAGAAGAATATGAGTAATGTTAACAAAAAGATGAATAGCAAGAAGTTTAAGAAGAAGATAAAGAAGGTGAAGATGAAGAATAATTTGATGAAAAAGATGATGCTGCTGAAGATTATGAAGGAGAAAGTGTGTCAAAAGTTAAAAAGGTGAAGAGCATGGAAGTTGTGAAATATACATATTTGCCAAAATAGAAAAAACGTTAACAACATTGTCAATTTCTTCGTCAATCCGAACATCTTTAAAAAAAAAAAATATTTATGCTATTCCATTTGATTGGGTTAAACATCTATGCCTTTAATGTCTCCTCAACCTTCCCCAATACATTGTACATTACTCTTTGTTGTTTTCCTTCATGTACAATTAACCAGCAAGGCAAGAATGGGGTTTTTTTAATTCCGATATTTTGTTCCCATAGACTTACATTGGATTTCCGGTATCGGTATCGGTATTGCCAATATTTTTTGGGTATCGGCGATACCATTCCGATTCCGATACTTTTGGATATCGGAAAGTATCGCTCAACTCTACTGCTGACTTGATAGATGTCCAGAAGGCAGTCATTCACACACTCCACAAGAAAAGAATATTTTGCATTTCATTTGGAAATCAAGGTCCCAGAGTCTGGAGGAAGAGTGGAGAGGCACACATTCCAAGCTGCTTGAGGTCTAGTGTGAAGTTTCCACAATCAGTGATGGTTTTGTGAGCCATGTCATCTACTAGTGTTGGTACACTGTGTTTAATCAAGACCAAAGTCAGTACAGTCATCTACCAGAAAATTTTAGAGCACTTCTTGCTTCCCTCTGCTGACAAGCTTTTTGGAGACGGAAATTTCATTCTCAAGCAGGACTTGGTACCTGTCCACACTGCCAAAAGTACCAATATCTGATTTTAAAGCAACAGTATCTCTGGGCTTGATTGAGCAGGAAACTCGCCTAACCTTGACCCTCTTGAGAATCTATGGGGTATTGTCAAGAGGAAGATGAGAGACACCAGACCTAACAATGCAGACGAGCTGAAGGCTGCTATCAAAGCAACCTGGGCTTCCATAACACCTCAGCAATGCCACAGGCTGATCACCGCCATGCTGCACCGCATTGATGCAATAATTGATACAAAAGGAGCCCCGACCAATTATTGAGTGCATTTACTGCACATACATTTCAGTAGGCCAACATTTTGGATTATAAAATAATTTTCAAGCTGGTGTTATAAAGAATTCTAATTTACTGAGATAATGACTTTTTGGTTTTCATTGGCTGTAAGCCATAATCATCAACATTAACAGAAATAAACTCTTGAAATAGATCACTCTGTTTGTAATGACTCTATATATGAGTTTCACTTTTTGCATTGAAAAACTGAAATATATTAACTTTTTGATGATATTCTAATTTTGTGAAAAGCACCTGTATATCCAAAATCAGATATTGCTAAAATGGAATACCATTTGAAACTCAAACAAAAAAACCCCATAAAACTCTGGTAGTATAGCTGATGGGAATTTAAGTACCTGCTGAATTATTGACATATAAGCAGTGGCATGTAAAAGTTTGGGCACCCTTGGTCAAAATTACTGTTATTGTGAACAGTTAAGCAAGTTAAAGATGAAATGATCTCTAAAAGGACTAAAATTGAAGATCACATTTCCTTTCTATATTAGACAAAAAAAGTTATTGTCATTTTTTTTCATTTTGAAAATTACAAAAAGGAAGATGGTCCTATGCAAAAGTTGGGGCATCCTTGAAGATTTGTCAACTTCAATAACTTTGACCAAGGTCTCAAACCTTAATTATCCTGTTACGGTTATGACTTGTTTACTGTCATCGTTAGGAAAGACCAGATGATGCAAATTTCCCAGCTTTCTGAAACCCAGCCTCCTCTTACCTTGTGTCAAAAAATAGAGGCCATAGGTTATTCTAAGCAGCTGCTTAGCACTCTAAAAAGGAAAATGGTGATGCCCACAACCCTGGAGAAGGTTATAAGAAGATAGCAAAGTGTTTTCAAGTTGCCCTTTCCTCAGTTCAAAATGTAATTAAGAGATGGCAGTTAACTGGAACAGTGGAGGTCAAGATAAGGTCTGGAAGACCAAGCACAATTTCAGTGAGAACTGCTTGTAGGATTGCTAGAGAGGCAAATCAGAACCACTGCTTGATTGGAAAAGACCTTCAGAAAAAATTAGCAGACTCTGGAGTTGTTGCACATTGTTCTACTAGTAGTTCAGAGATACCTGCACAAATATTTTCTCCATGGAACAGTCATCAGAAAACCTCTCCTGAGTAGTGTTGAGCGATACGATACTGCAAATATCGGATATCGGCCGATATTAGCTGTATTGGCCTTTCGATTCCGAATACCGATATTTTCGTCATATCGAATACCGGAATCGGATTTGTCACTGTCACTGTGAGTGTCCGTCGGTCGGGTCTGTCAGGAGTCAGCGGCACTTACCTGGCAGAAGATCTCCGGCGGTCACGTCCTGGACTGCTTGATGGCCGCCATTATCTTCTCCCTGGCGGTCACATGCAGTTTTTTCGCGATAACTGCAGTGACTGCTGGGTAATCCCGGCCGTAAAGCAGTCAGTCCGATGACGTCACCGCCGGGGAAGCAGGTAATCAGCTGTGCTGCGCCGGGATGACAGGCTCTGCCTGTCATTCTGATGTAGCAGAGCTGGATCGTCGTGGGACACTCGTTACTATGGACTGCGTCGGACAGGTGGTATACTGCTGTTTTTTTTTTTCATTTTTTTACAGGAGATCGATGGCGTCACAGGATGAGACTGTAATAAAAGTAATGAAAACTGTGCTGTTTTTTTTATTAAATTAAAAAACTTTTATATGAACATTCACCCGTCCGGGTACATCAACAATTTAACTATTTACATACAGGGACCCTGTCCGGGTTATTTATAATTCTTTGGCAGGGGTGTTCCAGGTACCACCTGGTACTCTTCTGATGCTTGCAAAACATCCGAGACACCAAGGACCACCAGGACCTGATGACGTCGTGT
Source organism: Oophaga sylvatica (assembly GCA_033576555.1). Lineage (NCBI taxonomy): Eukaryota > Metazoa > Chordata > Amphibia > Anura > Dendrobatidae > Oophaga > Oophaga sylvatica. The sequence continues at coordinate 148,173,146 of JARQOD010000005.1, read as the reverse complement.
GGCCTGTACAGTCAAGTCGTGACCCGCTATCTGTGTCTGTGTGGCCACCTCTTTCATCTCCCTCCGGGTCTGGAGCCCTATGTCCCGGACTGAACGAACCCCAGGGGGCCTAACAGGTGCCGGGTACGGGCCAGCTATAGTTATCATGTCCATAGCTGGGGCTGCTGAGGAGACCACTGAGGGAGGCTGGGGAGATTTACGGCGTGGGGTGGGCACTTGTGCAGAGGCCTGGATGTGGGAGGCTGAAGGCTCCGAGGGTCTCACAGGTTCCTGACACTCTGGGGAGTAGGGGTCGCACCTGGTAACATTTAGGGCGTACCATCCATTGTAACCCCAGTGTCGGGTGTAAGTCACCAAGTCTCCTGGCAACAGGTCCCTCCCCGGGTGTCCTTCTGGGAGGTGAGTCTCCACGTCCCGCCGGGTCACAAAGACTTCTAAATAAAGTCCAGGCTCCTGGATGAAGCCCCAACCACCTTTCAATTTAAAGCTCCGTACTGCACCCTTACGCCACGGCTCCCTCAGGGTACCTTTATCTTTTCTCATCCGGTCCTTATCTGCCCGGTCCTTCTCGATGTGACGTTGGCGAAGCTTCTGGGATTCGCGCTGCTCCCTTTGTCGCTCTGCTTCCTTCTCCCAACGTCTCCACTCTTCCTCCTGACGCCGGTTGTAATTCTCCTCCAGCATCTCCATGTCTCCACCATCAAACTGCAGCTTACGATGTCCGGTTTGCGACAGCTCTCCTGGCGCCCCCCAGTCCTGGCGGCGCTCACCTGCGGAGGAAGCAGCCGGCTCTGGAACAGATGACAGTCGGGGCTCCGGTACAGACAGGTAGACCTCTGGTGCCTGCGCGGCCTCCTCCATGAGGACGGGTGTTGCTTCTTCTGTCTCAGCGACGGGGGCAGACAGCGGGATCTGGGGTGCTGCCGGTGCAGAGTTTTTTGCAGGAACGGGTGCCTCCACTGCGACAACGTCAACCGGATCACATTGCAAGGGCTGGGATGCCCGCACGGACTCCTCTACTAGAGCGGGTGCCTCACCTTCCGGTACAGACACTTCAGGTAAGAGGGATTGGCGCCGCTCCAAGTTTAGTTTTAGGGCACGCCAGCTGGCTTCCATCCTGGCGACCTCCTCCCGGTGCCGGGCCAGGCCTCTTAGGGTATCCTCTGCTTCTTGCAGCGTAGGAGGGTTTCCAGGACGGGTGCCCAACGGTGGTTCCGTGGCGATCGGGTCGCTTCCGTGGGGGGAGAGCTCTGACTGCTCCATCCCTTCACACTTCTGCTCGTGTCCATTAGCCATCTCTGCCAAGTCACATGTGTCATTAGCATCTGGAGAAGGCCCCTCTTTTGTAGTGAGGCGGGACCTTCGTGTTAGTTTCCGCACACTGAGGAGGATGAGGAGGCGGAACTGAAGAGCTGTGGGGCACGATCTTACATTGCAGTACCATTTAGAGTGGTCGGCCATCGTTTTCACGCCACTGAGTGAGTGTACACCCACGAAGAGCACGCCCTTCTTCTTCACCAGTTCCTCGTCGTGACGCAGATATGGCGGAAAAATGGCAAATACATTCTCTGATGATTTTAGCAATTCTCAAGCACAAAACCAGTTCAATTCAGGCACACAGGACTCGCTTATAGCGAGCTACAGAATCCTGTTCTTGATGCCCAAGTTGAGTCGCACAGAGCCAGAGGTTTTGGGGTTACTCGGCACCGAGCCCGTCGACTTCTATGGGGTATGTCACGGCTTTACCCGGCAATTGAATCAGAGTCTATTTTACTATGTAGAAGTGTATAAACTATAAATATATGTATATATATATGTCACAATGACATGTATATATATATATATATATATATATGTATTCTATGTGTGTATATTTTGTGTTTACAACGAAAGAAAGGGTTTTTTTTGTTGCGATTTTTTGTTCCCATAAACTTACATTGAACTTCCGGTATCGGAATCGGATATCGACGATATTTAGTGATATCGGCGATACCATTTCGATACGATATTTTTAGATATCGAGCAGTATCGCTCAACACTACTCCTGAGTCCTCACCATAAAATTCAGCATCAGAAGTATGAAAAGAGCATCTAAACAATCCTGATGCAGTTTGGAAATAAGTCCTGTTGATCATTGACTTTAAAATAGAACTATTTGGCCACACTGATCAAATGTATGTGTGGAGAAAAAAGGGCACAGAATTTCAGGAAAATAAAATGTTGCCAATCATTAAGCATGGGGGTGGATCAATCATACTTACTGTTGTGTTGCATGAATTGTAATAATTTACGATTATAAGATGATTAGAGAGTTTCTATGTTTGTAATTACCTTATTTATAGAAGTCTGTATAGAGTTCACATTAGGATGCTAACTATGTAAAACCTGGATGTGTTGGTTTTTTGATAAGGCAGAAACTGCTTTCTGCTCTGACTAATAAATAATGTCCCTGATTAGAGACTCACCTTATTTAGCTCAGAACTACGGTATTTTAAAAGGGTATTTTAAAAAAATTATAAAAAGATAAAACAATCCCTTTGAAGAGCATGTGTCAGTGGACAGCCTCATCATTCTATAAAAATACCTTACCAAACAAAAGATAAGAGCTCTACCCCCCAAAAAAACAAACCCCTGTATCATCCAATTAAATGCTAGATACTTTTACAAAAAGGCTTAAAAAGAGAAGAAGGGCCAATTTGGTCTCAACAAACATTGGCGTAAATGATGGCATGTTGCCTAAATTATATTATGCCACGAAAGTTAACACATGCACAAGCGGCTTTAAACATATTAGGAGGCACATGCCACTTAAGGCAGATCTATCACCAGATTTCACAATGCAAACTATGTACATTATTAAATATAGTTTTTAGATCTGATGAGGCTGGTGTGCTTACAACTGAAAAACTACTGTATGTCAGAATGGGACATACATTAGGATAAACATTTTTGGAGTGCAGTTTTAAAATGAAATAGCTTATGAATTCAGGTGTAATAAGTTTAATTTTACCAAGCCTGACTGACAGCTGCAGCTTGTACTGAGCAATGTGAGATTTCAGCAGTAGAAGGGAGGAGAGACACTGATGAGCTGTCAATCGTATTAGGAGGGTGAAGACTCGTCAGTCATTCTGACTTGGATTATCTAAGTAAATACAGCATCCTCATCAGGTCTAAGAGATCTATTTTGTAATGTGTGCAATCTTTAATGTGAAATCTGGTACAGATCTGCTTTAATAAATTTGGTATAGGAAAGATGTGTATCTTCGTACCGTGTTAGCCAGTAGATAGAAAAATATTTAGACTTGAGAGTCCTCAGTGGTTGATACCTTTTAATGGCTAACTGAAAAGATGGTAACAAATTGCAAGCTTTCGAGACTACTCCGGTCTCTTCATCAGGCAAAGACTAAAACAAAAACTGAAGAATCACATATATATATATACACAAGAGGACATATATATATATATGTGTATATATATATATATGTGATTCTTCAGTTTTTGTTTTAGTCTTTGCCTGATGAAGAGACCGGAGTAGTCTCGAAAGCTTGCAATTTTGTTACCATCTTTTCAGTTAGCCAAAAGGTATCAACCACTGAGGACTCTCAAGTCTAAATATTTTAATAAATTTGGTACTTTTCACGAGAAGAGGCTTCTTTTTTTAACTGCTTTATGAAACTTTATATGGTAAATTGCCCCATTAGTCTTGTTGCACAAATCATTCCTGAATAATTTTGGCAGTGTGCCACATAATCCTGTTAAAGAAAGTAGCTGCCAATAGGGAATACCCTAGAAATGAAAGAGTACACCTAGTCTGCAACAATGTTTGGTAGGTGGTATGTGACAAAGAAAAATCAACATGAGTTTCAGGACCCATGCTTCCTAACAGCGCATTTCCCAAAACACCACATTGCTGATACTGGCTTGTATTCTACCCCTGGTTCATCCTAGTACCTTCTCTAGCCCATGTTAGAGACATACTTTCATAAAAAAACACTTTCCATTGCTCCATAGTCCAGTTCTGACTTTAACAATTATACGCAAGAGTTGGCGTAGGCACACTGACTGGCCTGTCTCTACTTTGGATCTTTTTTGCTCATTTCTGACAATTGCATACCGGGAAGATCTCTCAAGATCTACCAATTTCACACTCAGCTGACTAAAGATACATGCACACTGAAAGATAATTGTGAATGAACTTTATTTAACCCTTAGTGACAGAGCCATTTTGCAGCTTAATGACAGGGCCAATTTTTACTATTCTGACCACTGTCACTTTATGAGGTTATAACTCTGGAACGCTTTAACGAATCCCGCTGATTCTGAGATTGTTTTTTCGTGACATATTGTACTTCATGTTAGTGGTAAAATTTCTTTGATATGACTTGTGTTTATTTATGAAAAAAACAGAAATATGGCGAAAATTTTGAAAATTTAACAATTTTCAAACTTTAAATTTTTATGCCCTCAAATCAGAGAGATATGTCACACAAATTTCTTAATAAATAACATTTCCCACATGTCTACTTTACATCAGCACAATTTTGGGACAAAAATTTTTTTTTGTTACGAAGTTATAAGGGTTAAAAGTTGACCAGCGATTTCTCATTTTTACAACACCATTTTTATTTTAGGGACCACCTCACATTTGAAGTCACTTTGAGGGGTCTATATTATAGAAAATAGCGAAAAGTGACACCATTCTAAAAACTGCACCCCTCAAGGTGCTCAAAACCACATTCAAGAAGACTATTAACCCTTTACGTGCTTCACAGGAACTGAAGCAATGTGGAAGGAAAAAATTAACATTTAACTTTTTTTGCAAAAACTTTACTTCGGAACCTATTTTTTTTATTTTCACAACTGTTAAAAGAAAAAATGAACCACAAAATTTGTTGTGCAATTTCTCCTGATTAAGCCGATACCCCATATGTGGGGGTAAACCACTTTTTGGGCGCACGGCAGAGGTTGCAAGGGAAGGAGCAACATTTGACTTTTTCAACGCAGAATTGGCTGGACGCCATGTCGCGTTTGTAGAGGCCCTGATGTGTCTAAACAGTGGAAACCCATCACAAGTGACCCCATTTTGGAAACTAGACCCCCTAAGGAACTTATCTAGATGTGTGGTGAGCACTTTGAACCTCCAAGTGCTTCACAGAAGTTTATAACATAGAACAGTGAAAATAAAAAATCATATTTTTTCCACAAAAACAATCTTTTCACCCCAATTTTTATTTTCCCAAGGGTAACAAGACCCCAAAAGTTTTTGTGCAACTTGTCCTGAGCATGCCGACACCCCATATGTGGGGGTAAACCACTGTTTGGGCGCACGGCAGGGCTTGGAAGTGAAGGAGCGCCGTTTGACTGTTTCAAACCAAAATTGGCTGGAATTGAAATTGGACGCCATGTCGCGTTTGGAGAGCCCCTGATACGCCTAAACAGTCGAAACCCCCACAAATCACACCATTTTGGAAACTAGACCCCTTAAGGAACTTATCTAGATGTGTGGTGAGCACTTTGAACCCCCAAGTGCTTCACAGAAATTAATAAACGTAGAGCCGTGAAAATAAAAAATCATTTTTTTCCTCAAAAATGATTCTTTAGCCCGCTATTTTTTTTATTTTCCCAAGGGTAACAGGAGAAATTGGACCCAAAAAGTTGTTGTGCAATTTTTCCTGAGTACGCTGATACCCCATATGTGGGGTGAAACCACTGTTTGTGCGCATGGGAGTGCTTGGAAGGGAAGGAGCGCCATTTTGTAATGCAGACTTTGATGGAATGTTCTGCGGGCGTCATGTTGTGTTTGCAGAGCCCTTGATGTACCTAAACAGTAGAAACCCCCTGCAAGTGACACCATTTTGGAAATTAGACCCCCCAAGGACCTTATCTAGTTGTGTGGTGAGCACTTTGAACCCCCAAGTGCTTCACAGAAATTTATAAACGCAGAGCCGTGAAAATGAAAAATCATTTTTTTTCTCAGAAATGTTTTTTTAGCCAGCTATTTTTTATTTTCCCAAGGGTAACAGGAGAAATTAGAACCCCAAAATTGGTGTGCAATTTGTCCTGAGTACGCTGATACCCCATATGTTGGGGTAAACCACTGTTTGGGCGCACGGCAGGGCTCGGAAGGGAGGGAGCGACATTTGACTTTTTGAAAGACACGTCGTGTTTGGAGACCCCCTGATGTGTCTAAACAGTGAAACCCCCACAAGTGACCCATTTTGGAAAATAGACTCCTTAAGGAACTTATCTAGATGTGTGGTGAGCACTTTGAACCCCCAAGTGTTTCACAGAAATTTATAAACGCAGAGCCGTGAAAATGAAAAATCATTTTTTTTCTCAAAAATGTTTTTTTTAGCCAGCTATTTTTTATTTTCCCAAGGGTAACAGGAGAAATTAGAACCCCAAAATTGGTGTGCAATTTGTCCTGAGTACGCTGATACCCCATATGTTGGGGTAAACCACTGTTTGGGCGCACGGCAGGGCTCGGAAGGGAGGGAGCGCCATTTGACTTTTTGAACGCCACGTCGTGTTTGGAGACCCCCTGATGTGTCTAAACAGTGGAAACCCCTGCAAGTGACACCATTTTGGAAACTAGACCCTTAAGGAACTTATCTAGATGTGTGGTGAGCACTTTGAACCCCCAAGTGTTTCACAGAAATTTATAAACGCAGAGCCGTGAAAATGAAAAATCATTTTTTTTCTCAAAAATGTTTTTTTTTAGCCAGCTATTTTTTATTTTCCCAAGGGTAACAGGAGAAATTAGAACCCCAAAATTGGTGTGCAATTTGTCCTGAGTACGCTGATACCCCATATGTTGGGGTAAACCACTGTTTGGGCGCACGGCAGGGCTCGGAAGGGAGGGAGCGCCATTTGACTTTTTGAACGCCACGTCGTGTTTGGAGACTCCCTGATGTGTCTAAACAGTGGAAACCCCCTGCAAGTGACACCATTTTGGAAACTAGACCCCTTAAGGAACTTATCTAGATGTGTGGTGAGCACTTTGAACCCCCAAGTGTTTCACAGAAATTTATAAACGCAGAGCCGTGAAAATGAAAAATCATTTTTTTTCTCAAAAATGTTTTTTTTTAGCCAGCTATTTTTTATTTTCCCAAGGGTAACAGGAGAAATTAGAACCCAAAATTGGTGTGCAATTTGTCCTGAGTACGCTGATACCCCATATGTTGGGGTAAACCACTGTTTGGGCGCACGGCAGGGCTCGGAAGGGAGGGAGCGCCATTTGACTTTTTGAACGCCACGTCGTGTTTGGAGACTCCCTGATGTGTCTAAACAGTGGAAACCCCCTGCAAGTGACACCATTTTGGAAACTAGACCCCTTAAGGAACTTATCTAGATGTGTGGTGAGCACTTTGAACCCCCAAGTGTTTCACAGAAATTTATAAACGCAGAGCCGTGAAAATGAAAAATCATTTTTTTTCTCAAAAATGTTTTTTTTAGCCAGCTATTTTTTATTTTCCCAAGGGTAACAGGAGAAATTAGAACCCCAAAATTGGTGTGTAATTTGTCCTGAGTACGCTGATACCCCATATGTTGGGGTAAACCACTGTTTGGGCGCACGGCAGGGCTCGGAAGGGAGGGAGCGCCATTTGACTTTTTGAACGCCACGTCGTGTTTGGAGACCCCCTGATGTGCCTAAATAGTGGAAACCCCTCAATTCTAGCTCCAACCCTAACCCCAACACACCCCTAACCCTAATCCCAACCCTAATCCTAACCTAAATCCCAACCCTAATTCCAACCCTAATTGTAACCCTAACCTTAATTGTAACCCTAACTCTAATTGTAACCCTAACCCTAATTTTAACCCTAACCCTAATTGTAACCCTAACCCTAATTCTAACCCTAATTATAACCCTAACCCTAAGGCTAGGTTCATTTTGCGTTTTACCAGTCCGTTCAACACATAGCGTTGACGGGCTGGTAACGGTATAGCATAACACGATCGCGTTATGCTATACCCACTAGCGCAGAGGAATCAGCAGATGATTCATCTGCGCTAGCGGTGACGGAGCCCAGACGCTGCAGCCCGCGTCTGAGGCTCCGTCACTGAATGATGGCACGTCGTAAACGCATGCCGCTTTACGGCATGCGTCGCGATGCGCCCTCAAATGGGGGTGAATGGCAGCGTTAACGGTCTGCGTTACACCGCGTTATACCGCGGTGTAACGCAGTCCGTCTAACGGACTGCCATAACGCAGTATGAACCCGGCTTAACCCTAACCCTAATTATAACCCTAACCCTAATGCTAACCCTAACCCTAATTATAACCCTAACCCTAATTATAACCCTAATCCTAATTATAACCCTAACCCTAACAGAAAAATGAAAATAAATATAATTTCTATTTTTTATTATATGTCCCTAACTAAGGGGGTGATAAATGGGGGGGTATGCACTGTTTTTTTTATTTTGATCACTGTGATAGTTTATCACAGTGATCAAAATGCACTTTCTGGAGAATGAATGAAACTTTTTTTGAATCTGCCGCCAAGCAGATCGGCGGGGCACTGCGCATGCGCCCGCCATTTTTTTTTTGCAGGAAGAAGACGCCGGATCCTGGGCCTGCGGGAGGACGGAGGACACCGGTAAGTATACGGGGGGCGATCGGGGGACCGGGGGACCCTTATTTTCTCCCCTCTGATGTGCGATCACATCAGAGGGGAGAGAAATCATTTTTTTTTTTTTTTTTTGCGATCGCATCTATGCTTGCATAGACGCGATCGCAACACCGGGATCGGTGAATACCGACCCGGATCATGTTCTCTGGGGTCTCGGCTACCCCCGGTAGCCGAGACCCCAGAGAATATTTGCCCATCCCCCCACCAGCACAGCGGCACTTAGCGGCGGGCGCACTGAGCATGCGCCCGCCATGTTCTTCATCGCGCCGGCCCGGGGGACACCGGAGGGCCCTGGGGCCACATACAGGACATCGGGGGCCACATGGGGGTCCCGGGGACCCTTTTTCTCTGTCCTCTGATGTCCGATGACATCAGAGGACAGAGAAATTAAATGGCACAACTTTTTTTTTTGTTGCGGTCGCCATTATAGGGTTAATAACGGCGATCGCAACATCGGTGTCGGTAAAAACCGACCCGATTCATGTTCTCTGGGGTCTCGGCTACCCCCGGTAGCCGAGACCCCGGAGAAAATGCGCCTCTGGGGGGCGCTATTCACTTTTTCCACAGCGCCGTTAATTACTGGCGCTGTGGTTTAAGTACCCTTAATGACCGCCGTTAAAAGGCGTATCGGCGGTCATTAAGGGGTTAAAACACTCATTTCACAATAATTTTATTCTAAACAGGATGCTGATTACCTGATGAATGACCAAAACACTTGTTCGCTGGGTGAAATGATCTTTTGTGTAGCGCAAAAGATCATCGTTCACAACAATGCATTGTCATGTGTAAAACAACTCACATTGCCAAGAACCATGGCAGTCTATACGATCTATTGCAGATCACTCAGTATGCAGTGCTTACGTTGGTAACAGTTTACCAATCAGTATCATGCCGCCCGTCTGTCTATGCAAATGGACCATAGGTCATCAAACCAACACAATTTTGCCCTCAGTCATCTTTCTGCTTCCAACTTCTCAAAATCATGAACTTACTGTTGACTTTCAGCCTAATATATCTCGTCATTGTCACAAGATTTTTCTTTTAATTATTTTACCTGTCAGTGGTTTTAATGTTATGGATGAGGTAGTGTATGTACAGTACACCTTGTACGCAATATTTATGTGAGTATATCTCCGCTTGTTTTGAGTGTCACTGACTTTTAGAACACCTTGTACATCTCCCTTCTTAAAATCAGGACTGTAGTCACAAGAGGCTTTTTTGAATGTAAAAAAAACCCTGTGTTTTGTAAATGTGAAATGATGTTAAAAATAACAATCCTATGGCATACAAAAAGATGAATATTTTTATGTGCTTTGTTAATACCAGGAAAGCTTAGACATTTAGAAGGATAAATGATTAAAACATTAAATTAACCCTCTATAATAGGGGTTGTTGGCAACAATGACAGCAGAAGAGAAGACAGATGATTTCTTCAGGCATAAGAAATGGCGTCTTTATTATAGTAGAAAAAATATTCATGATAAGCATGGACATTGGACAAGTCAACACCTGATGATTCTTAAGATGCCTAAAAAAGATTGATAGATGCAGCAGATCATCAAATATTGGCAAACTATTTGTACTGCACTTAAAAAAGTAAGGTGAAATGGTAAAAATATGAAATTCTTCCAGTGTTCTTTAGGTTTAGCTTCTAAGGATTTCATTGTGTGGCAAAAAATGCACAACATGATGATTCTCCTTGTAAGTATGATTATGATAATACCAAACATGTATAGTCTATTACTTTTGGGGAAAAAAACAGATTGCATATTTTATGACCCCATAACTTTTAGACTTTTTCATTAAGTTAAAATCGATACAAATGTAGCCCCCATTGGTTGCTTCTTGAAACAAGTGCATTGATAGGCACCCTACCAGGAGCCTACTTTAATCACTTCCCATGTTTTTACCTTCCCTGTTCCTGCTAAGAATTGCTTCCTCTTGTCAATGGCTCCTTTATCTATGTATACTGCCAACATTCTTAATTTTTTCCAAGACAGTCCTGTGAACCGTGCTGGGGTGATGCTTAAGGAAGCCACCCCAAAAATAAAGAGTCCTAACTTTTATTTTTCTGTTGACACAGCCATATAAAGCCTTGTTTTTTTGTGAGATAGGTTGTAGTTTTGAATTATACCATTGGCATTACCAAATTATGTCTTGAAAAACAAGGTTAAAAAATTTTCAAATGAGGTAAAACTGTAAAAAACGCATTTTTCTCATTGTTTTGGGGATGCTGTTTATACAGTGTTTACTGTGCAGTAAAATGACCTGTCACCATGATTCTATAGTAAGTTTGATTACAGTGTATCCAATTATTATGTTTTTTTACTATTGTTCCATTGATGGAGTTGGATGAGGGCTTTTTTTGCGTTCTGGACTCTATCTTTTAATGGTGTAATTTAAGGGTACATACAATATTTTGATAAAAAACACAAATGGCACCTGCCCTTAATGGCGCAGGCTCAGTACCTGAATCCTAGCCACACACACTAACCTGGATACTGTAAGATGGATATATCCGTCATGGAGTGTGAATGGATTAAAAATCCCAGATTTTCTTTTTTGTTGATGTTGTTATATGTATGCTTTCCTATGGGTCTAAAAACTAACAGGCAGGTAGTTGCTAACAGAGACAACTATTTGTTCTACCTGACACCGGCTCAGAGTGATCACCGACTACTCCTGATGGTAATTCAGCTGCTCCAGGTTAACAGAGGAGCAGCTCTTCTACTACCTGTCTGAACTGCTGACGTCATGCTGATTGACAGCCGACTCCCCACAATTAGGCAGCGAGGAGCTGGCTGTCAATTAATATGACTTTGCCAGTCATGCCCCGTCAACAGAGCAGGACAAATAAGAAGCCACAGCTCTGTCGATGTGACATCATCAGAAGTGTCTGACCGCTCTTTACAAGCAGACATCGGTGCCAGGCACGACACGAAGGTAGCAGTTAGCACTACCTGCCTGTTAGTTCCTAGGCCTGTAGTAAAATCATATAGTCCTCGATAAGCCCTTTAACAACTGTGCAGAAGATATCTTGAATTAGCTTGAAATGCAAGTTTTACACACTGCATCATATTACTTTTATTGGAAAACTTAGGTATATGATCATTCAATTGCATTTATCCCATAAAAACATTCAACATGTCAAGCTGATCTATTTCTCTAATTTGTAATATTTTAAAATCTATTAATTATCAGTATACTATCTTCTATCCTAATGCTTTAATCCCAAAAATGTGTTATTCTCTGAGAATAAGGCTCATTTAACATTATATTCCCCTGTGATTATTACACAAGTCACGTTTAATTGCAAACACTAATTGCCTATTGTGGTTCAACTTACAATGATCAAACTGTCGTATTTTACACACAAAATAATAATCCATCCCCATTCCATATATCAAGCAATATTTCACAACATATAAAAGAGAGCCACATAAATTAGTCAATCATGTTGTAAATCTGAAACTAGGCATCATATTATCCTTGTCTTTTAGACGGAGTAACATTGCCACCTACGGCAGAATCCAATACTGGCAATGCAATCTGCTTCACAAACAAAAATTTCATTGTAGTATCTGACATACGAGTGGACATTCCCTTAGTCGGAGCTTAGCTTATCTGGACGTTATAAATACTGCAGTCATTTTGCTACCCAGTCATGTCCATAATAATGATGAGTGACCCCTAGCCTGCGGAATCCATATATCTACATCCTCACGAAAATATGTCTCCGAACCAATAAATAAATATCAACATTTAATTAAGGATGTGAAATAAGCAGACGCGCGAAGAATGAAAGATTTATCATGCCAAGAGCTCGCTCAATATTACATATAGGATAATTTAATTGTGCGAAATCAGAAGATTTGCCGAGTGCCAGAGAATTCCAGAAATAGGTTAGCTATCTTCAGGGATCCTTACAGAAGCGTCGTAGCCTTGAAAGGCTTAGTAACATTCTATTGTTTTGTTCCCATAGGAACAATGCTGGGTCTACAGAGATTATAAGCGCTGTCCTTGCTTTTAGAGTGCAAATTGAATGAAGGTTAATTGTGCAAGGGTGAATTTCTAGTTTTTTTTTAGTACATTAGGTAATTTATTCTCCAGCTGAATTAACAGAAATATGTTCTTGCATTTTAGTTTATTAAGTGGACCCTCTGTAAACTGCAGTTTCCTTTATAGGTTTTCCCCATTGCATCCTTACAGTGGCTTTTAGGGATTGGCTGCATGCATGTATATTTCATTGGATAAAGGGAAACGAAATGATACCAGATGCTTACAAATGCTACCACTAGAGATATTTCTGCGTAGTAATATTTGCAGTTGCCAAAGCTATGAAGTCAAATCCAGGAGCACTAAAGCTACATGTGGTTCTAGGTTCTAAAATAAAGATATTAGTAGTTTTATGAAAAAAACAAACAAAACAATTTACATAACACTATTTACCAAAAAAAGTTTAGCTGGAAACATAAAAAGCATAAGGATAAGCAAAAATACATTAGTTGCTGAAAAATGTCAATAGTTAATTTTTTTTTTTGCCAACAGTTTTCAATTTTCTTAGTCTTGGTTTCATGAGTGGGGGAGTCTAGAACCAGTCCCACTGCAGTCCACAATCCATCTCCAGCCACAGTGGAGCCTCCTCAGCAAAGACATCGGTCCCAGCGTCTCGCCCGGTCTAATACTGTGCAGAGTCTTGCTGCTGCCTCTTCAGGTTCTGCTATTGTAGCCAGTACTGGTCAGCGGCAAGCAGACGTCCTTAGGACTAAGTCCTTTGTGGCTTCATCTGAGCATGCCCAGGGCAAGATCTCCCATTGGAGATGAGGGGTCACATGCTCAGATACAGCTGCCACTCTTATTGGTCCTTCTGGAAGGTCCTGTGGCTGTTGATGTTCTGAAGCAGCTTCCCATTGGTCCTTCCTGGAAGGTCTTTTTCTCGTGGCTGCTATAAAAGGCTGTCCTTACTGCACGGCCGTGCGCTAGTATCAAATCAGTTACGTGCTTGCGCCAGTGTGGTCATGTATGTATGTGGTTAGGTCTGGCTGAAATAAGCCCCTAGAATACCGGCACCTCCGGTGAGGAGATTGTATGCACGTGTTCAGGGCTCGGCTGAAAATGCCATTAGAATACCGGCTACTCCGGTGAGGAGATTACTGCTTGGGTTCTGTTTGCTTGACCACAGACTGCAATCCGCTTAGCAGTCATCTGGGTTCCCTGTGAGTCTAACAGGACACAGTCTTTGTTACAGCGGCTCTGTGAATTAACAGAGTCTGCTTATATCGCCATATAGTGCTACGGCGTTTACATCTGCGACTCTGCGGGATAGCAGAGTTCGCGCATACTGCCTATTTACCCCATCTTACTAGCAGCAGGCTCTGCCTGCACAGTGGACCCCGGGCTGCGAACGCACCTCTCCTTAATATCTATTAGGTGCGTTCCGCAGGCCCTTAACATAATACTAGCGCCAGGGTCTGGCTAGTAAAATGGCGGATGACCAGCATCTACCGCAGTACATCCAGCAGCTGGAGGGTAGGTTGGTGGCTCTTGAGCGCACAACCTCAGCTGTGGATGTTATCGCAGTTGCTGTTCAGGCTGCTAGCGTGGCTGCAGACAGTTTATCCTCTGCCACCTCTGCCCCTACATTATCCCACCTCCCGCTTCCTGACAAGTTTGCTGGTGACAGCAAGCAATGTCGGGGATTCGTGAGTCAGTGCTCTATACAGCTCGAGCTTCTGGCTGCACGTTTCCCCACTGATCGGGCACAAGTGGGTTTTGTACTGTCTCTACTCTCGTGCAGAGTGCTGGAGTGGGCAACGCCGCTGTGGGAGCGCGATGATCGTGTGGTGCGGAGTGCTCCTCGTTTCCTGGGGGCTCTTAAAAAGGTCTTTTTAGGACCTCAGGTCACCCACGATATGACGCTCCAACTGCTGTCATTTGCACAGGGTTCGTCTTTGGTCAGTCAGTTTGCCGTCCAGTTTCGGACTCTGGCCTCAGAGCTAGACTGGTCGGATAAAGTTCTCATTCCAGTCTACTGGCGAGGACTGGCTGACCATGTTAAAGACGCTTTGGCTACCAGGGAGATTCCCGCCACACTGGAGAAGCTTATCTCCATATCTACCCGCATCGACCTCCGTTTTCATGAGCGGATGTTGGAGCGGGCCCAGTGTAGGCAGAGGATTCGGTTGGCTCCCACCTTTGCCAAACCTCTCGAATCCCCCGATCTGGCGTCCGAACCCCAAAAGGCCACAGAGGTTCGAGGGCAGGACCTAAGTCTCGGGCCGTCCGAGTATCCGTGGTCTGTAACCTTTGTCAGCAGACAGGACACTATGCTAACAAATGTTCACAGCAATCGGGGAGGTGATAGCGTCTAGTGGCCATGGGAGGAGGTTCACTAGAGACAGCGGCATTTTCCTCCAAGATGACATTTAAAGGGACAGTCACTGTAGACTCTTCCACACTTACAGTCGAGTTTGTGTGGACTCCGGAGCAGAGGGGAATTTCATGTCATCTACCTTTGCTCGTCGCCATGCAATACATCTGGTAGCGCTCGACAAACCAGTGACTGTCCGGGTAGTGAATGGGTTAACATTGCCCTCGCCAATTACACATCAGACTGTCCCTCTTACTTTGTGTGTACCCCCTTCCCATCAGGAAATTATTTCCCTTCTCGTCCTTCCCAAGGGAATAGACGAAATCCTACTGGGAGTACCCTGGCTCGTTTCCACTTCCCTCATATTGAGTGGACCTCCGGTAGGATACTGGGCTGGAGTGAGTCATGGAAGGACAGATGTGTCAGGGAGTGCATTCAGGTTACCACTACAGAGATACCCGCAGATCTTTCTCCTCTTCCCAAGTGCTATCAGTCATATGCAGACGTGTTCTCTAAAAAGGCTGCAGAGACTCTGCCGCCCCATCGTCCCTACGACTGTCATATTGACCTCTTGTCTGGAGCAGAACCTCCTCGGGGAAGGGTCTATCCCCTCTCTCTTCCTGAGACGGAGGCTATGTCTCAATATATCAGGATAATCTGGCAAGAGGGTTCATTAGGAAGTCGGTGTCACCAGCAGGAGCGGGGTTCTTCTTTGTGCAGAAGACGAGTGGAGAATTACGTCCGTGTATAGATTACAGAGGTCTTAACGCCATCACCGTTAAAAATAAGTACCCGTTGCCCCTGATTTCTGAGCTCTTTGATAGGCTCCGGGGAGCAAGGGTATTTACTAAATTAGATCTGCGTGGTGCTTATAATCTGATTCGCATCCGTGAAGGGGACGAATGGAAGACGGCTTTTAATACCAGGGATGGGCATTATGAATACCTGGTGATGCCCTTCGGGCTCTGTAATGCCCCAGCCGTTTTCCAAGACTTTGTCAATGACATCTTCCGGGATATGCTTTCCACCTCTGTAGTAGTCTATCTGGATGATATTCTCATCTTTTCTCCAGATATTTACTCTCACCGGAGGGATGTCTGCAAAGTCTTCGACCTATTACGGGCGAACTCCCTCTATGCAAAGTTGGAGAAATGCATGTTTGAGCAGGAGTCTTTACCTTTCCTGGGCTATATCATCTCCGCCCAGGGATTGGCTATGGATCCTGCCAAACTACAGGCTGTGATGGATTGGCAAGAACCCCATTGTCTTAAAGCGGTGCAGCGCTTTATGGGGTTCATTAATTACTATTGCCAATTCATTCCCCACTTCTCCACTTTGGTAGCTTCCTTGGTAGCCCTCACCAAGAAGGGAGCCAATCCAAAATTGTGGTCAGAGGAGGTCTCCAAGGCCTTTACTTTAAGTCCCATTTTGCTAGCACTCCCATCTTACATCGCCACGAGGTTGATAAGCCTTTTATATTGGAGGTTGATGCCTTTTCCGTTGGTGCTGGAGCAGTCCTTTTTCAAAAGGATGCCCAAGGTCGGAAACATCCTTGTTTCTTCTTTTCCAAGACCTTCACACCAGTGGAGAGGAATTATTCCATTGGGGATAGGGAGTTGCTAGCCATGAAGTTGGCCTTTTCCGAGTGGAGACATCTCCTGGAGGGGGCTCGCTTTCCCTTTCAAGTTTTCACTGACCACAAAAATTTGGTCTATTTACAGACCGCCCAGCGGCTAAATTCTCGTCAGGCCAGATGGTCCCTGTTCTTCTCCCGGTTCCATTTCACCCTCCATTTCCTCTCCGGTGAGAAAAACATTCGTGCCGACGCTCTATCTTGCTCTGTGGTGTCCTCTGAGGAGGTGGAGGAGGAGCCTCGGCTTATTGTCCCCACAGAGAGCCTAAGAATGGTGGCTCCGGTTTCACTTGAGTCTGTGCCTCCGGGCAAGACTATTGTGCCCACCAATTTGCAACTGGAAGTACTCTCTTGGGCACATTCGTCCAGGGTGGGTGGACATTTTGGGACAAAAAGGACTTCTGAGTTGCTGGCGAGGACTTACTGATGGCCGCAGATGGCCCGTGACGTCAGGGAGTATGTTCAGGCATACGTCTCCTGCGCCAAGAATAAATCCCCTCGACAATGGCCGGCTGGGTTACTTTTCCCTTTGCCGGTGGCAGACAGGCCCTGGGAGATGGTCGGGATGGATTTTGTAGTGGGCTTACACAAGTCTCGGGGCTGCACCATCATCTGGGTGATAACCGACCTCTTCTCTAAAATGGTGCACTTGGTGCCGTTACCATGGTTACCGTCTGCACGGGCCTTGGCAGCATTATTCATTAGGCATATTTTCCGCCTACACGGTATGCCAGACAAAATTGTCAGTGATCGAGGTCCCCAGTTTGCGTCTCAGTTCTGGAGAGCGCTGTGTCGTTTACTCAGCATTGAGTTGAATCTCTCCTCTGCATACCATCCCGAGACGAATGGGTTGGTAGAGAGGGCCAACCAGACCTTGGTCACATACTTGCGACATTTTGTCTCTGCCAGGCAGGATGACTGGGCATCCTTGCTACCGTGGGCTGAGTTCGCTCTAAATAATGCTGTGGCTGACCATTCCTCCTGAACTATGGTCAGCATCCGCGGGTACCAGTGCCCATGCTCATGTCTTCCGCCGATTCCAGGGTGGCAGACTGGGCTGTGGAGGCACGGGACATTTGGGAATGCACCCAGGATGCCATTCAGGCCTCCAAGAAGAGGATGAGGTCTTCGGCCGATGCCCATCGGCGCCCCGCTCCTACTTTTGCCCCGGGTGACCCAGTGTGGCTCTCTGCCCGAAACATCAGGCTACGTGTAGAGTCCAACAAGTTGGCACCTCGCTTTTTGGGTCCCTTTAAAGTTCTTGAGCAGGTGAACCCGGTGGTTTACCGCCTAGCCCTTCCGCCTCACCTTGGTATCACCGACACCTTTCATGTGTCCCTCCTGAAACCCGTGGCCATTTCCCGGTTTTCCGAGTCATCTGCCGGGACGTCGGGTTTGTAAGGAAAAGGTTGTCGCCATTTTGTATAGGGCCTGTACCAGCCTCCATTTTGTCAGTTCACACAGCCACAGACTTTTAGCTACACATTGCCTATTAGCATATCCAGTACGACAGGTTTTGATGTCCACTAGGAATCAATAGGCCTTTACATGCTAATTAGTTTAGGCCAGTGACTGAATAAGATGGTCAGTCGTATGGTAAATAGCCCAAGCTCAGGCATTGTTTCCTGCTCCATATGAATTGCAGGCCAATTAATATGCGTGCTTCAAAGCAATGGGGATGGGCCTAGCAGGTTTAAGAACTAGCCATGACCAGGCTGCTGGTCTCATTCCATTTCACACACAGAAGCCAAGAAGATGGTCTAGGAAAGACCAAGGGACTATTCAGGAACTGAAGACTGTACCTGGGAATGGCAGAGCCAAGGCCTTCCCATGACCATAATACCCGGTAATATTGATCCATAGCTTATACCTTTAAGCCTTGTACATTATTGTTGTATTTTTACTCTGACTGCCATTCCATTGTAGTTACGTTGTATAGCTTTACTGTATATTTCTGTAATTATCTAGTGCGCCCTTAAGGCAAATTAAACCATAAAATTAATCTTGGGCTGATGCTTTTACTCTGATCACGAATCTTAGAATACCCAGTGGGTAGCAGGACACCTTCCCCGGCGGCCATTTGCTCTAGGTGCAATTCTCTTACTGACCTGAGAGACAAAGGGGGGCACCGGAGAGCTGTACCTGTGGAGTTACGTCCCATTGGTGACGTGGGAGGAAAGGGATCGTCCGTCACATTTGGTAGCGGCGGTGGTATCAGAAGCTGTGATACCCGGGCTACCGTGTGGCGGCCGGCTGAGTTCCTCACAAATTGGTGGCAGCGGTGGGATCAGAGTAATAGTGTGCGTGGGACCCCTACTCCCAGACACTAGAGACTACCAGCAGTACTTTCACTGCTGGGGTCTTAAGGTCAGCCCAGCACTAGACGGTCAGAGTGTAAATATAACAATTGTGTGCAAGGTCAGGGTTGCAGCTGTGTTTCAGTAACCAAAGGTTCCCAAGATGGCGGAAGGCACCAGGAGTAGGGCAAAGGGGGAGGCCAATGCTGTGGCCTATGAGGGGTTCGATACCGATGAGGGGGAGCTCAGCCAGGGCTCCCCAAGGAGCCCGACCCCCGTGCTCAGTCTCACAGTGGACTGTCCACCCCCTGCCCGTCCCAGCCTGTCCAGATCGGAGGCCATTTTCCAAGCGGCTATGGGCAGTGTAGGGCCCCTAAGTGAATCCAGCCTGCTGAGTCTAGGGCCCCTGCAGGAAGAGGAACAGGCCATGGGGGAGGGGGTGTCCCGGGAGAGGAGCCACCAGGTAGGACCCCAGGTCAGGAGTTCCCCACATCCGGGATGTCAGGAAGTCAGGGAAGTCTGCCTGACCCGGCGACTTGGTCAGAGGAGGAGGGAAAGCAGGCGCTACCCGTGGTCTCAGCGGTCGTGGCCGCTGTTACCAGGAGTGGGAGCGCTGAAGCCCAAGGAGCCTCGCGGAGGTCCGACGGTTTCCCCCTCTCTGACCAAGTGGCTGCCGAGTCAGACAGTAGCCAGGAGACAGATCCCGGGGAACTGACAGAGGACAGGGCAGTTTCATCAATTCTTGCCATATCTAGTCAGGGATTTCAGGCAGCGTTGGAAGCTGACCCTAGCCTGAAGACTCTCAAGGAACAGGCGGCACAGCCTCCCCTGGAGTCCGACCGCGAGCGAGTGGTCTGGGACCAGGGACGGCTGTACCGGGTAACGGTCCAGCAGGGTTCACCGGAGGCGTGGCCCAGGGACCGACAGTTAGTGGTGCCCCATCCGTTCAGGGCGGAATTGTTGCGGATCGCACACGAGATTCCAATGGCCGGACACTTAGGGATCACTAAAACCAGGGCCAGGCTAGCTCAGCATTTCTACTGGCCTGGAATGAGGACCGAGGTGATAGCCTACTGCCGTTCATGTGACACCTGTCAGAGGGTGGGGAAGGCGGGGCCGCGCCCCAAAGCCCCACTGGTAACTCTGCCCATCATCGAAGAGCCTTTCTCGAGGGTGGCTGTGGATCTCATTGGACCTCTGTCCACTCCCAGCCGCTCCGGGAAATGCTTCATACTAACGGTAGTGGACTATGCCACCCGGTACCCGGAGGCGGTAGCTTTGTCGTCCATTCGGGCCGACAAAGTGGCCACTGCCTTACTGGAGATTTTCTCCAGAGTGGGGTTTCCCAAGGAAATGCTCACCGACCGAGGGACCCAGTTCATGTCGCAGCTGATGGAGTCTCTCTGTAAGCAGGTACAGGTGCAACATCTGGTGGCCAGCCCGTATCACCCACAGACCAATGGCTTGTGTGAGCGGTTCAATGGCACCTTAAAGCAGATGCTGAAGATGTTGGTCGACTCCCACGGGAGAGACTGGGAGCGGTATCTCCCACACCTGCTGTTTGCCTACCGGGAGGTTCCACAGGCCTCAACGGGGTTCTCCCCCTTTGAGCTCCTGTACGGGCGACGTGTACGGGGGCCCCTTGCTCTGGTGAAGGAAGCATGGGAAGGGGATTTAGCCACCCCTGGAGTGTCGGTCATTGAGTATGTCGTGCGCTTCCGGGACCGAATGATGGCCTTGACACGGCTGGTGCATGACAATATGGCCCAAGCTCAGGCTGACCAGAAGCGATGGTACGACCAGAATGCTTGTGAGCGGACCTACCAGGTGGGTCAAAAGGTGTGGGTACTGGTCCCCGTACCACAAAACAAGCTTCAGGCGGCCTGGGAGGGTCCATACCTCGTGCACGAGCAGCTCAACGCCGTCACCTACCTGGTCACCCTGGACCACGCCCGTGGAAGGAGGAAGGCCTTCCATGTGAACATGGTGAAGGCCCACCACGAGCGGGAGGCTTATGCCCAACCAGCGTGCAACCTTTCAGAGGACAGAGAGTCAGAAATCCTCGTGGATCTGCCACCGTAGCCAAAGAGAGGGTGCGGTAGGGCGCACGGGGGAACACAGGAATGTGATACCCCCTAGCGCCCTCAAAAGCAGGGAGGTGTAAGGAAAAGGTTGTCGCCATTTTGTATAGGGCCTGTACCAGCCTCCATTTTGTCAGTTCACACAGCCACAGACTTTTAGCTACACATTGCCTATTAGCATATCCAGTACGACAGGTTTTGATGTCCACTAGGAATCAATAGGCCTTTACATGCTAATTAGTTTAGGCCAGTGACTGAATAAGATGGTCAGTCGTATGGTAAATAGCCCAAGCTCAGGCATTGTTTCCTGCTCCATATGAATTGCAGGCCAATTAATATGCGTGCTTCAAAGCAATGGGGATGGGCCTAGCAGGTTTAAGAACTAGCCATGACCAGGCTGCTGGTCTCATTCCATTTCACACACAGAAGCCAAGAAGATGGTCTAGGAAAGACCAAGGGACTATTCAGGAACTGAAGACTGTACCTGGGAATGGCAGAGCCAAGGCCTTCCCATGACCATAATACCCGGTAATATTGATCCATAGCTTATACCTTTAAGCCTTGTACATTATTGTTGTATTTTTACTCTGACTGCCATTCCATTGTATTTACGTTGTATAGCTTTACTGTATATTTCTGTAATTATCTAGTGCGCACTTAAGGCAAATTAAACCATAAAATTAATCTTGGGCTGATGCTATTACTCTGATCACGAATCTTAGAATACCCAGTGGGTAGCAGGACACCTTCCCCGGCGGCCATTTGCTCTAGGTACAGTTCTCTTACTGACCTGAGAGACAAAGGGGGGCGCCGGAGAGCTGTACCTGTGGAGTTACGTCCCATTGGTGACGTGGGAGGAAAGGGATCGTCCGTCACATTTGGTAGCGGCGGTGGTATCAGAAGCTGTGATACCCGGGCTACCGTGTGGCGGCCGGCTGAGTTCCTCACAGGGTTCATTTACCGACGATCATGAGGTGAACGCCATGGTTGGGTGCAAGGTGATATGAGGCAAAAAATTTTATTTGGTGGATTGGAGGGGTTATGGGCCTGAGGATAGGTCTTGGGAGCCTGGCTAGCATGTTTACGCTCTGCAGCTCATCGCTGCCTTGGAGCGCAGCGAGGCCCAAAGAAGGGGGGCCCTAGGAGGGGGGTAATGTAAGGGTTTGAGTTCCTGCTGCTGCACAAGGGGAGTCTCGAACCAGTCCCGCTGCGGTCCCCCATCCATCTCTGGCGGCAGTGGAGCCTGCTCAGCAAAGAAGTCGGTCCCTGCATCTCGCCCAGTCTAATACTGTGCAGAGACTTGCTGCTGCCTCTTCAGGTTCTGCTATTGTAGCCAGTACTGGTCAGCAGCGAGCAGACGTCTTTAGGACTAAGTCCTTTGTTGCTTCATCTGAGCATGCCTAGGGCAAGATCTCCCATTGAAGATCAGGGGGTCACATGCTCAGATACAGCTGCCAATCCTATTGGTCCTTCAGGAAGGTCCTGTGGCTGTTGATGTTCTGAAGCAGCTTCCCATTGGTCCTTCCTGGAAGGTCTTTTTCTCGTGGCTGCTATAAAAGGCTGTCCTTACCACACGGCCGTGCGCTAGTATCAAATCTGTTACGTGCTTGCGCCAGTGTGGTCATGTATGTATGTGGTTAGGTCTGGCTGAAATAAGCCCTAGAATACGGGCATCTCCGGTGAGGAGATTGTATGTACGTGTTCAGGGCTCGGCTGAAAACGCCATTAGAATACCAGCTACTCCGGTGAGGAGATTACTGCTTGGGTTCTGTTTGCATGACCACAGACTGCAATCCGCTTAGCAGTCATCTGGGTTCCCTGTGAGTCTAACAGGACACAGTCTTTGTTACAGCGGCTCTGTCAATTAACAGAGTCCCCTTATATCGCCATATAGTGCTACGGCGTTTACATCTGCGACTCTGCGGGATAAAAGAGTTCGCTCATACTGCCTATTTACCCCATCTTACTAGCAGCAGGCTCTGCCTGCACGGTGGACCCCGGGCTGCGAACGCACCTCTCCTTAATATCTATTAGGTGCGTTCCGCAGGCCCTTAACAATGTCCTTAAGAACAGTCATATAGTTGTGGTCCTAAATAATGATGATATGCTATGTGTACCTATAAAGGGCATTAATGCTAGTAAAATATTCAATGTATTGCAAATAACTTTAGAACGCATTGTGATGTTAAGGTCAAGTGAAATGAGGTGAATATGTGCATCACTCATTGCTACAGTAGTTAGAAGAACCATGGAAATAAAGTTTGAAAGTAAGATTGGTTACTCTTCATTTGTATACAAAGTCTCTAGAGCTTGTGTGTTATAAGAATGAGGAAGAAGATACTGAGTCTCAACAAGCTTTACCAAACAATATTGTTCTGTGAAAAAGGTTGCAGCACATTTATAAGGCTTTGTGCCCACAGTCTGTAATACTAGTGTTCTGGTTGCAGCATATTTTTGCTGCGTCCAAAACGCAGCGTTGTACAGTACAAGCACAGTGGATGGTATTAATAGAAATCCCATGCCCACTGTGCTTCTTTATTACGCTGCGTAAAATTACCCACTGTGCAAGTTTCCGAGGCTCAGCATCTCAATTTCTCTTGTGGTAATGCTCAGTCTTCTGTGCAAAATATTCCCAAAGACTTGCTTTAGATGTGGTAAATTCACAGTTAAAAAAAGCACATGCATTGTAAGTGCATTTACAAGTATGTTTTTGGCCTGATTTAACTTAATAAATAAATAAATAATTTTAAAAAATGACGTGCGGACTCCCCTAATATTGATAACCAGCCAAGGTAAACCAGACAGCTGAGGGGCTTATATTATCATGTGGGGAAGGTCCATGATTATGGGGCCCTTCCCAACCTAAAAACATGAGCCCACAGCCACCCCAGAATTGGGGCATCACATGGGATGCGCCAATTGTGGTGCTTTGCCAGGCTGTTCGGATTCATTGGATTACGGCGGACCTGCATGTGATTTTTTTTTCAATAAATTGGTGAATGAGAGATAGTGTGGGGGAGTCTTTATTCAAATAAATTGTTTTTTTCAGTGTGTTTTCTCCATTACTAACCTCAGGGATTAATAGCAGCTGTGATTTTTGACAAACCAAGTCTGCTATCAACACCAAAACTATTACTCCGATTGCCAATGCACTAAGGCAATCAGTAAGAGCCAGGCAAAGCACCAGAATTGGTGCATATAATGTGATATGTCAATTCTGGGTGGCTGCAAGCTGGTATTTTTAGGCTGGGAAGGGCCCAATAACTATAAAGACTTCCCCAATTATCATATAAGTTTACAGCTGTCTGCTTTACCTTGGCTGGCTATCAAAAATATTAGCCCACAGCACTATACCAGGCATGTCAAACAGCTCCAAGGATTTATTCTTTTTTCATGGTCAGGAAACTCTTCATGGACAATTTTTGTAATAAAGGACAATACTAAATAAATCACAATTAGTAAATAATTTCATGTCCCGAATTTCTGCTAGGCCTCAGTCTCTTGTTTTTTATCAGATGTAAGTGGAAAGTCTTCATCATATAGCATGATGTAAGCAGAAAACTTTCACATTGCAGCAACAGGAGGAAATTCGCTGTTGCAATGTGACTGTCATAAAGAGTATCTAATTTTTATATTTTAATGATTCTACAGATATTATAAAGTTTTTTTACAGTTTTTTTTAAATACACCATTACCATCTTTTGATTCTTCTATTCTCAAACACTATGCTGCAATATGTAGTTCATGCTACCTTAGAAGATCCTTTCAACTGATGCCCGATATTATCTGTGCACTATAATCAAGGAGTCTGTGTACAGAAATTGTCCTATGTGAGTATGAACATGGAAAACAGAGATGTGCAGACAGGGATAGTGTGGTACACAGACTATTTTAGCATAGTGTAGGGATACTGGGCAGCAATTGAAAGTATTTTCTAAAGGAGCACGAACAAGGTATTGACACAGCACAGATGCATAGTGTTTGGGATAGAAGAAACCTAAATAAAGTAATGTGTTATATTACAAAAAAAAGTATAGCTTTTCAAAGTTTTGAGAGGATATTTAAATAAAAAAATTATTTAGTTACTTTTTAAATATAACACATATAACACACTTTCTGTACCCAAAGTCCCCTGCATCAGAGTAACCCTCAACTCTGCCTTATCCTTCAAACCACACATCCAAGCTCTCACCACCTCCTGCTGCCTCCAACTCAAAAATATTTCTAAAATCCATCCTTTCCTCAACTCACAAGCTACTAAAATAATAGTGCATACCCTCACCATCTTCCACTATGACTACTGCAATATCCTTCTCTGTGGCCTCCCTGCGAACACTCTCACACCTCTACAGCCCATCATTAACTCTGCTGCCCAACTAATCAACTGTCGTCTCTGTACTTCTCCGCTTCTCTCCTCCTCCCTTCATTGGCTCCCAATTCCACAACATATCCACTTCAAGCTACTAACACTGACCTACAAAACCGTCCCTAATCTGTTTCCACCATATATCTCTGAACTAATGTCTTGATATCTACCATTACGTAAGCTCCGGTCCTCCCAAGACCTCTTTATCTTCTCCACACTCGTACATTCCTCATCCAACTACCTGCAAGACTTTTCCTGAATTATCCCCCATCCATTAAGAATTTTGTGGCTCAACACGTTCGATTATCCCCTATATTCTGAACTTTCAGGTGGAACTTAAAAACTCATCTCTTTAGAACAGATTATCTACTGCAATGACCCCGCTGCCAACTCACCAACACCAGAGCTGCCACCTCATCAAATCGGAGCAGCTGAAACCCCCGAACCTACTGTGTCCTTCCCAATTATCAGAGTCAATTTGAATTTTGGTAGATTTATACATCTGACATGGAAGAATCAGAAACTACAAGTGATGCACAAGAGCAATGTCAATATTAAGAGTCTGCGTAAAATTGTTTGAGATACATGCGCAGTTTCTTTTTTTACTTCAAGCCCAATGGAGAAATCTAAATATTCCTGAAACCCACCTTATCCTGGAAAACATTACACAAATCACTGCGTAATTCTGTAAAAAATTAGGGGAGCTAACATATTGCATAAAAGTGGAAAAAGAGAGCAAACATTTCACATTTCCCCTTTTACGCAAGCAGCATAGAAAAAAAATCAAATGAAACAGTAAATGATATAATATGGAAGCATACAGCTGAAAACTATAACAAAGCCATGAAATAAACCAATAAACCTGCAGCCAGAATTTCAGGTATGTGAAGTAATTGGGCTTAGCCTGTATGATATAACATTCAGCTACACGCAAGGGAAGACCTCATAAATACCCAATGGAGAGTAGTCATTGCCATGACAATGTGCTGACTGGGCCACCAAAACTCATTAAATAGGCAATATTATTAGAGTTGGAAAGAAAAGCATAACTGCTCACTGTGGAAAGGAGGAATGTAATTATATATTAACTTTAAAAAATATGTTTGATAACTGCGTGGCCAAGTTAAAGGCCATGTGAAAGTCTGCAATTATGAACTTTCTTAGAATATCACAGTTTCCTCTAACAAGGGAGGCATTGCCCAGAGAAAATAATAAGCTTCTGTACAATCTCCAGCATGCAATAAAAGAAGACTTTCATATTGATGAATAATAAACATTTAGCTGAAGCAGTTGAAGTGCAAAGATGGTGATAATGTGCATATTGCTCATAAGTTCTCTCAAAAAAAGCATTTAAAATTGCATTTGGGATGTAATATTAGTAATAACTGTCAACTAGAATGTCGTCAACGGTGTTGGAGTTCACTAACATGCATGTATTTTAATATTTTTAGTTTCACTATTTTATATAAATCAATAGTACACGTGAAAATGAAAAGCATTGTAATATATCTTATTAGAGAAATTTGCTTCGTTCTCCTTTTGGATTTCTCTTCCATTTTCAAATTTCTCAATTCAGGGGTAAAATGTGTCTTCAGAAAATACAGATTTTACCACTACTGAGGTAGGAGATGACAGCTGATGCTCATAAAGTTCTATGGAGAATTTTAACTGTAGTTTCAGGAGACTATGCTGTAGAATGTCTGTGTCTGCCTCCAGCTCCTTCTCCTCCCCTTGCTATAGAATTTTAAAAGCACCAATTGTCATCTGTAATGTTAAAATATGTCATCAAAGAAGTTAGATATTACATATTTAACCAATGAATTGAGAGTGAAAGATCAATCCGGAAAGAGAAAAAAGCAGATTTCCCTAATAAGATATGTTACCAAGTTGATTATTTTCATACGTACTATTGATTTATGAAATAAGAATTATCGTATTTTACTTGACTATGAGACATACTTTTTAGCAGGGAAAACTCTTGCTAAAACGTGTGTGAATATTATAGTCCAGAGGCAGGTTTCTGTAATGGAGGGGAACACAGACACGGGGTCCTTCCCGATTACAGAGAGAAAGCTCTCACTCCTCCTGCCCCACACTATGTGATCTGTGCAGAGCAGTAGAGGAAGCTACCAGGACCTGCACCGAGGCTGCACATCCCGAGAAGCTGAAGGACCGTCCTCTCTTATAGCTCCAGGACCTTGCAGGTTATGTGATCAGTCACATCCCTGGAAAGAACTGCATGATGTGGTAATGTATAGCGTGTATGTATGCATACGTGCATGCCAGTGTTGTCATCGAGCCAGAAATTCCAGGACATTCCATGAATATTGGGCACTCTTCCCTTGTCTGTAAAAAGAAATTTGATGCATCTTTGATTTCTTTTCAAGTTGGAGAAACTTTTACAAAATTTTATAAATGTACTTATCACCAATTTACAGTTCAACTCGAAGACAGCTAATATTTTCATACAGAAGTTATGGTCTGCAAGCATTTATCGTTCATAATTTTATTGATTTATTATGGTCATCTAATGTATCTGAAAATAACAAATTTGGATGTGCAAGATTTTTTGAGATGTTGTCCAGAAAAAAAAATAATCAAGTTGGCACCACTGGTATGTAAGTGTATGTGTCTATATGTGCATGCAGCAGAGCTTTGTGTGTCTATATTTGCAATATTTGCATATGTAGCAGAGCTGTGCGTATGTATACGTTAATATGTAGGAGAGCTGTGTATATACAGTACAGACCAAAAGTTTGGACACACCTCATTCAAGATTTTTCTGTATTTTCATGACTATGAAAATTGTAGAATCACACTGAAGGCATCAAAACTATGAATTAACACATGTGGAATTATACATTACACTTTACAAAAAAGTGTGAAACAACTGAAAATATGTCTTATATTCTAGGTTCTTCAAAGTAGCCACCTTTTGCTTTGATTACTGCTTTGCACGCAGAAAAGGTGAACGGATGGACTCTACATGCCTTGTTCCAACCGTCAAGCATGGAGGAGGTGGTGTGATGAAGTGGGGGTGCTTTGCTGGTGACACTGTTGGGGATTTATTCAAAATTGAAGCGGTGAGCGGTCCAGCTCACCCCAAACCATCTCGATTGGGTTCAGGTCTGGTGACTGTGGAGGCCAGGTCATCTGGCGTAGCACTCCAATACTCTCCTTCTTGGTCAAATAGCCCTTATACAGCCTGGAGGTGTGTTTGGGGTCATTGTCCTGTTGGAAAATAAATGATGGTCTAACTAAATGCAAACCGGATGGAATAGCATGCCGCTGCAAGATGCTGTGGAAGCCATGTTGGTTCAGTATGCCTTCAATTTTGAATAAATCCCCAACAGTGTCACCAGCAAAGCACCCCCACACATCACACCACCTCCTCCATGCTTCACGGTGGGAACCAGCCATGTAGAGTCCATCCGTTCACCTTTTCTGCGTGCAAAGCAGTAATCAAAGCAAAAGGTGGCTACTTTGAAGAACCTAGAATATAAGACATATTTTCAGTTGTTTCACACTTTTTTGTAAAGTGTAATGTATAATTCCACATGTGTTAATTCATAGTTTTGATGCCTTCAGTGTGATTCTACAATTTTCATAGTCTTGAAAATACAGAAAAATCATTGAATGAGAAGGTGTATCCAAACTTTTGGTCTGTACTGTATATATAATTCACAATGTAGAATAACACTAAGGCTGCAGTCAGACTGCCATATTACTCTCTCGCAGATCACATGTCAGTTATCAGACTGGCCATCAGCTCTCCTGACCTGAGCATGACAGCATGTATTTCCAGTAAATAAGGCAAATGTTGCACTCAATTGCACTGAAGCAAATCAGTGTGTGTTCTAAGAAGTGTGAATAGCATAATGGCTTTTGGAAGAGAAAAAACACATGAGATGCTTAGCACAAGATGTGGCCAAAAATTGTGAGCCCATCCACCAATGGCAAGGTGATCTCATGACCAGATGAGTCCCTGACCTAACTGCCTAGTGTGAACACTTACCTCTGGCTAATAACTTTTAAAGCCTAAATTTATAGGAAGGTCGGAGCCAAATGTGAATAGATTCAATTAAAACCACAGCATGGTGAAGGGCGGGGTGTCCAAGTCAGAAAAAATAGTAGTACATAATAATGAGAAAAAAACTATGTTATTGTTTTTGGTATGCACTAGGTCAGACTAGCTTTTTGTTCGGTCAGTTTTCCATTAGCATGTATTTCTATGCAGCTGTCATGCTCAGGTCATGAGACCTGACTGCCAGAACGAAGATTCCAGTGCGATCCTCACGCAAGAAATATGGCAGTCTGACTGCACCCTAACAATAAACCTATGGCATATTCTACCCTAGTGCATAAAAATTAATGGAACTGATCCCTCCACTTTACACCACTAGGGAAGTTTTAATTAATAGTAAAAATGTTTTTCGTATTTTTCTGCTGTTTAAACCAGGCATTTGTCTTATGGTAGGGTGTGTCTAAGGGTATGTTCACACACAGCGTTTTTGCTGAGGCTTTTTATGCATTTTTTTAATGCGCATTTTAGGCTGTGTTTTACAGTACCAGTAAAGTCTATAAGATTTCAGAAATCTCATGCACACAGCTTGTTTTTTTGTCCTCAGTATTTTGTACTTTGCCTGGTTTTTGCAGAATAGAGCATGTCATTTCTTTCAGTGTTTTTTCAGCGTTTTTTACCCATTGAAAGGAATGGGTGGTGCAAAAAAGGCTGAAAAAATGCAGGTATCAGGTTTTGCTATTTTTGTTTGTGCCAAAGCCTTATGAAGTATAATATGATTTTTTGTCACTAAACTTTATCAGCATGCACAAGAAACAAATGTAGCATGACAAAACACAGCAAAAAATGCAAGAAAAAACAAGCAAAACCTGCATTTTTTCTGCAACTTCTTTGCTGACAAGTGAGCAGGTTTTGCTGCAGAAAAAAAGCAGCAAAAATGCCACGTGTGAGCATAGCCTTGTAGGCTGAAACATATGGTAATTTTATTTTCTAATTACGGCAGTTACCTTAAAGGGAACCAGAATTTTATCCCCTTAACTAAACCTTACAAGTGTAAAGGCGCTTTAATGCTAATTAAATCCTTACGTTGCTTTTAGAAATTTATTTTGAAGTTTTAGGGAAATCCTGCATTTACCTTTGATGCTAATGAGCAACAAGTACATCGTGATTGGACACTGCTCTTCCGGGTCTCCTGTTTCTCTCTCCTATTTCTCACCTGCCACCTGACTCTGGTCTCTGATTGACAGCTCACTCTTGTCTCAGTGACCTGCCTCTATTGCCCAATATTTTGTGCAAGCACCGTTATTGCCTGTGGTCGTCTGCTCAGAGGGAGCAGTGCATGTGCAAATCAATAATCCAGCTCTCATAACCTCATCAGGACCTTAATATACATGAACTGCCCTTTGCACAAAATCTTGTACAGGGGAGGTAGGCGGGAAATAGGGAGAGAAGTGGGAGAGCTGTAAGTGCATTGTCCCACCCCAATGCACTTGTGGCTAATTGGAATAAAGTGTAAAGGTTAAATTTCTCTAAAACTTCAAAACAGATTTCTGCAAGCAAAGTAAGGAGCAATGTAATCAGCAATAAAGTGCATTTAAGGTACTGCCACACTACACAATCCCGCTAGCGATCTCGTTAGCGTCGCATACTAATGAGATCGCTAGCGGGATTGTTTCTATATCGCTAGTAGCTACCTATTTTAGCGATGTCGTTAGGACGCTATCGCGGTTAGCGATCTCCTTAACGACTTTAGCGGTACAAAAGTACCGCTAAATCGCTAAAAAAGGTGCCACACTCAGCGATTTGATACTTACCAGCGGGGCGCCAGCGACGAAAATAGGGTCCGGAACGATCGCTGTGATGAACGACATCACAGCAGGGGCCTCGTCGCTGGTAGATGCCGCACACAACAACATCGCTAACGGGATCGCTAAATAGTGACGTTTTTTAGCGATCCCGTTAGCGATGTTGTTTAGTGTGGCATACCCTTAACACACATGCCATTAATTAGGGGTATAAAACCCTGACAAGTTTCCTTTAAAGTGAAATTTCTAGAATTGATAATTATCCCCTATCCCTAGGATAGTGATAACTTACTGTTCTCAGGGGATCTGACCTTTGTGATCCAAGGATCCCAAAACTTTGACTCTGAACTACAAAAAAAGAGGGTCTGCAGAGCTACTTTTTAAAAGAAGTCAATGTGCCCTTTGTTCAACCTCCGCTCTTAAGTCCATGGAACTGTTGAAGAGAACAGAGTACAGCGCTTGGCTATTCCCATAGATAGTGAATGCAGCAGAGGTCCAATATGTGGTTCTCAGGCTCCAAAACCCTGTTCTGGGAATCACATGGGGGGCAGCAGTTGGACCCCCAGAGATCAGTAAGCTATCTCCTATTATATGAGTAAAAAAAAATAATTGTACCATATATATATAGACAGACAGATAGATACATAGATAGGTAGGTAGATAGATAGATAGATAGATAGATAGATAGATAGATAGATAGATAGATAGATAGATAGATAGATAGATAGATAGATAGATAGATAGATAGATAGATATGAAAGAAATTTTATAGTACTGTATCATGAAAGAAAAAAAAATATTCAATTAAACCTTTAAGAGTGCCTACTTATCATGGCTTCCAAATCCTTGGACATGAAGTAGTTAAATGCACAGAATGAAATAATAAGACTATAAAAATGGGTTAACATGAAGGTGATACACAGACACACATTTAATCATTTTGTGACAAGAGTGATGAATCGGAGGAAGCATGTTGATGCTAATTCTATGCGCAATTCACAGCTAGTTGTAGTAATTCGAACATGATGTCCCTATAAATGTTACTATTCAACATGTCAACATTAAAGAAGAGAAATCAATCATGATAAAAATCTCCCAAGAAGTTACCACTCTGAGGTAACAATTACGCTGACACTTGTAGCAGATGGCGCACAACTTGTCTCATAAATCATTTTGAAAAGTTTTTAAAAAAACATATATGCGAAAAAAAATGGTGTGGGTTAAAAAAAATGCATTAACATAAATGGCAATAAAAAAGTAAAATGTAGTCAATAAAATCAACACTATGCAAGCATAATTGTAAAATACAACAAGGCATAGCTGTTAACATTTTCTAAAGTTTAATACAAAAAACCTGGTACAAATTCAGAAATCTATGCCAGTGTTAATGCAGAGACAGCCCAAAATATTTGTCAAATTCATTAAAAGTGTGTTCCCAGAACTGCTTATCCCTTATCCTTATGATAGGGCATAATTTATTGGTCAAGTGGGGTCTCTGGGACGCCCAGCAGTCCCAAGAATAGGGCACTTGATCCTGACAATCAGGTTCTGCAGAGCCATTTCATGAATCGATTACAGGTGTGCATGCTCGATCTTAGCTATTTCCAACAGTCCCATTGACAATGAATGGAGCTGACATGGAGCATGCACACCTCCACTCCATTGCCAAGGGTAGCTATAGCTATATATATATTTGTCGCAAGCTACACTGATGGTCCATGTGGTGTCCGATTTTTTTCTCGCCCCCATAGACTTGGATTGGCGAGACTTGGACGATATACGCTTACAATCGCAGCATGCTTTGATTTCTTTCTTACGCAGAATACGCCCGAGAAAAAAAATGATGATGGGAGCTGCCCCATAGATTAACAATGGTCCGAGTGCTATGCAATGTTTTCTCGCATAGCACTCATCCGTATTCAATGCTAGTGTGACCCCGGACTAAGGAGGAAGACCGGGCTGCGGGTACCTGTACTGAGTCGGGTCCAGAACTGCTGAGGCTACCTCCCATGTTGCCTGGGGGAAGAAATGAGTGACCGGACCGACCTCATGACCCGGGTAGGAGGGGCCAGATAAAGGAGAAACCGCGCGCAGTGGCAGACAGATTGGCACGAACCGGCAGCAACGCACAGCTGGATGAGCAGCATGCTCCGTCCTCTGAACACCGGCGCTGTGACAGGCTGTGCTCGCAGTCTCCCGCCGTCTCCAGCGGGACGGTTGGGGGGAGGTGCTGTGCACCAGTGACTGCAAAAGAGAGAGATACTGTGCGCTCAGTGATTGTGAGTACCACGCACGTGCTGAGGAGAGAAAGCCGGGCACCGGACATAAGCTTGTAGCCTTCACTGTCAGTTTCTGTACGCCTGTTCACGTTTGGCTCTGGGAGTGCTGCGGCCTTGATTGCGCCGGCCGCACATGTTTATGGACTATGGGCTCAGCGGAAGGTACCGGTAACCGATCCCTGCCCCCAGAAAATGTCTAAAGGACCCCATCTGAGGACATCTCCCACGGCCGTTGCCGGTTCTACAACCCCTGCGGGATCATCCGAAGAGAAGAAGCCTAAGAACACGATAAGTTTGGCAATTGGACTGCCACTATTCTGCTTTTTTTTTTTCTTTGCATTAACTCTTAAAACATTTTTCTCCCTTCAAGAAGTTAACATTCTGTTAATTAAACTGTTAAATTGTTAATCCTTGTTCTGCTTCCTGTCTGTCACTGCATCCCGCAACCTGCTTACAGCAGCACTAGCGATCCTGGGGCTGTGATGCAGTGGAATGACACTTGATGCCCGGCGCCCAGACAGCGCTGTTTTCAGAGTCTCTGCCTTTGGACAAACATGAGCTGCAGCCCTGGCTTGCTCTTCATGCTCAATTTGTATGAAGGCAGAGACAGTGATGCTAGTGCTGATTGGGTGTTGGGCATCACGTGTCACAACTAGTGTTGAGCATTCCGATACCGCAAGTATCGGGTATCGGCCGATATTCGCTGTATCGGAATTCCGATACTTAGTTCCGATATTTTTCCAATATCGTATACCGGAATCGGAAGTTCCCATAATTCTTTGAGAGGCAATGTGATTTTAGTCAGCCAATGAGGAATCTTATGAAGTGTGGGCACATCCTGTAATGCTGCGGTCATCTTAACTAATGGCATGGCTGTGATTGGCTGCTGAAATGATGTCAGAATGCACTATAAAAGGTGCCGCCGCCATTTTAGCGTCACTGTGCTGTGAACTCAGTTAGGGACAGAACGCTGTTCTGCTGACTTTGAGGGACAGTTAGACATTGCGATTTTGTGTACTGTGCTTTAGGCAGGCTAGTTTACCAACCGCTGTGTAAAGCTTCCTTTTGCCAGTGTTGTTTTAACAGCTCTGTGCAAGGTGTGTGTGAGAGTGCAGGTGACGCTGCAGTTTGCTCTGCATCCACCGCTGTTTGTAGGCATCTGCACGTGTCACTCACTGACTCTTTTTTTTTATTTTATTTTGTGGAATTGGTGCAGCTCCATTATATTTGAAAAAAATCTAATCTATTAGTGTGACGCGCTTCCATCCGTATACAATACATTGGTTGCAAACACTATAGAAGTACAGAAAGGAGCCTTTCACAGATAGTGAACAGTTGTGTTTCAGTGTTCACTGCAGTCTGTGAGGTTTTGATTTTTTGAGTGCAGATCACGCTCCAGTTAGTTCTTCAACCACTGCTGGTTGTAGTCTGCTGACCGTGTGTCACTGCCTCATCCTTCACATTTTTCTCTAATTGGTGCAGCTCCATTATATTTGAAAAAAATCTAATCTATTAGTGTGACGCGCTTCCATCCGTATACAATACATTGGTTGCAAACACTATAGAAGTACAGAAAGGAGCCTTTCACAGATAGTGAACAGTTGTGTTTCAGTGTTCACTGCAGTCTGTGAGGTTTTGATTTTTTGAGTGCAGATCACGCTCCAGTTAGTTCTTCAACCACTGCTGGTTGTAGTCTGCTGAGCGTGTGTCACTGCCTCATCCTTCACATTTTTCTCTAATTGGTGCTGCTCCATTATATTTGAAAAAAATCTAATCTATTAGTGTGACGCGCTTCCATCCGTATACAATACATTGGTTGCAAACACTATACAAGTACACAAAGGGGCCTTTCACAGCTACTGAACAGTTGTCTGCAGTGTTCACTGTAGTCTGTGAGCTTTTCATTTTTTGAGTGAAGATTACGCTCCAGTTAGTTCTTCAACCACTGCTGGTTGTAGTCTGCTGAGCGTGTGTCACTGCCTCATCCTTCACATTTTTCTCTAATTGGTGCTGCTCCATTATATTTGAAAAAAATCTAATCTATTAGTGTGACGCACTTCCATCCGTATACAATACATTGGTTGCAAACACTATAGAAGTACACAAAGGGGCCTTTCACAGCTACTGAACAGTTGTCTGCAGTGTTCACTGTAGTCTGTGAGCTTTTCATTTTTGAGTGAAGATTACGCTCCAGTTAGTTCTTCAACCACTGCTGGTTGTAGTCTGCTGAGCGTGTGTCACTGCCTCATCCTTCACATTTTTCTCTAATTGGTGCTGCTCCATTATATTTGAAAAAAATCTAATCTATTAGTGTGACGCGCTTCCATCCGTATACAATACATTGGTTGCAAACACTATAGAAGTACACAAAGGGGCCTTTCACAGCTACTGAACAGTTGTCTGCAGTGTTCACTGTAGTCTGTGAGCTTTTCATTTTTTGAGTGCAGATTACGCTCCAGTTAGTTCTTCAACCACTGCTGGTTGTAGTCTGCTGAGCGTGTGTCACTGCCTCATCCTTCACATTTTTCTCTAATTGGTGCTGCTCCATTATATTTGAAAAAAATCTAATCTATTAGTGTGACGCACTTCCATCCGTATACAATACATTGGTTGCAAACACTATAGAAGTACACAAAGGGGCCTTTCACAGCTACTGAACAGTTGTCTGCAGTGTTCACTGTAGTCTGTGAGCTTTTCATTTTTTGAGTGAAGATTACGCTCCAGTTAGTTCTTCAACACTGCTGGTTGTAGTCTGCTGAGCGTGTGTCACTGCCTCATCCTTCACATTTTTCTCTAATTGGTGCTGCTCCATTATATTTGAAAAAAATCTAATCTATTAGTGTGACGCGCTTCCATCCGTATACAATACATTGGTTGCAAACACTATAGAAGTACACAAAGGGGCCTTTCACAGCTACTGAACAGTTGTCTGCAGTGTTCACTGCAGTCTCTGAGGAATAATCACACTTAGGCCTTATAACTTTTCTGACTTTCTTTATCAATCTACCAAGATGAAGAAGGCAGGGAGTAAGGCACGTGGTCGTGGCCGTGGAGTTTCAGCAGGGAGAAGACGTGGGGATTCTGTGGTTGCTGCCGCACCCATTGACACAGCATCCACCAGTTTTCCCCGTGAGCGTTCCTTTATGGTCACTTTTGTAGGAGCTCAGCGTACCCCCTGCTGCGGGAAGAACAAATTGAAGCCGTTGTTGGTTGGATGGCAGCCAATGCATCGACTTCAATTGCTTCCACCTCCTCTCAGGACCACAGCACTGTTGAACAACCATCTGTCTCTTCACCGCCTGCCAAATTGCCCAGGCAGTCAGAGAGTTCTGAACTGGAGCCAGCTGAGTCTCTGCTTCTGTTCTCAGAATCTGTTGGCTTGCAAACAGGGGCCCAGCCAAGCAGCATTCTGGAATGTGAAGAAGAGGCAGTATGCAGTGATGCGCAACAGCTGTTTCTCTCTGAATCTGAAGAGGCGGGTGAGCCAGTGCCGATGGTCAGCACACCGCAGAACGCATCTGATGATGATGAGACTCAGGTGCCAGTTTCTGTTGAGCATGGTGCTGGCCAGACCACCCAACAGCAGCAGGTGTTGGAAGAGGGTAGTGGAGATGATGAGGTCCAAGACCCAACATGGAGTGAGGAACAGGAAGGTGGTGGTAGCAGCTCTGAGGAAGAGATTGCCCCAACGGTACAAACAGTAGGGAGAGGTAGGCTGCAGACTCGGTTGCCTGTAGCCTCCAGTTTGGCACCCGTTCGTAGCAGTTCTCTTCCACAGCCAAAACGGGCGCTCCCAGGACTTGCACTGCGTGGTCCTTTTTTGACACACTTGCAGATGATATTTGCTATGTCAAATGCAAGCTGTGTAATCAAAAAGTAAAAAGAGGTAAAAGTGTCAGTAACCCTAATACCACAAATATGTGGAAACATGTGCGGTCAAAGCACGTGGTTGAGTTACAAAGACACACTGGAGATGTAGGCCAACCTACAGCAGCACCTACATCTTCAGCTCGTGTTGGAGCCTCTTCCTCCAGCTCACACACAGATGGTTCGGCTTCCTCACAGGATCGCCATGGAAGAACCTCTGTCACTGTTGTCCAGAGACCCAGTGTTATTCCACCCACAGCTGCAAGTTCCCTGTCATCCTCACACTCCCAGGCCACAAAACAGCCATCGGTAGCACAGGCATGGGATAAAAGACGGCCATACTCGGCAAACCATCCACGAGCACAGGCTCTGAATGCTGGCATTGCAAAACTCCTGTCCCTTGAAATGCTGTCATTCAGGCTGGTGGAGACTGACAGTGTCCGTAACTTAATGGCATTGGCAGTCCCACAATACAATGTGCCCAGCCGATTTTATTTCAGCAGGCAAGCCGTCCCTGGTCTGCAAAAGCATGTTGAGGGAAAAATTAAACATGCGCTACTAAACGCCGTCAGTAGCAAGGTCCACCTGACCACCGATGCGTGGACCAGTACCCATGGCCAGGGACGATACCTTTCCCTCACTGCCCATTGGGTCAATGTTGTGGAGCCGGGTACAGATCTTGCGGGGGGTGCTGTACTTTTTCTGCAACTCCAAGGATTGCAGGAAAAAGTCTGCCCACTTTTGACCCCTCCTCCTATTTTCCCCTTTTTCCTCAAAATCGCTGCAGGGGGCCTCACGGTCTCCCTCCAAGGGCCCTTGAACGCTTACCTATGGGGCCCGATTGAGCATCCGTGGCAAACGTCAACGGGCCGCCCAAAAAATTTTAATTTTTTCCTTTGGGGAATTGAAGCCACACAGGCGGGAGCTCTGGAAGCCTCAAGGGGAGGGGAGTGGGGTTTTTGCCAGGGGGAATTCCCCCGGGGGGGTTGTGTGCAAGGGCCGGGGGGCATCGGGGTTGGAAACCTAATTTCCCCATTTTGGGACTGTCTAAACCTTTTTCAATTTTTTGGGGAACCCTTTTGATGTGTCCAACCCCCAATCCCTCATTACTTCCCAAAAAAAACCCAAAGCCAAGCCTGAACGCGATTTTTCCAAAAAACCCCTCTAGGGTACCCCCCAGGGGTTAGACATTTAGGGTTTTTTGGCACGCCACCAAATTTCCCTTTTTGGGAAAAACCCATTTCCCTTGCCTTCCCCACTGGGGGGGCCCAGAAGGCCCCGCCTTTTGGGGCGGTGAAAAGGGGGGGAAAACATCAAATCACTGCACCCCGGGGCTGCCCCCCCCTCCCAAAAAAAAAACCAAAACCAATGGGTTTTGGAAAGGGGGGGGGGGCACTTCCCCCCCATCCGAAGGGTTCCAACCAAACTCAAGCCTTTTTTGGGGGGAAGGGGGCAAAAAGGGCCCCCCCAAAGGGGGGGTTTAAAAAAACGCTTAGTCTTTATGTGAGCGAGGTGGGGTTTTTCCAGAGCAGGAAAGGGGAAAAGCCTCTTGCAGGGGCAGCGTTTTTTTGGGCCCCTTGGGGGTCTGCACCCCTGGTTTTTTATGCTGCAGTCCCCGAAAAAAAAGACCGCCCCATCCCCAAACTTTTTCACTAGTCTGATTATTGGGTGTACACCCCCTTTAAAACCTCGCTCCCGGGGGAAAAATTACAAAGTCTTAAAACCGTTGAACCGGGACGAAAAAAGGGGAGTCCCCAAACACACTGGTGCAATTCCATAATTTTTTCTTTTCCCCCGCCGAAAAGCACTGCTGCGGGCTATGTTTTTAAAAAGCACTTGTGCCGAGGCAGGGGGGACGGGCTCTGCAAAAAGGGGAGCACAAGCAGCCCCCCGCACAGGGCAAACCAGTTTTTCCCCAAAAATTTTTGGGGAAGTTTTGTGGCAGCGCCCAAATGTTCACCTCCAAACGGCTCCATTTCAGCAGGAGGAACTTTTCCCCTAAGATGGTGACAGTACAGTTTTTCCCCTTTCCCGTGTCCCCCAAAGGCTTTTCCCCCCTTAAAATTTTTGGGGCTTAAGTGGAAAAGGGCCCCGACTTAGCCGATAAATTTTGGAAAGGTGGGGTTTGGCCCTGGCCAGTGTTTATCGGAGCGCGTCTTTTTGTGCAGGTGGTGTACTAACAACCGTCGCATGGGGACTATCCCCCCAAAATTTGAAAGACCGGCTTACTTTCGAAAATGAAAAAAGGGGGTGGATCTCGCCGGAATTTTTCTGTCCGTTTTCAGTTTAAAAAAACTGGTTGCAAAGGGTTTATCCTGTCTCCCTGTTTGTTATCTTTCTCCCAAATTTGAATCTATCCCTGGGTACAACATGCCAGTTGTGCTCAAATGTCGTGTCCCCAACCAATACACAAGCTATATGTTAGTGGGGTTTGAAAAGGAAAGCTTTTCCCCCCCGCTGTGTGCCCGGGGAAAAAATTTCTCCGTTCCCTACACAGCACAAAAAAAACCCATGTCGAACATGCTCCAAATAGGGGAAAAACCCACCCCCCTTTTATGCTTAAAAAAGGGAAAATTTTGAAGTTTTCCACCCAGAATGATAAATTTTTATGACCAAAAAAGGACAAATAATAATTTTCATCACGCGAATTGCTTTGTTATTAGAAATGGTAAAAAAAAATAAACAAATTTCATTTTTGAAATTAAGCAAAAATACATTTCATACTTTTCAATTAATGTTTTTTAAAAGGAAACCCTTTTTCTGACTTTTTAAATAATGCGTCAAAGGATTACGAATATAAATCCTAATTTTCATCACGGTTTTTTTTTTTACAGACATTAAAAATACACATCTGATGCCAACGTAACTTCACCACCTTTTTAAAAAAGGCCGATCTAAACCTGGTTAAAAATGTCAATAAAAATTATTAATCTAAAAGTGCCATGCATACTTTAAATAGGTAGTTAACTGCAAGTGCTGTTGAAAAAACCCCCCCAAAAAAAAAAAAAAATAAGGGGATATAGGTATCACAGTGATAGCTCTGAAAAATTTTTATGGGAATACGTACTCAATAAAAATCACCCTCAACCTTATGTTTTTTTTTCTTGTAGATTGTTAAAAGGGGGGGAAGGTCTTTTTTTTGGATGGGGATTTTTTTTAAAGTAAATGGATTACTGCTGTCGTTTTTTGGCGCCCCGGGCGCAATAACGGCGAAAATACATTTTATGGGTCATCAAAATTTACAACGCTACTCACCCACCGGGCATAGGAAGGTAGTTTTTGCGGATAAAGCCTTGCGCAACCAGAAATGCTTTTACCCTCTTCAACACTGTACAAGCAAAAAAAGCAGATTGCGCCAGACTTTATTGACGAACGTTAACATCGCCATTACCCATCAAACGCCACTGTTGATACAGACTAGAATATACCTTTTTTTATCCGTTTTGCCTTTGTTTTTACTACACTTGCGGGGGGACCTTAAAATTTTTACAATGCATAAAAATTTTTTTTTAAAAGGGGTTATTTTTTTTGTACATTATTGTGTCATCACATGATGGCCCCCGGGGGAATTTTCATACATGCGTACAAAGTAAAAGTTTTTTTTTAACTTAAAAAATTTTAAATGTCTGGACTGTCACAAACTAAATTGTAAATGATGAGAGGAGTGACCCTTTTAAAAAAACCCCTTGTCTTCACTATTTTTTGGGGGTTAAAAATAAACGCCCCTTTAAATTTTTTTCATAAATAAAAAAAGGACTTTTACAAAATTTTTCAAAAAATTATTTTGTAACCAAATTTTTTGGGGGGGTGTGTTGTTCCTTTTTTGTTGGCATGTGCATATTTTCGTTTATATTTGCGTTCTTTATTTTTATTTTTGAAGTTAGGAAACATGTTTTCTTCGTAACCCTTTTTGCGTAGATTTAAAATTATTTAGATTGAAGCCCCCAGGGGGTTTATCCCCCTTTTTAAGGGGTAATTAAAAAAATGGTAACAAATTGAAACTTTCGAGGCACTCCGTTCTTCACGGGAAAAAAGACAAAAACAAAAAATGAACCCCCAAAATTTTTTTCTATACAAAAACGGAACACGGAATGTGCAATGGTAAGACAAGTAATTTGACTTTTAGCAGAACTGTCATTTCACGGGGGATGAAAAAAAATATTAAAAAATTCCTAGATAAGGAAAAAAAAATTATTTAGCCCTTGGGGGAGTCCCAGGGGTTGATACCTTTTCAGTTACCCATTAAAAGGAAAAAAACCCCACTGGGCTCTCAAGTTAAATTTTTTTTTATTTGGCAAAAAAGGAAAAAAATTTTTACCATTTTTTCCTTTAAAGGGGAAAAAATTTTTTTCCCCCTTTGATTGGGGTCTGGTTTTTTTTTTCATCCCCCGGGGAAGGGCAGAGGGAAAACCCGTTCCCTTAAATTTATTTAAAAAAGACATAAATCCGTGTGATTTTTCACCCCTCACTAAAGTGTCAAAGTCATGATGAGTTTTTTAAAATTCTAAAAAATTTTTTCTTTCTCATATTTGAAGTTATTTTTTTAAAAACCTTAAAATTCCCCTTCCATCATGCATACTGGGCATAAAAAAAGTGTTTTGCCCCGGGGAAAAAACCCCTTTTTTTTTCCCCCTATTGTGTGGCGCTGAAAAATTTATCCTTTTTTTTCATTTTTTGGCCTTCCCCCACTTGTCCCTCCCTCACTTGTCTTCCCCATTCCTGTTTTCCGTTGGTGTGAAATAGTGATTCTTCTTTTTGTTTTAGTTTTACCCCGATAAGAGACCTGGTAGTCTTAAAGCGGGGGAAAATTTTGTTACCATATTTTCATTTTGCCATTAAACGGTATCAACCCAGGGGAAACTCTCAAGTATAAAATTTTTCTATTCTTAAATTTTAAATTCATCATTTTTTTGTCCTATTTTAAAACTTCATTTATTTTTTTTTGAAGTAAAAACATTTGCAAGGGCCCCCTAAAAAGGCCCAATAATTTCAATATTTTATGCCTACACCCCCCCTTTACCCGGGGCTTCAAACCCCCGTTTTTGCTCAAAGGGGTTTGATCACGTGAAAACAATCGTGATGTGTTTGGGGGGTTTTCAGTAACGCCTGCTGTTCCCCTGCGTGTGTCTGGAAAATTTTTTCTGCTGTAACTACAACTTCAACTTTCAAACATCTATACTGGGGGTCTGCTACACCCCCTTGACCGGGGGGTTAAAACCCCCCAGTTGCTGCTCAGAAGTTTTAGATGCACGATAAAAAAAAAAGTATTGTTTGGGGGGGTTTAAAAAAGCCTGCTGTTCCCCCTGTGTGCTGGCAAAAATTACTGCGGGAAATTTTAACTTAACTTCAAACCTTTTCAAAACTAGGCCCCTGCCTACACCCCCTTTACCCCGGGCTTTTAACACCGCAGTTGTGCTCAGAAGTGTTAGATCACGATGAAAAAATGCTGATGTGTTTGTGGGGTTTGTAACGCCCCCCGTTTCCCTGCTGTGTGCGGCAAAAATTTTCTGCTAGCTACCTAATCAGGTAAAAAAAACATGACATGTTTAAAGTGTTTTTGCTACACTTTAAAATGAGGTTTCCCCCCTGATTTCAAGCTGTAACTTTAAAAAGTCAACTTTAAAAAACCCTAAATGATTAGTCTTTGTCAAAAAATCGAACAAATAATTGTGTTTTTGGGCCCTTTTTTTACAGGGTTCACATGTCGAAAAACAAATGGAAAAAAAAAAAAGCCTACTAAAGCTATAGGATAAATGAGGTCAAATGCCTCCATAAACTTTAGACAAATCCAACTCACATCAGGAAAAATTTTGCAATTTTTTGAAGGCAAAATTTTGGGGGTTTTTAACTTTGACAACGGGGCGTGCAAAGGGTTTTTATTTTGTGTTCTTGCCTTTTAAAAAAAAGCATACAAGTAAATTAATAACCAATTTTTGATTAAGGGACTGATTACACCTGTAATATTGTGCAAACAATGCTGTGGGGAAAAGTCCTTTTCAAATTATTTTAAATTTTTTGTTTTTTAAAAAAAAAAAATATTTAATTAAAAGTTAAAAACCCAATCAAAAAGGGCCCTTTAAATAAAAATGTATCGCAAAAAAAAAACATGCATTACCTTGGGAAAGTCAATTTGTTTCATAGCCCCCAATTTGCAAAATAATCCTGTAAGGGGTGCAAAAAAACGACAATGATAGAATGGTGAATGATATTTTTTAAACAGACATGAATACGGGGGCACCTGTAAATTTTCCCATAAATACGTACCTTAACAAAACAGCTTTGTCACACTCACACTCGTTTTTCTTTTATTGTTTGGGAAAAGGGGGGCCTTTTCGTGTTTTTTTCATCATAGGTTCATGTTTACGGTTTAAACAATCATGACAACCCTTTTTGTTGTCGGGGGGCCCTTTCGTTTAAAGAAAAAAAAGGCCCCCGTGAATGTTTGGGTTTCGTCATAAGGGCGTACAGACGCCCAAAACCCAACGCTACATTTAGGAAAAAAGTCTGGGGTCCAAACAAAGGGGCAAAAACCCTAAATGCACTAACCTTTTTTAAAATATTAAAAAAAAGGGTATAGTAGTAACCCCCAAAATTTTTTAGGTTTCGATTAATCGCCTTACCTTTTGTGGCTTTTCCGTCTATTTTTAACCTTTTTATTCCCCCGCTGTTTCAAGTCCACAGTCAGGATAAAAATTGTTTTCACTCTGCAAAATCCCTTTTAAAAATTTTTTTTTTTTTAATTAAAATGATTGGCACAATTATCAGTATTTCTTATGGAAATTTTAGTTTTTTTTAAAAATTTTTTTGGATATTATTCACCAAAGGGAAAGTTTTATGAATTCAAAAATAAAAAGTAATCTGATTATGTTTTTAAGTCAGCCCTTTATTGTTCACAATAAAAATGGTTTTTCATAAAGTTACTTAGCCATTAATTTTAAAAAATTTGATATGTACTTTTTTTGCTTTTATTTTAAACCCTATAGCGATTTTTTTAAACCCCCTTTTTTTTTTGGTTTGCATTTCTTTTAACATTTAATGAGCGTTTTTGGGTTTTTTAAATTATTATTTAAAAAATTTTTTTAAGGAAAAACATTCTTAAAGGTTAAAAAATTATATTTCTCTTG
The DNA here is from genome assembly GCA_033576555.1 of Oophaga sylvatica. Lineage (NCBI taxonomy): Eukaryota > Metazoa > Chordata > Amphibia > Anura > Dendrobatidae > Oophaga > Oophaga sylvatica. The sequence continues at coordinate 148,128,667 of JARQOD010000005.1, read as the reverse complement.
TTTTTGGGATAGACCTTTTTTAAAATTTTTAAAAAAAAAAGAAAAATACTTGAATTTTTTAAAAATCCTCCTTGACCCCGGGTCCAAACCGCCGGGTTTTTTGCTCGGAAGTGCTTTTTAGCACAGTCAAAAACTTCTCTGTGGTTTTTTTGGGGTTTTAAG
>JARQOD010000005.1:148090788-148128405 GCA_033576555.1 Oophaga sylvatica | reverse complement strand
TTTAAAAGTTTGGGGTTTGGTAAAATCACCTCCCCAACCTTTTTTAAGCTTTCAAATTATTTTAATTTTTGCTGTCTGGGCCGGGAAAAATTTTTGGGCCTGTGCAGTTTTGTGGTACTCATTCTTTTAGGCCATCTATACTAGCTCCACCAGTTTTCAAATTAATAGAATTTTAGCGCATCTTCCCTGGAAAAATAACTTTGGGCCTGTAGCAGTGTGGGGTTTTCCCCCCATTCCCCTATTTAGGCATCTATACTTAAAACCCCCCCACCAGCTTTAAAAATTTTAATAATAATTTTTTTTTCTCTCTAAACGTGTTTTTCAGCGCTGCTGGTGGTGTCTGAGTTGACAATAAGCGCCGCAGTGTGAGAATGAATAGACTTTAGTTCATAAAGATAAACAATCATGGATCCGAAGGCTTTTTACCCTGTGTCACCCTGGGGGGGGAAAAAGCTTTTGAGGATTTGTTCAATACCTCACCAACCTTTTTTTAACAACTCGGGGCAATTGATGCTATTTTTGTGGTGTCTGTGCCCCAAATTTTTGAAAAAAAGGAGCTCTTTTTGGAGTCCCCCTTGCGTTTTTTACGTGACGTTGGCACCCAATTACAGGTGGGTTTTGGGTCTTTCCCACCCCCCCTTTTAACCGTAAAAAACTAATACACTTGGCTTGGGGGAAACCAGATGGTTGGTGGAAAAGTGTTTTTTCTCATACTTAGCCTGAGAAACAGAGGTCTGCCCCAAAAACTTTAGTGTCTTTAGTCGCGGAGTAAAACCACCGGCGTAGATTAAATTACAAATTTTTAACTGCATCTGCCCGACAATAATTTTTTGGGCTAGAGCGTGTTGCTGTAAAACAAGTAGCCCCCGGCTTAATCTAATTACAAATTTTTAACGATCTGCCCAGAAATAATTTTGGGCCTAGTTCGTGCCTGCTTGTCAGTGGATTAACCCAATGTTAAGAAGCTACACCACCTGTGCTTTGGACACTTAATTTTTTCAAAGGAAATGCTTCGGGGCCCTGGGACAATCAATGAATAGCATCGGGGAGGCACCCCAAGGCACAGGGGCTGTGACTGGCGGTAGGACGCCTTGCAGTGGACCGCCAAGCTCGATCCTTATAAAAGCTTTTTAACTGCAGCAGCTTTACTGGACGCTACTGGAGCTGGAATTACCGTGGCTGCTGGCATGAGACTTGCCCTCCAATAGATCCTTGTAAAAGGATTTAAAGTGTACTCATTCAAATTAGAGAGACAATTTAAATTAAAAAGATTAGACCTGCCTCCACCGCAGGGGGGCTCACTTGACCCACCAGCGGACAGGCACAGTATTGGGAGAGGGGGGCTGGCCGTCAGGGTCCACCGCAGGTCTGGCACAAACCCAGCAACACGCAGATCGCACGGGCAGGAACGGACTGGCCATGTCGACTTCGCACTTTTTTGGTTTTAGAAGGGCATGACATGCCTATATCTGTGTCTCCCCCTCCTTTTACTCCTCCACCTCTTTTCTTTTCGCATGACTATATGTTCTTGTCACTTTTCCATGTGTTAGTTGTGTCTTCTGAGCAATTTGTCACATTTGTCAGCTTTTGGACACCTTTGAAGTGTTTTCTATGTGTTTTCTATGTGTTTCTATGTGTTTTGGTTTGCCTGCCATTGGTTTTAACGGTGTTCGACTTTGTTCGACGAACAGTTCGACGAGCAGTTCGCCGAACACACGGCTGTTAGGTGAACCGAACCGAACTCGAACACTACAGGGGTGGCTCATCACTAATCATTAAGATGTTTTTGGCAAAACTGAGACAAGCCATTATGTTCTTATTACTCAGTAGTGGTTTTCATCTTGGAACTCTGCCATGCAGGCCATTTTTGCCGAGTCATGAACACTGACCTTGAAGGGAACCTTTCATCAGAAATAGCACTGTTAACCTGTAGATATGCGGCATGCAGCATTTGGTATCCATTCATAGGGGTGGGGGTGGCGTCGTTTCAGTCACTCTCTGAGTATACAGAAAAGCCATTGTAACCATGCACCTGCCCCTGACTGACGCTGGCTCTACATTGCGGCCAGCTGTTCGTCAGAGTTGGGAGCACAGCTACAGCAGTTTTCCGGTCTTCTTTCTGTCAACACCGGAGAAGTGAGACCGAACGCTGCCTAGTTAAGCAGATGTAAATTCAAAATGAATATTCACTGCTCCCCAAACCCACCTCTCCGCACCGGGTCAGTGATTGTGGCAATCTTCTCAGATGCTCAGAGGTGGGTGGGAGGAGACTGTGCCTAGCATCATGTGACTGGTTCTTTTATAAGACCTAATGACACAAAATGGCTACAGCATTACCATGTATGGAGTGCAATCCCTGCAGGTTTATTGGCTATTTATTGCGGGACAGGGACTCAAGCCTGGCGCTCAAGCACCTGCGATACTCGATCATCACTAATAAAAGGATTGTCCAGTAGTATACAGATGTGTTCTTCCCTACTTTTCTTCTTGCCTCAACATATCTCGAAATAAGTGTTGCAAGATGAACAGAAAACATTAATTTGCTTACGATTACTTCCCATATACAGTATGTGACTAAAGTGAGAATGTATCTTCATGTATATGTGGCGCTATAGAGTACAAGTCTTCTTTGTTTGAAGAGGCAATTTGCATATTAAAATTTCCCAGAGGAGCATTGCACGGCGAATAAGCCTCCTTACCTCGACACGCCAGAGCTGGTATGTCACTCTCCACAAGGAGAAACCTTACCCCCAGACTCCAGTCCAGAGCCTCTCATCTAGCCAAATCAGATCTCTCCTACTTTGTACTGATGAGGACCAACAGTCCGAAACACCGTGTCTGCAAATGGAGATTCTGATTTGGCTTTTATCCTAAGTCATATTACAAGACTCGTTAAAGGGTTGATTGTGACTTGTAGGATCGCTACTTCCAATAGGTGACGCTATAGAGTACAAGTCTTCTTTGTTTGAAGAGGCAATTTGCATATTAAAATTTCCCAGAGGAGCATTGCACGGCGAATAAGCCTCCTTACCTCGACACGCCAGAGCTGGTATGTCACTCTCCACAAGGAGAAACCTTACCCCCCAGACTCCAGTCCAGAGCCTCTCATCTAGCCAAATCAGATCTCTCCTACTTTGTACTGACGAGGACCAACAGTCCGAAACACCGTGTCTGCAAATGGAGATTCTGATTTGGCTTTTATCCTAAGTCATATTACAAGACTCGTTAAAGGGTTGATTGTGACTTGTAGGATCGCTACTTCCAATAGGTGGCGCTATAGAGTACAAGTCTTCTTTGTTTGAAGAGGCGATTTGCATATTAAAATTTCCCAGAGGAGCATTGCACGGCGAATAAGCCTCCTTACCTCGACACGCCAGAGCTGGTATGTCACTCTCCACAAGGAGAAACCTTACCCCCCAGACTCCAGTCCAGAGCCTCTCATCTAGCCAAATCAGATCTCTCCTACTTTGTACTGACGAGGACCAACAGTCCGAAACACCGTGTCTGCAAATGGAGATTCTGATTTGGCTTTTATCCTAAGTCATATTACAAGACTTGTTAAAGGGTTGATTGTGACTTGTAGGATCGCTACTTCCAATAGGTGGCGCTATAGAGTACAAGTCTTCTTTGTTTGAAGAGGCAATTTGCATATTAAAATTTCCCAGAGGAGCATTGCACGGCGAATAAGCCTCCTTACCTCGACACGCCAGAGCTGGTATGTCACTCTCCACAAGGAGAAACCTTACCCCCAGACTCCAGTCCAGAGCCTCTCATCTAGCCAAATCAGATCTCTCCTACTTTGTACTGACGAGGACCAACAGTCCGAAACACCGTGTCTGCAAATGGAGATTCTGATTTGGCTTTTATCCTAAGTCATATTACAAGACTCGTTAAAGGGTTGATTGTGACTTGTAGGATCGCTACTTCCAATAGGTGGCGCTATAGAGTACAAGTCTTCTTTGTTTGAAGAGGCAATTTGCATATTAAAATTTCCCAGAGGAGCATTGCACGGCGAATAAGCCTCCTTACCTCGACACGCCAGAGCTGGTATGTCACTCTCCACAAGGAGAAACCTTACCCCCCAGACTCCAGTCCAGAGCCTCTCATCTAGCCAAATCAGATCTCTCCTACTTTGTACTGACGAGGACCAACAGTCCGAAACACCGTGTCTGCAAATGGAGATTCTGATTTGGCTTTTATCCTAAGTCATATTACAAGACTCGTTAAAGGGTTGATTGTGACTTGTAGGATCGCTACTTCCAATAGGTGGCGCTATAGAGTACAAGTCTTCTTTGTTTGAAGAGGCAATTTGCATATGTATATGTTCATGAAATTCATTGAAAGGTGAAGGTGGACACATCCGTTCATTGATAGCCTACACATTTTTTATTATACTCCTCTATATAGAATGCAAAGGAGTTTTCTGGTTGGATGGGATATAAAGAGAGAGTTAATACCCGCATGCACATCAGACTAAAGTTAGCCATACTCACTGATACCAGAAGGATCGTCCAATATGTATGAGAGCATTCCGACTCTTCCCTGACAGATGCTGAAGAATCTAAGGGGTAACGTTCCTTCTTGTGGAGAGTGACATGCCTAGCCTTGCATGCCATTGTTAGGAGGCTTATAAGCCTTGCAATGCTCCTCTGGGATATTAAATATACAAACTAACTCTTCGAAGATGAAAAGGACTTGAACTCTAGTGCTAACTATTCAAAGTAGCAACCCTAAAAGTCAATATCGACATTTAAACAAGCCTTGCCATATGACTTAGGATAAATGGAAAACCATGAGAGATGCTGGTAAGGGAGTGAATCTAGCAGTGACTCTCTCAAACAGAGCACAGGAATTTTTAGCTGAAATTTCCTGTAAAATGGAAGTCAGGGAAAGAGCAGTTGGCTGAATGATTGTTCAGTTTCAACTATATAATGTATATGGATGCCATTAGACTGTCATGTGGGCATATACCCAGACGATGCTACCCTTCTTAACAAAATTATTATGTGGATACAATATTTTCACTATGGACATAAATGTTGCTGTCACTAACAGATTATTATGAATGCTATAATAAGATGATTGCATACATCTTCCTTACTTACTCTAACAATCAACTTTCTTGACGTAATGACCCCAATTAATCAACATAAAGAGGTTCACAAGTTGAATTTTGATGATTGCTTTATCAAAGAAGCATGTATATTCATAGACTAGGTGTATACGAATGCAAATGCATGCATCTCTTCACAGAATGACATGACGAGAGAGAGGGGAAAGAGAGTGTATAATGTAAGTGAATTTGTGTAACATGAATTCCATTAGCCTCACCAAGCTGAACCTTTACGGAGGAAATGCAGTGGAAATTATCATATATGTGACAATGGAACTGACTAAGTCCCTAAATGACCTGTCTGTTAGAGAGCCCTGCTTAATGGAATAAATAGGAAGACATGATTTATGTCCGCTGAAGATATTTTTGTAGACTGGAGATTCTCATGAATCCATTTGTAATGGCTTCTAATTAGCAGGACAAAATAAAAGCTTCTGTACAGAACTTTGCCCAGTACTTTATTAAGTAATGAGAGATGTGAACTCTGTGCCCATCTGTACAATTCTTCTGATTAGGAATATGCTATTGTATGTGTAAAGGCTGCATTGGCATTGGGTTTGTGTATATGATTAAAAATATATACTTATTTATTATCGGAAACATATATAGGGTATATGTCTCTAGCGTATACTGTTAAAATCCTGTAGGAAAAGCTGAAATGTGATATGTTAGAGGCTCTTAAAATGATTGATTGTCTAATCGAAGAGTGTTGTACTGTACATACAATAATGATTCATTGCGGTAATTTTTTTTACTGGCAAGGGTCACCTCTGGAGCCACATTCACTGGGAGATCTATGTGCTACAAAGATAATGCTGGACAATAGTCATTAATAAGAATTCTATTGCAAAACTTAGATTTTGCAATCTACAAAGAACAAACAAATGGTGGTGAGGAAGTAAAGTAATGGTAGAATGGGAAATAGGACTAGAAAAGTGATGCTTTAGTAGAGTGAAGAGAAGAAAATGTGGAGCGCCCACCAGGGCAGTGGGAATACTCGGTACCGGGCCGCTTCTTAAAGTGGCAGGGTCACGGCCCCGGGCGTCCAATAAAAGGGATATTTACAAAGGAATAAAGTTTATAGTAATGTGTTCGAGACGCCACCTGTAGTACTCGGCAAAAGAGATGGTAGCCGATGCTGCAAATGCAGCCCTCTGGAACAGTTGGTGATGCAGCAGGGTTGGTAAAGCTCCCCACAGGTGGAACTTAGCCCCAGGACAGATGTAATATATCGTAGATGGTAATGATGTAGTATTTGGGCAAGGGATGTAGCAGTGTTGGATGGGTGATGCAGGAATACCGGTAGGACACAGCTGGGTGCAGTTTCCAAAGCTTTACTCACAGTTCTGGCTGCAGCACAGATGCCTGCTTGGTGCCATGTCCTCCAGGTGAGGGGTCCAGCAAACTCCCAGGTAATTCAGGATACACCTTTCCAGGACTCCCTTCAATGTGTTCCTTTCCTGGCCATCTCACTGTGCTGACTTTCCGCCTTTCTCTCCTGTCCAGCGCATCGCAATCAGTGTCTCAAGCCATTAGCAGCGGATCTTGTCGGGTGACATCCTATCTGCGTCCTCTTGCTCCCTTATGGCTACCTTTTCGGAGAAGATAACTGTGGCTTGTAGCTGAAGCACCTAAAGGTGACACTGCCTCCGGCTTTCTAGCTGAGTCTGGAGATTTCTCCACTAGTCTCGGGTGCCGGTACCCCAACTGCAACCTGGTCCCTCCACTATTGGATCAGGCCCCACGGATGGACTACTCACTATCCGTGCCCCTAGGACCTCCACTATCCTTCAGGAAGCTTCTTTCTGCCTTCGTGCTTAACTCTAACTTTCTCTGTCTGGGGACAAGCTCCTCTCAGCTTGAGCTCCCCTCACACTCTGACTCTACAGTCTCTTTCCCGCTCTCTAAGCTCCACCCCCTTCCTTCTACTTGCTCCACTTACTCCCCAACACCCTTTCCTACCCAGCCTGGGATGAGTCCATCCTCACGTAGGGTACGTCCAGGGTGCTTGGCAGCTATAGTCTGTGTCCTGGAAGGTGCTCCCTCCTTACCTGAGAGTGGGGTACCACACCTCTGAATGAGGTGCAGTACCTCTGTGGCGACTGGACCCTCAGGGGCACCACACATGTTATGAACATTTGGACAAAGGTGTATGTACATACAGTTGAAACCAGAAAATTACATACAATATATAAATAGACACATATGCAGTTTTTTTTCTGAATATCTGACATTAAATCTGAAAATTTTTTTCCCGGTTTAGGTCAATTTAGATTACCAAAATATTAATTTTTGTCAAATGCCAGAATAATGAGAGAGAGAGAATGTTTTAAGGTAGTTTTATTATTTACTGCAAAGTCAAAAGTTTACATACATTTCATTAGTATTTGGTACCATTGCCCTTAAACTGAATTACTTTGGTCAAACTTTTGGTATATCTTTCACAAGCTTCTCACAATAGTTGGTTGGAATTTGGGCTCATTCCTACTGACAAAACTGATGTAATTGATCCAGGTTTGTAGGTTGCCTTACTCGCACCTGCCTTTACAGCTTTGCCCATAAATTTTCAATAGGATTGAGATCAGGGATTCGTTATGGCCACTCAAACACATTGACTTTATTATCCTTAAGTGTTATGTTTTGGTAGCTGAGGAGAACAAGCAAAATCGGCAATACACCAGAGAAGCTGGAACCTATTGGATTGCAGTAACCTGAACTAACCAGCCAATGTCTCCACTCTTCAAAGGCCCACTTCATGGCCAATAACTCCAGATTACCCACGTCATAATTACGTTCAGTTGGAGAACATTTTCGAGAGAAAAAGGCACAAGGGTTACTCTTAGAGGTCTCTGGATCTCTTTGGGACAAAACGGCACCTGACCCAATTTCTGAGGCATCAACCTCCACCTGAAACAGTAGAGAAACATCTGGCTGCCGTAGAACAGGAGCAGAAGTGAATCTCTGCTTAAGTTCCTGAAGCGCAGAGACTGCCTCAGGAGGCCAATTCACCACATCAGAACCCTTTTTGGTCAAATCAGTCAATGGTTTAACAATACCGGAGAAATTACCAATAAATTTACAATAAAAATTGGCAAAACCCAAAAATCTCTGAAGAGCCTTTAATGAAGTAGGTTGGACCCAATCACAGATGGCCTGAAACTTGACCGGGTCCATTTCAATAACAGACGGAGACAAAATGAATCCCAGAAATGAGACCTTCTGTACACCGAAAAGACACTTTGATCCCTTCACATACAGTGCATTCTCTCTCAAAATCTGGAACACAGTCCGAACATGTTTCACATGAGAGTCCCAGTCATTGGAAAAAATCAAGATATCATCCAAATAAACAATCAGAAATTTATCCACAAAATCCCTGAAAATATCATTCATGAAGGATTGGAAGACGGAAGGAGCATTAGTAAGCCCAAAGGGCATCACTAGGTACTCAAAATGCCCCTCTGGGGTATTAAACGCCGTCTTCCATTCATCCCCATGCTTAATGCGAATAAGGTTATACGCCCCCCTGAGGTCAAGCTTGGTAAACCAACTATCACTTTTCACCCTGGAAAGCAGGTTAGAAATCAAGGGTAACGGATATTGATACTTCACAGTGATCTTATTCAAGAGGCGATAATCAATACACGGCATCAATGAACCATCCTTTTTGGCCACAAAGAAAAAAACGGCAACCAAGGGTGAAGAGGATGGTCTGATATAACCCTTCTCCAATGACTCCTTGATATAAGATCGCATAGCATCGTGTTCATGTACAGACAAGTTAAAAAGGCGACCTTTAGGAAATTTTCCTCCAGGCACTAATTCAATAGCGCAATCATAGCTCCTGTGAGGGGCAAGGATGCAGATTTACTTTCACTAAGTACATCCGAAAAATCAGTCAAAAAGTCAGGAACATCCTGAGACTGGGGAGAGGCAGAAAAAACAGGAGTGTCGGCATTAACACATTGGCAGCCCCAACTGGTCACAGACACAGATTTCCAATCCAAAACAGGATTATGAGACTGTAACCAAGGGAAACTCAGAACAATAATGTCATGCAGATTATACAGCACCAGAAATTTGCAACTCTCCTGATGATCTGGTTCAACACTCATTATCACCTGAGTAGAAAACTGGGGTTTATTCTCCGCCAAAGGGGTAGAATCAATGCCCAGTAGGGGAATATACTTCTGCAGGGGTATCATTGGAAACCCACAACGTTTGGCAAAGTCAAAATCCATCAGGTTAATAGCTGCTCCTGAATCAACAAAAGCCTGAGCAGAAAATGTGGACAGGAAGCAAATCAGGGTAACAGTCAACAGAAATTTAGTCTGAACACTACTCAAGACAACTGAGCGTGCAAAACGTCTTCCCCGCTTAGGGCAGACTGAAATAGCATGAGAGGCATCACCACAGTAGAAACATAACCCATTGCGCTTTCGAAACTCATGACTCTGTGCCCCAGAAGTCACTCTATCACACTGCATGGGCTCAGAAGCTGGCTCACAAGGCAACACTATCTCACGCATACCTCTGCGCTCACGCAAACGTCTGTCAATTTGAATAGCCAATGACATAGAATCATTGAGACCAGAGGGAGCAGGGAATCACACCATATCATCCTTTACATTCTCTGACAGCCCCTTCTGAAAAAGGGCTGCCAAAGCATCATCATTCCATTTGGTCAGGAGGACTGCCCACTTTCGGAATTTCTGACAGTACAACTCAGCAACTTCAAGACTCTGATTTAATGCCAACAAGGTTTTTTCAGCTTGATCAGTGACATTAGGTTCATCGTACAATAACCCCAGAGCCAGAAAAAATACATCAACATCATTCAAAACTGGATCCCCAGGTGTCAGGGAAAAAGCCCAATCCGGAGGGTCGCCACGCAGGAGAGAGATGACAATTTGAACCTGCTGTGCTGCGTTCCCTGAGAACTTAGGCTTTAAGGCAAAAAACAACTTACAGTTTTTTTTGAAATTCAGAAATTTAGCCCGATCCCCCAAAAACAAATCTGGCATGGGGATCCTAGGTTCCACAACCGGCAACCCAGCAAGATAGGTAGCAATACTCCGAACCTCAGTGGCAAGCTGATCCACATGGCCAGACAACTGTGCAAACTCCATTGAGAGAAAAAAAAATCCTCCTCAGCACCCAGAGAAAAAGAGGGATAAAAATGCAACAAACGGAAAAAAAAAATCTCTGACAACTCTGACAACTTTTTTTTTTTTCCACACTATTTTTCCCTTCTGTGAATACCATATCATTTTCAGTTTGGGCCGGTGATACTGTTATGTTTTGGTAGCTGAGGAGAATAAGCAAAAATGGCAATACACCAGAGAGGCTGGAACCTATTGGATTGCAGTAACCTGAACTAACCACACAACTAGAGGTAGACGTGGAGCGTTCCTACGTTGATCCTAGACGCCTCGTCACAGCCTGAGATATAACTACACCTAAAGGCAGAAAGATGAAAGCTATCTGCCCCGGAGCAGATCCCCAAAGAAAATAGGAAGCCCCCAAACATGTAATGGCGGTTAGACAAGAAGAAGAACGGACACAGACAGAAAATAGAATGAGCAAACGCTGGGGCCCAATCTGCCTAGAAAGAAAAGTACAGGAAAGGATACTCACTGCAATCCAAAAAAACCCTAAAAAATACCAACTCTTTTGATTTAAAAAACACCTGAGATCACAGGATCTCTACCACCTAATCAGATCTCTGGTGTAACAAAACTAAGCCGCAGCCACTGAAAAAACAGGAAAAAGCAAATGAACAAACAACAGTGGCTCCAGATAAACTGAGAGGAGCACAAGCCCCCAGAGGGGACCTGGCTGACCTCCACAGAAGTGCAGGGAACAATGCAAAAAGCAAGCACAAAAATAAAAGCAGAAAATATCTTATCTGATAGCAGAAGATGCAGGCAAGACTCAGCAAACGTCCAAATGAACCAGGAACCACAATTGATCACCGGCAACCAACATGAGAGGGAACCTCCCTTATATCAGACCAGTCCGTGATCCCAGATTGCCATTCCTCGCTGAAAGGTTCAGTACTGTCTGTAACCACCAGAGGGAGCCTCTGCTCAGAAACCATCTCTAGCACATTCATAACAGGGTCCCACACCCACATTATCCAGCTTGACGATCATCATGTGCACCTCTTGTAGCGCATTCATTTATTACGTCACAGATTCTTCCTCTCTCTGAACATGGCTAAACAATCTCATCCACAATTCTCCGATATCAGTGGGATCCCCATGCATCTCTTCTAAAATTTGCAACACTTTGGTGAAGGTGTCCCGTTCATGAGGGGGCCGAAAAATTACAGAACATCGAGCCACCCCGTCCAGTGCCATCACAGCAATCTCTGCTTGCATAGCAGGGGTCATATGGTGCATCCTCAACAAGCCTTTAACCCACTTAGTCCAGTCCCACAGCAGTGAATTACTCCCTGTAAACTTTGGCAGATTGTTGAGCATGGCCCCCAGGGGTAAGCTGGCCCTCGGGGCACCCATGACAGTCTGGTGTGCTGCCTCTGCACTCATAGACTGCATCCTGCCGACTACGCCAAATGTAAGCAGGTGCTGGGATGTGGTACGCAGGGATTGTTGAGCAGTACGGTATAACAATAGTATTTAATTGAACAGTAAAGATGAGAGTGATCTAACCACAGGGAGTTAATAAACAGTGAACAAGAATTAAAGGAATAATAAGAATTAGTGCAAAAGTCTGAGGTTCAAACTACACTTATCGTTGCTCCGGCTGGTGCTCCTTAGTCCACTGTCCGATGGGGGTTGTAGTTCCGGCAACGGCCGGTGCAGAGTCCTCCGTTGGGGTCCAATATTAGCCATCCGTCTTCTGGGGGCAGCAGGCAGTCTTAGGCTTTACCCGCTGAGCCCTAGTTTTGCACAGCCAAGGTCAAAGCAACTGCAGGAATCCCTGTAACAAACGTGGGTTGATGCGCGCTGGTCAGCAGAGGGAAGCGCGCCTTCAAGTCCTGTAGCTGGCTCACACATCTCCATACGAGCACTGCCCGATGCTTATCCGGGCGCACGGCGCTCTTATCTGTCACAGTCCCACTGGAGCATGCAGGTAAGTGTGGACATTGCCTATCTGGCTCTGCTGCGCTGGATGTGGAGTACGCTGCTCACCCTGCTGCACTCTCCCTGATGGCAGGAAACTCTCCCTGTCTTCGCACACTTTCAGCTCTCTTTTAGGCTTAAACACGCCCCCTCCTCGCGGGTCATGGAACCTGTCTGGTCCCCTATTCCTTTTCCCACGGCAATATCGGATGCAGCCTTGAGAGTTCCGGACCAGGCTCAATGCAGGCACCCGCAGCCTGGTCTTTCTCCTTACAATAGTACTACCATTATAATGAAACTGCCAGCAGAAAAGAGGAGCTTTGAGTTTTATTCCTCTAAGTAGAGTGCACACGCAGACAGAGTAAAGATTAGCTGCCATAAGAAAGAGTATTTGTCAGCATAAGGGAGAACATAAGTTTATTCCTAAAAATGGTGGTTCCTGATTTTGAAGGATATCACCATGCCATGTCTGGAGACTGGTTGCCTGTCTATGAGGAAAAGATAAGCAGTAGCTTAGAAAGTGAGCATCAAGAGTGGGCAAATTGCCACACAAGAGCTATTTCAGGACATTGCTGCCAATTGAGGTGCCCATGAGGAGGATTGAGACATGAACTGTGTGTCCTGTGAGAGACACAGTGACACTGTCAAACTGAAGGATGTTCTGCTGATCATCTTGTTAGCTGCCTGTCACGAGCACAAAAAAAGAGTCACAAGTATGGGTAAAGTGTCACAACTGTCAGCCCATTTCTCTGTGCAAAAGTCTACAGCTATTCAAGCATGTAGCATCTTTTGAGATTTTGTAAGTGCCAAGCCTGTTGTCTCATGAAATACTCATGAAAGACCATCAAGCTCATTGCCCCATTGGGTAAAGCTTTTGAAATGTCACATGTGTTAAGGGTATGCCACACTAAACAACATCGCTAACGGGATCGCTAAAAAACGTCACTATTTAGCGATCCGTTAGCGATGTTGTTGTGTGCGGCATCTACCAGCGACGTGGCCCCTGATGAGATCCTGCTGTGATCTCGCTCGTCGCTGACATCGTTCCGGACCCTATTTTATCGTCGGCGCCCCCGCTGGTAAGTATATATCGCTGAGTGTGGCACCTTTTCTTAGCGATTTAGCGGTACTTTTGTACCGCTAAAGTCGTTAAGGAGATCGCTAACCGCGATAGCGTCCTTAACGACATCGCTAAGTTAAGCCGCTATCAGCGATATAGAAACAATCCCGCTAGCGATCGCATTAGTATGCGTCGTTATCGTGATCGCTAGCGGGATTGTTTAGTGTGGCAGTACCTTTAGCCTGCGTTTCCTCCAAAATCGTTGAGTGGGACTAGGTTCATGCTACCTCAAGTTTGCTGGAGATTTCAATTCTATTACTGTATCCTTTACTCATAAAGGGGTATATCACACATTTTTTAAAAGGCTTTGTTGCCTTCTACATGGCTTTGCATGCAGCGTTCAAACCTTTTGTTGGTGGTAGAGTATGCCGGGAATATTGTATATCCAGACCGATTCCACTGTGTAGGAAGGAGCCCTATAAATACATTTGACAAATATGCTAGAGTTTTTCCTAAGACTTAAACTTTAGTCCTTCAGTCTTAGACCTTCAGAAACTTCAATACAACTACAATAATATGTTGACTGGCACTACACATATCAAATCACTACTATTTAATTTAGAGCCCCAGGCACATGACTAGTTTGTCAGCTTTGTGAATGTCAGTTTATACCCTAGACGGACTGGCTAGACATATCTGCAACAGTTCACAAATAAGTAATATTTGGTTTCCCATATCACTTCAGCTATAGGAACATATAATATGATTATTTTTTTGTTTCTCTGTCTCCAGTGTACAGATTGAATATGTCAATGTTGCTTCTGGATGCATTATCTACGAAAGGCTTCAGCTTAATGTCAGTCTCATCATGGCTATTTATTTCAGTACTAAATTCTATTTCACACTTTTTTTTAATCTGTCAGCCAGTGTTCTGTAGTGATTAAAATGCAAAATCAAACATTACAATAGAAACAAAAACTCTCTGATGTTAAAGCATTTCATCAGAACATCATATGGTATGGTAAGATGAACTCAGGCAATCATTCAGCTTATTTCTAAATCAGTATGATACTAATTTCTGCTTAAACCTGGCACAAAAAACAACATTATTTAATTTTAGGTGTAAGTTGAAAAAAAGTTCTATTGTGCGGATGGGATTATGCTCAGCGGTAACAGAAAATGGAGAAGTAGAATGATTTCCATATAATGAAGTGTGATAAATATAAATATATGCATACAATACTCAACATTGAAACTGCAACACCAACAAGGAAAAGTTATAAAATTATGAAAGTCACAGGAGTGATCAACATGATGGTATTCAAGTGATAACAATATTAAAAACAACATTTTCAAAGCAGCTTGATTTATTCAGTATCGACTATGAGCATCATGCGCAGAAATACATAGACTTGCACGCCTTATCATGCTATCATTGAGGTTATTAATAATTTTTAAGGAATTCTCTACCACACTGCTGATGGCAGATCTTTTTGCAATTGTCGTCCAATGACATCACAGATGTGTCGAATGGAGACATTTCAGGAGTCGCTGCAGGCCATGCCAGCATATTTAAGACTTGCACAATGCTTACAGTAGCATGAGCAACATAGTCTGGCATTGTTTTGCTGAAAAACGTCTCCTGGGACACTTTGAAAAAATTAACGTACCACTGTTTCCATAACCTAATAAATATTATGCCGAACTGTTAGTGTACATGGAATGAAGACCAATGGGATTCACCTACTGTAAATTATTGCACCGCACACGATAATACTTGGAGTACAACCGGTGTGAATCTCCCTCGTGATGGCCTCTTCAAGGCTTTGTCCACTTGTCAGATTGAAAGAATGGGACATAGTGATCTATTCTGTACTATAAGTTAAATTGGACATCACATACCAAATCTGCGGAATCAAATTGTGTTTGTATAAGCCAGCAAAGGCCATTTGCACAACATTAGGCTATAAATCCGATATGGAGATACAGATGATTCATTGACCTTACACTACCGCTTTTAAAAGAAATCAGGGTGCAGAGCAAGATGGCAATACAGGCTGGAATGGTTGATGAATGAGGAGATGAACTGGAGATTGATCTATAGAACAATGTGTAGAGCCACGATTGATAGCATGCCAAGGTGTGTAAGTGCGTATAATTGTACATGTGGCACTCATACTTGACACTAAAAAACTGAGAGACTTTGAAAGTATTCTGTTATGCATATCATTTTACATCTATAGAATCTGTGATTTTCATAATTCCACTGCATTGCTTATTGATATCGCAATGTTAATTTTGAAAAAAATATAGATGTTAAAAAATTTATTAAAGGGGTTGTCCACTACTAAGGCAATCCCTTCTTAAACTAAATGTTTGACCCAGATAAAATAATAAAACCTATACTCCCCTCTTGTGTCGGCTCCTTTCCCGCAGTGTTGGCACTTGCTGTCTCCGGGGCTGTGATGCGGTGTTGTGACTAGGGTTGAGCGATACTTTCCGATGTCCAAAAGTATCGGAATCGGAATGGTATCGCCGATACCCAAAAAATATCGGCAATACCCGATACCGATACCGGAAATCCAATGTAAGTCTATGGGAACAAAATATCGGAATTAAAAAAAAACCATTCTTGCCTTGTTGGTTAATTGTACATGAAGGAAAACAACAAAGAGTAATGTAGAATGTATTGGGGAAGGTTGAGGAGACATTAAAGGCATAGATGTTTAACCCAATCAAATGGAATAGCATAAATATTTTTTTTTTTAAAGATGTTCGGATTGACGAAGAAATTGACAATGTTGTTAAGTTTTTTCTATTTTGGCAAATATGTATATTTCACAACTTCCATGCTCTTCACCTTTTTAACTTTTGACACACTTTCTCCTTCATAATCTTCAGCAGCATCATCTTTTTCATCAAATTATTCTTCATCTTCACCTTCTTTATCTTCTTCTTAAACTTCTTGCTATTCATCTTTTTGTTAACATTACTCATATTCTTCTTATTAAACTATTATTCTTATTCATATTGTACTTCATCTTCTTCATCATATTCTTATTTGTGACAGAGAATCCTGTACTTGTAATCTGTCAAAGTATGAATTTTTCATCCTTCCGTTCTTGCTGTCACAAAAGATTTAAATTACAACAGTATCTGTCCGTGTTCAGTTTAGCCTGCAGCAGCAGGCATTTTCCAGGGGCACCACGAGGAGGAACGGACTCACCCCAATACACTGCTTAGTCTTCTTCTGCTTATAATTTAGAGCATATATTTTGCTCTTCATTTTGGTCTATATACTTCATTTCTTCTGCTTTTTTGATCTTCTGCTTATTGTTCTTAAGTCTCTTGTTCTGTATCTTGTAGTTTGTCTTAACTTCTTAGTCCTGTTTGGTAATCTTTTATTTCTTCTTTGTGATGGTGTTTAGGCTGGTTGCTTGATGCTCGTCGTCCTTGTGGTGCTCTCTTCGGGGTCATCAGGGTCGTCGTCTTCATTGTTGGAGATCCAGAGTGATTACCCAAAAAAGCATTGAAAAAATCTTCAATTTGTAAATGTAGCAGAAGGTACAAGAGCCAATGCAAGTAACGAGGACCAGCTGACTGTGCTGGAACCCGGAGGGGCAGCAGAAGGAAAAGAGCCAATGGCACAACCGAGGACCAGCTGACGTTACTGGGACACGGTTACTAAGCAGGAGGTACCTGTGCTCCAAAGCACTACCAAGGACCAGCAGACGTTGCTGGAACTGGATACCGAGATGGAGGCACCTAGGCCAAAGGCACTGCGGAGAACCAGCTGACGGTACTGGAACCGGACGGGTAGCAGAAGGTACAAGAGCCAATGCAAGTAACGAGGACCAGCTGACTGTGCTGGAACCGGAGGGGCAGCAGAAGGAAAAGAGCCAATGGCACAACCGAGGACCAGCTGAGTTACTGGGACACGGTTACTAAGCAGGAGGTACCTGTGCTCCAAAGCACTACCAAGGACCAGCAGACGTTGCTGGAACTCGGATACCGAGATGGAGGCACCTAGGCCAAAGGCACTGCGGAGAACCAGCTGACGGTACTGGAACCGGACGGGTAGCAGAAGGTACAAGAGCCAATGCAAGTAACGAGGACCAGCTGACTGTGCTGGAACCCGGAGGGGCAGCAGAAGGAAAAGAGCCAATGGCACAACCGAGGACCAGCTGACGTTACTGGGACACGGTTACTAAGCAGGAGGTACCTGTGCTCCAAAGCACTACCAAGGACCAGCAGACGTTGCTGGAACTCGGATACCGAGATGGAGGCACCTAGGCCAAAGGCACTGCGGAGAACCAGCTGACGGTACTGGAACCGGACGGGTAGCAGAAGGTACAAGAGCCAATGCAAGTAACGAGGACCAGCTGACTGTGCTGGAACCCGGAGGGGCAGCAGAAGGAAAAGAGCCAATGGCACAACCGAGGACCAGCTGACGTTACTGGGACACGGTTACTAAGCAGGAGGTACCTGTGCTCCAAAGCACTACCAAGGACCAGCAGACGTTGCTGGAACTCGGATACCGAGATGGAGGCACCTAGGCCAAAGGCACTGCGGAGAACCAGTGACGGTACTGGAACCCGGACGGGTAGCAGAAGGTACCCATGGAAATTTAAGTTGACAGGCCGGAGCCGGCCGCAGTTACCGAATCCCACAGTACTACAGTGGGTGATTGTCCTATTGTCACAACGGAAACAGCTTTTATTTGCATATCCCGCAGCACACATAGGAAGCACCTAAACTCCAAGCACCATAGAGTCGGCTAACCCGACCGCAACACGACAGGACAACTTATTGGAGGCTAAGTGACGTTTACACTGACAGGAAACAGATGGCGTGCTGTAACCAGTCTGGGCAGGAGTGAGTACCCGTGCCAATGACACTTCCGAGCAACAACTGGCGGTGTTGAAGCCCAGGGATGAGAAGACAACAGGGTGGAGGCAGCATGACTTTTTGCCGTTCACACAGCAGGGGAACAGCTGACATTACTGAACCCCAGTAACACAGGAGCAAGTGTTGACTGTGCTAACAGCACTTCCGAGCAACAACTGGTGGTGTTGGAGCCCAGGGATGAGAAGAGAACATGGTGGAGGCAGCAGGACTTTTTGCCGTTCACACAGCAGGGGAACAGCTGACATTACTGAACCCCAGTAACACAGGAGCAAGTGTTGACTGTGCTAACAGCACTTCCGAGCAACAACTGGCGGTGTTGAAGCCCAGGGATGAGAAGAGAACATGGTGGAGGCAGCAGGACTTTTTGCTGTTCACACAGCAGGGGAACAGCTGACATTACTGAACCCCAGTAATACAGGAGCAAGTGTTGACTGTGCTAACAGCACTTCCGAGCAACAACTGGGGTGTTGTAGCCCAGGGATGAGAAGAGAACATGGTGGAGGCAGCAGGACTTTTTGCCGTTCACACAGCAGGGGAACAGCTGACATTACTGAACCCCAGTAACACAGGAGCAAGTGTTGACTGTGCTAACAGCACTTCCGAGCAACAACTGGCGGTGTTGTAGCCCAGGATGAGAAGAGAACATGGTGGAGGCAGCAGGACTTTTTGCCGTTCACACAGCAGGGGAACAGCTGACATTACTGAACCCAGTAACACAGGAGCAAGTGTTGACTGTGCTAACAGCACTTCCGAGCAACAACTGGCGGTGTTGTAGCCCAGGGATGAGAAGAGAACATGGTGGAGGCAGCAGGACTTTTTGCCGTTCACACAGCAGGGGAACAGCTGACATTACTGAACCCCAGTAACACAGGAGCAAGTGTTGACTGTGCTAACAGCACTTCCGAGCAACAACTGGCGGTGTTGGAGCCCAGGGATGAGAAGAGAACATGGTGGAGGCAGCAGGACTTTTTGCCGTTCACACAGCAGGGGAACAGCTGACATTACTGAACCCCAGTAACACAGGAGCAAGTGTTGTCTGTGCTAACAGCACTTCCAGGCAACAACTGGCGGTGTTGGAGCCCAGGGATGAGAAGACAACATGGTGGAGGCAGCAGAACTGTTTGCCGTACACACAGCAGGGGAACAGCTGACATTACTGAACCCCAGTAACACAGGAGCAAGTGTTGACTGTGCTAACAGCACTTCCGAGCAACAACTGGCGGTGTTGTAGCCCAGGGATGAGAAGAGAACATGGTGGAGGCAGCAGGACTTTTTGCCGTTCACACAGCAGGGGAACAGCTGACATTACTGAACCACAGTAACACAGGAGCAAGTGTTGACTGTGCTAACAGCACTTCCGAGCAACAACTGGCGGTGTTGGAGCCCAGGGATGAGAAGAGAACATGGTGGAGGCAGAAGGACTTTTTGCCGTTCACACAGCAGGGGAACAGCTGACATTACTGAACCCCAGTAACACAGGAGCAAGTGTTGACTGTGCTAACAGCACTTCCGAGCAACAACTGGCGGTGTTGTAGCCCAGGGATGAGAAGAGAACATGGTGGAGGCAGCAGGACTTTTTGCCGTTCACACAGCAGGGGAACAGCTGACATTACTGAACCCCAGTAACACAGGAGCAAGTGTTGACTGTGCTAACAGCACTTCCGAGCAACAACTGGCGGTGTTGGAGCCCAGGGATGAGAAGAGAACATGGTGGAGGCAGCAGGACTTTTTGCCGTTCACACAGCAGGGGAACAGCTGACATTACTGAACCCCAGTAACACAGGAGCAAGTGTTGACTGTGCTAACAGCACTTCCGAGCAACAACTGGCGGTGTTGGTAGCCCAGGGATGAGAAGAGAACATGGTGGAGGCAGCAGGACTTTTGCCGTTCACACAGCAGGGAACAGCTGACATTACTGAACCCAGTAACACAGGAGCAAGTGTTGACTGTGCTAACAGCACTTCCGAGCAACAACTGGCGGTGTTGGAGCCCAGGTCAAGGAGGATGTTTAAATACTATATCAAGTATTTTTCTTGTTACGTGTCAATTAAAAATGTCTATACTCCAAACAAGAGAAATATAACCTTTAGTACCATAAGATGATGATTTTACTTAAAAAAATATATGTAAATTAATAATTTACAAACATAAACGCATACATTAACATGTTGAAAAGCAATGCAAACCACAATTAAAATAGGTTAAATAATCTGCTATACGGTTTAAAATAAAAGCATACAAGTACATATCAGAATCCATTAATGATGGCTAAGTAACAGTATGTACACCATTTTTATTGTGTAGACAATGAATGGCTGACTTAAAAACATAATCAGCATTACAAGTTATCTTTGACATTCATAAAACTTTACATTTGGTGAATAATATCACTAAAAATTTTTTAAAAATATCTAAAATTTCCATCATGTAATACTGATAATATGTGCCAATCATTTATATTAACAAACAAAAATTTAAAAAGTGCATAGTGCAGAGTGAAAACAGATATTTATGCCTGACTGTGGACTTGCAAGCATGACAACGGATAGATAAGGTATATATAGATGAGACTGCATAGCCACAGATGGTGAATGGCGATGTAATACTGTACCTCAATAAAGTGTGCGTTACTACTATATCCTTTTTTTTATATAGCTTTATAAAAGGTTACGTGCATGTATGGTTGCGCCTTTGTTTGGACGCACAGACTGGCTTCCTGATGTGACGCGTTGGGTATTGGAGCGTCTGTACGTCTTATGACGCAGACTAACATTCACGGTGCGCATCGTTCATCATCGCAAGCGTACCGACAACACAAAGGCGTTGTCATGACTGCTTTACTCAGTAAACATGCACCTATGATGAAACATACACGCATGTGCCCTATTACATAACAAGCTACAAGAAAAACGAGTGTGAGGTGTGACAAAGCTGTTTTGTTAAGGTACAGTATTATATCGACATTGTACAGGTGTCGCTATTCAGTCTGATAAATAGATATCATTCACCTATTCTATCAGTTGTCGTTCTTTCAGCACCACTTACAGGTATATATTTTGCTATTGTGACTATGCACTATTGACTTTACCAAGGTAATGCATGATTTTTGTTAGCGATTATCATGTTTACATGAAGGACCTTTATGATATGGGCTGTTAACTTTCTAATTAAATATGTATTTTTTAAAATGACACAAATATAAGTAATGTTGAAGAGGACTATTCCTACATGCATTGTTTGCACAATATTACAGGTGTACATCACGTCCCTTAATCAACATTGGATTATTATATTTACTTGTATGCTTTTATTTAAAAGGCAAGAACACTGAAGTATAACCTTCGCACTGCAGCAGTTGTCAAAGTTCAACCCACATTATGCACTTCCAACATTGCAGCATTTGAGTCCTGATGTGAGTTGGATTTGTCTAAGCTATGGAGTGACAAGGTTGACCATCAGTATCCTATAGCATAAGTAGGCTTTTGTGTTTGCATTTGTTTTCGACATGTGCATATCTGTAATAATATGTCACAATCACAATTATTTTGTTACAGATTTGTGACAAAGACTAATCATTTTATGGTTTTAAAGTTGACGTTTCAAATGTTTACAGCTTAGAAATCAGGGTGTAGCCTCATATCTATGTGTAGCACTAGACACTTTGACATGTCATGTTTTTTTCACCATGATTAGGTAGCTAGCAGTAATTTTTGCCGGACACACAGCAGGGGAACAGCAGGCGTTACTGAACCCCACAAACACATCAGCGATTGTTTTCATCTGTGCATCTAACACTTCTGAGCAGCAACTGGCGGTGTTGAAGCCCAGGGTCAAGGAGGGTGTAGGCAGAGGCCTAGTATGAGATGTTTGAAGTTGAAGTTGTAGTTAGCAGCAGTAATTTTTGCCAGACACACAGCAGGGGAACAGCAGGCGTTACTGAACCCACAAACACATCAGCGATTGTTTTCATCTGTGCATCTAAACTTCTGAGCAGCAACTGGCGGTGTTGAAGCCCAGGGTCAAGGAGGGTGTAGGCAGAGGCCTAGTATGAGATGTTTGAAGTTGAAGTTGTAGTTAGCAGCAGTAATTTTTGCCAGACACACAGCAGGGGAACAGCAGGCGTTACTGAACCCCACAAACACATCAGCGATTGTTTTCATCTGTGCATCTAACACTTCTGAGCAGCAACTGGCGGTGTTGAAGCCCAGGGTCAAGGAGGGTGTAGGCATAAAATATTGAGTTATTGCCTTGTTACGTGGCCATTGCAAATGTATGTACTTCAAACAAGAATAAATGAAGTTTTACTAGGACAATAAAATGATGAATTTCAATTCCAAGAATAGAAAAATATTTATACTTGAGAGTCCTCTGTGGTTGATACCGTTTAATGGCTAACTGAAAATATGGTAACAAATTCCAAGCTTTCGAGACTACTCAGGTCTCTTCATCAGGCTAAGACTAAAACAAAAAATGAAGAATCACATATTTCTACACACAACAGGACACAGGAATAGGTAAGACAAGTGAGGGAGGGACAAGTGAGGGGAGACCGGCCAAAAAATGAGAACAAGGATGAATTATCAGCGCCACACAATAGGAGAAAAAATAATGGATTTACCTGTGGCAAAACACTTTTGTATGCCCAGTCATAGCATGATGGATATGGAATTACTGGTATTAAAATATAACTTCAAATATGAGAAAGATACAAAGGTTTCAGAATATAAGCTCATCATGACTTTGACACTGTTAGTGATGGAATGAATAGATCACACGGATTTATGTCATTCTATATCAATTAAGGAATCTGTGTCTCTGCCCTTCCAGGGGCATGAAAACACAAAACCAGACCCCAATCAGAGGGCAATAAAATCTTTTTCTGACTTCCTGTAGAAATATCCTAGGGAACCTAGCTTACCAATCAGTTAAATATTTCTTATTAGATGTCATTATGTCATCCTCTGTGATAATGACAGTTCTGCTACACGTCACTTACTTGTCTTACCTATTGCACTATTCCTGTGTCCTGTTGTGTATAGAAATATGTGATGCTTCATTTTTTGTTTTAGTCTTTGCCTGATGAAGAGACGTGAGTAGCCTCGAAAGCTTGCAATTTGTTACCATCTTTTCAATTATCCATTAAAAGGTATCAACCACTGCGGACTCTCAAGTCTAAATAATTTTCTATCTACTGGCTAACACGGTACGAAGATACACATGTTTCCTAACTTCAAGAATAAAAATAAAGACACTGCAAATATAAACGCATATATGCACATGCCAACAAGAAATGGAACAACACACCACCCAAAAAATTGGTTACAAAATATAGTGTTGTAAATTTAAGAATAAAAGTCCATTTTTGTATTTATGAATAATGCTTAAGGAACGCTATGTTAAACCATAACATAGTGAAGACAATGGATTTTGTAATAGTCACTCATCATCATCATCATTGCAATTTAGATGTGACAGTCACAGACATTTCAATTATTTAAGTTAATAAAATCGTTACTTTGTACAGCATGTATGACATGTCCAGCATGGACTCATCAATGTGATGACACAATAATGTACGATAAAAAATAACCATTTAAAAAAACATTATGCATTGTCACAATTTAAGTGTGTGCCTGCAAGTGTAGGTGAAACAAAGGCTACGGATAGCAAAGGTATATTCTATGTCTGTATCAGACAGTGGACAGCCTCTGATGGGTAATGGCGATGTTATACTGTTCGTCAATAAAGTCTGCGGCTGCAATCATGCATTTTTTGCTTGTACAGTGTTGAAGAGGGTAAAAGCATGTCTGGTTGCGCAAGGCTTTATCCGTCAACACTACCTTCCTACTGTCACGCGTAGGGTAGAGTAGCGTGTGTCAATTAGATGACTCTATAAAATGTGACGTTACGCAGCGTTATTGCGCCCTAGGGACGCCAAAAATACGACAGCAGTAATCATTTACTGTCTAATACTCCACCTATGACCAACAAAAAAAGACCGTTCCCTCTTTAACAATCTACAAGACTAACAAGCATAATGGTTGACGCTGACTTTATTGAGGTACAGTATTACATCGACATTGTCCATGAGTAACTATGCACTGTGATACCTATATACCATTATTAATTTATATCTGTTGTGGTTGTTTCAACAGCACTTGCAGGTATAACTACCTATTGTCAGTATGCATGATGCACTTTCTAGATGTAATAATTTATTATTGCACATTATTACCAGGTTTAGATGCTGGCCATTTCATATATGGTGTGTGAAGTTACAGTTGGCATCAGTATGTGTATTTTATAATGTCTGTCATAAATAAAACTCGTGATGATGATGAGGATTTTATGATTCGTACATCCATTGACTGCATTATCTTACAAGTACAGATAAAGTTCCTTAAAAAGCATTAATTGATAAGTATGAAATGTACTTTTATGCATTAATTTCAAAAAGTGAAGACTATGTTTTAGTTTTTGTTACCATTTCTAATAGACATATGCAGATATGCGCTGTGATGACAAATTATTATTTGTCCATATTTGTCATAAAAATTTATCATTCTAGGCCTGGAAAACTTCACAATTTCCTGTTTTAAGCATAACAATCAGGGTGACGGCTCTTCCCTATTTGGAGCATGTTCGACATGGGTTTTTCTGTGCATGTGTAGGGAACAGGAGACTTCTTGCCGGACACACAGCAGGGGAACAGCTGGCGTTACTGAACCCCACTAACACTATAGCTTGTGTATTGGTCTGTGGACACGACACTTCTGAGCAGCAACTGGCAGTGTTGTAGCCCAGGGAGTAGAGTTCAGGTGGTAGAAAGATGAACATAACAGGAGACATGGATAACGTTGCGAACCAGTTATTTAATCTGAAAACGGACAGACAAATTCTGGCGAGATCCATGCCTTGTTCATTTTCAGAAAAGTAAGCCGGTCTACATTATCGGAGGATAGTCGCATGCGACGGTCTGTTAGTACACCACCTGCAGCACTAAAGACGCGCTCCGATAATACACTGGCAGCAGGGCAAGCCAGCACCTCCAATGCATGCTGGCTAAGCTCTGGCCATGTATCCAGCTTAGAGACCCAAAACTTGAATGGGGAAGAGCCATCTGGGAGTACACTGAGAGGGAAAGACATGTAGTCTGTCACCATCTTACGGAAACGTTGCCTCCTGCTGACTGGAGCCGTCTCGGATGGTGTAGACATTTGTGGCGCTGCCACAAAACTTCGCCATATTTGGAACATACTGGTCTTGCCCTGTGCAGAGGTGCTGCTTGTGCTCCCTCTTGTTGCAGAGCTGTCTCCACTGCCTCGACGCACAGAGCTGCTTTGTAAAGCAGTAGCAGCAGCAGTGCTCTCGGCTGGAATGGAGAACATTATGGATTGCACCAGTGTGTCTTGGTACTCCCGCATTTTACGCTCCCGGTTCAACGGTGTGATGAGACTTTGTAAGTTGTCCCGGTAGCGAGGGTCTAGGAGGGTGTACACCCAATAATCAGACGTAGTGAGAATGTGGGCGATGCGGCGGTCGTTTCTCAGGCACTGCAGCATGAAATCAACCATGTGCTGCAGACTCCCAACTGGCCAAGAAACGCTGTCCCCTGCAAGAGGCGTCATCTCTGCCTGCTCTGCATCACCCCACCTCGCTCTACATACTGACTAGAGCGTTGTGTACCTCCCTCTGGAGCGATGTCTTCCTCCTCCATTGACTCCTCCTCATCCTCCTCACAAAGTGAGCTCTGCCCAGCCCTTTGTGAGGAACCACGTTGCGCTGACTGTCCAGAAGGTGATGGAATTTGTGACTCCTCATCCTCCACCTCTTCCAAAACCTCATCCCTTAGTGCTTGCAGTGTTTTTTGAAGCAGGCAGATAAGGGGGACAGTCAGGCTGACTAGTGCATCATCTGCACTCGCCATCCGCGTTGACTCATCAAACGCACGCAAAACGTGGCAGATGTCCTTCATAGAGGCCCACTCAGTAGTGGTGAAGTGTGAACGGCGCAAATTGCGAGTTGATTGCGCCTGATGCAGCTGATACTCCATTACTGCTGGCTGCTGCTCACACAACCGCTCCAACATATGTAACGTGGAATTCCACCTGGTGGGTACGTCACATATGATGCGATGTTCAGGAAGGCGAAATCTGCGTTGCAGAGCTGCAATGCGCGATCTGGCTATGCTGGAACGTCGCAAGTGAGCGCACTCTAGGCGGACCTTGTGCAGCAGTGCATCAAGATCCGGATAGTCCCTCAAAAAACTCTGCACGACCAAGTTGAGCACATGTGCCAGACATGGTATGTGAGTGAGGTTGCCAAGGCCCAGAGCTGCCACCAGATTTCGGCCATTGTCACACACTACCAAGCCTGGCTGGAGATTCGCTGGCAAAAACCACACGTCGCTCTCCTGCTTGATGGCATTCCAGAGCTCCTGCGCTGTGTGGCTTCGATTCCCCATGGAAATTAATTTCAGGACGGCCTGTTGACGTTTGGCCACGGCTATGCTCATATCGGTCGCATCAGGTAAGCGTTCACGGGTCCATGTGGAGGTAGACCGTGACGGCTCCTGCAGCGATGATTTTGAGGAACTGGAGTAGGAGGAGGAGTCAATGTGGACAGACTTGATTCCTGCAATCCTTGGAGTTGGCAGAACACGTACAGCGCCACTCGCAAGATCTGTACCCGGCTCCACAACATTGACCCAATGGGCAGTGAGGGAAAGGTATCGTCCCTGGCCATGGGTACTGGTCCACGCATCGGTGGTCAGGTGGACCTTGCTACTGACGGCGTTTAGTAGCGCATGTTTAATTTTTCCCTCAACATGCTTTTGCAGACCAGGGACGGCTTGCCTGCTGAAATAAAATCGGCTGGGCACATTGTATTGTGGGATGCCAATGCCATTAAGTTACGGAAACTGTCAGTCTCCACCAGCCTGAATGACAGCATTTCAAGGGACAGGAGTTTTGCAATGCCAGCATTCAGAGCCTGTGCTCGTGGATGGTTTGCCGAGTATGGCCGTCTTTTATCCCATGCCTGTGCTACCGATGGCTGTTTTGTGGCCTGGGAGTGTGAGGATGACAGGGAACTTGCAGCTGTGGGTGGAATAACACTGGGTCTCTGGACAACAGTGACAGAGGTTCTTCCATGGCGATCCTGTGAGGAAGCCGAACCATCTGTGTGTGAGCTGGAGGAAGAGGCTCCAACACGAGCTGAAGATGTAGGTGCTGCTGTAGGTTGGCCTACATCTCCAGTGTGTCTTTGTAACTAACCACGTGCTTTGACCGCACATGTTTCCACATATTTGTGGTATTAAGGTTACTGACACTTTTACCTCTTTTTACTTTTTGATTACACAGCTTGCATTTGACATAGCAAATATCATCTGCAAGTGTGTCAAAAAAGGACCACAGCAGTGCAAGTCCTGGGAGCGCCGTTTTGGCTGTTGGAAGAGAACTGCTACGAACGGGTGCCAAACTGGAGGCTACAGGCAACCGAGTCTGCAGCCTACCTCTCCCTACTGTTTGTACCGTTGGGGCAATCTCTTCCTCAGAGCTGCTACCACCACCTTCCTGTTCCTCACGCCATGTTGGGTCTTGGACCTCATCATCTCCACTACCCTCTTCCAACACCTGCTGCTGTTGGGTGGTCTGGCCAGCACCATGCTCAACAGAAACTGGCACCTGAGTCTCATCATCATCAGATGCGTTCTGCGGTGTGCTGACCATCGGCACTGGCTCACCGCCTCTTCAGATTCAGAGAGAAACAGCTGTTGCGCATCACTCATACTGCCTCTTCTTCACATTCCAGAATGCTGCTTGGCTGGGCCCCTGTTTGCAAGCCAACAGATTCTGAGAACAGAAGCAGAGACTCAGCTGGCTCCAGTTCAGAACTCTCTGACTGCCTGGGCAATTTGACAGGCGGTGAAGAGACAGATGGTTGTTCAACAGTGCTGTGGTCCTAAGAGGAGGTGGAAGCAATTGAAGTCGATGCATTGGCTGCCATCCAACCAACAACGGCTTCAATTTGTTCTTCCCGCAGCAGGGGGGTACGCTGAGCTCCTACAAAAGTGCGCATAAAGGAACGCTCACGGGGAAAACTGGTGGATGCTGTGTCAATGGGTGCGGCAGCAACCACAGAATCCCACGTCTTCTCCCTGCTGAAACTCCACGGCCACGACCACGTGCCTTACTCCCTGCCTTCTTCATCTTGGTAGATTGATAAAGAAAGTCAGAAAAGTTATAAGGCCTAAGTGTGTTATTCGTCAGAGACTGCAGTGAACACTGCAGACAACTGTTCAGTAGCTGTGAAAGGCCCCTTTGTGTACTTCTATAGTGTTTGCAACCAATGTATTGTATACGGATGGAAGCGCGTCACACTAATAGATTAGATTTTTTTCAAATATAATGGAGCAGCACCAATTAGAGAAAAATGTGAAGGATGAGGCAGTGACACACGCTCAGCAGACTACAACCAGCAGTGGTTGAAGAACTAACTGGAGCGTAATCTTCACTCAAAAAATGAAAAGCTCACAGACTACAGTGAACACTGCAGACAACTGTTCAGTAGCTGTGAAAGGCCCCTTTGTGTACTTCTATAGTGTTTGCAACCAATGTATTGTATACGGATGGAAGTGCGTCACACTAATAGATTAGATTTTTTTCAATATAATGGAGCAGCACCAATTAGAGAAAAATGTGAAGGATGAGGCAGTGACACACGCTCAGCAGACTACAACCAGCAGTGGTTGAAGAACTAACTGGAGCGTAATCTGCACTCAAAAAATGAAAAGCTCACAGACTACAGTGAACACTGCAGACAACTGTTCAGTAGCTGTGAAAGGCCCCTTTGTGTACTTCTATAGTGTTTGCAACCAATGTATTGTATACGGATGGAAGCGCGTCACACTAATAGATTAGATTTTTTTCAAATATAATGGAGCAGCACCAATTAGAGAAAAATGTGAAGGATGAGGCAGTGACACACGCTCAGCAGACTACAACCAGCAGTGGTTGAAGAACTAACTGGAGCGTAATCTTCACTCAAAAAATGAAAAGCTCACACACTACAGTGAACACTGCAGACAACTGTTCAGTAGCTGTGAAAGGCCCCTTTGTGTACTTCTATAGTGTTTGCAACCAATGTATTGTATACGGATGGAAGTGCGTCACACTAATAGATTAGATTTTTTTCAAATATAATGGAGCAGCACCAATTAGAGAAAAATGTGAAGGATGAGGCAGTGACACACGCTCAGCAGACTACAACCAGCAGTGGTTGAAGAACTAACTGGAGCGTAATCTGCACTCAAAAAATGAAAAGCTCACAGACTACAGTGAACACTGCAGACAACTGTTCAGTAGCTGTGAAAGGCCCCTTTGTGTACTTCTATAGTGTTTGCAACCAATGTATTGTATACGGATGGAAGCGCGTCACACTAATAGATTAGATTTTTTTCAAATATAATGGAGCAGCACCAATTAGAGAAAAATGTGAAGGATGAGGCAGTGACACACGCTCAACAGACTACAACCAGCAGTGGTTGAAGAACTAACTGGAGCGTAATCTGCACTCAAAAAATGAAAAGCTCACAGACTACAGTGAACACTGCAGACAACTGTTCAGTAGCTGTGAAAGGCCCCTTTGTGTACTTCTATAGTTTTTGCAACCAATGTATTGTATACGGATGGAAGCGCGTCACACTAATAGATTAGATTTTTTTCAAATATAATGGAGCAGCACCAATTAGAGAAAAATGTGAAGGATGAGGCAGTGACACACGCTCAGCAGACTACAACCAGCAGTGGTTGAAGAACTAACTGGAGCGTAATCTGCACTCAAAAAATGAAAAGCTCACAGACTACAGTGAACACTGCAGACAACTGTTCAGTAGCTGTGAAAGGCCCCTTTGTGTACTTCTATAGTTTTTGCAACCAATGTATTGTATACGGATGGAAGCGCGTCACACTAATAGATTAGATTTTTTTCAAATATAATGGAGCAGCACCAATTAGAGAAAAATGTGAAGGATGAGGCAGTGACACACGCTCAGCAGACTACAACCAGCAGTGGTTGAAGAACTAACTGGAGCGTGATCTGCACTCAAAAAATCAAAACCTCACAGACTGCAGTGAACACTGAAACACAACTGTTCACTATCTGTGAAAGGCTCCTTTGTGTACTTCTATAGTGTTTGCAACCAATGTATTGTATACGGATGGAAGCGCGTCACACTAATAGATTAGATTTTTTTCAAATATAATGGAGCAGCACCAATTAGAGAAAAATGTGAAGGATGAGGCAGTGACACACGCTCAGCAGACTACAACCAGCAGTGGTTGAAGAACTAACTGGAGCGTGATCTGCACTCAAAAAATCAAAACCTCACAGACTGCAGTGAACACTGAAACACAACTGTTCACTATCTGTGAAAGGCTCCTTTCTGTACTTCTATAGTGTTTGCAACCAATGTATTGTATACGGATGGAAGCGCGTCACACTAATAGATTAGATTTTTTTCAAATATAATGGAGCAGCACCAATTAGAGAAAAATGTGAAGGATGAGGCAGTGACACACGCTCAGCAGACTACAACCAGCAGTGGTTGAAGAACTAACTGGAGCGTGATCTGCACTCAAAAAATCAAAACCTCACAGACTGCAGTGAACACTGAAACACAACTGTTCACTATCTGTGAAAGGCTCCTTTCTGTACTTCTATAGTGTTTGCAACCAATGTATTGTATACGGATGGAAGCGCGTCACACTAATAGATTAGATTTTTTTCAAATATAATGGAGCTGCACCAATTCCACAAAATAAAATAAAAAAAAGAGTCAGTGAGTGACACGTGCAGATGCCTACAAACAGCGGTGGATGCAGAGCAAACTGCAGCGTCACCTGCACTCTCACACACACCTTGCACAGAGCTGTTAAAACAACACTGGCAAAAGGAAGCTTTACACAGCGGTTGGTAAACTAGCCTGCCTAAAGCACAGTACACAAAATCGCAATGTCTAACTGTCCCTCAAAGTCAGCAGAACAGCGTTCTGTCCCTAACTGAGTTCACAGCACAGTGACCCTAAAATGGCGGCGGCACCTTTTATAGTGCATTCTGACATCATTTCAGCGCCAATCACAGCCATGCCATTAGTTAAGATGACCGCAGCATTACAGGATGTGCCCACACTTCATAAGATTCCTCATTGGCTGACTAAAATCACATTGCCTCTCAAAGAATTATGGGAACTTCCGATTCTGGTATACGATATTGGAAAAATATCGGAACTAAGTATCGGAATTCCGATACAGCGAATATCGGCCGATACCCGATACTTGCGGTATCGGAATGCTCAACACTAGTTGTGACACGTGATGCCCAACACCCAATCAGCACTAGCATCACTGTCTCTGCCTTCATACAAATTGAGCATGAAGAGCAAGCCAGGGCTGCAGCTCATGTTTGTCCAAAGGCAGAGACTCTGAAAACAGCGCTGTCTGGGCGCCGGGCATCAAGTGTCATTCCACTGCATCACAGCCCCAGGATCGCTAGTGCTGCTGTAAGCAGGTTGCGGGATGCAGTGACAGACAGGAAGCAGAACAAGGATTAACAATTTAACAGTTTAATTAACAGAATGTTAACTTCTTGAAGGGAGAAAAATGTTTTAAGAGTTAATGCAAAGAAAAAAAAAAGCAGAATAGTGGCAGTCCAATTGCCAAACTTATCGTGTTCTTAGGCTTCTTCTCTTCGGATGATCCCGCAGGGGTTGTAGAACCGGCAACGGCCGTGGGAGATGTCCTCAGATGGGGTCCTTTAGACATGTCATTTCTGGGGGCAGAGATCGGTTACCGGTACCTTCCGCTGAGCCCATAGTCCATAAACATGTGCGGCCGGCGCAATCAAGGCCGCAGCACTCCCAGAGCCAAACGTGAACAGGCGTACAGAAACTGACAGTGAAGGCTACAAGCTTATGTCCGGTGCCCGGCTTTCTCTCCTCAGCACGTGCGTGGTACTCACAATCACTGAGCGCACAGTATCTCTCTCTTTTGCAGTCACTGGTGCACAGCACCTCCCCCCAACCGTCCCGCTGGAGACGGCGGGAGACTGCGAGCACAGCCTGTCACAGCGCCGGTGTTCAGAGGACGGAGCATGCTGCTCATCCAGCTGTGCGTTGCTGCCGGTTCGTGCCAATCTGCTGCCACTGCGCGCGGTTTCTCCTTTATCTGGCCCCTCCTACCCGGGTCATGAGGTCGTCCGGTCACTCATTTCTTCCCCCAGGCAACATGGGAGGTAGCCTCAGCAGTTCTGGACCCGACTCAGTACAGGTACCCGCAGCCCGGTCTTCCTCCTTAGTCCGGGGTCACACTAGCGTTGAATACGGATGAGTGCTATGCGAGAAAACATTGCATAGCACTCGGACCATTGTTAATCTATGGGGCAGCTCCCATCATCATTTTTTTTCTGGGTGTATTCTGCGTAAGAAAGAAATCAAAGCATGCTGCGATTGTAAGCGTATATCGTCCAAGTCTCGCCAATCCAAGTCTATGGGGGTGAGAAAAAAATCGGACACCACATGGACCATCAGTGTAGCTTGCGACAAATATATATATAGCTATAGCTACCCTTGGCAATGGAGTGGAGGTGTGCATGCTCCATGTCAGCTCCATTCATTGTCAATGGGACTGTTGGAAATAGCTAAGATCGAGCATGCACACCTGTAATCGATTCATGAAATGGCTCTGCAGAACCTGATTGTCAGGATCAAGTGCCCTATTCTTGGGACTGCTGGGCGTCCCAGAGACCCCACTTGACCAATAAATTATGCCCTATCATAAGGATAAGGGATAAGCAGTTCTGGGAACACACTTTTAATGAATTTGACAAATATTTTGGGCTGTCTCTGCATTAACACTGGCATAGATTTCTGAATTTGTACCAGGTTTTTTGTATTAAACTTTAGAAAATGTTAACAGCTATGCCTTGTTGTATTTTACAATTATGCTTGCATAGTGTTGATTTTATTGACTACATTTTACTTTTTTATTGCCATTTATGTTAATGCATTTTTTTTAACCCACACCATTTTTTTTCGCATATATGTTTTTTTAAAAACTTTTCAAAATGATTTATGAGACAAGTTGTGCGCCATCTGCTACAAGTGTCAGCGTAATTGTTACCTCAGAGTGGTAACTTCTTGGGAGATTTTTATCATGATTGATTTCTCTTCTTTAATGTTGACATGTTGAATAGTAACATTTATAGGGACATCATGTTCGAATTACTACAACTAGCTGTGAATTGCGCATAGAATTAGCATCAACATGCTTCCTCCGATTCATCACTCTTGTCACAAAATGATTAAATGTGTGTCTGTGTATCACCTTCATGTTAACCCATTTTTATAGTCTTATTATTTCATTCTGTGCATTTAACTACTTCATGTCCAAGGATTTGGAAGCCATGATAAGTAGGCACTCTTAAAGGTTTAATTGAATATTTTTTTTTCTTCATGATACAGTACTATAAAATTTCTTTCAATATCTATCTATCTATCTATCTATCTATCTATCTATCTATTCTATCTATCTATCTATTCTATCTATCTATCTATCTACCTATCTATGTATCTATCTGTCTGTCTATATATATATGGTACAATATTTTTTTTTACTCATATAATAGGAGTTAGCTTACTGATCTCTGGGGGTCCAACTGCTGCCCCCCATGTGATTCCCAGAACAGGGTTTTGGAGCCTGAGAACCACATATTGGACCTCTGCTGCATTCACTATCTATGGGAATAGCCAAGCGCTGTACTCTGTTCTCTTCAACAGTTCCATGGACTTAAGAGCGGAGGTTGAACAAAGGGCACATTCACTTCTTTTAAAAAGTAGCTCTGCAGACCCTCTTTTTTTGTAGTTCAGAGTCAAAGTTTTGGGATCCTTGGATCACAAAGGTCAGATCCCCTGAGAACAGTAAGTTATCACTATCCTAGGGATAGGGGATAATTATCAATTCTAGAAATTTCACTTTAAAGGAAACTTGTCAGGGTTTTATACCCCTAATTAATGGCATGTGTGTTAAGGGTATGCCACACTAAACAACATCGCTAACGGGATCGCTAAAAAACGTCACTATTTAGCGATCCCGTTAGCGATGTTGTTGTGTGCGGCATCTACCAGCGACGAGGCCCCTGCTGTGATGTCGTTCATCACAGCGATCGTTCCGGACCCTATTTTCGTCTCTGGCGCCCCGCTGGTAAGTATCAAATCGCTGAGTGTGGCACCTTTTTTAGCGATTTAGCGGTACTTTTGTACCGCTAAAGTCGTTAAGGAGATCGCTAACCGCGATAGCGTCCTAACGACATCGCTAAAATAGGTAGCTACTAGCGATATAGAAACAATCCCGCTAGCGATCTCATTAGTATGCGACGCTAACGAGATCGCTAGCGGGATTGTGTAGTGTGGCAGTACCTTAAATGCACTTTATTGCTGATTACATTGCTCCTTACTTTGCTTGCAGAAATCTGTTTTGAAGTTTTAGAGAAATTTAACCTTTACACTTTATTCCAATTAGCCACAAGTGCATTGGGGTGGGACAATGCACTTACAGCTCTCCCACTTTCTCCCTATTTCCCGCCTACCTCCCCTGTACAAGATTTTGTGCAAAGGGCAGTTCATGTATATTAAGGTCCTGATGAGGTTATGAGAGCTGGATTATTGATTTGCACATGCACTGCTCCCTCTGAGCAGACGACCACAGGCAATAACGGTGCTTGCACAAAATATTGGGCAATAGAGGCAGGTCACTGAGACAAGAGTGAGCTGTCAATCAGAGACCAGAGTCAGGTGGCAGGTGAGAAATGGGAGAGAGAAACAGGAGACCCGGAAGAGCAGTGTCCAATCACGATGTACTTGTTGCTCATTAGCATCAAAGATAAATGCAGGATTTCCCTAAAACTTCAAAATAAATTTCTAAAAGCAAAGTAAGGATTTAATTAGCATTAAAGCGCCTTTACACTTGTAAGGTTTAGTTAAGGGGATAAAATTCTGGTTCCCTTTAAGGTAACTGCCGTAATTAGAAAATAAAATTACCATATGTTTCAGCCTACAAGGCTATGCTCACACGTGGCATT
This sequence comes from Oophaga sylvatica, assembly GCA_033576555.1. NCBI lineage: Eukaryota > Metazoa > Chordata > Amphibia > Anura > Dendrobatidae > Oophaga > Oophaga sylvatica. Next base: position 148,093,100 of record JARQOD010000005.1, on the reverse strand, counting down.
TTTGCTGCTTTTTTTCTGCAGCAAAACCTGCTCACTTGTCAGCAAAGAAGTTGCAGAAAAAATGCAGGTTTTGCTTGTTTTTTCTTGCATTTTTTGCTGTGTTTTGTCATGCTACATTTGTTTCTTGTGCATCATATTATACTTCATAAGGCTTTGGCACAAACAAAAATAGCAAAACCTGATACCTGCATTTTTTCAGCCTTTTTTGCACCACCCATTCCTTTCAGTGGGTAAAAAACGCTGAAAAAACACTGAAAGAAATGACATGCTCTATTCTGCAAAAACCAGGCAAAGTACAAAATACTGAGGACAAAAAAACAAGCTGTGTGCATGAGATTTCTGAAATCTTATAGACTTTACTGGTACTGTAAAACACAGCCTAAAATGCGCATTAAAAAAATGCATAAAAAGCCTCAGCAAAAACGCCATGTGTGAACATACCCTTAGACACACCCTACCATAAGACAAATGCCTGGTTTAAACAGCAGAAAATACGAAAAACATTTTTACTATTAATTAAAACTTCCCTAGTGGTGTAAAGTGGAGGGATCAGTTCCATTAATTTTTATGCACTAGGGTAGAATATGCCATAGGTTTATTGTTAGGGTGCAGTCAGACTGCCATATTTCTTGCGTGAGGATCGCACTGGAATCTTCGTTCTGGCAGTCAGGTCTCATGACCTGAGCATGACAGCTGCATAGAAATACATGCTAATGGAAAACTGACCGAATAAAAAGCTAGTCTGACCTAGTGCATACCAAAAACAATAACATAGTTTTTTTCTCATTATTATGTACTACTATTTTTTCTGACTTGGACACCCCGCCCTTCACCATGCTGTGGTTTTAATTGAATCTATTCACATTTGGCTCCGACCTTCCTATAAATTTAGGCTTTAAAAGTTATTAGCCAGAGGTAAGTGTTATGTTACGGTAGCTGAGGAGTGCAGGTAAAAAAGGAAATACACCAGAGCAGTTGGAATCTATGAGATTGCAATACCCTGACTAACCACCGCAACTAGAGGCAGCCGTGGAGCGTTCCTACGTTGGTCCTAGACGCCTCGTCACAGCCTGAGAAACTAACTACACCCAAAGACAGAAATAGGAAAGCTATCTGCCCCGGAGCAGAACCCAAAGACAATAGAAAGCCCCAAACATGTAATGGCGGTTAGACAAGAGGAAATACTGACACAGAAAGAAAATAGTATGAGCAAACGCTGGGGCCCAAACTATCTAAATAGAAAAGGATAGGAAGGGTACTTACTGCAATCTCAGAAAACCCTGAAAAAACACCAACTCTACTAATTTCAAAATCACCTGAGATCACACGACCTCTACCACCTAAATTAGTTCTCTGGTGTAACAAAAACAAAACAGCAGCCACTGAAAAAACTGGAAAAAGCAAAAGTACAAAACACAGTGGCTGGACTAAACTGAGAGGGCAGAAGCCCCCGGAGGGGACCCTGAAGGCCCCCACAGAAGTGCAGGACAAAATGCAAAAATATAGCAAAAACACAAAATAAGAAATTGTCTTATCTGATAGCAGGAGATGCAGACACGACACAGCAGGCTACAAGGGAAACTGGAAAGAAGGATTCAGACCAGAACAATTGATCACCGGCAACCCTGATGGGAAAATGACTCCCTTATAAAAGACCAATCAGTAACACCTGATTCCCAGTCCTCACAATCCTCACTAGTACCGCTTGTAACCACCAGAGGGAGCCTCTGCTCAGAACTCATCTCAAACCCATTCACAACAGTACCCCCCCTTGAGGAGGGGTCACCGAACCCTCATTTGAGCAACCAGGTCGGTCAGGATGAGTTCTATGATACGCACGGATAAGTCTCCTAGCATGGATGTCCGAAGCAAACACCCAAGAATTGTCTTCCTGACCATAACCTTTCCATTTAACCAAATACTGGAGTCTTCATCTAGAAAAACGAGAATCCAAAATTTTCTCAACCACATACTCCAGATTGCCCTCAACCAAAACAGGGTCAGGAGGCACAGCAGCAGGAACCACTGGCTCAACAAACCTCTTCAACAAGGACTTGTGGAACACGTTATGGATCTTAAATGTCCCTGGAAGAAGCAAACGAAAAGAAACAGGATTAATAATCTCCATGATCTTATAAGGTCCAATGAACCTAGGTTTAAATTTAGGAGATGCTACTCTCATAGGAATATCTTTGAGGACAACCAGACCAAGTCCCCCACTTTAAACCGAGGACCATCAGTCCTATGCCGGTTAGCAAACCGCTGGGCCTTCTCCTGAGAGAGGGACAACCTCTCCACTACCTGGTCCCAAA
>JARQOD010000005.1:147953547-148090688 GCA_033576555.1 Oophaga sylvatica | reverse complement strand
CCATACTAGTATGCCCGTGCCAATGATCCTGGACTTCATCAACCCGTGAGACCCCGCCTGCTGAAGTCTGTCTGAGGTCGGTGTCTGATGTTCTCCTGCTGAGCTGTGCTACGCTAAGGCCTGAGAGAGAGGCCGTCCAAGTATGCCTGTCCAGATAACCCTGGACTGCATCTACCCTGATGTCCTCCAGCACTCGTCTGTGATCTGAGTTGTGTACCCTTCTTGATGTGCGGAATCGGGAGCCGGGTTTATGTTCTGTTTATGTACTTTGTTTCTTTAAGAAACTTTATGTTTCTTCTTACCTGAAGTTGTGCGGTGTTGTCTAGTCCTGCAGGTCGCCACCTGCCCACATGTCAGCTGCCACGGATCCCGGTCGCTGCCCTTCCCTAGTCGGGCAGGCCCGGTCTCCCTCGTGTCCAGTGGGTCCACATTCTCTTACCATCTGGGGACCCATGCCTCACGTCGTCGTGGACTGGCGGCGTGGGAGCATTGGTAGTAGGCAAGCTATGCCATGGTCCCGACGCCCCACAGCCGTGGGAAGCGCTCACGGGTAGATCCAGGATAGGGAACAAGACACAGCAGGAACAGGGAATCAGTCTCAGGCTGATCAAATTCAGAGAGGAGCTGAACACACAACCACATACGGCTAGGTTCAGGGATTCAATGTGGATCATGTGAAGCTCTGGCAATGCCCACTAGGGCTGGGAATTTATATATGAGCTGTTCACAGCGATAGGTGGAGCAGCAACTCTAGTAAACACCCAATCCACATAAAAAAGGGCCGGCCCCCTAGCAGAGCCAGACAGTCAACACAGAGGGAACCCAACAATGGCTGCTGCCACACAGTAGTAAGTCATGCACCACTGCAGAGGACTTTGCAAGCTACGGAACGGCTTTTACAGCAGGTCAGGGACCGCACATGCGGGCGGTCATGCAAAGCAGCGGAGCCACTACGCAAGTAGGGTACGCAGCAGAGCCGGGGGAACTGAGCGCATCCATATGGTAACAGACAACAGTATCCCAGCTGGTTAGAGGGAAAGGAGCAAAAGGGTTAATGCAAAGACATGCAGAGTAACGCTGGAAAACAAAGTACAGAATACCAGCGTTACATTTACCATGAAGGCCTGCTGCACAAAGTCTCCTCTTAAACAGTTTTTTGTAGAGATGTGTTGCTGCTAGAACTCTGTGTCACATTTACTGGTCTCTAATCTGAGTTGCTGTAAACCTGCGATTTCTGAGGATGGTGACTCGGAAAAACTTACCCTCAGAAGCAGAGGTGATTCTTGGTCTTCCTTTCCTGGGGCAGTCCTCATGTGAGCAGTTTCTTTGTATCGCTTGATGGTTTTTGCAACTGCATTTGTGGACACTTTCAAAGTTTTCCCATTTTTCGGACTGACTGACCTTTATTTCTTAAAGTAATGATGGCCACTATTTTTTTTTACTTAGCTGCTTTTTTCTTGCCATAATACAAATTCTAACAGTCTATTCAGTAGGACTATCAGCTGTGTATCCACCAGACTTCTGCACAACACAACTCATGGTCGAAAACCCCATTTATAATGCCAGAAATCCCACTTATTAAACCTGACAGGGTACACCAGTGATGTGAAAACCAGTCCGGTGACTACCTCTTGAAACTCAAAAAGTGGCTACTTTGAAGAACCTAGAATATAAGACATAATTTCAGTTGTTGCCACTTTTTTGTTAAGTATATAATTTACACATGTGTTAATTCATAGTTTTGCTGCCTTCAGTGTAAATTTTACAATTTTCATAGTCATGAAAATACAGAAAAATCTTTAAATAAGAAGGTGTGTCCAAACTTTTGGTCTGAACTGTATGTGTTCACAGGGATGGCTGCTTCCTGTGATGTAACCGGAGTATTTTTTCTTTAGTGATATAAGCCTAAGGGGTTGTTGTTCACACTTGTGTCCGGGTTACGGATAGCTATGAGAGATGGGAGGGTCTGGCTACCCATATACCTCACCCGAGGTGAGGGTGCTCACTGTACCCCTTTTTTCCTGTGTGTATGGTTGTGAGTTTGAGGACCTGCGGTGATGTCACAATCACGTGATGCCATGGTGAAAGGTACCTGGATGTGGTTACAGTGATGAATGGAGGTGTGTTTTGTACATTGGTGTGAGTGTTTAGGAGTTTGCCAGTGTGGACAGATTTCCATGTGTCCAGGCTGGACACTACAGAGTGGTCTGTGTCTTGAGAGGGAGAAGCCTCCCTGTGTCTGTGGCTCCGATAGAGCCTGCGTGCGGACATTGCACAGCCTGTGTACCCATAGGCCTGAGAGAGCAGAGCTCTGCTATGGACATTGAGCTGTGTTTTTCCTGATGTAAAGAATGTTTACTGTTTGTTGGTGTTTGGTGGTTTATGAAGCCAATAAACCCACATGGACTTTGAAGAGAGTGTGCCTCTGTTTCCCCCCTACTCACCTGAGTGAGTACAATCCTTACAATATATATATATTTTTAATATATAAATTTTTGAGTTCATATTTATATAAAAATTTTTTTCCTGAAAAAAGAATTCCCGCTGAATACAGACATGCATCCACCATTAATATATAATTACTCATTGTGCAAATACCATTCAAAATGTAATTAATAAACCGCCATTATGCCCTCCCCATAACAATAATTATCTATGTAATGATTATTAGTAAGATGTCAGAAACATAAAGTGCTTCAGTGAGGTTAGGACATAACCATAATATAAGAGAAACATGGGTGGAGTACAAGTACAGCTCCAATACTCAATATGATCACGTAAGATATACAGGGTTGATTTAACAGTCAAATCTATAAAAACATAGTAATGTAATGTTTGTGACTTTAATATACAAATTAAATAAACTGTAAAGTAACAATGGAAAAAAGAATAAATATATATATATATATAGTAGTGTGGCTAAGGTCGCATAGTCGATGGGAGGTATGTGTCACAGAGATGCTGTCTCTGTGATGTAACCGGAGTATCTTCTTCAGTGCACATAAGCACTGAGATGTTCGTTTGATGCACCTGAGTCTGGGTTGCGGGTTCTATGAGAGATGGGCAGGTCTGGTACCCACATACCTTACATCTGGGTGTGGTTACAGCATATTTAATGGAGGCTGTTGTTTGTCACATGGTCTGTGTGTTAGGAGGGGTAAGGCCTCCTGTGTTTTGGCTCCAGACCGAGCCTGGGATCTGGACACTAACCCAGCCTGTGTGCCCACAGGCCTGAGGGAGCAGAGCCCTGCTAAGGACATTTTGTGTTGTGTTTCGCCTGATCTAAAGGCTGATTATTTTCTGCTTTGATTCTGGAGTTTATAAAGCAATAAACTCCCATGAACTTTTAAAGGAACAAGCCTCCTGTTTTCCTCCTGCCGCCCCCGAGTGAGTAAAACCCTACAATATATAATATATTATATTATATATATATATATACAGCTCTGGCAAAAATTAAGAGACCACCACACCAAAACCCTGTCATGGGCCCCCCATTCTCCAGACCTGAACCCCATTGAAAATATCTGCAATGTAATCAAGATTATGTTGGATAGTCACAAGCCGTCAAACAAAGAACTGCTTAAATTTTTGCGCCAGAACCAGTGTGAAAGACTGGTGGCAAGCATGCCAAGACGCATGAAAGCTGTTTTTAAAAATCATGGTTATTCCACAAAATATTGATTTTTATACTCTTCCTGAGTTAAAACATTAGTATTGTTGTTTCTAAATGTTTATGAACTTGTTTTCTTTGCATTATTTGTGGTCTGAAAGCACTGGGTTTTTTTTAATTTTGACCATTTTTCTTTGTCAAAAAACCCCCAAAATTTATTGCTTGGAAATTTGGAGACATGTCAGAAGTTTATAGACTTAAAGAACAATTTACATTTTACTCAAAGATATACCTATAAAGAGAAAAGTCAGACAAACTGAACATTTGAAAGTGGTCTCTTAATTTTTGCCAGAGCTGTATATACAGTGCCTACAAGTAGTATTCAACCCCCTGCAGATTTAGCTGGTTTGATAAGATGCAAATAAGTTAGAGCCTTCAACTGCAAACGAGAGTAGGATTTATTAACAGAAGCATAAATCTTACAAAACAAAAAGTTATGTTGCTCAGTTGAATTTTAATAAATTTTAAACATAAAAGTGTGGGTCAATTATTATACAACCCCTATGTTTAATATTTCGTGGAATAACCCTTGTTTGCAATTACAGCTAATAATCGTCTTTTATAAGACCTGATCAGGCCGGCACAGGTCTGTGGAGTTATCTTGGCCCACTCCTCCATGCAGATCTTCTCCAAGTTATCTAGGTTCTTTGGGTGTCTCATGTGGACTTTAATCTTGAGCTCCTTCCACAAGTTTTCAATTGGGTTAAGGTCAGGAGACTGACTAGGCCACTCCCACACCTTGACTTTTTCCCTCTTGAACCAGGCCTTGGTTTTCTTGGCTGTGTGCTTTGGGTCGTTGTCTTGTTGGAAGATGAAATTACGACCCATCTTAAGATCCTTGATGGAGGAGCGGAGGTTCTTGGCCAAAATCTCCAGGTAGGCCGTGCTATCCATCCTCACATGGATGCGGACCAGATGGCCAGGCCCCTTGGCTGAGAAACAGCCCCACAGCATGATGCTGCCACCACCATGCTTGACTGTAGGGATGGTATTCTTGGCGTCGTATGCAGTGCCATCCAGTCTCCAAACGTCACGTGTGTGGTTGGCACCAAAGATCTCGATCTTGGTCTCATCAGACCATAAAACCTTGAACCAGTCTGTCTCAGAGTCCTCCAAGTGATCATGAACAAACTGTAGACGAGCCTTGACATGATGCTTTGAAAGTAAAGGTACCTTACGGGCTCGTCTGAAACGGAGACCATTGCGGTGGAGTACGTTACTTATGGTATTGACTGAAACCAATGTCCCCACTGCCATGAGATCTTCCCGGAGCTCCTTGCTTGTTGTCCTTGGGTTAGCCTTGACTCTTCGGACAAGCCTGGCCTCGGCACGGGAGGAAACTTTCAAAGGCTGTCCAGGCCGTGGAAGGCTAACAGTAGTTCCATAAGCCTTCCACTTACGGATAATGCTCCCAACAGTGGAGACAGGTAGGGCCAACTCCTTGGAAAGGGTTTTGTACTCCTTGCCAGCCTTGTGACCCTCCACGATCTTGTCGCTGATGGCCTTGGAATGCTCCTTTGTCTTTCCCATGTTGACCATGTATGAGTGCTGTTCACAAGTTTGGGGAGGGTCTTAAATAGTCAGAAAAGGCTGGCAAAAGAGATCATTAATCCACACATGTGAAGCTCATTATTCTTGGTGCCTGAACTACTTCTTAATACTTTAGGGGGACCAAACAGAATTCTTGTGGTTTGAGGGGTTGAATAATAAATGACACTCTGAATTAACTTTTAACGTTTTAAAAAAAAAAAAAAAAAAATTACAACAAAAATTTTTGCTGCAGTGCATTTCCCACTTCCAGGCTGATCTACAGTACAAATGTCACAATGCCAAGTTAATTCCGCATGTGTCAACCAGCTAAATCTGCAGGTGGTTGAATACTACTTGTGGGCACTGTATATGTATATATATAAATATATATATATACCATATAATATATATATAGAAACCATAATATGACATCCTGAGAAAATGTGAGAAAATAAACATCAAGGAGCAAGATGATAATGCCATCCGTGTGACCCCCAAGAGTATTGCTACTAGTAGCAGCTTCATCAGGAGCCAGAAGTAAAATGAAGGTAATAAACATGTTAAGGTCAATGAAAAAGGAAAACAATAGAATAATGGAAGAATAATTTCAACCAATATTTCACTGAATACATACCATTGTGGATGCATAAAATGCATAAATAAACCAAAAAAAGTGAATATACATGGTTTTCCATATAATTAGTCACTTTTCCCCACCCAATAAAAATATAAATTAATTATCCCCTGTGCTGTTTCCACCAATTCAATACCAGTCACTTTCCTGCATCCTCAACCCCCACTGAGCTCTCCTAGCTCCCCAATTCATTATAAATACATGTGCTATCCCCAAGTCATTCTAATTACATATCCCAAACTTAAAACTACGTATCCCTCAATTCATTTTAATGACATACCCCTCAATTCATTGTAATTACATACCTTCGGTTCAGTATGCAATTTCCTCTTTTACACCCTCACCCCAAATTCATATAATGTAAAATATTCTCACTTATCCCCCACCCCAATTCATCATATGATATGCTCTCACCCATCCAAATTCATTATAACATACTGTTCTCTCACCCATCTCCATCCCAATTCATAGAACATACTGTTCTCTCACTCATCCCTACCCCAATTCATGAATAACTCACCCCTCCCGGCGATCCCCTGCAGCTCTGCTCCCTTCTTCTTGCATGGTAAACAATGCAACCGCGCAATGACATCATTGCTCTGGCTGAGTAAGAGAGTAGGCGATGGGCTGCAGCTACGCTCCGTCTCTCTATTGCCGGCACCAGAGACACAGGAACCCTCCCTACTGACGATAAGCCCCATCTATCTTGATGCAAAATATATTATAATGAGGGCAATCTGGCCATGGGCCCCACCAGAGTCACAGGCCCCGGACAGTAGCCCAGATTGCCTTCATTATAATCCGCCAAAGCACTATACTCAATCATGGTTATAAACCCAAGGCACAGTGAGAATTAGCATCAAATGCAGCCAATAATCCCTTTTCATATTATATCAATATATGCAGGCAGGCTGGATAGAAATGTAGGTAGATAAGTATTGGGCAGGAGGCAGGGCTGATAATCTATTTGTCTTTTCCATTTAGCGGAACAGGCAAATGATCTTTATGTGCAAAAAGGATGCTTAATTAATGATGAAAATGAAAGTAGACGTGGGCCACCTTTCCTTCTGGATTCTATTTTGTGTCTGTTTTTAAGAACTGAAAAAAAAGACCCACATATAGAACTATTTCTTCTATTCTAAAGACTGGCATAAAATGAACCCAAATGATACAGTTGCACATGAATTTTGTTGGTTTCCCAATGCCCTGGGTGCTGGCAACCTATGTTATGCCACTGCTGGGAGTACACAAAATCCAGCTATGGCTCTCCCTTATAATTTAGCAGCAAGAGAATCTCTCCCTTTATAAATGGCAAAAAGCCCTTTATACCACACACAAGTGCTCTATCAGTTGATAGTAAGTGATAATAATTCACTAATATTTCAATTGGTAATGAATGACAAATGTTCTTACGCTTCTTTCCAAATGTTTATTGTTCCAATATATTTAGTTGTATATAGAATTTGAGAAATTGTGAAATATATATTTACAGCTATACATTTGTTCTATTCACAGTAGAATCACTTGATTGGAAAAATAAAACTGAAAAACGTACAGGATATATGTTGATGATTCAATGGATACTTAAGATTTGTATCCCTAATGCAGAGAAGGGGATGTTTCGAATTTCCATTATTAATTACTGGGTCATAAGAAATCAATGTTAAATTTAGATATTAGAAAATTATTATGTTTAAATTAAATGAAACTAAAATGTATCCAAGAACATACGACTGATTATAATCCTTATTCTGATAATATTTAATCAAATTATGTTAATTGTGTTTCAACAGTGTCATCTGGATATAGCAGAAATCCTGTAAATATGCTGTCATCATCATTACTCACGTAAATACCATTCCAATCCCGGGACACCTCTAACCAAACCTGGTCCCCAACATTTAACTTCAGGACCAGCATCGCTGAGGCCTGGTCTATCTCCTGGCCATAGAGAGTTTCTCGGCTCTTAAACATCTTTTTATTTTGAGCAACAATACTAATCCTCGCTGGCCGTCCCCTGACCGTCACGTGGAATGCAAACACGTAGGTTCCAGAGATTGTACAGTTAAATTTGCCAGTCGTAGGGTTGTATTCATCTTGTTCATTGTACAATATTCTATCAAACTTAACTGGAGCGTTAGGTGCAGGGAAAGGTTTTGATAGACCTACAGTGAAAGCAGATCTTGTGGGTTTATGATTATCTCCTTTAGATCCCTTGAGACCTCTGGATCCTTTTTTCCCTGGTAGGCCTCTAACCCCTTTCAAGCCAAAATTTCCCTTTGGACCTGGTGAGCCTAATAAACCAGGAGGGCCAATTTCACCTTTATCCCCCTTTTGTCCTGGTTCTCCCTTTTCTCCAATTTCTCCTTGAAAACCGTTCATACCATTTAGCCCAGCATCACCCTTAATACCTTTGTCTCCCTTTAAGCCCCTTTCTCCCGTTTCTCCTATATCTCCTTTTTCTCCAGGTTCTCCATAATTACCCTTGTCACCTATATCCCCCATTTCACCCTTGTCTCCTTTTTCCCCATCAATGCCATTTAAGCCCTGCTCTCCTTTTTCTCCTCTGTCCCCTTTTGTGCCATTTTCACACATGTCGCCTTTGTTTCCTTTTTGTCCCTTCATACCAGCAAGTCCAAGGTTTCCTTTTTCACCTTTAGGTCCAATCTCACCTAAAAAAAAGTCAAACAGCCAACATTAGTTGTTTTATTACTATGAAGTTCAATAGATAGGAAGTATCAAATTAATACTTGTGCTTTTGGTTATATCACTAAGAATAGGCAGTAAAGCCGCATGTCTTACCTGATTTGCACATATCCTCTTCAGAGAGGAAGTGGACTGAAACTCTAGTTCCACCTATTGTGGGTAACAATCCTAAAAGTCAATATTAATCCTTTAAGGAACTTTGCTATGTGAATTAGGATAAAAAGCCAAACCAGACATTTAGTTTGCAGACACATCTTTTTCGGTGTGTGCCCCACATCACTGCAAGGCATGAGGTTTGATTTGGCTAAGTGAGAGGCCTTTACCTGAGGGTCTAAGGAAAAACATTTCTCCTTGAGAGAGTGCCAAACTGACATAAGGAAACTTATAAACCATACAAATACTCTCTTTAGAGAGGAAGAGAACTACACCTTTAGTTAAACCTATTGGGGGTAGCAATACTAAATGTTATTGCTGATCCTGTAACGAGCCTTGCCACATGACTTAGGATAAAAATCCAAGAGACGCTCCATTTGCAGAAACTTGTTTCAGGGTCTGATTTGGCTAAGAGAGAGGCATCTGACAGGGGTCTTCCTTTGTTGCTTAGCCAAATCAGACCCCCAGCTTTGCCCGGTTGAGGGCAAACACACCAAAAGCTGTTGTCTCTAAATAGAGTGTGTGGTTTGGCTTTTTATTCTAAGTCATGTGTCAAAACCTGTTAAGAGGTCAATATGGATTTTTAGGATTGCTAACCCTAATAGGTGGCACTAGAGTTCATGTCCTCTTCCTCTCTAAAGAGGACATGTGCATATTTCATTTTCCAGTATTACATGCTCTATAAGTCTCCTCACACTTGGCACTCTCCACAAGGAGGTGACCTGATTTCAAATCATTATAAAAATGATACTCATATTGACACAGCCATTTTTCTTTTCTAGTACATATCATATTGATCTTACTCTATTTAGCTTATTTATCAGTAATGCTTTAAATCTATACTGAAGTGAAACACTGTTCACACTGGAATTGTGGCTTCTATTGCTAACAGTAACCTTAATAGATATGTAACAAATGGCATAATCTTTTTGAATCCATTTCACAGACCCTTTATTTCCCTGATGGTCTTGCTGAATTGCTAGAGTGCTTAATCAGCTAAAGAGGCCATGATGTTAATACAAATATAAGTGTACAGTATGTTACCATATGTCAGTATAAAGTGCTATCCCATTGTAATATACATTGGAGTAAAGATTTAATACAGGCGTGCTGCCAAGTGGTATGCCATTAGCAAATTTTTGAGTTGGGTTCTCATTGATGCTGCACTTGTTTGAAGAATATGGCACAGCTAATATTCCTCTTAATCTGTGATCTTGCAGATGGCATACTGTGTATAAATGAGCCCCTATTTGATAAAATGTTTGTCACTTAGGCTAATAAAGCATCTACTAAATATTTGGGGTTTAGAGTTGCTGTTACAACTCCTCCACATAAAAAAATCAGTAAGCTGCTTTACAAGTTTCCTGACTTTTATGATACACTAACATTTTGCGGTATTCATTTATAACTGGATAAAATCCTTTCATATATCCTGATTCTCTGTATTCTTTTCCTTTGGCAAAGCTGTTTTTCAATCGATTTCAGAAGCAGATTACACAGGAAGGAGAAGTTGAAATGAATTGGTGCATTCTCTTCTTATTGCACTTTCCTCAAAAATTGACAAGCACATCTGTTCATTAAGTGGCTGCCAGTGGTGGCGCATATGACCAGATCAATCAATCAGCCTGTTTCATTTCTAAAACGCCTCACGTGAGAAAGCAGATTTTCTATTAACTCGGGCTGATGGGCCGGTCTTGTCACAAGTTGTTCCTATGGCAGCCACTTTATAGACAGAAGTGCTGTTTCGTTTTTGTGGAAAGTTGCACTAAAAAAAAGAAAGTGGGCAACCCCTATAAGCTAATATAATATTATCAACAATGGCGCTATTAAATCCCTACTGCTTAATTAGCAAACAATGTGACAAATCCACCTGTTACTAATTAGAATAATTATATTACCAAGGTAAATGTTCACGCTATTGGAAAGAGACAATAAAATTGACACAAATCATGTGAGTAAATAAACAATATATAATGCAAATCACAGACTAACGATATACAACTTTATCCTACTAGTACAAATAAACAATAAAAACCACTTTCTATGATAACTCCTATATCTATAGGAGTGCAATAAAAATGTTTTTGTTTTCTTTTTAATACCTTTCAAAACCAAGTTATGTGCACAATGTCCAGCAGATTTTCAATTAATACTCAGCAATTGCTCAATAAAAAAGATAGTATCACATCTCTTTAGACTATAATCACGGTTTTGTGCTCACAGTTATTCAACCTGCAGGCATGGTTTCATAGTGTGGATTCAGTACTTGCTACAACAATAGGAAATAGTGTTTCAGCTCACCCCAATGAGTCCATCATGTTGGGTCCACAGTGTCTTGAGTAAAGGATTCACGTCTCTGTTAGACGTCTTTGTAACGTAGAAAGGGAAGGAAGAGTCCAGCTCCAAGACATAAAATCCAAAATCTTTAATGAAAATCAATAAAAAATTCAGCTACAAGAACATACAAAGCCGGTTATGCCGGTGGAAAAGTGCCTGTTTCCAGAAAACAGTTTTCTGGAAACAGGCACTTTTCCACCGGTATAACCGGCTTTGTATGTTCTTGTAGCTGAATTTTTTATTGATTTTCATTAAAGATTTTGGATTTTATGTCTTGGAGCTGGACTCTTCCTTCCCTTTCTACATTCAGTACTTGTTACCTGCCTGTGTGTTGTCAAGTCCGGTTAGTTCATTGCACATTCCCGATGTGTTTCTAACAAATAGGTAGTCCGTAATGTGAGGTGTAGCAGGGTTCTCAAAACAGCAGTCCAGGATCTGAATCTGACTGTCTGTGGTGGAGCCACGGACAGTGGCGCTCATCCGATGGAAGTGCTGATCGTTGGAGTTCAAAGGAGATCAATCACTAGTGGAGTAGAGCGCAGTGTGATGTCATGCTATTGCTACAAATCCTGGAGAGATTTAGGCTTCCATCCAACATGTTTTGGTAACTAACTTCGTAAGGGAAATATCTATGTGATCTTAACCCTTTATATAGCTCCCATATCCAGTCACACCTAGATCCTTGGGTAATTCACTGACAGGCAAACAACTCAGTCTCGCTGTTTGACCCTTTAGGCTAGAATGTCTCTAATTCAAAAATCCACCGGTTTTCCACCCATGACATACGTTTAACATAATCGCCTCCTTGGCAGTTTTCTTCTATTTTTTTATGCTGTCCACAGTTTTTTGTGCCATTTAGCATAACCCCATGCTTCATAGCATAATAAGAGATGATTCCCAGATTTTCTCTTTATATTATGTAGATGTTCATTTACATTTATGCATATTGTGAGGCAGTGAAGAGAATCATATACAAGGATCGTTATGCCCAGGTTTTGATCTCTGTGGAATTGTAAAATAAACCCAACCAGGGTAAAGGTCTGTTCAGGTGTGGAACACGAAGATCAGGGATACTGCCGTAGGGGTCACCCTCATAGGGAAAGAGTGTTAACTCGATAGGTTTCCCTATGAGGTGTTGGCAGGAGAGGTTGAGGAGACCTTATCAATCCCGGAGCTGGAAGTTTCCTGGGGAATGTTTGGGACAGCTCAGCTCCAGGATCCCACCCTGACTCAAGTATGGAAAAATTGTGATAGAGGTAAATGGAATGGCTCAGCAATTGGGGGCAGATGCGTTTTTTCCGTGTTTGGCGGTCAACCAGGAGTTGCTATATTGAGTTGACAAAATCAGGGATGAAGTAGTGGAACAGCTCGTAGTGCCCCAGTCCTATTGCCAGGTTGTGCTTAAGATGTCCCACAAACACATGCTGGATAGTCACTTAGGGGTTAAGGTTAAAAAGACACAAGAGCTTATTCTTCAACAGTTCTTTGGCCCAGGATTTATTCAGAGGTTTGAGAGTCATGGCCAGAGTGTCAGCTGACCACACACACCGCAAGTTTCCAAAGTCCATTGGTTCCTCTGCCTATTATAGAGGTAACATTTGAATGGATTACTGTAGGTCTGATGGGGCCCTTTGTAAAGTCAGCTCATGGCCACCAACAGATATTAGTAATAGCAGACTATGCTAATCGTTACCCGGAGGCAATTCCGCTTCGTCACACCTAGGCTAAACTTATTGCCATTTAACTACACCTGCTTGTTTTTCCTCCTCTTCTTTCATTGACAGCTCTGGCTTTATAGGGCCAGAGAAAGGTGGCGATAGATTGAAAACAAACAGGTGGGAAGGTGTAATTAAATGATTGCCCACACCATGATGCACCGAGTGCTTGTACTTGTTTTGAACAGTCATTCTCTGAGGAAAGAGCCCCTTTAATTAAGAAATTTGTTTTTTCATTCAGTCACATTGATACAGATGTATAAAATCCAGCTGTGTATTCTTACAAACATATGTGAAAAAATGGGTTGTTCCAAAGAGCTCACTGGAATAGGATGCCACCGTTGCCACAAGTCAGTCTAGGACATGTATTCCCTTCTAAATAGTTCATGATCAGTTGTAATTGGTATTATTGGAAATAGAGGCATTTAGGCACCACAGCAGCTCAGTCACAAATGGGGATTACTCAGCAGAGTAGACAATTGTTGAGATGCATAGTATTTTTGTTGTCAATGTTCTGTAGTCTCAATAACTGCAGAGTCCCAAACCTTCTGTGGCATTAACATCAGCACAAAAACTTCCGCAGCCAAGCAACTTTATGCAAGCTTTACATTCATTACCAAGCGCAATGCCAAGCATTGCTTATAGTAGTGTAAAGCACACCGCCACTGTACTCTGGAGCAGTGTAAACAAGTTCTGTACAATGATAGATCATGCTGATGGACAAGTCTTGGACAGCTGAATGAAAGGAGAACGCTACATGCCTGACTGCATTGTGCCAATTGTAAAGTTTGGTGGTTGAGTGATCATGCTATGGGGTTGTTTTTCAGGGGTTTACTTAGGTCTATCAGTTCAAGTGAAGAGAAATCTTAATCATTCAGTGTACCAACACTTTGTGGACAATTGTAGTTTCCAGTTTTGTAGAAACAGCTTGAGATAGGCCCTTTTCTGTTCATGCATGACTGCACTAATACACAAAACAAGGTTTATAAGGGTATGGTTTGGTGAGTTTGGTGTGGCAGAACATAATCAGAATGCTAGGAGCTGTGACTTCAACCTTAGGGATAAGCTAGAATGGAGATTAGGAGCAAAGCTCTCTGGTCCTACATCATTGTTTGACCTCACAAATGTTCTTTTGGATAAATACACAAGAATTATTACATAAACAATCCAAAATCCTGTAGAAAGCCTCAATAAAAGTGGAAACTGTTTAGCTGTAAGGGCTGACCAATGCCACATTAATGCCCATTGATTTAGAATAGGAAGACATAACATCCTGTAGGCATCATGTGTAGGCTTCCCAATACTTTTGTCCATGTCCTATATTTCCCAGTCCATAAAACTGTATGTAAATCCACCGTTAAAGTTTTATTGAGTGTAAAAAAAAATACAATAGCCTACAAGTTATAATCTTCACCTCTTGTAGTTAGAAGTTGCTAAACTTAAAAGAATGTTATGCTGTATTAAGGTGCTAAAGAAAGGATTCTCAATTATAGCAATTAACATGTCTTATAAATATCTTTAAAAAGTTGCAAAATTGTTATGGGTGGTTACTATTCCAATGAAAATAATGAAAATTCACAGGAGGTGCACTGAGTTAGGTATATCATTAGATCGTTTTAAAACCTAAATGACTTTATGGAACATATGTAATTAGCAGTTACTGAACTGTATTAACAGCTAAGAGCAAAGATCAACAATTCCAGCATCCACAAGTTGTTGGAGTTAGGCAGTAAAAAAAGAATATAAAAATACCTAAATTATAATGTTATGGAGCCCTCAAAAAAATGTGGTTAGCATACAACTAAAAATAACACTGCTTCCCCTGTGCAAGATTGCAAGGTAGATAAAATGTACATAAGTGGCTGATTATGTACGACACTCAACTCGAAGGTCAGAGGTCTGCTAACCTCTAATCCACCAGTGAGGTGGCCACATAGACACACCGATTGAATATGGAGGCTAGCATGTATAGCCAAAGCTTTCTCCATTCTAATCAAAGTCCATTAATGACATAGACAACCAAGCTTGGCTAGGCTGTATCCATAATTCATGTCCAGTATTATCAGTGGTTCACAGCCTGAAGGGGCAATGTAAGACCCTTCAGGTCCTGTACTAGGCATAACATAGCTGTATCACTATTTCCCCAAATTTATTTTTTTCACCCTTGTAAGAAACAGCATTTTCAGTCGCTTCTTTTGAGTGAAGGGGATCAATAACTTAAAAAATATTAATTTTATGTCTATAGCACAATATTGAAAAGTTAAAAAAATGATTATTTGTTTTTTACCATTTTCATTAAGGTATATTTTTGGGGTTAGTGATATTTTACTTTTTTTTTTCAAAATATATGTAGCTTAATGTATGGTATTTTCCTGGTATATTCTCCTCAATAATAATAATCTTTATTTTTATATAGCGCTAACATATTCCGCAGCGCTTTACAGTTTGCACACATGATCATCACTATCCCCGATGGGGTTCACAATCTAAATTCTCTATCAGTAAGTCTTTGTTGTATGCAAAACTAATCTTAATAGCCAAGAGGGTGTTGTCAAGAAGGTGCCCACATAGGAGACTTGAAGAATCCACCCTAAAATTATGTACAAGAAATAGAGGGCCATGTCTCAGAAACAAAGCGACACAGGAACGAAAAATACAACTCCAGATCTAGAAGAACCGCAGCATTTAGACTTCGTAAAATAACTACATGCGGGTGCTTCTACAAAATTAGAATATCATCAAAAAGTTAATTTATTTCAGTTCTTCAATACAAAAAGTGAAACTCATATGTTATATAGAGTCATTACAAACAGAGTGATCTATTTCAAGTGTTTATTTCTGTTAGTATTGATGATTATGGCTTACAGCCAAAGAAAACCCAAAAGTCAATATCTCAGTAAACTATAATAATTAACAAAAAAACACCTGCAAATGCTTCCTAAGGTCCCTTAGTCTGTTTCAGTAGGCTCCACAATCATGGGGAAGACTGCTGACTTGACAGATCTCCAGAAGGCAGTCATTGACACTCTTAACAGGGAGGGTAAGCCACAAAAGGTCATAGTTAAAGAAGCTAAAAAATTTGTAGGAGATTCACAAAGAGTGGACTACTGCTGGAGTAATTGCTTCTAGAGACACCACACACAGACGTATCCAGGGCATAGGTTACAAATGTCGCATTCCTTGTGTCAATAGACAACATCAGATGCGTCTTACCTGGCCCAAGGAGAAAAAGGTCTGGACTGTCGCACAGTGGTCCAAGGTGTTGCTTTCAGATTAAAGTAAATTTTGCATTTCACTTGGAAATCAAGGTCCCACAGTCTGGAAGAAGAGTGGAGAGGCCACAATCCAAGCTGCTTGAGGTCTAGTGTGAAGTTTCCACAATCAGTGATGGTTTTGGAAGCCATGTCATCTGCTGGTGTAAGTCCACTATGTTTTATCAAGACCAAAGTCAGCACAGCCATCTACCAGGAAATTTTAGAGCACTTCATGCTTTTCTCTGCCAAGCTTTTCGGATGGAAATGTAATTCTCCAGCAGGACTTGGCACCTGTCCACACTGCCAAAGGGTACCAATTCCTGGTTTAAAAACAGCAGTATCACTGTGCTTAAGTGGCCAGCAAACTCGCGTGACCTTAACCCCACAGAGTATCTATGGGGTATTGTCAAGAGGAAGATGAGAGACACCAGACCCAGCAATGCAGACTAGATGAAGGCTGCTATCAAAGCCACCTGGGCTTCCATAACACCTCAGAAGTGCCACAGGCTGATCTTCTCCATGCCATGCCGCATTGATTCAGTAATTGATGCAAAAGGAGCCCCGACCAAGTATTCAGTGCATTTACTGAACATATTTCAGTAGGTCAACATTTCAGACTTTAAAATAATTTTTCAAGCTGGTGTTATAAAGTATCCTAATTTACTGAGATAATGACTTTTGGGTTTATATTGGCTGTAAGCATAATATCAACATTAACAGAAATAAACACTTGAAATAGATCACTCTGTTTGTAATGACTCTATATAATATACATGTGGTCAAAATTGTTGGAACCCCTAGTTTAATGACAGAAAACCACACAATGGTGACAGAAATAACTTGAATCTGACAAAAGTAATAATAAATCCAAAATCTATGAAAATGAACAAATGAAAGTCAGACATTGCTTTTCATCCATGCTTCCACAGAATTTAAAAAACCCTCATGAAATAGGCCTGGACAGAAATGATGGTACCCTTTACTTAATATTTTGTTGCACAACCTTTTGAGGCAATCACTTTAATCAAACGATTCCTGTAACTGTCAATGAGACTTCTGCACCTCTCGACAGGTATTTTGGCCCACTCCTCAAGAACAAACTGCTCCAGTTGTCTCGTGTTTGAAGGCTGCCTTTTCCAGACGACATGTTTCAGCTCTTTCCAAAGATGCTCAAAAGCATTTAGGTCAGGTGTTATGTTTCGGTAACTGAGGAGAAATAGCAAAAAATAGCAAAAGCGGTAATACACCAGAGAGGCTGGAACCTATTGGATTGCAGTAACCTGAACTAACCACATAACTAGAAGTAGCTGTGGAGCGTTCCTACGGTGATCCTAGACGCCTCTTCACAGCCTGAGAGATAACTACACCTAAAGGCAGAAAGATGAAAGATATCTGCCCCGGAGCAGATCCCAAAAGAAAATAGGAAGCCCCCAAACATGTAATGGCGGTTAGACAAGAAGAAAGCACGGACACAGACAGAAAATAGAATGAGCAAATGCTGGGGCCCAATCTGTCTAGACAGAAAAGTACAGGAAAGAATTCTGACTGCAATCCAACAAAACCCTAACAAAAATACCAACACTTCTGATTGCCAAAAAACCTGAAATCATACGATCTCATCCACCTAAATCAGATCTCTGGTGTAACAAAACGCTATTCAGCAAATAAAAAGTAACAAAGGAGCAAAGCAAAAGTGCAGACACAAACGGAGCACAATTGCAGCGCCAGACCCCCAAAAGGGGACAGGCTGCAATCCACTGCAAGCAGCAAACCAGCAGAGAAAATCAAACAGAGAAAAAAAAAACAGCAAACACTTATCTGAAGGAGAGCAGGAAACTAGCAGTGCTTCAAGCAAGACCAGAAGGAACAATTGATAACCGACAAGGCTGCTGGGAACTCAGGCAACTTATATCCTACCATTCAGCGCCAGCTGAAGGCCATTCAGTAATCAGTTCATTACCCTCAGCAACCACCGGAGGGAGCCTCAGCTCACAAGCCGCCTCCAGCATATTCACAACAGTCAGGGCTCATAGAAGGTCACTTCAGAATAGTCCAATGTTTTCCTCTTAGCCTTTCTTGGGTGTTTTTAGCTGTGTGTTTTGGGTCATTTATATTGTTGCAAGACCCATGACCTTCGACTGAGACCAAGCTTTCTGACACTGGGCATCACATTTCTCTCTAGAATCCCTTGATAGTCTTGAGATTTCATTGTACCCTGCACAGATTCTAGACACCCTGTGCCAGATGCAGTAAAGCAGCCCCAGAACATAACAGAGCCTCCTCCATGTTTCACATTACGGATAGTGTTCTTTTCTTGATATGCTTCATTTTTTCGTCTGTGAACATAGAGCTGCCTTGCGAAAAAGTTCCATTTTTGTCGCATCTATCCATAGGACATTCTCCCAGAAGCTTTGTGGCTTGTCAACATGTAGTTTGGCAAATTCCATTCTGACTTTTTTATGATTTTTTTTCAACAATGGTGTCCTCCTTGGTCATCTCCCATGAAGTCCACTTTGGCTCATACGATGAATGGTGCGATCTGACACTAATGTTCCTTGAGCATGAAGTTCACCTTTAATCTGTTTAGAAGTTTTTCTGGGCTCTTTTGTTACCATTCATATTATTCGTCTCTTTGATTTGTCATCAATTTTCCTCCTGCGGCCACATCCAGGGAGGTTGGCTACCATCCCATGGAGCTTAAATTTCTGAATAATATGTGCAATTGTAGCCACAGGAATATCAAGCTGCTTGGAGATGGTCTTATAACTTTTACATTTAACATATTTGTCTATAATTTTCTTTCTAATATCCTAAGACAACTCTTTCCTTCGCTTCCTCTGGTCTATGTTGAGTGTGATACACACTATGTCACCAAACAGCACAGTGAGTATCTGTAGCCCTCTATACAGGCCTACTCACTGATTCCAAGATTGTAGACACCTGTGATGCTAATTAGTGGACACACCTTGATTTAACATGTCCCTTTTGTCACATTAATTTCAGGGGTACCATCATTTCTGTCCAGGCCTATTTCATGAGTTTTATTTTTTTTTAAAATTCTGTGGAAGCATGGTTGAAAAGCAATGTCAGACTTTCATTTGTTCATTTTCATAGATTTTATTTATTATTACTTTTGTCAGATTCAAGTTATTTCTGTCACCATTGTGGTTTTTCTTTCATTAAACGAGGGGTACCAACAATTTTGACCACGTGGGTATATGAGTTTCACTTTTTGTATTGAAAAACTGAAATAAATTAACTTTTTGATGATATTCTAATTTTTTGAGAAGCACCTGTATACATTTATGGCAAGTGACAGATACTCTTTAAATATGAAGCACCGTTAAGAAAAAAAATATTAGTTCAGTCACAATGATTACATTAGGAAAATACCAACATTCGAGACAAACCAGCCATAAATCATTGTCTCATGGTTGCAATGGGTCATATTGGGGGATTAGCTTTTAGTGATGTCATCCATATTAAAAGATAAGCAGAGCTGTTATTTTCTGTCTCTATTGATAAGGCTTGGATACAATTACACATCGCCTACCTCTTCTTCCGACAGCTACTTAAAACTTGAAGCAATTCTTCCTAGCAACATTAGACAAGAATTTATTCCATCAATTCACCATAACTTTCCCAAATTAGAATGTTCCACTTGGCAATGAAGCATATATGTTATTAAGTGTGTCCTGTTCCTCCAGCGATGAGTGCACACATTCTGTAGGACTGCAGTAATTAAAATGTATTTAAATACCACAAAATTTAGCACCAGACTCAACATCCGTGTTTCTATAATTGCTATACAGTTATCAAGAACACACACCGCATTCTTTGCCAGAGGGAGCAAGTGAAATAATCTTTTTTTAGGGCCTTCTCCTGGCAGCTAATGGGTTAAATCAATTATTTAAACAGCATTTCTTAAGCAGAAGCACATGTTTGCTCTCCAGTCACACGGGCGACTATCAATGTATGCCTGTCTGCTACCTGCAGAATGTATGTATTGACAGATCTCCGAGGAGATTGTTTCTCCTTCAGCAGAATCAATTTGAACAGAGGTCAGCAGAGCAGAGTTTCATTACAAGAGATGTAGAATGAGAAACCGACAAACATAATTGTGCATCATTCATTATCATTACCTGCTTCTCCTGACTTTCCTGGGAATCCGGGAATCCCACTAGCTCCTTGGTCACCGTGTTCACCTTTCTCACCTACATATAAACATCTGCATTAACATTGTCACACAGCAGTATCCCCCAATGACGGCATAAAGGGGAATATGACTATAGCGCTACGGAAAATACAGTTACGGATAACACTATGAATATCAAGGACTAGCTGTAAGCTGATCAGGCCGCACATATCACTATGTACTAACACATCATTGAAAATCTTCTGTTATTATAGGAGACCAGGACAAAAGTGTGTAAAATACAATAAGATGGAGTCTCACGCAGAAAAGTGTTTTAAGAAAAAATGAGATTCCATATTTCATTTTAAAATTGGCACTGGGAAGATGAAAGCCTAAACCTAATTGCCAATAGGCAAACACCAACACTTTTCTTTGGTCAGTTATTTCCTTAGGTCATCAATATTGGTTTGGCAGGTTGTCCAGCTCTCATCCAATTAGCCATCTGAAGGGACCACTAGGTAGGGTTCCTCCCATCCCCTTCATTGTTACACTGCTCCCAATGACCCCTGTTCTGCCACTTTTCTTTAATGTATAGAAAAAAAACATTATACTCATCAGGGGCATACATAATGTACAATGCACTCCACATATTCCTCCATATAGTATAATGCAGAGTCCATCGTCCTACCTATAGTATAATTCAGCCCCCATAGTCCTAACCAGGGTGGGCAATTAATTTTGCCAGGGGGCCGCATGAGAAATTGGGATGGTTTTAGAGGGCCGGACTAATATAATTAACTCCGTTCTACCCAATACTGTATATATACATATATATATATATATATACTGTATACTGTATACTGTATATATACATACCTGCCCATTATCATCATCTTCTCCCCATCATCATCAATGCCTCCCCATTATCAGCAATGCCTGCCCATCATCATCTTCTCCCCATCATCAATGCCTGCCCATTATCATCAATACCTGCCCATTATCATCATCTTCTCCCCATCATCATCAATGCCTCCCCATTATCAGCAATGCCTGCCCATCATCACACACAGACAGCACATAAGCACTCTCACACACACACACACACACACACACACACACACACACAGCACCGCACTACATAGACACAGACACACACAGAGACACGTCTTACCTGTCCAGCGTCCCCGCTCTCTGACACAGCCGGCCGCTGAATGATGACGTCATTCAGCGGCCGGCTGTGAGAGGAAGCGCCGGTGGAGCCCGGAGCTGCAGCAGCGGAGGCACGGGAGAGGTAAGTATTGTGCCAGCTGATGCCGGGGCCCTGAGACTGCCGGAGCGCCTCCCGCGGCCGGTCACTGACAGCCGGCGGGCCGGATGCGGCCCGCGGGCCGCCCCTTGCCCGGGTCTGGTCCTAACTATAGTATACTGTACCCCATAATCCTCCATACAGTATAATGCACCCTTCATAGTCCTTCATATAATATAATGCACCTCTCATAGTTCTTCATATATAATAATGTGACCCCCTAGTCCTCCATATAGAATAATGTGCCCCCATAGTCCTCTATATAGTATAATGCATCCATAATCTTCCATGTAGTATAATGCATCCCATAGCCCTACATACAGTATAATGCACCCCCATAGTCATATATGTAGTATAATACACAGACAATAATTATACATGTAGTATAATACATAGCCCATAGTCATACATGTAGTATAATGCACAGCCCATAGTCATCCATATAGAATAATGCACAGCCCATAGTCATCAATGTAGTAGTATGACCTCCGTGTACTTAACTGATCTAAAAAAATAAATAAATACTCTCTTTTCCTTAGCTCCCTTGCCGGGCTGTGTCCTCTTCTGACTTCAGCGTGCAAGCGATGGGTCGCATGATGTCACTGCCATGCTCCCCCGGTCACGCGCATGCAGATGTTAGCTGCTGGCCTTTGATTGGCCAGCAGCATGTATTAATGCGCACGGACCTTCGCCATGTCAACCACTATGACATCATCGTTGTCATGGCAAACCACTATGTCATCATCATCGCCACGGCAACCCATTATGACATGATTGTCACCATGGCAACCCACTATGACATCATTGTTTTTACTATGACTATCCACTATGATAAAATCATCGCCACATCGCCATGGCAACCATGATGACATCATGGTCACTTTGACAACCCAATATGACATCATTGTCACCATGACTACCCACTATGACATCATCTTCGCCATAGCAACTCACTATGGCATTATTGTCACCATGGCAACCCATTAGGACATCATTGTTGCCATGGCAACCACTATGACATCATCGTCACCATGAAAACCCACTTTGGCATAATTGTCACCATGGTAACTTACTATGATTATCATTGTTGCCACGGCAACCACTATGACATCATCGTCACCATGACAACACACTATGACATTAGTCGCCATGGTTAACACACTATGGCATCCTTGTCGCCATGGTAACCCACTGTGATATCATCGTTACCACAGCAACCACTATGGCAGCATTGTCACCATGGCAGCACATATAGCAGCACACATTGCTATGGCAACCACTATAACATCATCATCGCCATGGCAAACCATTATGATACAATCGTCGCCATGGCAACACACTATTGCATCCTTGTCACCATGGTAAACCACTATATCATTGTTGTCACGGCAACCATTATGACATCAATGCCGCTGTGGCAACCCACTATGACATCATTGTCACCATAGCAACCACTATGACATCATTGTCACCTAAAAACCCACTATGACATCATCATCGCCATGGCAACCAGTATGACATCCTTGTTGCCATGGCAATACACTGTGACATCATTGTTGCCACGGCAACCCAGTATGACATCATCGTCACCATGGCAACCACTGTGACATCATTGTTGCCATGACAACCCACTATGACATCATCTTCATCATGGCAACTCACTATGACATAATTGTCACCATGGCAAACCACTATGATATCATTGTCGCCATGTCATCCACTATCGTCACCATGAAAACCCACTTTGGCATCATCGTCACCATGGTAACTTACTATGATATCATTGTTGCCACGGCAACCACTATGACATCATTGTCACCATGACAACACATTATGACATTTGTCGCCATGGCAACCCATTATATCACAATCGTCACCATGGTAACACATTATGGCATCCTTGTTGCCATGGTAATCCACTGTGATATCATCGTTACCACAGCAACCACTATGACATCACCGTCGCCATGGCAACCCACAATGGCATCATTGTTGCCATAGAAACCACTATGACATTCTTGTCGCTATGGCAACCCATTATGACATCACCATTGCCACAGCAACCACTGTGACATCATTGTTGCCATGACAACCCGCTATGACATCATCATCGCCATGGCTACCCGCTATGATATCATCTTCACCATGGCAACTGTGCGCCGAAATACACTTCGGCTGAATATACATGTGAGGATGCACATCTAGCTGAAGTATTTGCTGACATCGTCGGGCTACTCACCTGCCGGGCCCAGTTGCAGGGGTGACAGTGGTAGATATGCCCCTGACTGATCTACATAACACAACTTTATACTTTTATTAGTGATTGTCCTTGGTATTGAAGCTAAGTTCCATTAAATTGAAATTTGAATGGAGTCTGTCAGCACAAAATGAGAGTTCAAATCATGTACAGGCAATCAGTTCCACTTTGGCGTGGCCAAACATTTAAGTGCACCTTCCCATCTACTTGTTTTTCTCTATATCTGCCCTTCTCTGGCTCTATAAAGCCAGAGCTGTCAATCAAAGAAGAGGGGGGAGGTGGAGGAGAGGTATAACAAGTAGGTGAGAAGGTGTGTTTAAAAGTTTGGCCCCGCCATGATGCACCGAGTGCTTGTATTTGGTTTGAAGAGTCATTCTTGCCTGACAGACTCCCTTATATTCACTTTTACAGCCATTAATAAGATTATGGAGCTTTGCCTGGTAAAGAAAGAAATGGACGAGCTGCATTGCCCTGTCAAACAACGCTTTAGTGGGGTAGCAAACAGTCAATACACCACTTATTTAATATTGTGAGCCCCAATGGAGACAGTGATGATGTCTGTAAAGCGCTGTGTTATTAATGGCGCTATATAAGTGAGTAAAATAAATAAACAAAGCTAAAAATACATATATTTAATGAAAAATGAGCACCATCAAAATGTCCATATCTCTTAAAGGTTCAAGAGCATTGTTCAGTTTACCGGTTTTTACCAGAGGTATACTATAAAAAGTGATGCCAGTTGGAAGATGAGCAGGTTGCAATTTTGTGGTTTACTAACATGTCATATTACAAGAACCTTACTTTTTATTCTATTTTTCTTTTTCATTAAATTGGAGCTAAATCAATATAATGTAATTTTCATACACCTTTGTCTCCTTTATAGCCCTTTGGGCCCGATGGACCGGTGGCTCCATGTGGTCCTGGCAATCCTATGTCCCCAGTGTCTCCTTTAGGACCTGCAAAATACAGAGTGTTAAATATATGTGACAGACTCTTTTTTTCATCAAAGAAAGTGCACTTTATTTTGCTGACACTATCAATAGAATGAGAAGCCGCACTTGGATTAAAATTAACATAGTGGTTTTCAATGATAGAAAATCATCTGACAGTACACAGGCACTGTTAATGTAATTTGATCCAGAGGAATGAAATCAATATGTAGTCAAAAATCACCTTCCAAGATCAAGAAACAAATAGCAGTCATTGTGAAGAATCCCGCTCTCAGAACACCTCTAAATAGAGTTTTGCATTTTTGATAAAAGGTTTGTTAAGATCAAGTATAAATGCAGCTGCGGCATTGCAAATTGTCAATTGTGCTAAGCAAATCCCAGTAATTGTGCGACTACTAATGACATTCCATATATTCCTAATCCTTATGTAATTAGGAATATAGATGTAGAAGCTGCCAACTTGATGGCTGCCACGTTACGTTAGTATTGCAACTCGCCTCAGCACTCTACGCTTTTGCCCCCCGGCAGAATGTAAATGCCCATGTTCTCATAGCTGTTCCTTTTTCTTGAGGTAGAAATAATAACGATGATGCTTATGCTTATTAGCAGAGAGGAAGAAATGGGAAGGAATGCTTTAGGTGTATTTCTAATTTAGGGTATACGCAAAGCTATAATCACTGCCATTAGTGACTGTACCTTTGCATGACTTCAATTTTATAAGGAGGCATATGGAGGATTTTTTTTCATTCATGTAGATTCAAGCGGAAAATAAATTGTGTCATCTGAAGTCATATTACTGAGTGATGCTTCTGGAGGAATAACCCCACAATATAGTGCAAAAAAGATATTTGCTCTATCGATGACATAGCAGAGGGCCTCTGTGTAAGAACAGAATATGGACCCAGTGCTCTCCACAAAAAGCACTCCATTATCTACTGTGCCTCTAGCCATTCCATAGTAATTGTGAGGCAAGAAATCTATTATTTGCATCCTTGCATGTAATCTAATAATCAGTCATAGGCTGCTTTAAGGATGTCATTGGATCTCCTATGCTATTGGACTACTGGGCAGATTGTGACACTGGTGGGTGTGGACTCACTGTACCACAGGCTGGGCTTACCCTGGAGTGGCGTGATAAAATGACTACCTGGTGTTCACTAGAGCCACTGATGGTAAGGTTAGGCTTGAATGGAGGTAGTTGTCAGGTATCTCTCCAGGACAGTACCCGGGACTGGAGGAGCTGACTGGAGGGTCAGAGGCACAGGTACGTGGTACATAGGGGCAAGGCCAAAGCAAAGTGAGATGGTCCAAGGAAGGGCCAGTCAGCACAGGATCAGAAAGGATAACCGAGGTCAGGAGTGGAGAGGTCAGGCAGGGCAGGTGAATACAGTAGAATGCATGCAAATGGGCCTACAGAGCAGGAAAC
The DNA here is from genome assembly GCA_033576555.1 of Oophaga sylvatica. Taxonomy (NCBI): domain Eukaryota; kingdom Metazoa; phylum Chordata; class Amphibia; order Anura; family Dendrobatidae; genus Oophaga; species Oophaga sylvatica. The sequence goes on along the minus strand of JARQOD010000005.1, from coordinate 148,064,615 downwards.
AAGATCAAGCAAGGATTTGTGGGTGAAGCCGCCAAAAATAGGACCTGCTAGCAAGAGATAGGCTGGGGTACCATATCTCTGCAGTACACAGCAGTGTTAAATTCCTGCAGAGACTGGCTATTCCCCCTAAGGCTAGACGGATTCCACATGCAGCAGCAACACAAAGGAGGACAGGTAGAAATGAGTTCAGCGGCACGACCTGCCGTGAGGAGCAAACGCATGGTGAATGGGGCTGTGCTGAATATACATGCTAGTTGCCGCTTTGACACAAATGAACAGGTCACATCGATGATATAGTCCTTCATATCCATCTAAAGCCTTTTACTGAGCAGTTCTTCAGGGTAGAGCACACACATCACCATACTGTAGTAAAATCCTTGCACCACTATAATATGGACAATTCCAGTGCTGCAGCTAGATTGGACAAGGCAGAGTGGCTTGCTAGTTTTCCCCTGGCCTCCACAATTACAGGCTTATTCCCTGCCAGAAGGTCTGCAACTAAAGTGAGTGCATGGGTTGCAGTCACTCTTAGTCTCTGAAAACCTAAGTGGAACCAAATGGTCTTTTTGAGCTAAATGAGAGGACCAATAAAATGAAAATTACTTGTGGTTTTGCATTGGAGTCAAGAACACCAAATTACGCCACTGCCTGCCAGGACTTGCCTAACTTTATCCTGCAGCAATATCATTCATCCAATAAAAGGTATCATTAAGTCACATTATTCTGACAACTAGCAGGGTGGGCAGTGGACACTTAGCCTTTCCTTATTATATGCGGGCACATGTCCTCCCCTGAAGACCTACAAGGAGAAATGCGTCGGGAGGCACGCACGACTATGTAGGGCAATTCCAGCTTAGGGAAAGCTGTGGACTGCCCTTGTAACGGCTGGATCTATGGAGCTTCTAGGGCTAATGTATTGACCCACAGGGCCTTACAGGGTCAAAGTTCCTGCTTTTACCCATTTGCAGACCTAATGAGGATGGTGTCCTTGGATATACTGCATAAGGTATCTTCTATTTTACTCTAGGTACAACACATATTGGGTGAGAAGTTTCTTTTTCTTCCATTTGACACTGTGTTATAACATTTGTCTCCATATGCTAAATGTTCTCTTTGTGACCACTGTCATTCTGAGGCAGAGTAGCGGAGTTTCAATCCACAGGTCTATCTTCTCAATATAAAATATCTATTTGAAACAAAGGTACGTATCCCCCTTTCTTAGTGACTTGTCCACCACTGTGGCTGTCTATTCATTTATATTACCTATGTACTTGATTTTATACTATATAGATTAAAAATTAAGTTTTACTTTCCTCACCTTGCTACTATACTCTAGATCAGTGTTCCCCAACTCCAGTCCTCAAGGCTCACCCAACAGGTCATGTTTTCAGGATTTCTTAGTATTGCCCAGGTGATAATTGCATCACCTGTGCAATACAAAGGAAATTCTGAAAACATGACCTGTTGGTGAGCCTTGAGGACTGGAGTTGGGGAACACTGCTATAGATTATGTGAGTTTTGGGAATTGGACGCTGATTATGGCTACTGGCCCTTTGTTTCTTTCTGTCTCGTCCTCTGCTATATTTTATCATTAAGAGAAATATGCATATTACATAAAAGTCAGCAAATTCTGCAAACTTTGTTGTGAGTGAATAACCATCCACTGTGAATAGGAGTTTTGATGGTCTCCCAAAAGATTATGTCAAAGGATATATAGATCAGGCAGTTGGAATTCAATTGCCGATCATGTTGTCTAGAGGGGAGATATGCTGGTGCCAGATAATTCTGGCAGTGACTTTCTCATAGAGAATACGAAACATCTGGCGGAGTCTAGAGTCCTTGTATATGGGGAAGTTCAGAAAGATAGCTGTCAACAAAAGGATAGTAATTTAATAATTTACAGTAATTTGCTTATTTTTTATAACTACAAGCTTTAACAAAAAGTCACCACATTTCTTTAAGCATTTTTCTAGACTTGTTTCATACACACACATGTACGGAATTTAGCCTTCCAATAATACAAGTGTTCTCAGCAAATTGCAAATCTAACTAGCTCGGTAATAAGCCTATACAACACTACATTACAACCATTTTACAGTGCTAACCAATATATAAGAGGGATCCCACAACCTTTTATATAGTGGAAGAATACTTTAAATGGTCTCAATATTACTCCATAAATAGTTCACAACCAAAGATGTAACAACCTATAAAACTGTTGAAAAAAAAAACAAATAAGCGACTTGTAATTTTCAATAAACTGAAAGAACAGAGTCTTTGCTTTTATTAGGCTGCCCTATAGTTTACAATATACAACACTTCAAATCTTGCCTGGCCTGAGAACACTGTGTTTCAAATGCTGGTTTTCTCCTAGTGATTTGTGGATCCAATAAAAATCTAGAAGTCTTTTTCCCTCTTTTGTTTCACAACAAGTGCAATAATGGAAAACAAAACACAATCTGAATTATCAGTCAATAAGCAATAAAAAAAAAGTGAAAAGTAATTATACATCATAAGTAATCTGAAGAATATTTCACCAAGATAATGCTCATCTTTGTAATAATCAATTCAACTTTAATATTAATTTTGACTACTAGAAGATGCACTTCTTTCATTATATATACTAGATGAAAGGAAAAAAGGAACATAATAGTGAATGTGTACAAAGGTTATAGAACATCTTTGCTGAACAGATACACATGCAGCAGAGCTAACTGTCACGATCCACTTTGGGATCTGTGGCAGGTTTTGCTTATTATATTAAAACCTTTTTCCTTTCAGGCCATCGGGGGTTAATGTCAGTCTTTCCCCGGTGGCCGCTGGTGTAATTACATTGCTGCTGACTTGTCAGGAGAAGGCGGTGACCACTCCCACCATCCTTTAAAAGGTCACCTGAGGCGTCAGCTGACTGTTGGTGATATTTCTGCCTTTTGGAGACCAACCAAGCTGGAGTCAGGAGCTTGCTGAGCGCAGTGGTACTTCTGCTGTTTCCCTGATCTGGTGCCTTACTCTGCTGTGCGGTGCATTGCAGCAGAGAAAGCTAAGTTTTGTTGTTTTGTTTATTTAACCTCTAGGTGTCTGTATTTCCTTCCTTGTTATATTGGTGTAATTCACTTTATTCCCTGTCTCACCTCCTGAGGAGGGGGTTGGGGGTTTAGCTCAGGGCTAAACAGGAGAAAGGGACAGGTCGGTGACTTGGGCCTCACTACCTTCAAGTGTACCCCCAAGTTAAGGAAAGACAGGGCCCTCCCTTAGCCTTAGGGGCAGTTCAGGGGCCCAGGTACCTCATCCCCTGTATTCCTACTACTGCCCCGTGACACTAACTTTTCATTGAATTGCTTTTCTTTTACACCATGATTACATTTTTCTTTGTATGGTAAATCATCCAGGGAGAACAATCATTCGCCTTTTCAAAGAGTATGCAATTGTCCCCGCATGTATCAAACAATATGTCAAATATTATTTACACCAAAAAGAACTTACCTTGGTTAGGTTGTGTTCACATATCATTTTTATCGCTATTCTGATCCATCAAAGGATCAAGCACTTTTTCAGGTTTTATTGTACATGCACTTTTAACAGCTCCAAAAATATTTTCTCGTTTCGATATACAAATGATTTTCCCCTTTTTTTCATGGGGTTTAATTTCATATAATTTTGATATTCATTTTTTATATAGTGAAATATGAAAGGAAAATAGGAAATACACATCCATTTTTTACTTTTTAAATTATTGACTATGACCATAAAGAACTGCTACATATTTGTTTCAAAGGGGTCATACAGTAGCTAAAAACAGCTATTCAGACTAGTAGTGTTTCTTTTTTATTTTACAAACTATGTCCCTCATAAGATCTTAAAGAGAACCTGACAGCTGATACATGATGCCCGATCCAATATGTATCAGACACTGAGTGTATGAATTCAGCTAGGTATATTTGACTCTGAAATGCTGTGGTGTTTCAGAGAAAAACATACTTCAAAAGATTGAGACTAGACGGATTGGCGGACCCCCATTGGCATCTCCCTGCCCACTGCCCTGGAATGACAGACTTGTCACTCCAGGGCAGCGGTCGGGAGAAGCTGCCGGGGATACCTGGCTGAGTTTGTAAAGCCTGTGCTTAATACATGCATACATAAATTGTGAAGCATCTATCAGCTGTCAGATTCCATTTAAGGTCATTTTATTGCTGTTTTCCTTTGTAACGGGCTGGTATGTTAGCCCCTTTTATAGGGACATTTTAGCCTCATGGCTGCATAGTAGAGCTGACTGGGTATCCAAGGACTCAGAAGCTTTTACTCACTCACTACATCCAGTTTTCAAATGCTCACTGGGTTCAGAGAAGGAAGCACTGTAAGTGCTACTGCATTCCTAATCTATACACACAAACGCTGGTTCAGTGCTGAGAGTAAAGAAATCAAGAAGGTAAATATGGTAATAAAATAAACTTATTCTCTCTGGGAAGTCTGGCTGAGTCTGCAGCCAGCTTTCTTTGCTTACAGCTGCACTAACTTGTGCAAGGTGCTCATAATGAATTGGCATTTTAGAACAGTAATGCAGAGTAATATGTGTTCTACCCAGACATTTCTATACTATGGGCAGGCTAGAAGTATTTTATTTCATAAAATATCTTCTGTTCGCATCCATTCCAACTGCTATCTATTTTTTTGGTGTTGACTAAAGTACGTAGTCAGCAGAATTTTTTTTTTCTGATTAAAATAATGAATACCAGAAAAAACAGAAACTTGTGTTGTTGTTTTTTTACATTATAGTATATGGGAAATGGATAATAAAGAATGGTCATCTGTTAAGCTTTCCATTTTAAAGCATCCGTAGTGCTTACAACATGTGCATTTCTTAAAGTGTAACTATCAACAATCCATGGCTTCCTTTTTTATTTAAGAAAACAATTAGCAGGCAAAGAATGGTGATTGAGAGCAATAGGAGAATAAGGAGTATCGGATAAATATGATAAGAACAAATATAATTTTTATTATAGTATTATTAGAATTAGGGGTATTGCCATCCGGCTCATGGTCACTCTCCTTCTTCTAGTAAGCTCTGCCCCTCTGTCCTACTTGTTATTACCATGTAGCTACCTTTAATTCATGCTCATGATTTGGGACAGATCTTACCGGGATGCATTACTGACTATCACTGTATTTTGTATGCTTTATTGCTAAGCATATAGGTTATGTTTGACTATTTATGGTGTGTGACCCTGGTGTATTTCATTTAGCTTTGCATTTTGTCACTTTACCTTGTTACCTTTTTCATACTAATAACACTATAATAAAATTTATATTTGTTCTTATCATATTTATCCAAAACTCCTTATTCTCCTATTGCTCTCATGATTCTTGGAGTTGACCCCCCATCTAGCAACTCGGGTCCAAATATTTGGTTTGTTGAATCCCTACAAGCAAAGTGAGCAACCCTCTACTGCCCCTCTCGCAGTGAAAGTGCAAGATCCAGCATGTTAAACAAGCTCTGCTAAATCCTAAATCAGCAATTACAGAACTTTCTTATTTTCTCGTGTACCATGAGCTAGTTACTATATTTTTCTAAAGGAATAAGGATGGATTGAACTAAATTATATGGTATAGTCGTTAGTACCTGACACCAGTTCTCATACTATATGTTCATTGGCATGTGCTGCATTAATAGAATCCATACTTTGCTTTCAGTTGCATATGTATTGATTTACCTGGAAGTCCCATGGGTCCAGCTTCCCCTTTGATCCAGCCATAGGTGAACAGCAATCACAGCAGTTAAAGAAGAAATCTGCTGTTTCAAGAGTGAAATTATCAAAAGGGTATAGGGTGGTGGCAGTTCTAAAATCAGGGTGTAAAGTGGCCGGCTCAGTGGTGGTGTCACTTGTCTCAGATAACTCGGTGAAGACAGTCTCCTCTGTTGGTGGCGCAAATGAAGTCTCAAAAGCATTGGCAATCTCCATATTATAGACTTTTTTAGTGTACTTTGCTGGCGGAGTCGTTTTTGCTTCCAAATAAACTGTAGCGACAACAGTAATAAAAGTAGCTGTGGGCCAAGATAAGCGTCCCATTTTTGGATCTGTCAAAAAAGAAACAAATTAATTATTCATACCAGCGCCTATGTTTCTATGGGTTTCTCTTAACAACATGGTATTATGGAAACTATATTTAATATGTTTATACAATATCCAAGGTCTTTGTGCCAATCTGCGATCTCCAGCCTGACATTTCCAACGAGGCCGCTTATTGTGCTGCAGCATTTATGGTGCTGAGAAGTTAGGCCGACGTAGACAAATGTGTTGAGTTAGAATTACAGTAATGCCGAAAATGGACCGAATCCTACCATTAAATCCCTTTCTGAAAGACTGCTTCTAATCTTCAGACAAGAAAAGAAAACTACATGGGAGGGAATGAAAATCTCAGAGTATAAACATTTATAATAAGCATTTATAGTAATAATAATATCTAAAAAGTTTGTTCTGAATTTGTATACATTATATACTGTACACAATAATGTGAAATTGTTGGCTTGACAAGAAAAAGTACATGACTTTTCCTTCTCATCTGACATAATGCATGTGAATACTTTTCAGTCCAATTATGACAAGAGCATTCTTAGAGTGATACCTTTATTAGCTAACCAGAAAATAATATGTTCGCAAGCTTTCAGAGCACAGAGGCTCCTTCTTCAGGCAAGATTACAAACAGATTAATAAAGAAAAAAGCAGATTTAAGAGATACTACAGTAGGACATTTGCTCATATGGTGGCAGGTGTGATGCCTCATAAGATAAGCCAAGGAAATCTAATTAGCATTTTCTTACAAATGGAGAGGCAGTGGGGATGTTCTTAAGGGTATGCCACACTAAACAATATCGCTAACGGGATCGCTAAAAAAACGTCACTATTTAGCGATCCCGTTAGCGATATTGTTCAGTGCGGCAGCTTCCAGCGACGAGCTTCCTGCTGTGATCTCGCTCGTCGCTGGAATCGCTCCGGACCCTATTTCATCGCTGGCGCTCCCGCTGGGTAAGTATCTAATCGCTGTGTGGCACCTTTTCTTAGCGATTTAGCGGTACTTTTGTACCGCTAAAGTCGTTAAGAAGATCGCTAACGGCGATAGCGTCGTTAACTATATCGCTAAATGCGGCAGCATTTAGCGATATAGAAACAATCCCGCTAGCGATCTCATTAGTATGCAACGCTAACGAGATCGCTAGCGGGATAGCTCAGTGTGGCAGTACCTTTAGTTGCCTGCAGTCCTTTTGCTGGAAGTGTGAACTGTGTCCATGTAGTGAGTCATAAATCCAGGTGTTAAATTGAGTCCTAGTGTCAAAGTATTGAACACCCTTATAAGTTTGAATTCCCAATTTTTTCTCTCCGTCATCCTTAAAATGACCTTTTAGTATTAAGACTTTTAAGTCTCTCATACAATGTCCAGTTCCAGAGAAATGTTTTCCCACAGGCGTGTCCATTTCATTCCTGATTGTATGTCTGTGTAGATTCGTCCTTGTTTGTAGTTTTTGCATGGTTTCCCCAATATAGATAGCTCCAGGGCATCTCGTACATTGTATCATGTACACCACATTGGAGGATGTACATGAAAAGGAACCCATGACCTTATAGTCCTGATTTGTGTTTGGTACGCGGACTGTATTTGTTGGTAATATGTGGGTACAAGTTTTGCATTTTTTGTTGTTACATGTGAATGTGCCAGTCACTGATGGTGACGAGAGGACACTTCTGACAAGGAGATTCCTTAAGTTAGGGGGGTGTTTGTTTCTTTATTAATCTATTTGTAATCTTGCCTGAAGAAGGAGTCTCTGTACTCTGAAAGCTTGCAAACATATAATTTTCTGGTTAGCCAATAAAGGTATCACTCTAAGAATACTCTTGTCATAATTGGACGGAAAAGTATTCACATCGATTTTTCTGGCTAACACGGTACCACAATATAATTTATTATTGTACACCGACATAATGCATGAGAATACACTATACTCTTTATACAAACAATTAAGAGTAGAGGGAAAATTTTCCTAAAAATGTCATGTAAGCAAAATCACAATTTTCGTGTTTCAGCATTTCTAATGATATCATGTAAAGTCATTTGACACTGTCAACTACTAATGCCCTGGTTCCACTTTCCATGTATATAAAGACAGATTATAACATGTATGGGGATAAAGAGAATGGTTATTATTTATGTAATTGACTGTTTACACAGTATGTTACAATGTGTACTAATATACTGTAGTATAAAGATGACTCTATATCCAAGAGACTATAAGACTTAGGCTCCAAGATGCTGAGCCTGAGGGTGACTGAAGAACACCAATATCAAAAAATGCAAGCCAATAAAATCAATACTGTTTTTATTATTATTAACTAGCTGAAGAGCCCGGCGCTGCCCGGGCATAGTATCTAACTACGGTTAGTTATAACAAATTGTAATGATTATATCTATAAATATAGAGCTGAGTGTAGAGCCCCACCCACTCCGCATAGCCACATTCACTATAATATCCCACATCGTCCCATCAGCCAGAGCCACCAGACTACTACCCCTAATATCCCACATCATCCCGTCAGCCAGAGCCACCGGACTACTACCACTAATATCTCACATCATCCCATCAGCCAGAGCCACTGGACTACTACCACTAATATCCCACATCATCCCGTCAGCTAGAGCCACCTGACTACTACCCCTAATATCCCACATCATCCCGTCACAGCCCCAAACTACTACCCCTAATATCCCACATCTTCCAGTCAGCCAGAGCCACCAGACTACTCCCCCTAATATCCCACATCATCCCGTCAGCCAGAGCCATCGGACTGCTAGCCCTAAAATCCCACATCATTCTGTCAGCCTGGGGTCAGAACCAGAGTGCTGAGTGGAATGGCCCTAACTTCCATACCGGGGATCCCTTTAAGAGAGGCCTGGCATCAGAACCAGAGCGCTGAGTGGATTTGCCCTGACTTCCATACCAATGATCCCTTTAATAGAAGCCTGGGTGAGAATCAGAGCGCTGATGGATTTACCCTAACTTCCTTACCGGAGATCCCTTTAAGAGAGGCCTGGTGTAAGAACCAAAGCACAGAGTGGATTTGCCCTCACTTCCGTACCAGGGATCCCTTTAAAAAGAATCTGTCACCCCATTTTTGCCCTATGAGATAGGGCCACCGCCATCAGGGGCTTATCTACAGCATTCTGGAATGCTGTAGATAAGCCCCCGATGTTACCTGAAAGTGAAGAAAAACGAATTATAAAATACTCACCCAGGGGCGTTCCGCCATCAGGTCCGGTCTGGAGGGAGTCGCAGTCTGGTTCGGCAACTCCCATTTTGTAGCGAAGCCAGCCTCTTCTTTCCATCCCATCGCGGTGAGGGCAGAGCAGAGTACTGTAGTGCGCAGGCGCTGGGAAAGGTCAGAGAGGTCCGGCACCTGCGCACTACAGTACTCTGCTCTGCCCTCACCAGGGCAGAGCAGTGCGCCTGCACAGGATCTGCGACGGGACGGAAAGAAGAGGCCAGCTTCGTTACAAAATGGGAGGCGCCAAACCGAACCGCAACTCCCTCCGGACCGGACCTGACAGCTGAACGCCCCTGGGTGAGTATTTTATAACTCGTTTTTCTTCACTTTCAGGTAACATCGGTGGCTCTATCTCATAGGGCAAAAATGGGGTGACAGATTCCCTTTAAGTGGGGCCTGGTGTCAGAACCAGAGCGCTTAGTAGAATTGTCCTAACTTCCATACCAATGATCCCTTTAAGAGGCCCTGAGGTCAGAACCACAACGCTGAGTGGAATGGTCCTAACTTCCATACCGGAGATCCCTTGAAGAGAGGCCTGGGGTCAGTACCAAAGCACAGGATGGATTTGTCCTAATTTCTATACTAAAGATCCCTTTAACCCCTCTCTGACATTAGACGTACTATCCCGTCCATAAAACCCGTGCCATTCTGCCCATGGACGGGATAGTACGTCATAGGCGATCAGCTGCGCTCCTGAGGGGAGCGCAGCTAATCGCCGCCGGGTGTCAGCTGATTATCACAGCTGACACCCGTGACTGTGTGTCAGGAGCGGTCACGGACCGCTCCCGGCACATTAACCCCTAGCACACCGCGATCAAACATGATCGCGGTGTACTGGGGGCACAGGGGAGGATCGCGCAGGGTGGGGGCTCCCTGCGCGCCCCCCTGAGACCCTCAGACCAGCGCGATGTGATCGCGCTGTTCTGAGGGCTTCCTCCCTCCCAGTACCCGGATCCAAGATGGCGCCGGGGTCCTGGAGGGAGGCGGCTTCCTCAGTGCCTGCTGAGAGCAGGCACTGAGAAGCCTGCTGCACTGCCTGAGCGATCGCTGGTGTGACAGTGTGCTGTGCACACTGTCACACCAGCGATTTGATAAAATACAGTGATGTCCCACCCTGGGACAAAGTAAAAAAGTAAAAAAAAATAAAAATAAACATGTTATAAAAAAAAATCCAAAATAAATAAAAAAAAAAAAAAATATTCCCCAATAAATTCATTTCTTCCTGTAAATAAAAAAAACAAAACAATAAAAGTACACATATTTGGTATCACCGCGTCCGTAACGACCCCCCCTATAAAACTGTCTTACTAGTTAACCCCTTTAGTGAACCCCTTAAAAAAAAAACCGAAGCAAAAAATCAATGCTTTATCATCATACCGCCGAACAAAAAGTGGAATAACGCGCGATCAAAAAGACCGATATAAATAAACATGGTACCGCTGAAAACGTCATCTTGTCCCGCAAAAAACGAGCCGCCATACAGCATCATCAGCGAAAAAATAAAAAAGTTATAGCTCGCAGAATAAAGCGATGCAAAAATAATTATTTTTTATATAAAATTGTTTTTATTCTATAAAAGCGCCAAAACATAAAAAAATGATATAAATGAGGTATCGCCATAATCGTACTGACCCGAAGAATAAAACTGCTTTATCAATTTTACCACACGCGGAACAATAAAAACGCCTCCCCCAAAAGAAATTCATGAATTGCTGATTTTTGTTCATTCTAACCTCCCAAAAATCGAAATAAAAAGCGATCAAAAAATGTCACCTGCTCAAAAATGGTACAAATAAAAACGTCAACTCGTACCGCAAAAAATAAGACCTCACATGACTCTGTGGGCCAAAATATGCAAAAATTATAGCTCTCAAAATGTGGCGATGCAAAAAACTATTTTTGCAATAAAAAGCGTCTTTTAGCGTGACAGCTGCCAATCATAAAAACCCGCTATAAATAGTAAATCAAACCCCCCTTTATCACCCCCTTAGTTAGGGAAAAATAATAAAATTAAAAAAATGTATTTATTTCCATTTTCCCATTAGGGTTAGGGTTAGGGTTGCGGCTAAAGTTAGGGTTAGGGTTGGCGCTAAAGTTAGGATTAGGTTTAGGGTTGGGATTAGGGGTGTGTTAGGGTTAGGTTTGTGGTTAGGGTTGGGACTAGGGTTAGGGGTGTGTTGGGGTTAGGGTTGGAGTTAGAATTGGGGGGTTTCCGCTGTTTAGGCACATCAGGGGCTCTCCAAATGTGACATGGCGTCTGATCTCAATTCCAGCCAATTCTGCGTTGAAAAAGTCAAACGGTGCTCCTTCACTTCTGAGCTCTGCCATGCGTCCAAACAGTAGTTTATCCCCACATATGGGGTATCAGCGTACTCTGGACCCCAAGAGTTATTGTGCAATTTGTCCTATTTCTTCTGTTACCCTTGGGAAAATAAAAAACTGGGGGCGAAAATATCATTTTTGTACAAAAAAAAATTATTTTTTTGTTTTTACGGCTGTACATTATAAACTTCTGTGAAGCACTTGGGGCTTCATAGCGCTCACCACACACCTAGATAAGTTCCTTGTGGGGTCTATTTTCCAAAATGGGGTCACTTGTTGGGGATTTCCACTGTTTAGGCGCATCAGGGGCTCTCCAAATGCGACATGACGCCCCCAGACCATTCCATCAAAGTCTGCAATCCAAAACGTCACTACTTCCCTTCCGAGCCCCAACGTGTACCCATACAGTAGTTTTCTCCCACATATTGGGTATCAGCGTACTCAGGACAAATTGGGCAATAACTTTTGGGGTCCAATTTCTCCTGTTACCCTTGTAAAAATAAAATATTGGGGCGAAAAAATCATGTTTGCAAAAAAAAAAAAGATTTTTTATTTTTACGGCTGTGCGTTATAAACTTCTGTGAAGCACTTCGGGTGTAAGGCCGGCGTCACACTGGCGACAGAATCGGACAACTGCAATGCAATGAAATATCGTATTGCAGTCTGCCCTATGTTAATCTATGGAGCAGCTCCCAGTATCAGATTTTTTGTGGTCCGTTTTAAACGTCCGTGTGCAATCGCAGCATGCTGCGATTGTCACCGATTGTGGGTCGACTATCGCCAATGCAAGTCAATGGGAGCGCTGAAAAATCTGATTACAAACGGACCGCACGTGTGACTTGCGATTAAATCGCATCGGTGTCCTTTAGAAAAGCCGGCAATTCATCCCCGGCTATACTGTAAAATCACACTGACAGCTTTAATAAAGAATAGAAAGAATAGATATACACACATAGAATACATATATATATATATATATATATATATGTAATTGTGACATGTATATATATATATATATTTATAGTTCCTAGACTTCTCCATACTGTAATAGCCGCTAATTCAATTGCCGGCTTTTGTGAAATCACAGAAGCCGACATGAAATGATACATTGTTTCCACACAGTTAACCATGTCATTTCCTGTATTTTGATATTTGTTTAGAACTTACAATTACATGAGTGTATTTGTGCAAAATTTCAGACATGTAGGGGTTAATTAAAGGTGTAAATTCGTTGAAAAAAAATGCGTGGGCTCCCGCTGTATTTTCTCCACCAGACAGACAAAGCAAGCGAGTGGGGGCAGATAATAATAGCCTAGGGAGGGTACATTTTTTTTGTGCCCCCCCTGGCTACTAACATCTGCCCCCAGACACCCCAGAAAGGGCAATCTATAATTAGATTCGCCCTTTCTGGCACTTTGCCCGTCTATTCCCATTGCCCTGTAGCGGTGGCGAATGGGTTAATAATGACACCTTAATGTCACCTTAGTATTGAAAGGTGACCTTAAGGCAGGTTAATAATTGAGAGCTGTCAATTAGACAACTATCAATTATTAATCCTATTGAAGTAAATAAAAAAACACACACACACTTTAAGAATAAATAATTTTAATGAAATAAAAACACATATTTTTGACCATCTTTTATTTCACTCTTAATCCGTTCGAAGCCCTTGTTCTTCTAAAATAAATATAAAATAATAAAACAACATTATTCTTACCTATCTGGCAATCTGTCACGTCCCACGATGTAATCCTTCACAAAGGGTTAACTACTAGCAATCAGATAAGCAGCGCAAGTAATCCTGCGTGCTCATCTGATAGCTCCTGAATGAATGAGCTTATCTCCTGCCGACAGGAGAGGATGTGATTCATGAATGAAGCTTAATTGATTGTATCCACTTTCACCTTAGGTCAGGTCACTCAAGTGAAAGTTGTAATAAATCAATTAAGCTCCATTCATGAATCTATTCCTCTCCTTTCGCTGGGAGAGTAACTTATTCATTCAGGGGAATACAGGTCTGAGACAGCATTATTAGCTCTCTGCGACCTGTAACCTGTTAACCCTTTCTGATGGATTACACCGTGGGACCTGACTGTACATCGGATTGGTAAGAATCATTTTGCTTTTTTATTTTATTTTTATTACAGGAAATGGTTTTAGCAGGAAAATAAAATATGGTTAAAAACTGTGTGATTATTTCATTAAACTTCTTTTTTATTAAAGTGTGTGTGTTTGATTTTTCTATCATACAATAGGATTAATAATTGATAGTTGTCTAATTGACAGCTGTCAATTATTAACCTGCCTTAAGGTCACCTTTCAATACTAAGGTGACATTAAGGTGTCATTATTAACCCATTCGCCACCGCTACAGGGCAATGGGAATAGACGGGCAAAGTGCCAGAAAGGGCGAATCTAATTATAGATTTGCCCTTTCTGGGGTGTCTGGGGGCAGATGTTAGTAGCCAGGGGGGGCACAAAAAAAAAGTACCCTCCCTAGGCTGTTATTATCTGCCCCCACTCGCTTGCTTTGTCTGTCTGGTGGAGAAAATACAGCGGGAGCCCACGCATTTTTTTTCAACGAATTTACACCTTTAATTAACCCCTACATGTCTGAAATTTTGCACAAATACACTCATGTAATTGTAAGTTCTAAACAAATATCAAAATACAGGAAATGACATGGTTAACTGTGTGGAAACAATGTATCATTTCATGTCGGCTTCTGTGATTTCACAAAAGCCGGCAATTGAATTAGCGGCTATTACAGTATGTAGAAGTCTAGGAACTATAAATATATATATATATATACATGTCACAATGACATGTATTATATATATATATATATATATTGTGTTCTATGTGTATATATCTATTATTTCTTTTGTGATTGAAATACTATTCTTTTGGATCCATTATATGTCAGTTTTGCAAGCCTGCGAGAAATTCTCGCAAGTCAGATGAAAATCGGATGTTACAAGGTACACACACATGCGACTAAATCGCATCTTTGAAGGAAAATCGGATGACAGAAGGATGTGTGATGTTTGCATTTTGATCCGACAATCGACCGTCTAAAACGGACCGATTTTTTGTCGTTGTGTGTGACGCCGGCCTTAGGTTCTTTGTCTCTGTTGACATGTTCCTTGAAACTCAGTTTTCCGTCGGCCATTTTGCTTTCTGTCTTTCTGCAGCTCTTGCCCTCAGTTAATATGGAGTTTCCAGTTTTCATGTTCCCTGCCCTGATTCTTCCCTCTTGCTTCTTAAGCAGCCTCAGCTGAACAATCAGTGCTCCTGAATCTGCAACAGCTGAAGCAGCCATGTTAACTTTGCGCTAAGGTAAGCGTTCAGTAGCCGAATATGCCCTGGATTTCAGGAGATGGGCTCTTGATACCACTTGGGACACTTCCGCTAAAAAATCTATTAATGTAAGGTTCTTTGTCTCTGTTGACATATTCCTTGAAACTCAGTTTTCCGTCAGCCATTTTGCTTTCTGTCTTTCTGCAGCTCTTGCCCTCAGTTAATATGGAGTTTCCAGTTTTCATGTTCCCGCCCTGATTCTTCCCTCTTGCTTCTTAAGCAGCCTCAGCTGAACAATCAGTGCTCCTGAATCTGCAACAGCTGAAGCAGCCATGTTAACTTTGCGCCAAGGTAAGCGTTCAGTAGCCGAATATGCCCTGGATTTCAGGAGATGGGCTCTTGATACCACTTGGGACACTTCCGCTAAAAAATCTATTTTTCGGAAAGGGTTGTCTCCACTGATTAAGGATGAATTTGCTCGTGCCGACCCTCCCACTGCGTTAGGTGACTTTATTAACTATTGTATCCGTATTGATGTCGTCTGACTGAACGCAGACAAGAGAGATGGTTCGAAAATAATCGCACTAACCTTTTACTACCTCCCTCCTCAGCTAGGAACCTTGGAACACTTTTGGACTCTGGAAACCTGCTGTTTGGTGAATCCATGTTTGCAGAGGAATTACGGTACAGAGAAGAGATCCTGAACCTGCTTTGGAGATTTATTGTAGTGCTTGAAGTTACTCTGGCCTGCTGTGCCTCCTGTTGCTGTTCCTGCAAACTGTGTGAACTTTTCAGCATGCTTGTATGAAGTAATACAAGTCATTTCATTTCAACCTATGTCTCCTGTGTTTTCCTCGCACCCAAGCACAAGACGCTATAGGAACTGTACACTATACATGACATCGGGTTCAAAGTGCTCACCACACATCTAGATAAGTTCCTTGTGGGGTCTATTTTCCAAAATGGGGTCACTTGTGGGGGGTTTCCACTGTTTAGGCGCATCAGGGGCTCTCCAAATGCGACATGACGCACCCAGACCATTCCATCAAAGTCTGCAATACAAAACGTCACTACTTCCCTTCCGAGCCCTGAGTGCGCCATACAGTAGTTTTCTCCCACATATTGGGTATCAGCGTACTCAGGACAAATTGGACAACAACTTTTGGGGTCCAATTTCTCCTGTTACCCTTGTGAAAATAAAATATTGGGGGCGAAAAAATCATTTTTGTAAAAAAAAAAGGATTTTTTATTTTTACGGCTGTGCGTTATAAACTTCTGTGAAGCACTTTGGGGTTCAAAGTGCTCACCACACATCTAGATAAGTTCCTTGTGGGGTCTATTTTCCAAAATGGGGTCACGTGTGGGGGGTTTTCACTGTTTAGGCGCATCAGGGGCTCTCCAAATGTGACATGACGCACCCAGACCATTCCATCAAAGTCTGCAATCCAAAACGTCACTACTTCCCTTCGAGCCCTGACGTGCGCCCATACAGTAGTTTTCTCCCACATATTGGGTATCAGCGTACTCAGGACAAATTGGACAACAACTTTTGGGGTCCAATTTCTCCTGTTACCCTGTGAAAATAAAATATTGGGGGCGAAAAAATCATTTTTGTAAAAAAAAAAAAAAGATTTTTTATTTTACGGCTGTACGTTATAAACTTTAGTGAAACACCTGGGGGTTCAAAGTTCTCACCACACATCTAGATAAGTTCCTTGAGGGGTCTAGTTTCCAAAATGGTGTCATTTATGGGGGTTTCCACTGTTTAGGCAGATCAGGAGCTCTCCAAACACGACATGGCGTCCAGCCAATTCTGCGTTGAAAAAGTCAGACGGCGCTCCTTCCCTTCCAAACTCTGCCATGCACCCAAACAGTGGTTTACCCCCACATATGGGGTATCAGCGCACTCAGGACAAATTGCACAATAACTTTTGGAGTCTTGTTACCCTTGGAAAAATAAAAATTGGGGTGAAAAGATCATTTTTGTGGAAAAAATATGATTTTTAAATTTTACGGCTCTACGTTATAAACTTGTGTGAAGCACTTGGGGGTTCAAATTCTCATCAAAAATCTAGATAAGTTCCTTAGGTGGTCTAGTTTCCCAAATGGGGTCATTTGTGGGGGTTTCCACTGTTTAGGCACATCAGGGGCTCTCCAAATGCAACATGGCATCCAAACTCAATTCCAGCCAATTTTGGTTGGAAAAAGTCAAATGGTGCTCCTTCCATTCCGAGCTCTGACTTGCGCCCAAACAGTGGTTCCCCCCCACATATGGGGTATCAGCGTACTCAGGACAAATTGTACAACAACTTATGTGGTCCAATTTCTCCTGTTACCCTTGGGAAAATAAAAATTAGTGACTAAAAGATAATTTTTGTGGGAAAAAAATAGGATTTTTTATTTTCATGCCCGGGCATTATAAACTTGTGTGAAGCACTTGGGGGTTCAAAGTGCTCACCAAAGATCTAGATAAGTTCCTTAGGGGGTCTAGTTTCCAAAATGGGGTCACTTGTGAGGGGTTTCCACTGTTTAGGCTCATCTGGGGCACTGCAAACGGAACATGACCCCCATTAACGTCTGCATTCCAAAACTTTACTACTTCCTTTCCAAGCCCTGCCGTGCGTCCAAACAGTTTCCCTCCCCCACATATGGGGTATCAGCGTACTCAGGACAAATTGGACAACAACTTTTGGGGTCCAATTTCCTTGGGAAAATTCAAAAATTTGGGACTAAAAAATCATTTTTGTGGAAAATTGATTTTTTTTTTTCACACCCAGGCTTTATAAACTTTTGTGAAACACTTGAGGGTTCAAAGTGCTCACAACAGATCTAGATAAGTACCTTAGGGGGTCTAGTTTCCAAAATGGTGTCACTTGTGGGGGGTTTCCACTGTTTAGGCGCATCAGGGGCTCTCCAAACGGACATGGCATCCAATCTAAATTCCAGCCAATTTTAGTTTGAAAAAGTCAAACGTCGCTCCTTCCCTTACGAGCTCTGCCGTGTACCCAAACAGTGGTTTTCCCCCACATATGGGGTATTGGCGTACTCAGGAGAAATTGCATAACAACCTTATCTGTCCATTTTCTCCTTTTACCCTTGTGAAAATAAAAAAAAAGTTTGTAAAAGATAATTTTTGTGGCTAAAAAGTAAAATATTCATTTTTTCCTTCCAGTTGCTTTAGTTACTGTGAAGCACCTGAAGGGTTAATAAACTTCTTGAATGTGGTTTTGAGTACCTTGAGGGGTGCAGTTTTTAGAATGGTGTCACTTTTGGGTATTTTCTGCAATATAGACCCCTCAAAGTGACTTCAAATGTGAGGTGGTCCCTAAAAAAAATGGCTTTGTAAATTTTGCTGTAAAAATGAGAAATCGCTGGTCAACTTTTAACCCTTATAATTTCCTAACAAAAAAAAATTTTGGTTCCAAAATTGTGCTGATGTAAAGTAGACATGTGGGAAATGTTATTTCTTAACTATTTTGTGTGATATATTTCTCTGTTTTAAGGAATAAAAATTCAAAGTTTGAAAATTGCAAAATTTTAAAAATTTTCGCCATATTTGCGTTTTTTTCAAAAATAAACGCAAGTTATATTGAAGAAATTTACTTCTAACGTGAAGTACAGTATGTCACGAGAAAACAATCTCAGAATCGCGAAGATCCGTTGAAGCGTTCCAGAGTTATAACCTCATAAAGAGACAGTGGTCAGAATTGTAAAAATTGGCCCGGTCATTAACGTGCAAACCACCCTTGGGGGTGAAGGAGTTAATAGAAGCCTGGGGTGATAATCACAGCACTGAGGGATTTACCCTAACTTCCATACTGGAGATCCCTTTAAGAGAGGCCTGGGGTCCGTACCAAAGCGCAGAGTGGATTTTCCCTCCCTTCCATACCAATGATCCCTTTAATAGAGGCCTGGGGTCAGTACAAGACCTGTTGTGAACACGTTGGAGGAGACTTCGGAGCAGGGGCTCCCTCTGGTGGTTGCTGAGGGTAATGAACCAATTGCTGAATGGCTTTCAGCTGGGTCCAAATGGTCTGATATAAGTGACCTGAACTCCCATCTGCCTTGCCAGTATTCAATTGTTCTTCCAGGTCTTGGTTGGAGCTCAGCTTGCATTCCTGCTCTCATTCAGATAAGTGATTTGCTGTTTTTTTTTCCTCCGGTTGGATTTTCCTTGCTGGTTTGCTGCCTTGCAGTGGACTTCAGCCTGGTCCCCTTTTGGGGCCTGGCTCTGCAATTGTGCTCAGTTTGTGTTTGCACTTTTGCTCTTTTCCTTTGTCACTTTTTATTTGCTGAATTGCTGTGTGTTACACCAGAGATCTGATTTAGGTGGTAGAGATCGTGTGATCTCAGGTTTTTTTGTTAATCAGAAGTGTTGGTATTTTTGTCAGGGTTTTTTGGGTTGCAGTCAGAATTCTTTCCTATACTTTTCTATCTAGACAGAATTGGGCCCCAGCGTTTGCTCATTCTATTTTCTGTCTGTGTTCATATTTTCTTCTTGTCTTACCGCCATTACATGTTTGGGGGCTTCCTATTTCTTTGGGGGTTCTGCTACAGGGCAGTTAGCTTTCATCTTTCTGTCTTTAGGTGTAGCTATCTCTCCGGCTGTGACGAGGCGTCTAGGATCACCGTAGGTACACTCCACGGCTACTTCTAGTGTTGCGGTTAGTTTAGGGTTCTGCAACCCAGTAGTTTCCAGCCTCTCTGGTGTATTGCTTCTTTGTGTATTTTTGCTATTCCTCCTCAGCTACCGAAACATAACACAGACCATTTGAAGGCAATTGCCCTGACTTCCATACCGGGGATCCCTTTAAGAGAGCCAGGGGTCAGAATCAGAGCGCTGAGTGGAATGGCCCTAACTTCCATACCGGGGATCCCTTTAAGAGAGGCCTGGCATCAGAACCAAAGCGCTGGATGGATTTGCCCTGACTTCCATACCAATGATCCCTTTAAGAGAGGCCTGGGGTCAGAACCAGAGCACTTAGTGGACTTACCCTAACTTCCATACCAATGATCCCTTTAAGAGACCCTGGGGTCAGAACCACAGAGCTGAGTAGAATGGCTCTAACTACCATACCGGAGATCCCTTTAAGAAAGGCCTGGGGTCAGTACCAAAACGCAGAGTGGATTTGCCCTCACTTCCATACCGGGGATCCCTTTAAGAGGGGCCTGGGGCAGAACCAGAGCGCTTAGTGGAATTGCCCTAACTTCCATACCGGGGATCCCTTTAAGAGAAGCCTGGGTCAAAACCAAAGTGCAGGATGGATTTGCCCTGACTTCCATATCGGAGACCCCTTTAAGAGGGAAGATGTGCCTATGGGATGGATGATGTGTGATGGGGATATGGGCACGGGAGCGGGTGATTCATTTCTGTCATGTGCGCTCTGCTTCTGTCTGGGGGGCAGACAATGGCTGGGAGCTTATGTTCCAGGGGATGCTAGATTTCTCCCACCTAGTCAATGTCAGCTGAGGTGTTGTCATGGAGTGAGAAAATTGTTGCTCATAGCAACCAATCGCAGCTCAGCTTCTGTTAAATAGCTCTGGTGAAATGAAAGTTGCTTAGGGATTGGTTGCAAGGAAAACTGTTGCTCATAGTAACCAATCACAGCTCAGCTTCTTTTAAACAGCTCTTGTTAAATGTAAGATACTCCGTGATTGGATGGTGATACACACACACACATTCAAATTTATATATATAGATAAATAGACACAAGCACAATAACTGTAACAAATAAATAGCGAATGGAATACACAGGCAATGAAAATACCGGGAGATATCAGGATAGCAAAAATAAGATCATACAAGAAACCTTGCTGGATGGATGATAAACATAGCTACGGCGTTAATGCCAAAGAGCTCAATTTTTGTCTCTTCTGACCACAGCACCATCTCCCAATCACTCACAGAACCATCCAGGTGTTCATTGGCAAACTTCAGACAGGCCTGGACATGTCCCTTCTTGAGCAGGGAGACCTTGCCGGCACTGCAGGATGTTAAACCTTTACGCCGTAATGTGTTACCAATGGTTTTCTTGGTGACTGTGGTCCCCGCTGCCTTGAGATCATTAGCAAGATCCCCCATGTAGTTTTAGGCTGATCTATCACCTTCTTCATGATCAAGAATACCCCACGAGGTGAGATTTTGCATGGTGCCCCAGATTGATGTCGATTGACAGTCATTTTGTATTTCTTCTATTTTCTTACTATTGCACCAACAGTTGTCTCCTTCTCACCCAGCTTCTTACTTATGATTTTGTAGCCCATTCCAGCTTTGTGCAGGTCTATGATCTTGTCCCTGACATCCTTCTAAAGCTCTTTGGTCTTGCCCATGTTGTAGAGGTTAGAGTCTGACTGAATAATTGAGTCTGTGGACAGGAGTCTTTTATAAAGGTGACTATGTAAGACAGCTGTCTTTAATGCAGGTAACGAGTTTGTTGGGGGCGTCTAACTGGTCTGTAGGAGCAAGAACTCTTAATGGTTGGTGGTGGATCAAATACTTATTTCTCACTGCAAAATGCAAATAAATTTATATAATTTATACAATGTGATTTTCTGGATTTTATTTTTGATATTCTATCTCTCAATGTTAAAATTAACTTACCCTTAACATTACAGACTGTTCATGTTTTTGTCAGTGGGCAAACTTACAAAATCAGCAAGGGATCAAATAATTATTCCTTCACTGTAGAATAGTTGGACGCTGGTGTCTTATAGCTGCTTCAATGATCCATGCATAAGTAAGTTCACACAAAATTGCTAATTGAGTTAATGTAGTTTTGCAAGTGTCAAAAATATAAATAAAAACATGTTTCAGAGACGATTCACAGGGCAAGGCCTGATTGTCATGGAAGCATATGGTGAGCTAATGCTGGGACCATGCGTATGGGGCTGGAGAGGCCTAGAATGGGGTAGTTTGCAGTGTTTTGTGCAAGTTTCTGCTGAAGCAGCATACACTGTCAGTCTACAATAGGTCGGGTTTGCTTTGGGGATGTCTGCTATAGCTGTGTCAACAATGCCAGTTTAGAAGGCCAGAGTGAGCTCAGTTCCTGGAAGGCCTATGAGCTGGGTCTATGCATATCAAAAACTGACCGGCACATCCAAACATAGATCCAATGTGAACAGGTGCTAAAACCTAGAGTCACCAACTCATACACATTCAAGAACAAAAGGTAGCACACTGTAGCGCTATAGCTTGCGGACACAAAAATATGAAAAAAGATGAAAAATGAATTGCATCACTGCCTTAGAAATATGAAAAATTGAGAAGTCTTAGCGCATAAAAAGGCCAATTTATGTGTACCTGATAGCCACGTTAAGGCTCTTCTCGTATATCAGGTCCTAACTATGCCAATCCTCACTTAGAAAAGTCTGTCTGCATGGGAACATATGAATCCTCTCTCCAGACTAAAATCTACATCTCAGTGGAGGGGTACTGAACCTGTTATAATTAAAATGCCTGTGACCACCAGGTGGAGTGCTCAGGCAGAAGGTAAATGAATGTATATCAAAAGCTGACCGGCACATCCAAACATAGATCCAATGTGAACAGGTGCTAAAACCTAGAGTCACCAACTCATACACATTCAAGAACAAAAGGTAGCACACTGTAGCGCTATAGCTTGCGGACACAAAAATATGAAAAAAGATGAAAAATGAATTGCATCACTGCCTTAGAAATATGAAAAATTGAGAAGTCTTAGCGCATAAAAAGGCCAATTTATGTGTACCTGATAGCCACGTTAAGGCTCTTCTCGTATATCAGGTCCTAACTATGCCAATCCTCACTTAGAAAAGTCTGTCTGCATGGGAACATATGAATCCTCTCTCCAGACTAAAATCTACATCTCAGTGGAGGGGTACTGAACCTGTTATAATTAAAATGCCTGTGACCACCAGGTGGAGTGCTCAGGCAGAAGGTAAATGAATGTATATCAAAAGCTGACCGGCACATCCAAACATAGATCCAATGTGAACAGGTGCTAAAACCTAGAGTCACCAACTCATACACATTCAAGAATAAAAGGTAGCACACTGTAGTGCTATAGCTTGCGGACACAAAAATATGAAAAAAGATGAAAAATGAATTGCATGACTGCCTTAGAAATATGAAAAATTGAGAAGTCTTAGCGCATAAAAAGGCCAATTTATGTGTACCTGATAGCCACGTTAAGGCTCTTCCGCAAGCTATTTACCTTCATTTACCTTCTGCCTGAGCACTACACCTGGTGGTCACAGGCGTTTTAATTATAACAGGTTCATTACCCTCCACAGAGATGTAGATTTTAGTCTGGAGAGAGGATTCATATGTTCCCATACAGACAGACTTTTCTAAGTGAGGATTGGCATAGTTAGGACCTGATATACGAGAAGAGCCTGTGCTCCCCCAGCTGCTGTGCGCTCCATGTGGACCCGACGTCATGGTTGCTAGGGCAACATGTCCTCCCCGTCCGCCCCTGGACTATGCCCGCCTATTATGCACTCTTGGGTCCTCCCTGGTATGACTCATGGGTGGGAGGGTAGGCAGGCTGCCCAGATGTTGAGCCCAAAGAGTCAGTCCTACGAACTAACATTTCTTTGGACTGATATTGTACTTACCTGTCTTCTCTGCAGAATGACTTATTTTTTAATTGTTTTTATATGTCTTGTGTGATCTGAATTTTCAATAAAGGAGCAATTTGTTTATGAACGGGAGTGTATTCGTTGGCTTTATATAGTAAAAAAAAAAAAAGCAAGACTGTAGAGACTAGGGTCTGAATAAGAGGATAACAACACAGACTTGGACTCAGATAAGATGTGAATTTGACTTTCACGCAGCAGCTTTGAAACCTATGGTTTGGTCCATACATTTGTACTATGCAACATTAGAACTGCAGGTCAAAAATTCAACAGTAGTGTTGAGCGATACGATAATGCAAATATCGGCTATCGGCCGATATTAGCTCTATCGGCCTTTCGATAATTCGTTTCGATATTTTCGTCTTATCGAATACCGGAATCGGATTTGTCACTGTCACTGTCAGTGTCCGTCGGTCGGGTCTGTCACTGTCAGTGTCCGTCGGTCGGGTCTGTCAGGAGTCAGCGGCACTTACCTGGCAGAAGATCTCCGGCGGTCACATCCCGGACTGCTTAATGGCCGCCATCCTCTTCTCCCCGGCGGTCACATGCAGTTTCTCGCGATAACTGCAGTGACTGCTGGGTAATCCCGGCCATAAAGCAGTCAGTCCGATGACGTCACCGCCGGGGAACCAGGTAATCAGCTGTGCTGCGTCGCGATGACAGGCTCTGCCTGTCATTGCGATGTAGCAGAGCTGGATCGTCGTGGGACAATCGTTACTATGGACTGCGTCGGACAGGTGGTATACTGTTGGTTTGTTTTTTTTCTTTTTTTACAGGAGATCGATGGCGTCGCAGGAATGAAAGTACAATAAAAGAAATGAAAACTGTGTTGTCTCTTTTATTTCATTAAAATACTTTTTTCTTGCTTTGTCTTTTTTTTATGCATTTAATAACTTTGGGATTAATAATGGATCGGTGTCTTATTGACGCCTCTCCATTATTAACCGGGCTTATTGTCACCGTGCAATCAACGGTGACATTAACCCCTTATTACCCCACTTGCCACCGCTACAGGGCAGTGGGAAGAGCCGGGTAAAGTGCCACAATTGGCACATCTTTTGATGCGCCAAATGTGGGGCTGCTGTAGCCTGGTATTATCAGGCTGTTGAGGGCCAAAATCCATGGGCCTTGACAGTCTTTTAATACCAGGCCGCAGCAGTCTGCATTTTACTTGGCTGGTTAACAAAAATAGGGGGACCCCCACGCCAATTTTTTTCGAGGGGATCCCCTATTTTTGTTAATCAGCCAAGATATGCAGACTGCTGTAGCCTGGTATTATCAGGCTGGCAAGGTCCATGGATCTTGGCTCCTTAACAGCCTGAAAATCCAGGCCTCAGCGGTCTGCTTCATCTGGCTGGTTAACAAAAATAGGGGGGACCCCACGCCATTTTTTTTTCAAAGGGAACCCCTATTTTTGTTAACCAGTTCCCTCTGACGTCACTGATTGTGTCCCTGGCTGACCTGAAGTGAAAGTGGAAAGCAATCAATTAAGCTTTCCACTTCCTCTCCTGTCAGCCAGGAGAGGAACTCATTCATTTGGGGGTTTACTGTGAGGCTGCAGCATTAGCTGCGGTCCCTGCAGTAAACATTAACCCTTTCTGAAGGATTACACCGTGGGACCTGACTGTGCATCGGATTGGTAAGAATAATTTTGCTTTATTATTTTATTTTTATTACAGGAAATGGTTTTAGCAGGAAAATAAAATATGGTCAAAAACTGTGTGATTATTTCATTAAACTTCTTTTTTATTAAAGTGTGTGTGTTTGATTTTTCTTTCATACAATAGGATTAATAATTGATAGTTGTCTAATTGACAGCTCTCAATTATTAACCTGGCTTAAAGTGACCTTTCAATTGCAAGGTCATTTTAACCCCTTATTAACCCATTCGCCACCGCTACAGGGCAATGGGAATAGACGGGCAAAGTGCCAGAAAGGGCAAATCTAATTAGAGATTTGCCCTTTCTGGGGTGTCTGGGGGCAGATGTTAGTAGCCGGGGGGGGCCAAAAATAATGGTCTCTCTCTGGGCTATTATTATCTGCCCCCACTCACTGGCTTTGTCTGTCTGGTTGCGAAAATAGGGCGGGAGCCCACGCATTTTTTTTCAGCAATTTTACACCTCATATATATATATACACATGTCATTAAATTTGTGACACATATATATATATTTATATTTATAGTTCATACACTTCTACATAGTATAATAGCCGCTAATTCAATTGCCGGCTTTTGTGAAAATGCAGAACCCGACATGAAATGACACTTGGTTTACATAGAGTTAACCATGTCTTTTCATGTAGTTTGATATCTGATTTGCACAAACAATTACATGAGTGTAAGTGTGCAAAATTTCACACCTGTAGGGGTTAATTAAAGGTGTAAATTCGTAGCAAAAAAGTCGTTTTTTTTACAACGAATTTACACCTTTAATTAACCCCTACAGGTGTGAAATTTTGCACACATAGACTGATGTAATTGTTTGTGCAAATCAGATTGCAAACGACATGAAAAGACATGGTTAACCCTATGTACACCAAGTGTCATTTCATGTCGGGTGCTTCTGTCTTTTCACAGAAGCCGGCTTTACCCGGCAATTGAATCAGAGGATATTTTACTATGTAGAAGTGTATAAACTATACATATATGTATATATATATGTCACAATGACATGTATATATATATATATATATATATGTATTCTATGTGTGTATATTTGTGTTTACAAGGAAATAAAGGTTTTTTTTAGTTTCGATATTTTGTTCCCATAGACTTACATGGGACTTCCGCTATCGAAATCGGATATCGACGATATTTAGTGCTATCGGCGATACAATTTCGATACGATATTTTTAGATATCGAGCAATATCGCTCAACACTATTCAACAGTATTTGCATGAGATTTGTAAAGTCTCATCTTTTTGCCTGCTACCTTATTCCACTGGGGATTTTACTAGTGCCAGCATGCAGGTAAAATAAGCAATCTTTCTCTCAAGTGTGGACTTAGTCTTATACGACCTCCTTATTGATCCAATAAGAGGGATTCTTGCAGGTAATCTACTTAGAAATGACCACATATCGTAGCTTCACATTTCTGAACCTTTGCTCAGATGACCTTGCCGTCCAGTAAAACATTTTAATGTATCCTATCTTCTCTATTTTAAATCACTTAGTAGCTTAGCTAGGCTGTTCATCATGAATTATGAAACCTAGAATCTTCAAAATCAATAAATGACTACATCATAATGCCAGAGCTGCATATTTATTCAAAAGTGAAAAAGAAATACAAAAAATAAAGCAAGCATCAAGTTGAAATTAAATCCATTAAAAATTAAAACTTTCTTGAAAAATCTGCGGAATCTGCACGCCATCTATTACAGGACAGGTTGTCTTTGTAGCAGACCATACATGCAAATATTCCATCTCTTGTGCTCCTATTACTAATTGAGATATATTGTTTATTTGCATGGTTGCTTGTCAGGCATGGTTAAGCTTATTGTAGGCTTCTGTTAATTGTCTTATTTTTTTACTTCTTAAGGGTATGCCACACTAAACAACATCGCTAACGGGATCGCTAAAAAACGTCACTATTTAGCGATCCCGTTAGCGATGTTGTTGTGTGCGGCATCTACCAGCGACGAGGCCCCTGCTGTGATGTCGTTCATCACAGCGATCGTTCCGGACCCTATTTTCGTCGCTGGCGCCCCGCTGGTAAGTATCAAATCGCTGAGTGTGGCACCTTTTTTAGCGATTTAGCGGTACTTTTGTACCGCTAAAGTCGTTAAGGAGATCGCTAACCGCGATAGCGTCCTAACGACATCGCTAAAATAGGTAGCTACTAGCGATATAGAAACAATCCCGCTAGCGATCTCATAAATATGCAACGCTAACGAGATCGCTAGCGGGATTGTGTAGTGTGGCAGTACCTTAAGTGTTTTTAATTTGTTTGTTTCAAAAAAAATGTATTCTTTTGTATTCATGGTGACCCCTGTTTACAGAGCATGTGTCTTTTTTTGCTTTTCATTTGATTGTTTTTTCACATGCTGCAGGCTGATCTCCATTATTGGGTGTTGCCCTCCTAACATATAATGCAGCGATGGAAAGTAATGATGCTATATCTCAGGATCAGTGAGAGGGAAGCAATCATCAAACCATGAAGAACCATTATACACTGTATATCTGGGTCATTTTCTTTTTTTACATTTTCGTTTTCCCCTACTCTTCTTCCAAGATACAATTTTTTTTTAATTTTCCGTCCACATAGCCACATAAGGGCTTGTTTCTTTGCAGAATTATTATTATTATTAATATCGTTTTTATAGCGCCATTTATTCCATGGCGCTTTACATGTGAAAAAGGGGCATACAAAGACAAGTACAATAAACATGAGCAATACAAGGCACACACAAGTACAAAGGAGAGAGGAATGAGTTGTATTTTTGAATGACACCATTCAATTTATCGTGCCATGAAAAAAAATTCTAAGTGCGTTGAAATTGCAAAAGAGTGCAATTCCACAATTGCTTTTTGGGTATTTTTATTTACAATACTCACTATAAAACTCACCTGGAAATATGATTTCCATGTCATGCAGATGTTACGCAAGCAATTATAGTTTGTTTTTTATTTAAATGGTAAAAAAATGGAAAATTTTTACAATTTTTCCTTTGTCATCATTTTCCAAGACGCAAAGTTTTCATTTTTCGGGATCTGGGGCTGGGTGATTGTTTATTTTTGTGCTCTGAGCTGACATTTTAACTGACAGCATTTGGGAGGTAGAGACAATGTTTTGATCCCCTCTTATTGCATTTTATTGCAATGTTGTCGCAGCTAAAAAGACATAATTCTGGCATTTCGATTATATCTCTAGTTACGTTGTTTACTATTTGGATTAATTTATTTTAGAATTTGAAAGATCAGATTTTTCTGAATGTGGCTATACCAAATATGTGTATTTTTTATTTTTTTTCATTGTTTTATTTTTAATTGGGCAAAAGGGAGGTGATTTGCACTTTTCTTTGTTTTATTTTTGGAACATTTTTAACCCCTTTACTCCCGAGGGTTGTTTGCATGTTAATGACCAGTCCAATTTTTTACAATTCTGACCACTGTCCCTTTATGAGGTTATAACTCTGGAACGCTTCAACGGATCTTGGCGATTCTGACAATGTTTTCTCTTGACATATTGTACATCATGATTGTGGTAAAATTTCTTCAATATAACTTACATTTATTTATGAAAAAAATGGAAATATGGCGAAAATTCTGAAATCTTTTAAATTTTCAAACTTTGAAATTTTATGCCCTTAAATCAGAGAGTTATATCACACAAAATAGTTACTTAATAACATTTCCCACATGTCTTATTTACATCAGCACAATTTTGGAATTTTTTTTTTTTTTTGTTAGAAGTTATAAGGGTTAAAATTTGACCAGCAATTTCTCATTTTTACAACACCATTTTTTTTAAGGACCACATCACATTTGAAGTCACTTTGAGGGGTCTATATAATAGAAAATACCAAAAAATTACACCATTCTAAAATCTGCACCCCTCAACATGCTTAAAACCACATTCAAAAAGTTTATTAACCCTTCAGGTGCTTCACAGGAATTTTTGGAATGTTTAAAAAAAATGAGCATTTAACTTTTTTTCACAAAATGTTTACTTCAGATCCAATTATTTTTATTTTACCAAGGGTAACAGGAGAAATTGGACCCCAAAAGTTGCTGTGCAATTTGTCCTGAGTACGCTGATACCTCATATGTGGGGGGAACCACTGATTGGGCGCACGGCAGGGCTCGTAAGGGAAGGAGCGCCTTTGTCGCGTTTGGAGAGCCCCTGATACGATACAATACGATACACTTTATTGATCCCGGGGGGAAATTACAGTATTACAGCAGCAATACAAACAGCAGTACATAAAATATTAGGACACAAATCTTGCACTGGTATACCAACATTACATAATAAATAAAAGTGTGTAGTTCAGGTGTATATAAGACAATGTTAATTGACATTAGTACACCAGCCATCAGTCATTATTTTCTACCATCCTTAGGAAATTATTATACATCCCATAGCAGTAGGTACAAACGATTTCCTAAATTTCTCCTTCTTGCACCTTAGTAGGATTAGACGGCTGTTGAATGTGCTCTTCTGCTTCAAGAACAGCTCGTATAGTGGGTGTTTATTATTGTTCATTATAGCCCTACACTTCTTCTGAATTCTATCCTCCAATACCTCCTCAAAAGAGTCAAGATGGAGGCCAACAGCTGCACTTGCCTTCTTGATAAGTTTGTTGAGTTTATTAGCGTCAGCTACTCGCACACTACTGCCCCAGCAAATGATAGCAAAAAAGATGGCGCTTGCTACAACGGACTGGTAGAACATCTCCAGCATTTTACTGCACACATTGAACGACCTGAGCTTCCGCAGAAAGTACAGTCTGCTCATTCCCTTCTTGTAAACCTTTTCTGTATGACACCTCCAATCGAGTTTACTGTCAAGGTGAACCCCCAAATATTTGTAGCTCTCAACAATCTCAACCTCCTGGCCAGCAATGGTGATCGGTAAGTAATCCTCCTTTTTCCTTCTATATTTCACCACCACCTCCTTGGTTTTCTTTACATTTAGTTCTAGACAGTTAGTCTGACACCAATCCACAAAGTCAGAAACCACCCTTCTATATTCCTCCTCCCCCCGGCCCCCCACAATGCCCCCTACAATCACAGAGTCATCTGAGAATTTTTGGAGGTGACAAAAATCAGATTTATACTGAAAGTCAGCTGTATACAATGAGAAGAGGAAGGGTGACAGCACTGTACCCTGAGGGGCTCCAACACTGCTCTGTACACTGCCAGATATCACCTCCCCCATCCTTACAAACTGCGGCCTGTCTGTCAGGTAGTGACTTATCCAGTTCACCATCCCCTCATCTACCTCCGTATCAGTCAACTTATTTCGTAGTAAGAGCGGCTGTAGGGTATTGAAAGCACTAGAGAAGTCAAAGAACATAGCGCGCACTGCAGTTCCATCATTGTCCAAGAACGAATGCTGTAATGTATGTAGTACAGTTCATATAGCGTCTTGTGCTTGGGTGCGATGAAAATACATGAGACACAGGTTTGATATAGAAAGTCTTGTATTACTTCATACAAGTTGGCAAAAATAGTCACACAGTTTGCAGACACAGAAGCAGGAGACACAGCAGGCCAGAGTAATCTAAGCTCAGCAATCACTCTCCACAACAGGTTCAGGATCTTCTTCTCTGTTACCGTAAGTCCATGCAAACGTGGGTCTTTCAAAGAGCAGGGTTCAGAGTCCACAAGTGCTTCAGAGTTCCTCAGTAGGAATAGCTGGAGTACAAGGTCCAAGGCTTTAGGAGTCAGGTCACAGGTTCACTGCAGGCTAGATTCTGAAGCACTGATTGCTCAGCTGTGGCTGCTTAAGAAGCAAAAGGAGAGAATCAGGGCAGGAACATGCAAAGCTGGAAACTCCATTTTGACTGAGGGCAAGATAGCTGCAGCAAGACAGAAAGTAAAATGGCTGACGAACAAACTGAGTTTCAGGAACATGTACACAGAACCTTACATTACTCCCCCTTAGGGACAACCTCCGGATGACCTCAGGCCAGGCTTGTGTGGGTACCTCTGATGAAACTGACGGAGCAAGCGAGGAGCATTAACGTTATTGACTGGTTCCCATGAGTTGTCCTCCACTGGGTAGCCCTGCCATTTAATCAGATATTGTAACTGATTTCTATACAACCTGGAATCTAAAATCCTTTCCACCACAAATTCTTCCTGACCATCGACTAGCACTGGGTCAGGGCAAGGAGAAGAACGTCCAGGAAACGTATTGGGTGTCGCGGCCTTTAGTAGGGATACATGAAAGACAGGGTGAATTCTCATAGTTCTGGGCAGTTGAAGACGACTAGCAACGGCACTTATAATTTTACTGATTTTATAGGGTCCATGTACTTATGTCCCAACTTAGACGATGGAATCCTTAACTTAAGATTTCTGGTTGACAGCCAGACCAAGTCTCCTACCTTGAAAGCTGGTGCAGGTTTACGAAATTTATCTGCTGCTTTCTTGTACCTTTCCTGAGCCGATTCCAGATTCTCCTTTAGAAGATCCATATTCTTCTGTAAAGACGTGATTCTTTCAGCCACTGCTGGTAAAGGCGTTTCTATGGGAAATCGTGGTAGAATGTTAGGATGATAACCTAGATTAGAGTAAAAAGGAGACTGCTTAGTGGAGGCACTCTGAGAGTTGTTATACGAGAACTCAGCTAATGGAAGTAGATCCACCCAATCATCCTGTAGGTGGCAGATAAAGCAGCGGAGATACTGCTCCAGGGTTTGATTGGTTAGTTCGGTCTGTCCATTAGTCTGGGGATGAAAAGCAGAAGAAAGGTTTACTTTAATGTCCAATGCTGCACAGAAATTTTGCCAAAACCTAGAAGTGAATTGCACCCCTCGATCCGAAATAACCTCATCCGGTACTCCATGTAAGCGAAACACATCTTTAATCATCAAATCTGATGTCTGTTTTGCAGTGGGTAAGCCGACACAAGGGATAAAATGAGCTGCCTTTGTTAGACGGTCAACCACCACTAGAATGGTGTGTTCTTCCCTTGAGAGGTTGGTAACTCCACAATGAAGTCCATAGAAATGGATCCCCACGGGCGGGACGAGGTGGGAAGAGGCTGTAACAGACCAGTTGGTGAGGAGCGAGGTGTTTTGCATCTTGCACAGACTTCACATGAAGTGACATAGTTTAAAACATCCTTCCTGCAAGTGGGCCACCAAAAGAAACGAGAGAGAAATTCCTGTGTCTTTAGAATTCCTCTATGCCCAGCTATCTTGGAATCATGAATGAGTTGCAATACTCTCAATCTGACTGTTTCAGGAATATACAGGCGTTGTCCCTGAATCCACACACCATTCTTAAAGACAAGACTTACGTCCCTTGGGGGTTGTGCCAAAAAGGAATCCGCATGGTATGCTTCCTTGATGTCCTTAAGTAGGTCTTGATTATGAATTACTCCTAGGAATCTAGAGTCAGGAAGAATAGTCTTAGGAGGAGTAATTGGACGTGTCTCTGCTGAGTAAATCCTAGAGAGTGCATCAGCCTTTCCATTGCACGATCCTGGTCTATAAGAAATGATAAAATTAAATTGGTTTAAGAAAAGATTCCAGCGAGCCTGGCGAGGAGTCAGGCACTTAGCCGACCTGATAAACTCAAGGTTACGATGGTCTGTCAGGACGACTATTTGCTGTGCAGCTCCCTGAAGAAGGTGTCTCCATTCTTTGAAGGCGGCAATAATGGCCAACAACTCTCTATTGCCCACATCGTAGTTCCTCTCAGCCGAAGACAACTGCTGGGAAAAGAAGGCACAGGGATGCAAGACATTCTTCTCACCTGTTCTCTGAGAGAGTATAGCTCCAACGGCACAGTCTGAAGCATCCACCTCTATTATGAAGGCAAGCTCGGGGTTGGGATGTACTAGGATAGGTGCAGTGGTAAATTTATCTTTTAGACGGGAAAATGCTTCCTGGGCTTGGGGAGTCCAGGAGAACCTAGACTCTTTCCGGGTAAGTTGGGTGATAGGTGACACTACCTCAGAGAAATTTCTAATGAAACGTCTATAGAAGTTGGCAAACCCGATGAAGCGCTGTACCTCCTTCACATTTCTAGGACTTGGCCAATCCTTGATGGCTTGGGTTTTGCTTCCATCCATACTAATTCCTTGTGTAGACAGTACATACCCCAGAAATTGAATTTCGGTCCTATGGAATTCACACTTTTCAAGTTTGATGTAAAGATGATTTTGTCTTAGACGTTCCAAGACCATTCTCACATGTCCATGATGTTCCTCTGTGGAGTTAGAAAAAATTAGAATATCATCCAAATAAATTACCACGAATGTATCTAGAAGATCCCTGAAGATGTCATTCACCAAGTTTTGGAAAGTGGCTGGGGGCGGTACTCAGACCAAAAGGCATAACTAGATATTCAAAGTGTCCATAGCGTGACCTGAATGCAGTCTTCCATTCATCCCCAGGTCTAATACGGACTAAGTTATAGGCCCCACGAAGATCTAGTTTAGAGAAAATTTTGGCATGTCGCACTCTCTCCAATAACTCAGGGATAGTGTTGAGCATTCCGATACCGCAAGTATCGGGTATCGGCCGATATTCGCGTTATCGGAATTCCGATACTTAATTCCGATACTTTTTCAATATCGTATACCGGAATCGGAAGTTCCCATAATTCTTTGAGAGGCAATGTGATTTTAGTCAGCCAATGAGGAATCCTACGAAGTGTGGGCACATCCTGTAATGCTGCGGTCATCTTAACTAATGTCATGGCTGTGATTGGCTGCTGAAATGATGTCAGAATGCACTATAAAAGGCGCCGCAGCATTTTAGCGTCACTGTGCTGTGAACTCAGTAAGGGACAGAACGCTGCTGTGCTGACTCTGAGGGACAGTTAGATATTGCGATTTTGTGTACTACTGTGCTTGAGGCAGGCTAGTTTACCAACCGCTGTGTAAAGCTTCATTTTGCCAGTGTTGTTTTAACAGCTCTGTGCAAGGTGTGTGTGTGACAGTGCAGGTGACGCTGCAGTTTGCTCTGCATCCACCGCTGTTTGTAGGCATCTGCACGTGTCACTGACTCTTTTTTTTTTTTATTTTATTTAGTGGAATTGGTGCAGCTCCATTATATTAGAAAAAAATCAAATCTATTAGTGTGACGTGCTTCCATCCGTATACAATACATTGGTTGCAAACACTATAGAAGTACACAAAGGAGCTTTTCACAGATAGTGAATAGTTGTGTTTCAGTGTTCACTGCAGTCTGTGAGGTTTTGATTTTTTGAGTGCAGATCACGCTCCAGTTAGTTCTTCAACCACTGCTGGTTGTAGTCTGCTGAGCGTGTGTCACTGCCTCATCCTTCACATTTTTCTCTAATTGGTGCTGCTCCATTTTACTGGAAAAAAATCTAATCTATTAGTGTGACGCGCTTCCATCCGTATACAATACATTGGTTGCAAACACTATAGAAGTACACAAAGGAGCTTTTCACAGATAGTGAATAGTTGTGTTTCAGTGTTCACTGTAGTCTGTGAGCTTTTCATTTTGTGAGTGCAGATTACGCTCCAGTTTGTACTTCAACCACTGCCGGTTGTAGTCTGCTGAGCGTGTGTCACTGCCTCATCCTTCACATTTTTCTCTAATTGGTGCTGCTCCATTTTAGTGGAAAAAATCTAATCTATTAGTGTGACGCGCTTCCATCCGTATACAATACATTGGTTGCAAACACTATAGAAGTACACAAAGGAGCTTTTCACAGATAGTGAATAGTTGTGTTTCAGTGTTCACTGTAGTCTGTGAGCTTTTCATTTTGTGAGTGCAGATTACGCTCCAGTTTGTACTTCAACCACTGCCGGTTGTAGTCTGCTGAGCGTGTGTCACTGCCTCATCCTTCACATTTTTCTCTAATTGGTGCTGCTCCATTTTAGTGGAAAAAAATCTAATCTATTAGTGTGACGCGCTTCCATCCGTATACAATACATTGGTTGCAAACACTATAGAAGTACACAAAGGAGCTTTTCACAGATAGTGAATAGTTGTGTTTCAGTGTTCACTGTAGTCTGTGAGCTTTTCATTTTGTGAGTGCAGATTACGCTCCAGTTTGTACTTCAACCACTGCCGGTTGTAGTCTGCTGAGCGTGTGTCACTGCCTCATCCTTCACATTTTTCTCTAATTGGTGCTGCTCCATTTTAGTGGAAAAAAATCTAATCTATTAGTGTGACGCGCTTCCATCCGTATACAATACATTGGTTGCAAACACTATAGAAGTACACTAAGGGGCCTTTAACAGCTACAGAACAGTTGTGTTTCAGTGTTCACTGTAGTCTGTGAGCTTTTCATTTTGTGAGTGCAGATTACGCTCCAGTTTGTACTTCAACCACTGCCGGTTGTAGTCTGCTGAGCGTGTGTCACTGCCTCATCCTTCACATTTTTCTCTAATTGGTGCTGCTCCATTTTAGTGGAAAAAAATCTAATCTATTAGTGTGACGCGCTTCCATCCGTATACAATACATTGGTTGCAAACACTATAGAAGTACACAAAGGAGCTTTTCACAGATAGTGAATAGTTGTGTTTCAGTGTTCACTGTAGTCTGTGAGCTTTTCATTTTGTGAGTGCAGATTACGCTCCAGTTTGTACTTCAACCACTGCGGTTGTAGTCTGCTGAGCGTGTGTCACTGCCTCATCCTTCACATTTTTCTCTAATTGGTGCTGCTCCATTTTAGTGGAAAAAAATCTAATCTATTAGTGTGACGCGCTTCCATCCGTATACAATACATTGGTTGCAAACACTATAGAAGTACACAAAGGGGCCTTTCACAGATACTGAACAGTTGTCTGCAGGGTTCACTGTAGTCTGTGAGGAATAACCACACTTAGGCCTTAACTTTTCTGACTTTCTTTATCAATCTACCAAGATGAAGAAGTCAGTGAGTAAGGCACGTGGTCGTGGTCGAGGCCGTGGATTTGCAGCAGGGAGAGGACGTGGGGATTCTGTGGCTGCTGCCGCACCCAGTGACACAGCATCCACCAGTTTTCCCGTGAGCGTTCCTTTATGCGCACTTTTGTAGGAGCTCAGCGTACCCCCCTGCTGCGTGAAGAACAAATTGAAGCCGTTGTTGGTTGGATGGCAGCCAATGCATCGACTTCAATAGCTTCCACCTCCTCTCAGGACCACAGCACTGTTGAACAACCATCAGTCTCTTCACCGCCTGCCAAATTGCCCAGGCAGTCAGAGAGCTCTGTACAGGAGCCAGCTGAGTCTCTGCTTCTGTTCTCAGAATCTGTTGGCTTGGAAACAGGGGCCCAGCCAAGCAGCATTCTGGAATGTGAAGAAGAGGCAGTATGCAGTGATGCGCAACAGCTGTGTCTCTCTGAATCTGAAGAGGCGGGTGAGCCAGTGCCGATGGTCAGCACACCGCAGAACGCATCTGATGATGATGAGACTCAGTTGCCAGTTTCTGTTGAGCATGGTGCTGGCCAGACCACCCAACAACAGCAGGTGTTGGAAGAGGGTAGTGGTGGAGATGATGAGGTCCAAGACCCAACATGGCGTGAGGAACAGGAAGGTGGTGGGAGCAGCTCTGAGGAAGAGATTGCACCAACGGTCCAAACAGTAGGGAGAGGTAGGCTGCAGACTCGCTTGCCTGTAGCCTCCAGTTTGGCACCCGTTCGGAGCAGTTCTCTTACAACAGCCAAACCGGGCGCTCCCAGGACTTGCTCTGCGTGGTCCTTTTTTGATACAGTTGCAGATGATATTTGCTATGTAAAATGCAAGCTGTGTAATAAAAAAAATTAAAAGAGGTAAAAGTGTCAGTAACCTTAATACAACAAATATGTGGAAACATGTGCGGTCAAAGCACTTTGTTGAGTTACAAAGACACACTGGAGATGTAGGCCCAACCTACAGCAGCACCTACATCTTCAGCTCCTGTTGGAGCCTCTTCCTCCAGTTCACACACAGCTGGTTCGGCTTCCTCAAAGGATCGCCATGGAAGAACCTCTGTCACTGTTGTCCAGAGACACAGTGTTATTCCACCCACAGCTGCAAGTTCCCTGTCATCACACACCCAGGCCACAAAACAGCCATCGGTAGCACAGGCATGGGATAAAAGACGGCCATACTCGGCAAACCTCCACGAGCACAGGCTCTGAATGCTGGCATTGCAAAACTCCTGTCCCTTGAAATGCTGTCATTCAGGCTGGTGGAGACTGACAGTTTCCGTGAATTAATGGCATTGGCAGTCCCACAATACAATGTGCCCAGCGATTTTATTTCAGCAGGCAAGCCGTCCCTGGTCTGCAAAAGCATGTTGAGGCAAAAATTAAACATGCGCTACTAAACGCCGTCAGTAGCAAGGTCCACCTGACCACCGATGCGTGGACCAGTACCATGGCCAGGGACGATACCTTTCACTCACTGCCCATTGGGTGAATGTTGTGGAGCCGGGTACAGATCTTGCGAGTGGCGCTGTACGTGTTCTGCAACTCCAAGGATTGCTGGAATCAAGTCTGTCCACATTGACTCCTCCTCCTACTCCAGTTCTCAGAATCATCGCTGCAGGAGCCGTCACGGTCTACCTCCACATGGACCCGTGGACGCTTACCTGATGCGACCGATATGAGCACAGCCGTGGCCAAACGGCAACAGGCCGTTCTGAAATTAATTCCCATGGGGAATCGAAGCCACACAGCGCAGGAGGTCTGGAATGCCATCAAGCAGGAGAGCGACGTGTGGTTTTTGCCAGCGAATCTCCAGCCAGGCTTGGTAGTGTGTGACAATGGCCGAAATCTGGTGGCAGCTCTGGGCCTTGGCAACCTCACTCACATACCATGTCTGGCACATGTGCTCAACTTGGTCGTGCAGAGTTTTTTGAGGGACTATCCGGATCTTGATGCACTGCTGCACAAGGTCCGCCTAGAGTGCGCTCACTTGCGACGTTCCAGCATGGCCAGATCGCGCATTGCAGCTCTGCAACGCAGATTGTGCCTTCCTGAACATCGCATCATATGTGACGTATCCACCAGGTGGAATTCAACGTTACATTGTTGGAGCGGTTGTGTGAGCAGCAGCCAGCAGTTATGGAGTATCAGCTGCATCAGGCGCAATCAACACGCAATTTGCGCCGTCCACACTTCACCATTAATGAGTGGGCCACTATGAAGGACATGTGCCACGTTTTGCGTGCGTTTGATGAGTCAACGCGGATGGCGAGTGCAGATGATGCACTAGTCAGCCTGACTGTCCCCCTTATCTGCCTGCTTCAAAAAACACTGCAAGCAATAAGGGATGAGGTTTTGGAAGAGGTGGAGGATGAGGAGTCACAAATTCCATCACCTTCTGGAAAGTCAGCGCAACGTGGTTCCTCACAAAGGGCTGGGCAGGGCTCACTTTGTGAGGAGGATGAGGAGGAGGAGTCAATGGAGGAGGAAGACATCGCTCCAGAGGGAGGTACACAACGCTCTAGTCAGTATGTAGAGCGAGGGTGGGTGATGCAGAGCAGGCAGAGATAACGCCTCTTGCAGAGGACAGCGTTTCTTTGCCAGTTGGGAGTCTGCAGCACATGGTTGATTTCATGCTGCAGTGCCTAAGAAACGACCGCCGCATCGCCCACATTCTCACGACGTCTGATTATTGGGTGTACACCTCGCTACCGGGACAACGTCAAAAGCCTCATCACACCGTTGAACCGGGAGCGTAAAATGCGGGAGTACCAAGACACACTGGTGCAATCCCTAATGTTCTACCTTACTGCCGAGAGCACTGCTGCTGCTACTGCTTTACAAAGCAGCTCTGTGCGTCGAGGCAGTGTAGAGAGCTCTGCAACAAGAGGGAGCACACGCAGTGCCTCTGCACAGGGAAAGACCAGTATGTTAAAAATGTGGCAAAGTTTTGTGGCAGCGCCACAAATGTCTACACCATCCGAGAGGGCTCCAGTCAGCGGGAGGCAACGTATCGTCAGATGGTGACAGGACTACTTGGCTTTGCCTCTCAGTGTACTCCCAGATGGCTCTTCCCCATTCAAGTTTTGGGTCTCTAAGCTGGATACATGGCCAGAGCTTAGCCAGTATGCATTGGAGGTGCTGGCTTGCCCTGCTGCCAGTGTATTATCGGAGCGCGTCTTTAGTGCTGCAGGTGGTGTACTAACAGACCGTCGCATGCGACTATCCTCCGATAATGTAGACCGGCTTACTTTTCTGAAATGAACAAGGCATGGATCTCGGCAGAATTTGTCTGTCCGTTTTCAGATTAAATAACTGGTTCGCAACGTTATCCATGTCTCCTGTTATGTTCATCTTTCTACCACCTGAACTCTACTCCCTGGGCTCCAACACTGCCAGTTGCTGCTCAGAAGTGTCGTGTCCACAGAACAAAACACAAGCTCTACTGTTAGTGGGGGTTCAGTAACGCCAGCTGTTCCCTGCTGTGTCAACGGCAAGAAGTGTCCTGTTCCGACACATGGACAGAAAAACACATGACCAACATGCTCCAAATAGGGAAGAGCCGTACCCTGCTTGTTATGCTGAAAACATGAAATTGTGAAGTTTTGCAGGCCTAGAATGATAAATTTTTATGACAAATATGGACAAATAATAATTTGTCATCACAGCGCATATCTGCACTTTGTCTATTAGAAATGGTAACAAAAAATAAAACATAGTTACTCTTCACATTTTGAAATTAATGCATAAAAGTACATTTCAGACTTATGAATTAATGCTTTTTAAGGAACTTTATCTGTACCTGTAAGATAATGCACTCAATGGATGTACGAATCATTAAATCCATCATCATCATCACGAGTTTTATTTATGACAGACATTATAAAATACACATACTGATGCCAACTGTAACTTCAAACACCATATATGAAATGGCCAGCATGTAAACATGGTAATAATGTCCAATAATAAATTATTACATCTAGAAAGTGCATCATGCTTACTGACAATAGGTAGTTATACCTGCAAGTGCTGTTGAAACAACCACAAGAGATATAAATTAATACTGGTATATAGGTATCACAGTGCATAGTTACTCATGGACAATGTTGATGTAATACTGTATCTCAATTAAGTCAGCGTCAACCATTAGGCTTGTTAGTCTTGTACATTGTTAAAGAGGAACGTAATTTTTTGGTTTGTCATAGGTGGAGTATTACACATTAATTATTACGCTGTATTTTTTTTTGCGTCCCTAGTGCGCAATAACGCAGCCTAACCTCACATTTGATAGTCAGCTAATTGCCACACGCTACCCTACCCTACGCGTGACAGTAGGAAGGTAGTGTTGACGGATAAAGCTTTGCGCAACCAGACATTCTTTTACCCTCTTCAACACTCTACAAGCAAAAAATGCATGATTTCAGCCGCAGACTTTATTGCGTACAGTATAACATCGGCATTACCCATCAGAGGCTGTCCACTGTCTGATACAGACATAGAATATACCTTTGCTATCCGTAGCCTTTGTTTCACCTACACTTGCAGGCACACACTTAAATTGTGACAAACAATGCCTAATGTTTTTTTAAATGGTTATTTTTTATTGTACATTATTGTGTCATCAATCACATTGATGAGTCCATGCTGGACATGTCATACTTTGCTATAGAAAGTTACGATTTTATGAACTTAAATAATTGAAATGTGTGTGACTGTCACATAAAATTTGCGATGATGATGATGAGTGACTATTACAAAATCCATTGTCTTCACTATGTTATGGTTTAACATAGCGTTCCTTAAGCATTATTCATGAAAAAAAAATTGACTTTTATTCTTAAATTTACAACACTATATTTTGTTACCAATTTTTTGGGTGTTGTGTTGTTCCATTTATTTTTGGCATGTGCATTATGCGTTTTATTTGTATTTATTTTATTTTTCCTTCTTGAAATTAGAAAACATGTGTATCTTTGTACCGTGTTAGCCAGTAGATAGAAAAATATTTAGACTTCAGAGTCAGCGTGGTTGATACCTTTTAATGGATAACTGAAAAGATGGAAACAAATTGCAAGCTTTCAAGGCTACTCACGTGTCTTCATCAGGGAAAGATAACTAAAAAATTAGCATCAATATTTCTATACACAACAGGGACACAGGAATAGTGCAATAGGTAAGACAAGTAAGTGACGTGTATCAGAACTGTCATTATCTCACAGGGATGAACATAAATATTGGAACAGTTCCTAGATAAGGATAGAAAGTTTGATTGCCCTTCATTGGCGTATTTTTTTGGGTTTTCATTGACCCTGCAAGGGCATAGACGCAGATTCCTTAATTGATATAGAATGACATAAATCCATGTGATCTATTCATTCCATCACTAACAGTGTCAAAGGTCATGATGAGCTTATATTCTGAAACCTTTGTACGTTTCTCATATTTGAAGTTATATTTT
Organism: Oophaga sylvatica; assembly: GCA_033576555.1. Taxonomy (NCBI): domain Eukaryota; kingdom Metazoa; phylum Chordata; class Amphibia; order Anura; family Dendrobatidae; genus Oophaga; species Oophaga sylvatica. Next base: position 148,023,056 of record JARQOD010000005.1, on the reverse strand, counting down.
ATACCAGTAATTCCATATCCATGATGCTATGACCGGGCATACAAAAGTCTTTTGCCACAGGTAAATTCATTAATTTATCTGTGATTGTGTGGCGCTGATAATTCATCCTTGTTCTCCTTTTTGTTGCCGGTCTCCCTCACTTGTCCATCCCTCACTTGTCTTAGCTATTCCTGTGTCCTGTTGTGTGTAGAAATATGTGATTCTTCATTTTTGGCTTTACTTTAGCCTGATGAAGACACCTGAGTAGTCTCGAAAGCTTTGAATTTGTTACCATATTTTCAGTTAGCCATTAAACGTTATCAACCACAGAGGACTGTCAAGTATAAATATTTTTCTATTCTTGTAATTGAAATTTATCATTTTATTGTGTAGTAAAACTTCATTTATTTTTTGTTTGAAGTACATACATTTGCAATGGCCACGTAACAAGGCAATAACTCAATATTTTATGCTACACCTCCTTGACCTGGGCTTCAACAGCGCCAGTTGCTGCCAGAAGTGTTAGATGCACAGATGAAAACAATCGCTGATGTGTTTGTGGGGTTCAGTAACGCCTGCTGTTCCCCTGCTGTGTGTCTGGCAAAAATTACTGCTGCTAACTACAACTTCAACTTCAAACGTCTCATACTAGGCCTTGCCTACACCCTCCTTGACCCTGGGCTTCAACAGCGCCAGTTGCTGCTCAGAAGTGTTAGATGCACAGATGAAAACAATCGCTGATGTGTTTGTGGGGTTCAGTAACGCCTGCTGTTCCCCTGCTGTGTGTCTGGCAAAAATTACTGCTGCTAACTACAACTTCAACTTCAAACGTCTCATACTAGGCCTCTGCCTACCCCTCCTTGACCTGGGCTTCAACAGCGCCAGTTGCTGCTCAGAAGTGTTAGATGCACAGATGAAAACAATCGCTGATGTGTTTGTGGGGTTCAGTAACGCCTGCTGTTCCCCTGCTGTGTGTCTGGCAAAAATTACTGCTGCTAACTACAACTTCAACTTCAAAACGTCTCATACTAGGCCTCTGCCTACACCCTCCTTGACCCTGGCTTCAACAGCGCCAGTTGCTGCTCAGAAGTGTTAGATGCACAGATGAAAACAATCGCTGATGTGTTTGTGGGGTTCAGTAACGCCTGCTGTTCCCCTGCTGTGTGTCCGGCAAAAATTACTGCTAGCTACCTAATCATGGTGAAAAAAAAAAAATTACATCTCAAAGTGTCTAGTGCTACACATAGATATGAGGCTACACCATGATTTCTAAGCTGTAAACATTTTGAACGTCAACTTTCAAACCATAAAATGATTTGTCTTTGTCACAAATCTGTAACAAAATAATTATGACATATTATTACAGATATGCACATGTCAAAAACAAATGCAAACACAAAAGCCTACTTATGCTATAGGATACTGATGGTGAACCTTGTCACTCCATAGCTTAGACAAATCCAACTCACATCATGATGACTCAAATTACTGCAATGTTGGAAGTGCATAATGTGGGTTGAACTTTGACAACTGCTGCAGTGCGAAGGTTATACTTCAGTGTTCTTGCCTTTGAAATAAAAGCATACAAGTAAATATAATATCCAATGTTGATTAAGGGACGTGATGTACACCTGTAATATTGTGCAACAATGCATGTAGGAATAGTCCTCTTCAACATTACTTATATTTGTGTCATTTTAAAAAATACATATTTGATTAGAAAGTTAACAGCCCATATCATAAAGGTCCTTCATGTAAACATGATAATCGCTAACAAAAAATCATGCATTACCTTGGTAAAGTCAATAGTGCATAGTCACAATAGCAAAATATATACCTGTAAGTGGTGCTGAAAGAACGACAACTGATAGAATAGGTGAAGATATCTATTTATCAGACTGAATAGCGACACCTGTACAATGTCGATATAATACTGTACCTTAACAAAACAGCTGTGTTCACACCTCACACGCATTTTTCTTGTAGCTTGTTATGTAATAGGGCACATGCGTGTATGTTTCATCATAGGTGCAATGTTTACTGAGTAAAGCAGTCATGACAAACGCCTTTGTGTTGTCGGTACGCTTGCGATGATGAACGATGCGCACCGTGAATGTTAGTCTGCGTCATAAGACGCACAGACGCTCCAATACCCAACGCGTCACAGCAGGAAGCCAGTCTGTGCGTCCAAACAAAGGCGCAAGCATACATGCACGTACCCTTTTATAAAGCTATTAAAAATAAGGATGTAGTACTAGTAACACACACTTTATTGAGGTACAGTATTACATCGCCATTCACCATCTTTGGCTATGCAGTGTCATCTATATATACCTTATCTATCCGTTGTCATGCTTGCAAGTCCACAGTCAGGCATAAATAGCTGTTTTCACTATGCACTTTTTAAAGGTTTTTTTTTTAATATAAATGGATTGGCACATATTATCAGTATTACTTTATGGAAATTTTAGATATTTTTAAAAATCTTTTAGTGATATTATTCAGCAAATAAATGGTGTACATTACTGTTACTTATCCACATTAATGGATTCTGATATGTACTTGTATGCTTTTATTTAAAACCGTTATAGCAGATTATTTAACCTATTTTTTTGTGGTTTGCATTGCTTTTTAACATGTTAATGTATGCGTTTATGTTTGTCAATTATTAATTTACATATATTTTTTAAAGTAAAATCATCTTATGGTACTAAAGGTTATTTTCTTGTTTGGAGTATAAAACATTTTAATTGAACAGTAACAAGGAAAATACTTCATCTAGTATTTAAACATCCTCCTTGACCCTGGGCTCCAACACCGCCAGTTGTTGCTTGGAAGTGTGTTAGCACAGTCTACACTTGCTCCTGTGTTACTGGGGTTCAGTAATGTCAGCTGTTCCCCTGTTGTGTGAACGGCAAACAGTCCTGCGCCTCCACCATGTTCTCTTCTCATCCCTGGGTTACAAACACCGCCAGTTGTTCTCGGAAGTGCTGTTAGCACAGTTAACACTTGCTCCCGTGTTACTGGGGTTCAGTAATGTCAGCTGTTCCCTGCTGTGATAACGGCAAAAGTCCTGCTGCCTCCACCATGTTCTCTTTCCATCCCTGGGTTACAACACCGCCAGTTGTTTCTCGGAAGTGCTGTTAGCACAGTCTACACTTGCTCCTGTGTTACTGGGGTTCAGTAATGTCAGCGTCCCCTGCTGTGTGAAGGCAAAAAGTCCTGCTGCCTCCACCATGTTCTCTTCTCATCCCTGGGCTACAACACCGCCAGTTGTTTTCTCGGAAGTGCTGTTAGCACAGTTAACACTTGCCCCGTGTTACTGGGGTTCAGTAATGTCAGCTGTTCCCTGCTGTGATAACGGCAAAAAGTCCTGCTGCCTCCACCATGTTCTCTTCTATCCCGGGCTACAAACACCGCCAGTTGTTTCTCGGAAGTGCTGTTAGACACAGTTTACACTTGCTCCCGTGTTACTGGGGTTCAGTAATGTCAGCTGTTCCCCCTGCTGTGATAACGGCAAAAAGTCCTGCTGCCTCCACCATTTTTCTCTTCATCCCTGGGCTTACAACACCGCCAGTTGTTTTCGGAAGTGCTGTTAGCACAGTTAACTTGCTCCTGTGTTACTGGGGTTCAGTAATGTCAGCTGTTCCCCTGCTGTGTGAACGGCAAACAGTCCTGCTGCCTCCACCATGTTCTCTTCTCATCCCTGGGCTACAACACCGCCAGTTGTTTCTCGGAAGTGCTGTTAGCACAGTTAACACTTGCTCCCGTGTTACTGGGGTTCAGTAATGCCCAGCTGTTCCCTGCTGTGATAACGGCAAAAAGTCCTGCTGCCTCCACCATGTTCTCTTCTCATCCCTGGGCTACAACACCGCCAGTTGTTTCTGGAAGTGCTGTTAGCACGTTTACACTTGCTCTGTGTTACTGGGGTTCCAGTAATGTCAGCTTTTTCCCCTGCTGTGTGAACGGCAAAAAGTCCTGCGGGCCTCCACCATGTTCTCTTTCATCCCTGGGCTACAACCCCGCCAGTTGTTTCTCGGAAGTGCTGTTAGCACAGTCTTACACTTGCTCCTGTGTTACTGGGGTTCAGTAATGTCAGCTGTTCCCCTGCTGTGATAACGGCAAAAAGTCCTGCTGCCTCCACCATGTTCTTTCTCATCCCTGGGCTACAACACCGCCAGTTGTTTCTCGGAAGTGCTGTTAGCACAGTCTACACTTGCTCCTGTTTTTTACTGGGGTTCAGTAATGTCAGCTGTTCCCCTGCTGTGTGAACGGCAAACAGTCCTGCTGCCTCAACTTTAATTTCCATGGGTACCTTCTGCTACCCATCCAGGTTCCAGTACCGTCAGCTGGTTCTCCGCGTACCTTTGGCCAAAGGTGCCTCCATGTCGGTATCCGAGTTCCAGCAACGTCTGCTGGTCCTTGGTAGTGCTTTGGAGCACAGGTACCTCCTGCTTAGTAACCTGTCCCAGTAACGTCAGCTGGTCCTCGGTTGTGCCTTGGCTCTTTTCCTTCTGCTGCCCCTCCGGTTCCAGCACAGTCAGCTGGTCCTCGTTACTTTCATTGGCTCTTGTCCCTTCTGCTACCCATCCGGGTTCCAGTACCGTCAGCTGGTTCTCCGCAGTGCCTTTGGCCTAGGTGCCTCCATGTCGGTATCCGAGTTCCAGCAACGTCTGCTGGTCCTTGGTAGTGCTTTGGAGCACAGGTTACCTCTGCTTAGTAACCCTGTCCAGTAAGTCAGCTGGTCCTCGGTTGTGCCATTGGCTCTTTCCTTCTGCTGACCTCCGGGTTCCAGCACAGTCAGCTGGTCCTCGTTACTTCCATTGGCTTTTGTACCATCACCAACAGGACAAAGAAGGTTAAGACAAACTAAAGATACAGAACAAGAGACAGAAGAACAATAAGCAGTGATCAAAAAGCAGAAGAACATTAAGTATAAGACCAAAATGAAGAGCAAAATATATGCTCTAAATTCTAAGCAGAAGAAGACTAAGCAGTGTATGGGGGTGAGTCCGTTCCTCCTCGTGGTGCCCCTGGAAAATGCCTGAAGCTGCTGCAGGCTAAACTGAACCGGGACATATACTGTTGTAATTAAAATCTTTCGTGACAGCAAGAACGGAAGGATGAAAATTCAGAATTTTACAGATTACAAGTACAGGAATGTCTGTCACAAATAAGAATATGATGAAAAGGATGAATAGGAAGAAGATGAAGAAGTAGAATATGAAGAATAATAACTGTTTAATAAGAACAATATAATAATGTTAACAAAAAGATGAATTAGCAAGAAGTTTTAGAAGATTAAGAAGGTGAAGATGAAGAATAATTTGATGAGAAAGATGATGCTGCTGAAGATTATGAAGGAGAAAGTGTGTGAAAAGTTAAAAAGGTGAAGACCATGGAAGTTGTGAACAGACATATTTGACAAAATAGAAAAAAGGTTAACAACTTGTCAATTTGTTCGTTCAATCCGAAAGTATTTCCTAAAAAAAAAAATTAATGCTATTCCATTGGATTGGGTTAAAATCTATGCCTTTAATGTCTCCTCAACCTCCCCCAATAAAATTCTACATTACTCTTTGTTGTTTTCCTTCATGTACAATAACCTACAAGGCAAGAATGGGGGTTTTTTTTATTTCGATATTTTGTTCCCATAGACTTAATGGGACTTCCGGTATCGGTATCGGGTATCGCCGAAATTTTTTGTGTATCGGCGATACCATTCCGATTCCGATACTTTTGGATATCGGAAAGTAACGCTCAACTCTACTCAGGGAATTAAAGGCAATGGATAACGATTTCTAATAGTAACCTTATTGAGTTCCCTATAGTTAACGCATGGTCTCAGAGATCCTTCTTTTCTTCTTTACAAAGAAGAGGGGTGCACTGCAGGAGATGAAGGGGGGCGTAATGAAGCCTTGGCTAGATTTTCGTCTATGAAAATCCTTTAAAGCCTTTAGCTCGGGCCCCGCCAGGGGTAGATCTACCAAAAGGTATCTCTGTTCCAGGCAATAATTCAATTGAACAATCATATGGACGGTGAGGAGGAAGCTGGTCACGTTCTTCTTGTCACAAAAAATCCACATAGTCCTGGTATACAGCTGGTAGTTCAGGGACTGACATGGTTCCTTTAGGAACAGAGCAAGCTAAAACTTTTGGACTCATCTGTTTCTCTGGAAAGTGTAATTCCTTGGTCTCCCAGTTAATGGTAGGATTCTGAGCCTGCAGCCATGGTACCCTAGAATAATGGGAAAGTGGGAGAAGAGATAAGCATAAATGGACAGTTTCTCTTGATAAATCTTACCCATAAGAACCCTCAAAGGCTCTGTTTCCTGATCCTCTGGTCCAGAGGTCAGCAGGGAGCCATCCACAGTTTCCATCTGTACTGGAGTAGCCTTCTTCACTGAACGTATCCCCTGTTTCAGAGCAAAGGAGACATCCATAAAATTTCCACTTGCCCCGAGTCGATCATAGCAGAGCTAGACACCCAAGCTGAATCAACCCAGAGTTTGATGGAAAGAAAGCAATGAGAATTGTTTTTCTTACAACTCAGCTGGGACACCGCTGAGGAAACTTGAAAATGGCAGCGTTTACACAGTCAACGTCCTCAGAGGTAACGGAGTTTAAGTCCGAGAAATCAAGATCTGTTGCTGCAGATCTCTCTGGAGCCTGAGGCTCGGACCTGACAGATCCCCTTCGCAACATCCACAATGAATGAGTGCTGCAGTAGTCTTACGAGAACGGCTGGGGCAGTTTATAATGAAGTGCCCTGACTTACCACAATAGAAACATAGATTCTCCTTAAAACGATCTTCCTTGCGTGCATCACTAACCCGTCGTTGTAAAGAGTCTACCTGCATGGGTTCAGGTTCAGGTTCTCGTGTAATCCTACTCAAAGGTTCCTTAGCTGGAGAGGAAGGTAGGAAAAGGTTAGTGCGATTGCTTTCGAACCATCTCTCTTGCCTGCGTTCAGTCAGACGAGTATCAATACGGATGCAGTAGTTAATAAAGTCACCTAACGCAGTGGGAGGGTCGGCACGAGCAAGTTCATCCTTAATCAGTGGAGATAACCCCTTTCGAAAAATAGATTTTTTGGCGGAACTGTCCCAGGTGGTATCAAGGGCCCATCTCCTGAAATCCAAGGCATATTCAGCTACCGAGTGCTTACCTTGGCGCAAAGCTAACATGGCTCTTCAGCTGTTGCACCTCGATTGGGGTCATCAACACCTGCCCCATGGCTGAAATAAAAGCATCAAGGTGATTCAAACAATCATCCTCAGTCTCAATCAGAGGGTTTGCCCACATCAAAGCCTTGTTGGTAAGCAACATAATTATAGTAAGCACCTTAGATCAATCAGTGGGAAATTGTGAAGCATGTGCAGAAAAAAAAAAATTGCATTGATTAATAAATCCCCTGAATTTCTCACGTTCACCGCCAAAACGAAAAGGGGGCAACTTGGGAATCCCAGAACTCGGGGCTACGGCAGGAGCCTGGACTCGCTCTTCTAGAACCTCAATCCTGGCTCGCAAATCCTGGGCAGTCTGTCCAAACACTTGCAAATTGTGATTAGTGAGGTCCTGTAGGCTTGAAAAACGGGTCTTTATATTCTGCAAATCTGCAAGGATATTATCAGTCACTCCGCAAAGTTCCTTTATGCGGGCCTCCATTTTCCAGATCTTTTAAGACAGGAGTACTGGAAGAAGAGGAGAGGAGAAAAAAAAAAAACAATAGTGTTTACCTGTGGTAACACTGCAGAGAGAAAAAAAAAATTAAGGGAACTGCTCACCTGGAATGGTTGTGAGAAGTCACAACCACTATCATCACAGAAAGTTCACCCGGACATCTGATATCCACAGTTACAGCAGACAAAAAAGAGAAAAGAGAAGAAGAAAAAAAAAAAAAAAAAAAAAACAATAGTGTTTACCTGTGGTAACACTGCAGGAAAAAAAAAACACTTAAGGGAATTGCTCACCTGGAATGGTTGTGAGAAGTCACAACCACTGTCATCACAGAAAGTACAACCGGACATCCGATATCCACAGTTACAGCAGACACAGCCTTTCCAGACCCAGCAGACACTAACGTTTTGGCTTCAGAATCTTGTAATGTATGTAGTACAGTTCATATAGCGTCTTGTGCTTGGGTGCGATGAAAATACATGAGACACAGGTTTGATATAGAAAGTCTTGTATTACTTCATACAAGTTGGCAAAAATAGTCACACAGTTTGCAGACACAGAAGCAGGAGACACAGCAGGCCAGAGTAATCTAAGCTCAGCAATCACTCTCCACAACAGGTTCAGGATCTTCTTCTCTGTTACCGTAAGTCCATGCAAACGTGGGTCTTTCAAAGAGCAGGGTTCAGAGTCCACAAGTGCTTCAGAGTTCCTCAGTAGGAATAGCTGGAGTACAAGGTCCAAGGCTTTAGGAGTCAGGTCACAGGTTCACTGCAGGCTAGAATTCTGAAGCACTGATTGCTCAGCTGTGGCTGCTTAAGAAGCAAAAGGAGAGAATCAGGGCGGGAACATGCAAAGCTGGAAACTCCATTTTGACTGAGGGCAAGATAGCTGCAGCAAGACAGAAAGTAAAAATGGCTGACGAACAAACTGAGTTTCAGGAACATGTACACAGAACCTTACAAATGCATTGTATGTAGCAGAGACGCTACAGCATCATCCACCCCCAATCTCTGCTGGTACGCAAATTGCAGGGGGTCAGTGTAGGCCCTCACCCTCGGGCACAAGTAGGCGAGTATTATTCTCTCCAAGGACTTCATAGCATGCGATGTTAAGGCCACTGGACGATAGTCTTGTTGGGAAGTTGGAAAAGTGGTCTTAGGAATCGGCACCAGGCAGGTGGTCTTCCACAGTTCTGGTACCCCTGTGATTGAAGGCTCCAGTTAAACAGGTGCTGGAAGACAGTACACAGTTGGTTGGCACATGCTCTGAGGACACGTGGGCTGAGGCCATCAGGCCCAGCTGCTTTGCCAATAACAAGTCTGCTAAACTGTCTTCTCACGTCGCTTTGGGAGACAGTGAAGGCAGGCAGCTTATCCCCCAATGTCAATGCTGCAGATCTTTTCCCAGATCCATCCCCCATTTCTGATGACACTGTGCTTGTGTTGGTGAATCTGTTGAAAAACTCATTCATTTCATTAGCCCAGGGCAGATCCACTTCCCCATGCTCCGACTTTGCCTTAAACCCAGTTAGCTGTTTCATGCCAGACCACACCTCCATGGAATTGTTCTGTGACAATTTATTTTCTAATTTAATTCGGAATGCCTCACGGGCATTCTTAATTTTCCCCTTTAAGTCCCTTTGTATCAATTTCAGTTTCTTAGTATCCTTCATTTTAAATGCCAGTTTTTTCTTGTTTAGTAAGTGTTTCAATTCTTTTGTAATCCAAGGCTTAATCCAAGGCTGATGCGCCTAAACAGTGGAAACCCCCTACATGTGACACCATTTTTGAAAGTAGATCCCCAAAGGAACTTATCTAGATGTATGGTGAGCACTTTAAACCCCCAAGTGATTCACACAAGTTTATAACGTAGAGCCATAAAAATAAATAATCATAATTTTTCCACAAAAATGATCTTCTCACTCCAATTTTTTATTTTTCCAAGGGTAACAGGAGAAATGTGACCCCAAAAGTTGTTGAGCAATTTGTCCTGAGTATGCTGATACCCATATGTGGGGGTAAACCACTGTTTGGGCGCATGGCAGTTGCTTTTTATTGCAAAAAAGTTTTTGCATCACCATATTATAAGAGCTATAATTTTTCCATATTTGGGCCCACAGAGTCATGTGAGGTCTTGTTTTTTGCGGGACGAGTTGCCGGTTTCATTGGTATCATTTTCAGGCACATGACATTTTTTCATCGCTTTTTATTCCATTTTTTGGGAGGCAGAATGAACAAAAAAAACAGTAGTTCATGAATTTCTTTTGGGGGGCTTTTATACCGTTCCGCGTGTGGTAAAATTGATAAGGCAGTTTTATTTGTCGGGTCAGTACGATTACAGCGATACTTCATTTATTTTTTTTTATGTTTTGGCACTTTTATACAATAAAACTATTTCATATAAAAAATAATTATTTTCGCATCGCTTTATTCTGAGAGCTATAACTTTTTTATTTTTTCGCTGATGACGCTGTACGGGGGCTTGTTTTTTGTGGGACAAGATGACATTTTCAGTGGTACCTTGTTTATTAATATCCATCTTTTTGATCGAGTATTATTCAACTTTTTGTTCGGCGGTATTATGAGAAAGCATTTTTTTTGCCTTGTTTTTTTATGGTGTTCACTAAAGGGGTAAACTAGTGGGACAATTTTATAGGGCGTGTTGTTACGGACGCGGGGATTCTAAATATGTGTACTTTTATTATTTAGATTTTTTTCACTAAAATATTTTTTTATTGAAATAATAAATATTGATTTTTTTAATTTTATTATTATTTTTGTAAATATTTTTACAATTATTTAAAAAAATGTTTTTATTTAATTCTTACTTTTACACATTGTCCCACTATGGGACACTTATTTTCTGCAGGCTGATCGCTTTTATAGCATGCAGATCTGCATGCTATAGAAGCTGTCAGCGCTGCAGCTTCTATAGTTACTAACCTGAGACTTACTGACATGCACTGCGCATGTCAGGAAGTCTCTTTGACCTGGAGACCCGAATGTCGTCATGACGACATCAGGTATCCATGGGAACGATCGGGACCCCGCTCCATGCCGTGGGGTCTCCGATTCAAAAGCAGAAGGGCTGTCAGCCCCTCTGCAGCAGCCGGAATGCTGCAATCATCTTTGATCGCAGTGTGCCGGAGGTTAAAGTACCGGGAGCAGTCCGTGACCGCTCCTGGCACTTATTGCCAGGTGTCAGCTGTGAGAATCAGCTGACACCCGGCCGCGATCTCAGCACATTCGATCGCGTCTGATACTATTTGACGTACTATCCCGTCCCTGGGAATTAAGGCCCAGGTCACATGGAAGGGATAGTACGTCAAATGGTAGAAAGGGGTTTAAAATATCTTTTTTCACTTTATACTGTATTTGTTAGTCCCCTAATGGGATCATCCAATTGCTTGTAGTATACATAGCAGAGCATGAGCAGTGCTTTGTACACAGTAGCTAAAATCACAATCTCCTATAAACACAAGCTAAAGGCTGGCTTTCACAGGAGAATCGTAATGACAGTCTTCAGCAGATGACTGACTGTCGTGGCCAATGCCACCCATCGGTGCCCTGCGATTACATCAGAGGCACACCAATGCCACTGTCAGAGATTGACAACGGCATTTAAAACACCACTCCAGCAGTTTTTTTTTCAGTGCTGGAGTGTTGCTTTAAGCGTAAGAGCCAGGCCCCCTGCCATTTATCCACCCTTCGGCGTCTTCACCAGTTTTCTGCTCCTATCTGGTCCGGCAGTGCCAGAGTAAGCAGGTTGCAAGATGCAGTGATGCAAGGAAGGCAGAGCAAGGGTTAACAATTTAATTAACAGTAAAGGTACTCCTCGCAGGGAGATAAACAGTTAAACTATGGGTATACAAGAGAGAATGGTAAAATTAATAACAGTTCACTCAGCAAACTTATTGTGTTCATGATTTCCTCAGCCACAAATGATCAGATGAGGGTTCTAGTCCAGTAACAACTGGCGCGATGTCCTCCGATGGGGATCCTCAGCTCCCGATTCCGCTTCTGGTGGCAATGGGTGGTCTCTGTTGTCACCCGTTGGGCCCCTAGTCCATCAGAAGCCAAATTTACAGGTGCTGCCAAAGTCCCGGTATCAGAAGTTTGTCTCAGCGGCTCTGTGACGCAACAGGGTTCGCTTTCAACGCTAGACAGCGCCCTAGCGTGTTCACTTTGCGACTCAGTGGTGTTAACTGAGTTCTCACACATCGCCATATAGCGCTGCGGCACTTCTTCTAGCGGCTCTGTGGAATAACAGAGTTCGCACATATTGCCACAGCGCGTTACGGCGTTTATTTTGGCGACTGCGGGATAACAGAGTTTGCTTCTTGCGCTATTTTACCTACAGCAGGCTCCGCCTGCACGGTGGATCCCGGGCTGCGAACGCACCTCTCTACATCTTATATTTGGTGCGTTCCGCAGACCCTAACACACTATATAAGGTTTATAGATTATGTGATTGGACAATCGCAGGTCATTGTTCCTCAAGGAGACTAAAAAATAAAGTAAAAAATTGTAAAAAAAAAAGTTTGCAAAAACATAAAAAATAAAATTACCACCCCTTTTCTTCCATTAAAAATAAATAAAAAAAAATTAAAAAAATAAACATGTTTGATTTTGCCACGTTGATAGTTATCAAAATCTAAAATTAATTTCATGGGTAAAATTTTATCGTTGGCTTGGTAAATTAAAAGAATAACAATCATAGCTATGCTCACTTACTGGCATTTATCTGCTCTATGGTTTGCTTTTACACTAGCAGGAAGTCGTCACCATTCAAAGCAGCATAAGGACCACTGGAACCCTAGAATTAGCCACCTCGGGCATTGAAGTCACCTGAATACAGTAGCCAATCAAAGACCACAGCAGTCCTGCTGCTGCTTGATTAGTGACGTCTCCCTTCCAGGGTACACACAATCTATGGAGCGGTGTGCACTGGATCCAGGTAAGTGCCAGGAAGGGAGTTTCAGTATGTTTCTTATTTTTGAATATACCAAGCCACCAGGAAAATTTTCATTTTGTCCTGACAACCGCTTCAAGTACAGTGGTACATTAAAGTTTGTGAACCGTTCAGAATTTTTCTTATTTCTGCATAAATTTGATCTATGCATCTTGTGAAGATGCGACTTCAATAGATCCCTGTTCCTAAATTAAAACCGGTTGCTCTTTCACAACCGAGTGTCATCCCATTGATTGAAAATACCAGACTCTAATTTCAGCTTCAAATGACCTGCTAACCCTACAGGTTCTCTTACTTGAGACACTCATGGACATGTGATATTGGATCATTTTCCTAAAAAAAGATAAAGTCTAATAGTTTTGAGTCATTTGTTTGATTTGCTTCGTTTCAACCAATTTTAGAACTTATGTGAAAATCCGATGTTATTTTAGGTCAAATTCCCACAGAAATACACGGTGGGCACAAATGTTAGGCAATTTGTGTTGGATTAATTTTATTATTGAATAACTATTGTGCTGTCGCTCTATCCAAATGTTAATAAACCTGAAACATGAATATTTAAGAAAGTTAAAGTGCAGTTTTGCCTTTCTTAGGAGAATATATATGTATCAAAAATTATTGGGCAGCTGAATGAAAAATGTTAACTTTCCTATCTGGATTGCTTTATATGGAACCTTTCACCATAGAAATGCGATCCAATCAGCAGGAACCATGTTATACAGCAGAAGAATCTGAGAACATAATAATAATAATAATAATAATCTTTATTTATATAGCGCCATCATATTCCGCAGCGCTTTACAGTTTAACAGTTTCAGAACACAAGTCATAAGTAACAACGTTAACAATACAGTAATTAAAGCAAAATAAGATGGCCCTGCTCGTGAGAGCTTACAATCTACAATGAGGTGGGGGAGATACAAAGTACAAGTGTGTATATACAATGGTGCATTTACAATGATGGTCCAGCCATCTTGAGGGAGTGAGGGATGGATGGAGATAGTGAATGGGCTACACACACACACACAGAGAATGACTTTGATTAGTGAATGTGATAGGCCGCTCTGAACAGATGTGTTTGGGGGGGGCCTGAAACCATGCAAATTGTGGATAGTCCTAATTTCTTGGGGTAGAGCATTCCAGAGGATTGGCGCAGCGCGGGAGAAGTCTTGGTGTCGGGAGTGGGAGGTACGGATTAGTGCAGAGGTTAGTCGAAAGTCGTTTGCAGAGCGCAGCAGTCGGTTAGGCCGATAGATAGAAATGAGGGAGGAGATGTAGGGGGGTGCTGCAGTGTGGAGAGCTTTGTGGGTGAGAACAAGTACTTTGAATTGGATCCTATAATGAATGGGCAGCCAGTGTAAGGACTGGCAAAGAGCGGACGCGTCCGAGTACCGATTAGCCAGATGGATGACCCTGGCTGCTGCATTAAGGATGGACTGGAGAGGGGATAGTCGAGTAATGGGGAGGCCAAGTAATAGAGCGTTTGCAGTAGTCCAGGCGGGAGTGGATCAATGCTACAGTGAGGGTTTTTGTTGTTTCCATGGTGAGAAGAGGGCGGATTCTAGAGATGTTCTTTAGGTGTAGGCGGCAAGAGCGGGCAAGAGATTGTATATGGGAGGTGAAGGAGAGATTGGTGTCAAACATAACACCCAGACAGCGAGCCTGCTGCCGGGGTGTTATTATGGTGCCGCCCACTGAGAGAGAAATGTCAGATTTAGGGAGGTTAGTAGACGGCGGGAGCAGAAGAAGTTCAGTTTTGGAGAGGTTAAGTTTCAGATAGAGAGCAGACATGATGTTGGAGACTGCGGACAGACAGTCGGTGGCGTTCTGTAGTACAGCGGGGGTAAGGTCGGGGGATGACGTGTATAATTGTGTGTCATCAGCATAAAGATGGTACTGAAAGCCAAATCTGCTGATGGTCTGTCCAATTGGGCGGTGTAGAGAGAGAAGAAAAGGGGGGCCAAGGACTGAGCCCTGGGGTACACCGACAGTGAGAGGAAGAGGAGATGAAGTGGAGCCAGAGAACAAAACACTGAAGGAGCGGTCAGAAAGATAGGAGGAGAACCAGGAGAGAACAGTGTCCTTAATACCTAGTACTGGAGCCTAGACAGTAGGAGACAGTGGTCAACAGTGTCGAAAGCTGCAGAAAGGTCGAGTAGAATGAGCAGAGAGTGGTCGCCGTTACGTTTTGCTGTCAGAAGGTCATTGGTCACTTTGATGAGTGCAGTTTCAGTCGAATGTAGGGGTCGGAAGCCGGACTGTGAAGGGTCTAGGAGGGAGTGAGTGGAGAGGTAATGGGTGAGGCGGGAGTAGACTAGGCGCTCCAAAAGTTTAGAGATGAAGGGGAGATTGGAGACCGGTCTGTAGTTGTTTGTGCAGGAAGGGTCAAGAGCGGGTTTCTTTAGTAGTGGAGTAATGATGGAGTGTTTGAAGGAGGATGGGAAAATGCCAGAGGAGAGTGAGAGATTGAAGATTGTAGTTAGGTGAGTTGTGACAACAGGAGAGAGAGACTGGAGGAGATGTGAGAGGATGGGGTCGGTAGTGCATGTAGTCGGACGAGAGGAAGAGAGGAGTCTGGAGACTTCTTCTTCTGTGATGGGATCAAATGTGGAAATTGAGCCAGGGGAAATGCAGGGAGGGATGGGAGTCACAGCACTTGGTGGTTGAGAGCAGATTTCCTGACGGATAGTATCTATTTTTTCTATAAAGTGGGAGGCCAGGTCGTTAGCACAAATGTCAGTGATAGGGGCTTGTGCTTTTGGCCTGAGGAGGGAGTGAAAAGTGTCAAAAAGTTTCTTGGGGTTGTTGGCTAGTGAGGAGATCAGGGTGGTGAAGTAGGTCTGTTTGGCGAGGTGAAGGGCTGCATTATAAGTTCTTAACATGAATTTAAAGTGGATGAAGTCTTCTGGTGTGCGGGTTTTTCTCCATAGGCGTTCAGCACTCCTAGAGCATCGCTGGAGAAGGTGAGTTTGCGATAAATAATTTGTTAGAAAATATTTGGCATATCCTGTGTTAATCATTAAATCCTCCACTCTTTCTGGAATTTTCTATCCACTGGGCGGTCCTATCAGTGACTGACAGCTTTCTTTGTGTAAGAGTGCATATAGAAGTAGGTGTCAGTCACTGATGACCCACTGGATTGAAATTCCAAGAAAGATCAGAGGATTTAATCATTAAAACAAAGGTTTATGCTAAATATTTCCTCCCAAAATTATTTACCGATCTACTCAGTTCTCCTTCTCTATAACATGGCATCTGCAGATTGGACTGCACTTCATAACGACAGGTTCCCTTTAATGTGCGTCTTTTTATCTTAACATGTTTTTTGCAAACCTCTCGACTATTTGCAACAAAACTTTTGATAGTTCTGTGATCACAACCCAATATCTTAGCAATTTCAAAAGTACGTATCGCTCTCTAAAGACTTTTAACAATTTTTGATGTTTCAAAGTCAGTTAAATCTCTTTTTTGGCCCATTTTGACTGAGGAGGCGCCTAATAATTCTGCGCAAGCTGATAAAGGGTGTTGATATCCTATGACCACACTGCCCTTATTGCCAAAATACACATCACCTGATCTGCTTCATCCAATACTCATTCAAGTTTCTATAGCTTGGAGTTGGATAATACTTGTATGTATGAAAATGACAATATGGTCAAAATACTCACTTGCCAAATAATTCTGCACGCAATGTATGTAAAATTCTGAAGGGTTCACAAACTTTCACACACAACTGTATATATCGAAAACATTTCAAGACATAAACAATGTATAAACTCTATGCTGTATAGTATCTTTCTTATATTTTAGGCACAAATGACTCAATTCTACATTATACATATTGAACTCCTGAGGATGACGTCCCACTTACTTAGAGTTCTAGCGGTGATCCATATCCATGGCTCCTCATTTCATTTTAAAAACAGTCCAAATACATTTATTTCTGTGTTCATGAAATTAGCACTTGCTGTATCATCTGCTTTTCTTGCAGCCTCTTATGCAAAATGTGTTTTGTAATAGAATTTATATTTTTCACGCTCGGGTCATGCATCATACATGATTCATTTTGCTTTATTAAGAATCTTTAATATAGTTGAAATAACATAAGATGCATAATCCAAACATGGCAAATGGAAACCAGATGGAACGACGCTCACAGTAAGAAAATGCCAAGGCGAATGCGGTGAACCTTCCTAGATCAGTTTTGAGATGCAGTATTCATTCCAGTGGGAGCAGAAATAATCATTCTATTTCACATATCAAAATTGAAATACATTAGCTTCATATCAGAGCCATGGGTAAAACACTGCATGTTTCAGTACCAGTGCATTATGTTCCGTAATTCCTGCCTTCAGCAAATGTCTCCTCTCATTTTATAGAGCAGTGTCAATCATTTTTTTCCTGTTCTTTCCAATAGATTTGTTTTCACTTTAATTCCTATCGGAGTCTGAAAAAGTCATCAGCATCAAGTAATACAAGACACAATATTTGGTTGCCTCAAATGTAAAAGATAAATTAAAGGAACCATTGATATAATTATTTGCATGACCTTTAGGATTTCATATAGTGTCCATAATTCTACATGGTCCATTGCATAAAGGCTCTGTGCCCTAGTGGTATAGTTATTTAGGTGATACAAGACACATGACCTTCAAGTTCAACTTCTCTCAGATCAATTATATATACTTTATGATAAATTATGTATAACTGTCTAAGCAATTTCTCTGTAGATAAACAGAGAAATTGATTGTCGACTTCCATAGATTTTGTTAAGGCATTCCATATTTTGACTGCTCTCAGGTCACGTTCAGTATTTGGTCAGTATTTTACCTCAGTATTCGTAAGCCAAAACCAGGACAGGAACAATCACAGTTAAAGTATAATAGAAACACGTCACCACTTCATAATTTTTTACCCACTCCTGGTTTTGGCTTACAAATATTGAGGTAGAAAGCTTGTCAAATACTCAACATGTGCATGTGCCTTACTGTAAAGAACCCTTCCCAATATAAGGCCACATGCACACTTTGAGTATTTAGTCAGTTTTTTACCTCACTATTTGTAAGCCAAAACCAGGAGTGTGGCAATCATAGGAAAAGTATAACATACTGTTATTATTATTATCTATTATTATAGCGCCATTTACTCCATGGCTCTTTACATGTGAAAAGGGATATACATAATAAAAAAAACAAGTACAATAATCTTGAACAAAACCCTGCCCATGAGGGCTCACCGTCTACAAGGGATAGGTGAGGATACAGTAGGTGAGGGTAGAGCTCGTCGTGCAGCAGTATAGTGGAACGAGGGTTACTGCAAGCTGTAGGCTTGTCGGAAGAGGTTGGTCTTCAGGTTCCTTTTGAAGGTTTCCATGGTAGGCGAGAGTCTGATATGTAGTAGAGAGTTCCAGTGGAGGGAGGATGCAGGGGAAAAATTTGTATGCTGTTGTGGAAAGAGTAGATAAGAGTAAAGTAAAGAAGGAAATGTTGTGAGGATCGTAGGTTGCGAGCAGGCAATTACCGGGAGACTATGTCACAGATATATAGTCGAGACAGGTTGTGGATGGCTTTATATGCCATGGTTAGAGTTTTGAACTGGAGTCTATGAGCAATGTGCAGGCAGTGAAGGGAATGACAAAAAGGAGAGGCAGGAAAAGAGGGGGGAGACAGGTGGATTAGCCAGACAGCAGAGTTTACAATAGCTTGAAGGGGTGCAAGAGTGTTAGAAGGTAAGCTACAGAGCAGGAGGTTGCAGTAGGCGAGGCGGGAGATGATGAGAGCATGCACTAGTGTTTTTGCAGATTCTTGATTTTGGAATGTGCGAATCTGGGAAATATTTTTGAATTGGAGTCGGCAGAAAGAGGAAAGGGCTAGGATATGTGGTTTCAAGGAAAGATCAGAATCAAGGGTTACTCCGAGGCAGTGAGATTGTGGGACTGGGGAAAGTGAACAGCCATTCACTTTACGATACAATACGATACACTTTATTGATCCCGGGGGGAAATTACAGTATTACAGCAGCAATACAAACAGCAGTACATTAAGTATTAGGACACAAATCTTGCACAGGTATACCAACATTACATAATAAATAAAAGTGGGTAGTTCAAGTGTATATAAGACAATGTTAATTGACATTAGTACACCAGCCATGGATAGATCTGTTGGTGGGATTGAGTGAGATGGGGAAAGATGATGAATTCTGTGTCATCCATGTTAAGTTTTAGAAATCTAGCAGAGAAGAAGGATAAAAGAGAGGACAGATATTTTCGGATTCAGGTTAGAAAGAAGATGATATTGGGACCAGAGAGGTGGATCTGTGTGTCATTAGCATAGAGCTGATACTGAAAGCTGTGGGACTCTATGAGCAGTCCTAGCCGAAGATGAAGATGGACAGGAATAGTGGTCCTAGAACTGAACATTGGAGGACACGACAGGTAGCGAGATGAGTTGGTGGTGTGTGAGTGGGAGACGCTGAATGTCGGTCTGTTAGGGATGAAAAGATCCAAAATAGGGCCAAGCCTGTGATGCCAAGAGATGAGAGAATCTATGTAAGAGGGAATGGTGCACTGTGTCAAAGACAGAGGGCATGTCCAGGAGGAGGAGGACAGAGTAGCATCACTTGGATTTGGCGGTAATTAGGTTATTGGTGACTTTAGTCAGGGAAGTTTCAGTTGAATGATGCAGTCAAAAGCCAGATTGAAAGCAGTCAAAGAGGGAGCAGGAGGAGAGGTGAGAGGACAGTCGAAGATGAATGTGCTGTTCCAGTAGTTTTGAGACATAAGGTAGAAGTGATATAGGGCGATAGCTAGACACAGAGGATGGGTCAAGGGAGGGCTTTTTGAGGATGGGTGTGATCGAAGCATGTTTAAAGCATTAGGAGAAGACACCAGTTGTTAGTGATAGGTTTAAGAGATGGGTTAGGGTTGATATGAAGACAGTGGAAAGGTTTGGGATGAGGTGGACTGGGATAGAGTCAAGTGGTTTTGAGACAGGTGAGATGTGGTCTGCAGAATAGAGAGGAAAGTGGATCTTCCTTAACCCCTTAATGACTGAGCCAATTTGGTACTTAATGACCAAGCCAATTTTTACAATTCTGACCACTGTCACTTTATGAGGTTATAGCTCAGGAACGCTTCAACGTATCCCACTAATTCTGAGACTGTTTATTCGTGACATATTGTACTTCATGTTAACGGTAAAATTTATTCGATATAACTTGCATTTATTTATTAAAAAAAATGGAAATTTGGCAAAAATTTTAAAAATTTAGCAATTTTCAAACTTTTAATTTTTGTACCCTTAAATCAGGGAGTGGTGTCACACAAATAGTTAATAAATAACATTTCCAACATGTCTAATTTACATCAGCACAATTTTGGAAACATAATTTTTTTGTTAGGATATTATAAGGGTTAAAAGTTGACCAGCGATTTCTTATTTTTCCAACAAAATTTACAAAACCATTTTTTTAGGGACCACCTCATTGGGGGTCAATATAACAGAAAATACCGAAAAGTAACACCATTCTAAAAACTGTACACCTCAAGGTGTGCAAAACCACATTCAAAAAGTTTATTAACCCTTCAGGTGCTTCACGAGAACTAAAGCAATGTGGAAGGAAAAAATAAACATTTTATTTTTTTCACAAAAAATTTACTTTGGAACCAATTTTTTTTTATTCTCACAAGGGTATCAGGAGAAAATGGACCACAAAAATTGTTGTGCAATTTCTCCTGAGTACGCCGATACCCCGTATGTGGGGGAAAGCCACTGTTTTGGTGCATGGCAGGGCTCAGAAGGGAGGGAGCACTGTTTGACTTTTCAATGCAAAATTGGATGGAATTGAGATCAGACGCCATGTCGCATTTGGAGACCCCCTGATATACCTAAACAGTGGAACCCTCCCTATTCTAACTCTAACCCTAACTCCAACACACACCTAACCTTAATCCTAATCTTAACCATAACCCTAACCACAAATCTATCCCTAACACACCCCTAACCCTAATCCCTACCCTAACCATAATCCCAACGCTAACCTAGCCCCAACCCTATCCCTAACTTTAGCCCCAACCCTAACTTTAGCCCAACCCTAACTCTAACTTTATCCCCAATCCTAACCCTAACTTTAGCCCCAACCCTAACTTTAGCCCCAACCCTAACTTTAGCCCCAACACTAACCCTAACTTTAGCCTCAACCCTAACTTTTGCCCCAACCCTAACTCTAACTTTAGCCCAACTCACTTTAGTCCAACTCACTTAAGCTCAGCGCTAACCCTAATGGGAAAATGGAAATAAATTTTTTTTTTATTTTATTATTTTTACCTAACTAAGGGGGTGGTAAAGAGGGATTTATTTACTAATTTTTTATTTTGATCACTGTGATAGGGTCTATCATAGTGATCAAAATGAACCAATAGGAAAAATTTCCTATTGTTGCTGGGTGCTGGCCGACAGATCTCGGCGGGCGCACTGCGAATGCGCCCGCCATTTTCTCCCAGAATAAGATGCTGGCAGCATGGGGGATTTCACAGCGGATGGCAGGGACAACGGAGGTACTGGGGGGTGGATCAGGGGACCCTATTTTTTCTTCTCTGATTTGTAATCACATCAGAGAGAGAAATTAAATGGAAAATCAAACTTTTTTTTTTTGTATTCGCCGTTATATCATTAATAACGGCAATCGCAACACTGGAGTCGGTAAAAACCGACCCAAACATGTTCTCTTGGGTCTCAGCTACCCCCAGTAGCCAAGACCCTGGAGAAATTCCGACTCTGGGGGCGCTATACCCTTATTCCTCAGTGCCTTTAAAAAGCAGTGCTGCATTTTAAGTACCCTTAACTGCCGCCGTTAAAAGGCGTATCGGCAGTCGTTAAGGGTTTAATCTTCACCATGTCTGCATTTTTTTTACCAATCCTGCTTTTGGCTTACAAATACTGAAGTAGAATACTGACCACTCAAAGTTTGCACAGGACCTATTGGTTTCTGAAATGTTTTTCTTTCACATGGGTTTTCAATCTACCCAGTGGTGACATCTTAATACTGTTTGCAATTTTTCTTCTTGTCTGCATGGGTTTTCTATCGGTGCACGTTTTCATTCAAACTTTGAAAACATATTGTTAGGTCAATTAGTGTACTATGGATTTTTTATGTTTTTGAGATAAGGAGAACATTTTTGTGAGCTTAAAGTGCACCTGTCACATGTTTTGGCTGCTATAAGATGCGGCCACCACCTTTCAGGGCTTATCTACAGCATTCTATAATGCTTTATATAAGCCCCCGATCCGACCTGCAAGATAAGAAAAATAACTTTTATTATACTCACCCGGGGGGGGCGGTCCACTGCGGTGCGGTCTGATGGGTGTCGCAGGTCCGGGTCCGGCACCTCCCATCTTCTTGCGACGCCACCCTCCTGCTTGATTTCTCGCTCTCGGCATCGCACTTCTGTGCAGGCGTACTTCTCTGCCTTGTTGAGGGCAGAACAAAGTACTGCAGTGCTCAGGCGCCGGGAAAGGTCAGAGAGGCCCAGCGCCTGCGCATTGCAGTACTTTGCTCTGCCCTCCATAGGGCAGAGTAGTATGCCTGCGCAGGAGCGCAATGCCATGAGTGAGGAAGCAAGCAGGAGGGCGGCGGCGCAAAAAGATGGGAGGCGCTGGAGCCGGACCTGCGACACCCATCGGACCGCATCGGACCACTCCCCCGGGTGAGTATAATAAAACTTATTTTTCTTATCTTGCAAGTCGGACCGGGGGCTTATATAAACATTTAGAATGCTGTAGATAAGCCCTGAAAGACAGTGGCCGCATCTTATAGCAGCCTAAACAGCTGACAGGTTCCTTTAATTAGGGATTGTAACTCATTCGAAAGCTTGCGATTTGTGCACTATGCTACAAGCCATGTTGGCAGCTCAATACAGCAATTATAACTAAACAAATGGTATATGTTTTACTGCATGTCTGAAAGCAAATACATCTTGTACATCAAGAAAACTATGATATTCATACACCCCAGGAGTATTTTTTTGTTTTTTCAGTACGTATATATCAGCTTTGTTACAATTATATTTTTTCAAATATTTTGCAATTACTAGTCATAGTAAAAGAAAGGGCACTAATATAAAAACTAATATAATATAAAACAATTGGCTTCGTAGCCTGTCAGCAGTCTATAGACAGCAGCCTTTTACTGATTTCTATAAATATCCATGAATAGAGGAGAAAGGGTGATATTTCTTCTAAAAACAATTATTTCTAAGTTTATTCATAATGGCATGAAAAAGGTCAAACTTAATAGTTTAATAGCCTATTGCTTAAATCATGAATATTATTTTTACAGTCTATTTTGGGGCTTGTATATTTGCCCAAATATTTTTGATTATTTTATGATGAGCTGAAGAGAAAACACTAGTTCACCTTACAGCACGGACATCAAGATAATCCACAGTCAAGGGTAAAACTTTTGAGCTTTATTTTCACATAAAATAAAAACTCTGTAAGGAAACAGTGGGAAGGAAGTACACTACACTCCTGTCCGATGATGCGTCTTTAGGCAGAGCTGACGTATTGTGGCACAATAAAACAATGTTTCTATATAGGTTCATTGTATACTACTTCAATGGCATACCTTGACCTATTGTAGCCTATATACCCTAACCCTTAGGTAATGGAAATGTGGTCTTTAAATACTTTTACTACAAATATAACAGTGATTAGAACTGCACAACTTTATTTTCCAATAGACATCCATTGGGTATGACAGGCTCTTGAACTTCAGTCCTTTTGAAGATACACAATGTTCCTTCATTTACATGAACAAATGAGCATGGTGTTCCAGATCAATATTACAGCAGTGAACAAGCTGTGATAAGCCTTTGCCAGTCCGTTCTCCAGAGATCAGGGTGACTCAGAAGTCAGGCAGGATCGCAGAACAGTTCAGTGGAGTATCATTCTCCAAAAGTTAAAGACCCAGATGGATCACAAAATGAAACCTGTCCCATTGACTTTTTGCTTTTAGAAGTTACCGTACATCCTTTTTTTTCTTCAAACTCCCTGAAAGGCTTGAGAACAATTCCTGTCATTGTAAATGATGTGCTTCTCAGGTAATTACCAAGGTTATGGACTCTGAGACTTAATAGGACAAAGTATCAGTTTAAAAGCTACTCACAGCCGGTCCATTACCAAAACGCTCACATACCGAGGCACATACAAGCTGAAAATTAAAAAGAGGCTATTGTTTGACAGTGCAGATGTCCCGCAATAGTACAAGTACGGCTTTATTAACACGTACGACTTTATATTACACAGCTCACTTTAGTATTAAAATAATAGTGTCCGCAAAAAGCTCCAAATTCTTTACATTTAAAAACTTTGAAACTTTTTGTTTTATCTGAAATTACAGTAATAACGAATGTCAATCATC
Source organism: Oophaga sylvatica (assembly GCA_033576555.1). Taxonomy (NCBI): domain Eukaryota; kingdom Metazoa; phylum Chordata; class Amphibia; order Anura; family Dendrobatidae; genus Oophaga; species Oophaga sylvatica. The sequence continues at coordinate 147,999,005 of JARQOD010000005.1, read as the reverse complement.
ACAATAGCAAAATATTTGTAATAATCTCGTTAAATACCGTATTTCCTTTGTTTATTTTGCACGTGACTTCTAGGTAATAAATATGTCTATAACTGAGCTCATACAATAGACAAGTGTTAATGTCTGCTATGTATGGTACTGTGAGACTCCAAGTCACTAAGACGCTGAGATAATGTGGGATGTGAAAAATTAGGATAATGACTCTCACAGTGTATTAGATATTTATGAGCTATTTATATAGTATCAATCATCAAGATGGACAAAATCCTTACAATCCCCCTCCTTTTTTTACCAACTAATTGCGATATAGCACAACAATTCCAGTAACTTCTTATAAAGGCCCCACTTGTGTAATAACGTTTTATCTTAGTGCAATTTACACTTATTTTTCATATCAAAGGTTAAGCAATCCTCATTCATGTTGGATAAATAATCATTCTGAGTAAATGAGGTTACATAGATAAAATAAGAATAAAGTAGAAAGTCAGAAGTGAAGATCTTCATGGTGACGTAGCTAATCAATGTCATAGTGAAGAGATACTTATAAATGGAAGGGTTCTATAGTAACTCATACACATGCTATGATGGTAAATGTCTACGCACTACGAGTGCTTCTATTGAGATCAGTCACAAGGATGAGTGTCCTTTGGAGAACCTGTGATGCATTCACATCTCCTAGTCCTGCAGTCAAGGTCTGAGTGCTCTTATTGAATCCTGTGCTCAGACTTGCTGGTCACGGATTACATTGTGTGAAATAAAGATGTTTTAGATGCAGCAAGAGCTCCGTCTATTACAATGCTATATTATTGCTAACAAAGTGTAAATCAGTCAACAGCATGCAAACTAGAAAACTAGATAGAAAATAAGCCTTGAGAAGCAGAATCAGTATGTCTTACCTTAAGCCTTTGCTTTTTACCATGAATACAGTTTTTGAAAGGAACATTGGAATATCCATCATGGAATTTACCAAGAAGTAATTGTATTTAATTGCTTCCGTCATACTTATTTGAACCAATGGATTACAGAGTGGACAACTACATCCAATGATTGGACAAGTCTTTTAAAGTTAATACAAATTAAGATGAAATCTGAGGCAATGCTAATGCACGCCTCCCTGCTCTTCTATTCATTACTCTGCCTTCTCCTAGTGCTACAGAGGATCTGCTTCACAAAAAATAGATATCGTTTACTAGGTGTTCTACAATAGGAGTTACTATAGGCATGCAGTTATGTCAATGGGGGTTGTAGAACCCTTGTACTAGATAAAATCATTACGTAAAACTGTGCAGAGAAAGACTGAAAATATTCATAAAACTATATATAATAACAGTTGGGCCAAGAAAGACCAAGATTAATCTATAGAATGTCAAAGTTTTCACATAGTAAAAGGCAAAAACTTATGAAGTAGCTGCCTTAAACTAGAGAAAACATTTTCATTTTTCCTCTAAAGTGTGACAAAAAGAATCAGTGGATCAGCAACCCATCTCTGGCAGTCCTGAAATTACTACATTATATTTTTCAAAAAAAATCTAAGCCGCTTTTTTTTTCAAATTCTTGAACCCTTAAAATGTTTTAATAAAGAATGGCAAAAAATGACATGTAGTTCTAAATGGTCATCAAAGAAAGAAACTGCTAGGCTATGACATAATTACGTGACTGGTTCAGGTAAGACTGTCATGACCACCAGTGTTCTTGAGTATAAAAGTAAACCTGGATTAGCGCTTCAAACCCTTCAAAATGTTTCCCCTCACAGTGATGTTTCTAACTATTACAATGGGGACTTCATCACTATTCAATCTAATTAAATAATCTAATATAATCTTCAGGATTGTGTGAGGCAGTGACCGGTGTCACATGTAAGGGTCACTGTATGTTCCCCACAGGAAGTGCACGGAGGCGTATTGAGACCATGAGAGTGCATTGCACTCACAGGTGTAGCTGTGGTTACAATGCAGACTAAAAGTGAGTATACAGTCATGGACAAAAGTTTTGAGAATGACACAAATATTAATTTTTACAAAGTCTACTGCTTCACTTTTTCTAATGGCAATTTGCATATACTCCAGAATGTTATAAAGAGTGATCAGCTTAACAGCAATTACTTGCAAAGTCAATGTTTGGCTAGAAAATGAACTTTATCCCCAAAACACATTTCAACATCATTGCAGCCCTGCCTTAAAATGACCAGCTAAACTCTTTTCAGTGATTGCTCCATTAACACAGAATTGGGTGTTGATGAGGACATGGCTGGAGATCAATCTGTCATGATTAAGTAAGAATGACACCACTGGACACTTTAAAAGGAGGCTGGTGCTTGGCATCATTGTTTCTATTCTGTTAACCATGGTTATCTCTAAAGAAACACGTGCAGTCATCATTGCAATGCACAAAAATGGCCTAACAGGGAAGAGTATCGCAGCTAGAAAGATTGCACCTCAGTCAACAATCTATCGCATCATCAAGAACTTCAAGGAGAGAGGTTCCATTGTTGCCAAAAAGGCTCCAGGGCACCCAAGAAAGACCAGCAAGCGCCAGGACCATCTCTTAAAAGTGTTTCAGCTGCGGGATCGGGCTACCAGCAGTGCAGAGCTTGCTCAGGAATGGCAGCAGGCAGGTGTGAGTGCATCTTTTTAACACCAGGAACATTTTACTTTGGTTTAAAGGGATTGTCATAACTAAAAGCAGTTTATATCTCAGATTTCCATATGTCTAGATACTGTATATTGTAAGTAAGCAAAAATATTTAAAGAGGTTTTCTACGTTATCGTTTTTTATTAAATGTGTTCGGAACATGATTTTGTGGCAGCTACTAATACTTAAGTATTACAGGTTCTTCTCCTGCACTTTTTAGTGCAGCCTTCTTAACAGAGTGCACAGAGCTCATTTTCTCAAAATGTTTACTGATAGAGGAACATGTAGCCAGAGCTGTCGGTCAACCTCCTTCAACTGAAAAACACTTCACACGGGAAATATGTTTTCTACTGGAGGATTGTGATGAAAAGGTCTGTCTCCTCCATCAGTAAACATTTTGGGAACATGAGCACTGTGCAATGTGTGATGAAGGCTGCCTCTGATCTATCACTGCTTTTTCAGTGACCTGCCTCCTCTGGTCAAAATCTCATGTAGGTACCATCATGCTAGGGGGCTGAGCATATGTAGTAACTTCTAAATGACGCCTTTGAAAAATTTTGGCCAGCGGAGGCAGGTCATTGTCACAAGCAGTAACCGTCAGTCATGGAATGGGAGGCAAGTGGGGGAGCAAATAATGCCCAGACAAGCAGGCAGAGACCCAAGTGCAATGTCCAAGCCCCCTGCACTTGTGCCTCATTAGCATAAAACTACCTTGACTCATTTCAGACAAAACGGATTTCTAGAAAAAATTTATCATTTTAATTAGCTTCAAGGCGCCATTACTGCCATGTCTTTAGTTAACATTCAAAAATCCAGTTGACAGGTCTTTTTTAATAAGAAAGCTGAGAATTCATAATTCAGTCAGGATTAGACAGAGAGCATGACTGAGATGATTAGTGGAATTCCAGCAGAGATTTCAACAAATGCACATCAAGAAGCCCAGTAAGTGACACAGTGTGGGAATCAATGTCTCTGCCGCTATTTTGTAAAGCCTGAATTTGAATCAAATGCTGATTGACTTATCAAGTTGATTTTACATCTGTATTCAATGGGAGGTAGTCTAGGTGTACATAACACTACTGATTATGTCATTATAATGTCATTATCACAAAGCATTATGTGTATAGCTCTTGTATTCTTGTATTATGTGACAGAATAGGTTTATATTATATATATATATATTATATATATATATATACATATATGAATGATGTCGCAGGTGTAAAATTTTACAATTTGGGGTCCCATGTCAAAAATTGTAAAATAGAGTTTACAAGCCACGTCAGTACTGGTAAACAGCAAAGTGTCACCAAATGAATTCACTGTGGGCAAAGAGAGATTGTAGATTATGAAATCCAAAATGAATTTATTATTAATGTGAGTATGTGTCATGATCTGCCAACAAAACATTAATGCAAAATTCCTAATAAAAAGCGCGAGCAGTCTGGAGTGAAGACACATATAGTTTGTCATGTAAAAATGCATGGAGCTTTCTGATACTAGCCAAATTGCCAGTTTACATTGGCAGAAGCCCACTAATACTACAAAAGATGCTGGTTTTCATTTATATGTTTATTTTCCTTATAAAAGCTGTCTAATATAAACTAGATAAACAAGAACCAATAGAATTCCTTTAACACTTACATTCTTCCCTAGGCCCCAAAGAAATCTAGAAGGGCTGCTTATAGCCCATTAGCCAACAGCTGAGCTCCTGGGCTGCACTGGTTAATTTTACTGAGTTTATTAAAAATTTATTGACAACAAATTTAAAATCAGAAGCTCATGATCATTGCTGTCAGCCAGATATGAATGTGTGCGGAATTAATTTCTAACTGGAAGGGATTGCTCTGTCGTAAAACATAGACATCCTTTAGCCATGGCTAAAACATGAAAGCACTGCTACAGATAAGACAAGTAATAGGTCACTGTAAAAATAAAGTCTAAAGAATATGTCAAATTTCATGTATGGTGAAGTACATGTGAATGTCCCACAGCAAACATTCTCGTTGTTACATGTGTTACAATTTTTGGACTATCCTGGCAACAATCCTAAAAATTGGGTCAAGAAGAGATGTCTCCAACATCTGTCTGTGATGACCCGACATTTCCAGTTTATCAAGGATCAGTCCCCTGTACCAGCCTTAGGAAGACAGATATCAACTGTTGATTTCCGCTGCGAATATGAACAGACCTAGTAGAAAGTTGAAAAAGGTAACACACAATGGAACAGCTAAATTAGTTGGCCATGAAAATAAGATTAAAGAGGTTTTCCAGTCATTTCATACTCCTGATAGTGACCTATCCTTGTGATATGTCATATATATATATAATATATATATATAATATATATATTATATTGTACAGTACAGACCAAAAGTTTGGACACACCTTCTCATTCAAAGATTTTTCTGTATTTTCATGACTATGAAAATTGTAGAATCACACTGAAGGCATCAAAACTATGAATTAACACATGTGGAATTATACATTACACTTTACAAAAAAGTGTGAAACAACTGAAAATATGTCTTATATTCTAGGTTCTTCAAAGTAGCCACCTTTTGCTTTGATTACTGCTTTGCACGCAGAAAAGGTGAACGGATGGACTCTACATGCCTGGTTCCCACCGTGAAGCATGGAGGAGGAGGTGTGATGGTGTGGGGGTGTTTTGCTGGTGACACTGTTGAGGATTTATTCAAAATTAAAGCGGTGAGCGGTCCAGCTCACCCCAAACCATCTCGATTGGGTTCAGGTCTGGTGACTGTGGAGGCCAGGTCATCTGGCATAGCACCCCAACACTCTCCTTCTTGGTCAAAAAGCCCTTACACAGCCTGGAGGTGTGTTTGGGATCATTGTCCTGTTGAAAAATAAATGATGGTCCAACTAAACGCAAACCGCATGGAATAGCATGCTGCTGTAAGATGCTGTGGTAGCCATGCTGGTTCAGTATGCATTCAATTTTTGAATAAATCCCCAACATGTCACCAGCAAAGCACCCCCACACCATCACACCTCCTCCTCCATGCTTCACGGTGGGAACCAGGCATGTAGAATCCATCCGTTCACCTTTTCTGCTTGCAAAGCAGTCATCAAAGCAAAAGGTGGCTACTTTGAAGAACCTAGAATATAAGACATATTTTCAGTTGTTTCACACTTTTTTGTTAAGTATATAATTCCACATGTGTTAATTCATAGTTTTGATGCCTTCAGTGTGATTCTACAATTTTCATAGTCATGAAAATACAGAAAAATCGTTGAAGGAGATGGTGTGTCCAAACTTTTGGTCTGTACTGTATATATATAAAATAGACTGGGGCCCGAACTGCCATCCCCATGATCAGCTGCTACCACCTCTGGTATCGGCCAGATATGAACACTGACTGGTGTCAGGTACTACATATCAATTCTATTATTTTGAATAAGAGCTGATTTACAATACCTAGGCCACTAAACGCTGTACAGAGCTGCGATATTCTTCTCCATACACTGATTTTATGGGACCAACCCCAAAGCTGATAATAGATGATTATTGGAGGTGCAAGGCACCAAAACCCTGCAGATAGTAGTACAAAAAAAAAATCCTGTTAAAATGAGCCAGTCCTGCAGATTTTAGAATGATCACTAGATGATATAATATTAGGAGAACTTGACAGATTCCTGATGTCTACTGCTTAAGCTAACAAGGATTGGGCATTATTTAATTTTTAATTTGATCCTTTCTTCTCCAGGAGAATATACGAGGCAAAATAGCTCGAGGTGCCTCTCGGTACCTAGCACTCATAACAAGTCACAATTGGCAGAGATTTAATGAATAGCTAAAATGACTAATCTTTACAGGTACTGAAAAGGTACAAATTGCAAGCTTCGAGACTATCAGGTCTTTCAGGCATGCTATAACTCTGAGAATCACAATTATACACAAAATGCTATTTGTGTATAAATATGTGATTCTTCAGATGTTGTATAGTCTATCCGATGAAGAGACAGTATCTCGAAAGCTTGCAATTTGTTACCATCTTTCATTAGCTTAAAGTCAACCACGAGATTCAAGTTAAATATTTTCTATATGCTAAACGGTACGAAGATACACATTCCTATACATAGATCTTTACAGAAATTTATGCATAAAATATAATAAAAAATCTTCCCTTTTGCAACCGGCAGAATGCCATTTTTTTCGTCGTGAAGCAACACACACAACCTATTTACTATTCCATAAAATTTGTTTGTCCTTGGTCTGAACGTAATGATTGACGCAGTCTCTAGTAATTTGAATGTTTTAAACATTATTTCCTAAAGTGAGGAGCCAATTAGCAGTTTATTGTGCAATATAAAATGATATCACAGTAAAAGCAATTTCCGTACATGAGTTATGTAGTCTGATCAGGATGGCAATCCCCTGCAAAAGGGTTAGATTGTGTTCAAATCTGTGTATTTAGAACCTCCATGGCCGTTGCAATGGATCCATTTCATTGTTCCATTCGTAGGACAGAGTTGAACAATGGATTGACTAAATGTTGCTTCAGCTGGAAAATTACAAATACAGAACTTTAATTTCTTATATTATGGATGCAAAAGCTGACATTATAAAAGTGGAGATGTTAAAGATGCACTTTTGGCTTTGTACAGAAACAATAACATTAAGAATCACGTAACCACTAGAATACAGTCACTATTTACCTATTGTGAAATAATAAGCAAAGGCATTTACAAAACAGCATGTTTCATTGCTATTCAGGGATCCTTGATTATGATGAAGAAATGAGCCATAATTTCAGAGCAGACTGTTTTATGATGGTGACTCATGCACAGTAGGGCAATATTAAAGTTCTTTGATATGAACTGAATAAACTACTAATATGTTTCTTCCAGGCAATTTCATGAATTGGAGGTTTGCAGAGTTCAAAATGTGATCTCTTCGGCCACATAACCTTTATCACTCTGACGCATTTCAAGAGTTAAAGTGTCAGCATTCAATATTTGAGAATGAAGGTGTATAATATAACAGCAAGAGTACATGATAAAAACCAGTGAAATAAAATATTGCCTTGCACAATAAAACTACAGCTCTGTATACTCAGGGCTGTAAAACTGTTTTTTACAGACTTCATATCATAAAACGCCATATGACTGGAAGGGTTTGCAAAATGTCGACTGATTCATGTCCAATGCATCCTAATTTAATGGTGTGTTCTGCTTTCCTGTAATGTAAGTTTGTTTAATAGAACAGATGTATAACTATAGGTAGAGATGAGAGGATCTTTGAAATTAAAATTCGTCGACTTCGATTAATTTTTCCCAAAAATTTGTTTTGCAGTGAATACATTTTCAAGAACTTCAATACAGGAAAGTGTGTAATTGCTGGCAAAATACACGTGGGGTGGGGGAGGAGAGAGACAAGACCCCGCTGATCTTAAGAGCTCCCACTTTACAGGCAAGAAAGAAGGGACCCCACTGACCATGGGAGCTTACTCTCTACAAAAGCCAGAGAGGACCCCAGTGACCAAAAGAGCTTATACTCTACGGGCATTAGAGAGAACCTTGCAGACCATAAGAGCTTACACTCTACAAAAGAGAAAGGACCCCAATGTCCATAAGAGCTTACACTCTACAGACGTGTGAAAGAAAGAAACTCCGCTGACCATAAGAGCTTAGACTCTACAGAAGTGAGAAAGACAGAGAGGACTCCACTGACCACAAGAGCTTAAACTTTGCAGAAGAGAGAGAGGGAAATAGAGAACCCAATGACTCTACAGTAAAGAGAGTATCCTGCTGATCATAACAGTTTACACTTTACTGACAAGAGAGGACTCCGCTGACCATAAGAGCTTACACTCTTTTGGAGAGAGACTTACCCAGTGACACTGGAGATAGAAAACGGCTCTACCGTACAATCTGTGCTCCACTGGTAACTGCTGATCTCTGCTGGTCCATTTACTGACCACCACTGTACAAGGTATGAAAATACGTTAGCTGTCATAGCTGCGAGGAAAATTGAGCCCATGTCGCAATACAAAATGATGTAAGCCCACTCTCTAATGCTTCAGCAGTTTGGGAGCTGGACAAGATTTTTGTTTTTTGTAAACCATGAATTGAATCTCAAAATGTTTGATTTTGAGTTAAAAAATTCAGGAAGCGAAACTCAATCCTCCGCAAATCGATTTTCTCATCTCAAACTACAGGTTTTAATATACACCTTTCAAAGTTAGTACCTGAGGGCTGACCTTTGAAGATTATGAATGATGGGGCTGGGTGTCAATGTACAGTATATAAGCCGTATATGCATCTGTAGAGCTGTAATCAAAGATTAGTTTCTAGAGACAATTTGTATGAAATTATGTACATTGCCTCTCCATTCTTAAGACAGGCAAATGATTCAAACAAGTTGCCATATCATTGGTATTAGTATATAATATTGTAATTTAAAGCATAATTACTGGCCTAATTTGATACACTGTGCTATGTGCCTCTAGATAATTTGGAGGGAGCAGAGCATCTCTGTTTTGGTTTCCCGTCATGGGCAGTAGGCATAAGACAAAGTACAAATGTAGCAATTACCAAACACACAACATGTGAACTAAACCATAATGCAGAAAAATACCTGATGTAGAAAGCTGTAACTGGACACTTGGTTGTTAAACTTGTCAAAAAAGATGTTTAGTTCTAGCTTTCTGAATCAAGATATTGTGCTGCATCATGGCATCTGTGTCATGTTAGAAAATGCTACATCTGTAACAGTTTTGTCTATTGTGTCCGTAATGACAGTTCTCTTCTCACCACTCCGCAGGTGGAGCAGGTGTGCTTCTTTGGGGCAACTTCTCACCGAGTTACAAGCAAATTTAGAGACAAATCATTTCCAAGGCACCAGAGAGATGATTCTATTCCTTTACTCATCCAAAATGCACCATAAAAGCAACGTTTCGGCCAACAAGCGGCCTTTTTCAAGCATTAGCAATGCTTCATCTGACAAATTGTTTATGCTTCAAAAAAGCCACTTGTTGACTGAAACATTGCTTTTATGATATAAAGGAAATAATCATCTCTCTGGCGCCTTGCAAACTATTTGAGTCAATTTCATCTACTGTGTTCCTTTAACATAATCCGTGCCCCGCTGATAACGCTGTCCAGTTACCAGGGCCAATTACTGTTCTTCATCACCTCCTACTCCCAACTATTATGGAGTTGAGTGCATCTCAAGTACATCCAACTCTTTTACTAAAAAAAGACACAACATTATCTTCACACCCTCCTTACCAGCTGCCATGTTTCTGTGATAAATCAGAATTTACTAATGCAGGATATTAAAAGCCAGGCACAAAAGTTCCAAAAAAGGAACAGAAATTATTGCTGCTTGTTTCATTATAGAGCACTATCTGTCAGATTTTTCTAATATGATTTATGAGCTCAGGAAAATATTTTTACTGCATTTATTGTATACATGACATTGACTTTATCACATGAAAAGAAACCCGTGCATAGAGAATAATCGGCATCAAAAACAATATCACTAAAAGATCAAATTGTCACTTTGTGGTATCCCAGTACCCGTTCTACTGCTGCTGAATGAGGCAGTTGTCATGTGGCAGTAGATTTGTTCCAGTATGTCAGGATTAGTTTGTTTGGCACTGTGAGTTAGATGTAATACATTGCATTGTATACCGACGACTCATAAATGTGCTTTGCTGCTATCTACTGACCAATGTGTAAATGAAAGGTAAGTGATTTTCTTCTCACAATTAGCTGCCATAGAAATGGCTGGGAGGAGCCTCCCATCTCAGGGCTCACACAGACTTCCTGAGGTAACTCCCAGCTCAGGACTCTCACACTTCCTGAGGTAAATTCCAGTTCTGGGCAGTTCAAGCTGCATGAGGGAGCAAGCACTACTGCTCTCAGCATAGTTTTCCATGCACGTCCACACTGAAGGGACTTCTTTCTCCACATAATCTCCTCCACAAAGTAGTGAAGTCTTCTAGTCAGGAGAGATAAGCTGCACATGTGCTCTCCTGCATGTTCATCATCCTGTTTGCTTCTAGCCAGGACCACATCCACATAGCTGCCACGCCACTGACTTTGTTTAACCTACCCCCTGCAATAGGGAACGGTAGGCTCAAAACCATGAGTACTTCCACACTTTAGTGTGTTTCCTTGGAGAGCCAATCTGTGAAGGTCCCTCCATCAGTGTAATATTTCTTGGACTGCGCATAGCATTTCCTCTAATAGCAAGTGAAGAAAACTCTGCTCCAACCGCCCTGAGAGGTCATAACCTCGCTTGTCTCATGAGAAGAGAATCATTACTTTCACATGCACATTATACTGTGAACTTTGCCTTTAAGGCCAGAGTCACACTTGCGAGAAACTCGCACAAGTCTCACACCTCAATACCCGGCAATGCCACAGGTACTCGGATTGGAGCGTTCAGCTGCATAGAAATACATGCAGCCGCACACTACGGTCCCGAGTGCCGACGGCAGTTCCGGGTATTGAAGTGCGAGACTCGTGCGAGTTTCTCACAAGTGTGACCCTGGCCTGAGAGAGAGACTGTACCCTGTTACCTCTTTCAGTAAAACTTATGGTATACAAGTTCACCTGCATGTCTTGATGCTTGAGATTGCACAAACACCACGGGTGCTCCAAAACCTGCACCCAAACACCACTGCTACAGGAGTGCCCCTGGGGGGTTCTACACCATCTACAGGTACAATATATTATTTACAGTATTAAAGATATGCCATGGGTAGAATTTGTTTAATATTCAGTATACATCATTTTATTTCAATTGCTGCAGGGTGGTAATACAGTAAATGTTGTTTTTCTTAACTTTATGAAACACGCAGTAAAATACTTGAATATACGCTTCCTTCTGCTCTCATCCATATCATATTTTATATACACATGTTATATTTACTGATTATATTATCTGATGCTACATCAAAACTTTCATGAATTGTTCAGGCTGTCCAGTATGTGAAGCACGGTGAAAGAGATTATTCCGATCTTGCATAGTGCTGGGTTTCGCAGCCTCTTCACTCTATTCATCGGGGAAACCTAAAGATCAGACCCCTGACAATGATAGTAAATCCTAAGCAGTTTGATATTACTTTTTAAAATGGAATAACCCTTAAAATATTATAAAATGAAGTTGTATAACTTTAATATATGCCCTCTTTCCAATATTTCCCTATTCTAGATCCGTACATTTTGTAAAAGATTATTTTTTACATTCGGGAAATAAAAATCCCATGTAGACCTTAGACATTACTATAAGAGTTTATTACAGAGTATGAATACAGGTAAGAGTATGATGTCAGTGACAAGGAGAAAGCTTTGTACTGCCATATGTTCAGCCAAGAATTGCTTACAGCGGACAAATAAAGTCTGCAAATACATTAATGCTATAAGTAATTGTATCGATATAAACATTACAGTAAAGAGAATAACAAAGGTCATTATTGATTGATTAAGGAAATCTTTAACCCCTTAATCCCATTGGACGTAATATTCCATCCTTGTGACCTGGTACTTAATTCCCATGGACGGAATAGTACGTCCAGGGCGATCAGCTGCGCTCCCGGGGGGAGCGCAGCTGATCGCTGCCGGGTGTCAGCTGATTATCACAGCTGACACCCGGCATTATGTGTCAGGAGCGGTCACGGACCGCTCCCGGCACATTACCCCCTGGCATACCGCGATCAAACATGATTGCGGTGTACTGGAGGCACAGGGGAGCATCACGCAGCGAGGGGGCTCCCTGCGCGCTCCCTGAGACCCTCAGAACAGCGCGATGTGTCGCGCTGTTCCGAGGGACTCTCCTCCCTGCAGGACCCGGCGGCCATCTTGGATCCGGGGTCCTGCAGGGAGGCGACTTCCTCAGTGCCTGCTGAAAGTAGGCACTGAGAAGCCTCCAGCACTGCCTGTGCGATCGCTGGTGTGACAGAGTGCTGTGCACACTGTCACACCAGCGATCTGACCCCATACTGTGATGTCCCACCCTGGGACAAAGTAAAAATGTTAAAAAAATAAAAATAAACATGTGTAAAAAAATTCCTAAATAATGAAAAAAAAAATATTCCCCAATAAATTCACTTCTTTAACGTAAAAAAAAAACAACAATAAAAGTACACATATTTAGTATCGCCGCGTCCGTAACGGCCCACCCTATAAAACTGTCCCACTAGTTAACCCTTTTAGTGAACCTCTTAAAAAAAAAAAAAAACAAGTCTAAAAAACAATGATTTATCATCATACTGCCGAACAAAAAGTGGAATAACACGCGATCAAAAAGACGGATGCAAACAAGCATGGTACCGCTGAAAATGTCATCTTGTCCCGCAAAAAAACGAGCTGCCATACAGCATCATCAGCGAAACAATAAAAAAGTTATAGCTCGCAGAATAAAGCGGTGCAAAAATAATTATTTTTTATATATAATCGTTTTAATTGTATCAAAGCGCCAAAACATAAAAAAATGATATAAATGAGATATCGCCGTAATGGTACTGACCCGAAGAATAAAACTCCATTATCAATTTTACCACACGCAGAACGCTATAAACGCCCCTCCCCAAAAGAAACTCATGAATTGCTGGTTTTTGTTCATTCTGCCTCCCAAAAATCGTAATAAAAAGCGATCAAAACAATGTCATATGCCGAATAATGGTACAAAAAAAACGTCACCTCATCCCGCAAAAAATAAGACCTCACATGACTCTGTGGGCCAAAATATAGAAAAATTATAGCTCCCAAATGTGATGATGCAAAAACTACTTTTTGCAATAAAAAACGTCTTTTAGCGTGACAGCTGCCAATCATAAAAACCCGCTATAAATAGTAAATCAAACCCCCCTTTATCACCCCCTTAGTTAGGGAAAAATAATAAAATTAAAAAAATGTATTTATTTCCATTTTCCCATTAGGGTTAGGGTTTGGGGTTGGGGCTAAAGTTAGGGTTAGGGTTGGGGCTAAAGTTAGGGTTAGGGTTGGGACTAGGGTTACGGGTGTGTTAGGTTTAGGTTTGTGGTTAGGGTTATGATTAGGGTTGGGATTAGTGTTAGGGGTGTGTTGGGGTTAGGGTTGGAGTTAGAATTGGGGGGTTTCCACTGTTTAGGCACATCAGAGGCTCTCCAAATGTGACATGGCGTCTGATTTCAATTCCAGCCAATTCGGCGTTGAAAAAGTCAAACGGTGCTCCTTCCCTTCTGAGCTCTGCCATGCGACCTAACAGTAGTTTACCCCCACATATGGGGTATCAGCATACTTAGGACAAATTGCACAATAACTCTTGGGGTCCAATTTCTTCTGTTACCCTTGGGAAAATAAAAAATTGGGGGCGAAAATATCGTTTTTGTAGAAAAAAATATGATTTATTATTTTTATGGCTCTACGTTATAACTTCTGTGAAGCACTTGGGGGTTCAAAATTCTCACCGCACATCTAAATAAGTTCCTTTGGGGGTCTAGTTTCCAAAATGGGGTCACTTGTGGGGGGTTTCCACTGTTTAGGCACATCAGGGGCTCTCCAAACGCGACATGACACCCGCAGACCATTCTATCAAAGTCTGCAATGCAAAACTTCACTACTTCACTTCCGAGCCCCGACGTGTGCCCATACAGTAGTTTTCTCCCACATATAGGGTATCAGCGTACTCAGGACAAATTGGAAAACAACTTTTTGGGTCCAATTTCTCCTGTTACCCTTGGGAACATAAAAAACTGGGGACTAAAAGATCATGTTTGTGGAAAAAATATGATTTTTTGATTTTCACGTCCTGGCGTTATAAACTTCTGTGAAGCACTTGAGGGTTCAAAGCGCTCACCACACATCTAGATAAGTTCCTTAGGGTGTCTAGTTTACAAAATAGGGTCACTTGTGGGGGGTTACCACTGTTTAGGCACATCAGGGGCTCTCCAAACGTGACATGACACCCGCAGACCATTCCATCAAAGTCTGCATTACTAAACGTCACTACTTCTATTCCGAGCCCCAACGTGCCCCACACAGTAGTTTTCTCCCACATTTAGGGTATCAGCGTACTCGATACAAATTGGACAACAACTTTTAGGGTCCAATTTCTCCCCTTACCCTTGGGAAAATAAAAAAATGGTGACTAAAAGATCATTTTTTGGGGAAAAAATAGGATTTTTTATTTTCATGCCCGGGCACTATAAACTTGTGTGAAGCACTTGGGGGTTCAAAGTACTCATCACAGATCTAGATAAGTTCCTTAGGGGGTCTAATTTCCAAAATGGGGTCACTTGTGGGGGGGTTTCCACTGTTTAGGCACATCAGGGACTCTGCAAACTGAACATGACACCCATCAAAGTCTGCATTCCAAAATGTCATTACTTCCTTTCCAAGCCCTGCCGTGCACCCAAACAGTATTTCCCCCCACATATGGGGTATCAGCATACTCAGGACAAATTGGACAACAACTTTTGGAGTCCAATTTCCTTTTGAAAAATCAAAAATTGGAAAATTGGGGACTAAAAATCATTTTTTGTGGAATTTTTTTTTTTTTTTGCTTTTACACCCAGGCATTATAAACTTTAGTGAAACATTTGGGGTTGAATGTGCTCCCAACAGATCTAGATAAGTTCCTTAAGGGGTCTAGTTTCCAAAATATTGTCACTTGTGGGGGGCTTCCACTGTTTAGGCACATCAGGGCTCTCCAAACGCGACATGGCATACAGTCAATTCTGCGTTGAAAAAGTCAAATTGCGCTACTTCCCTTCCGAGTTCTGCCATGCACCCAAACAGTGGTTTACCCCCACATATTGGGTATCAGCGTACTCAGGATAAATTGCACAATAATTTTTGAGGTCTTGTTACCCTTGGGAAAATAAAAATTGGGGTAAAAAGATAATTTTTGTGGAAAAAATATGATTTTTTAATTTTAAGGCTCTACGTTATAAACTTGTGTGAAGCACTTGGGGGTTCAAAGTGCTCATCACAGATCTAGATAAGTTCCTTAGGGGGTCTAGTTTCTAAAATGGGTCACTTGTGGGGGATTCCCACTGTTTAGGCACATCAGGGGTTATCCAAATGCGACATGGCGTCCAATCTCGATTCCAGACAATTTTGGTTTGAAAAAGTCAAATGGCGCTCCTTCCCTTCTGAGCTCTGCCATGCGCCCAAACAGTGGTTCCCCCCCACATATGGGGTATCAGCGAACTCAGAACAAATTGGACAACAACTTTTATGGTCCAATTTCTCATGTTACCCTTGGGAAAATAAAAAATTGGTGACTTAAATATTACTTTTGTGGGAAAAAATAGGATTTTTTATTTTCATGCCCGGGCATTATAAACTTGTGTGAAGCACTTGGGGTTCAAAGTGCTCATCACAGATCTAGATAAGTTCCTTAGGGGTCTAGTTTCCAAAATGGGGTCACTTGTGGGGGGTTTCCACTGTTTAGGCACATCAGGGACTCTCCAAACGTGACATGACACCCGCAGACCATTCCATCAAAGTCTGCATTACTAAACGTCACTACTTCTATTCCGAGCCCCAACGTGCCCCCACACAGTAGTTTTCTCCCACATTTAGGGTATCAGCGTACTCGATACAAATTGGACAACAACTTTTAGGGTCCAATTTCTCCCCTCACCCTTGGGAAAATAAAAAAATGGTGACTAAAAGATCATTTTTTGGGGAAAAAATAGGATTTTTTATTTTCATGCCCGGGCACTATAAACTTGTGTGAAGCACTTGGGGGTTCAAAGTGCTCATCACAGATCTATATAAGTTCCTTAGGGGGTCTAATTTCCAAAATGGGGTCACTTGTGGGGGGTTTCCACTGTTTAGGCACATCAGGGACTCTGCAAACTGAACATGACACCCATCAAAGTCTGCATTCCAAAATGTCATTACTTCCTTTCCAAGCCCTGCCGTGCACCCAAACAGTATTTCCCCCCCACATATGGGGTATCAGCATACTCAGGACAAATTGGACAACAACTTTTGGAGTCCAATTTCCTTTTGAAAAATCAAAAATTGGAAAATTGGGGACTAAAAAATCATTTTTTGTGGAATTTTTTTTTTTTTTTTGCTTTTTACACCCAGGCATTATAAACTTTAGTGAAACATTTGGGGGTTGAATGTGCTCCCAACAGATCTAGATAAGTTCCTTAAGGGGTCTAGTTTCCAAAATATTGTCACTTGTGGGGGGCTTCCACTGTTTAGGCACATCAGGGGCTCTCCAAACGCGACATGGCATACAGTCAATTCTGCGTTGAAAAAGTCAAATTGCGCTACTTCCCTTCCGAGTTCTGCCATGCACCCAAACAGTGGTTTACCCCCACATATTGGGTATCAGCGTACTCAGGATAAATTGCACAATAATTTTTGAGGTCTTGTTACCCTTGGGAAAATAAAAATTGGGGTAAAAAGATAATTTTTGTGGAAAAAATATGATTTTTTAATTTTAAGGCTCTACGTTATAAACTTGTGTGAAGCACTTGGGGGTTCAAAGTGCTCATCACAGATCTAGATAAGTTCCTTAGGGGGTCTAGTTTCTAAAATGGGGTCACTTGTGGGGGATTCCCACTGTTTAGGCACATCAGGGGTTATCCAAATGCGACATGGCGTCCAATCTCGATTCCAGACAATTTTGGTTTGAAAAAGTCAAATGGCGCTCCTTCCCTTCTGAGCTCTGCCATGCGCCCAAACAGTGGTTCCCCCCCACATATGGGTATCAGCGAACTCAGAACAAATTGGACAACAACTTTTATGGTCCAATTTCTCATGTTACCCTTGGGAAAATAAAAATTGGTGACTTAAATATTACTTTTGTGGGAAAAAATAGGATTTTTTATTTTCATGCCCGGGCATTATAAACTTGTGTGAAGCACTTGGGGTTCAAAGTGCTCATCACAGATCTAGATAAGTTCCTTAGGGGGTCTAGTTTCCAAAATGGGGTCACTTGTGGGGGGTTTCCACTGTTTAGGCACATCAGGGACTCTGCAAACTGAACATGACACCCATCAAAGTCTGCATTCCAAAACGTCATTACTTCCTTTCCGAGCCCTGCGGTGCGTCCAAACAGTATTTCTCCCCCACATATGGGGTATCAGCGAACTCAGGACAAATTGGACAACTTTTGGGGTCCAATTTCCTTTGGAAAAATCAAAAATTTGGGACAAAAAAATATATTTTTGTGGAATTTTTTTTTTTTCACACCCAGGCATTATAAACTTTAGTGAAACACTTGAGGGTTCAAAGTGCTCACAACAGATCTAGAAAAGTTCCTTAGGGGGTCTAGTTTCCAAAATGGTGTCACATGTGGGGGTTTCCACTGTTTAGGCACATTAGGGGCTCTCGAAACGCGACATGGCGTCCAATCTCAATTCCCGCCAATTTTGGTTTGAAAAAGTCAAACGGCGCTCTTTCCCTTCTAAGCCCTGCCGTGCGCCCAGACAGTGGTTTTCCCCCACATATGGGGTATCGGCGTACTCAGGAGAAATTGCACAACAACTTTTTCTGTCCATTTTCTCCTTTTACCCTTGTGAAAATAAAAAAAATGTTTGTAAAAGATCATTTTTGTGACTACAAAGTTAAATGTTCATTTTTTCCTTTCAAGTTGCTTCAGCTCCTGTGAAGCACCTGAAGGGTTAATAAACTTCTTGAATGTGGCTTTGAGTACCTTGAGGGGTGCAGTTTTTAGAATGGTGTCACTTTTGGGTATTTTCTGCCATATAGACCCCTCAAAGTGACTTCAAATGTGAGGTGGTTCCTAAAAAAAATGGTTTTGTACAATTTGTTGTAAAATGAGAAATCGCTGGTCAACTTTTAACCCTTATAACTTCGTAGCAAAAAAAAAAATTTGGTTTCAAAATTGTGCTGATGTAAAGTAGACATGTGGAAATGTTATTTCTTAACTATTTTGTGTGACATATTTCTCTGTTTTAAGGGAATAAGAATTAAAAGTTTGAAAATTGCAAAATTTTCTAAATTTTCGCCATATTTCCATTTTTTTCATAAATAACCGCAAATTATATCGAAGAAATTTTACCACTATCAGGAAGTACAATATGTCACGAGAAAACAGTCTCAGAATCGTGAAGATCCGTTGAAGCGTTCCAGAGTTATAACCTCATAAAGAGACAGTGGTCAGAATTGTAAAAATTGGCACAGTCATTAACGTGCAAACCACCCTTGGGGGTTAAGGGGTTAATATAAAATCCTACCTAGTGTAATATATTAGGACAAATCATCAACTGATCAGGACTGGGTCAGGGATTTTTCGTAGTGATGAGCGAGCTTGATCGGATATGGTGTTATCAGAGCATGCTTGAGTGCTAATACAGTATCTTCAGCATTCTCGAATAATATGTTCAAGTCGCCATGGCTGCATGTCTCGCCGCTCTTCGACAGCCACAACACATGCAGGAACCATCTGACAAACAGGCAATCCCTGAATGTCTTGCGGCTGTCGAATAGCAGCGAGACATGCAGCCACGACTACTTGAATATAGTATTAGAGCAAGCCGAAGATACTCTATTAGCACTGGAGCATCCTCTGATAACACCATACTCGAGCGTGCTCGCTCATCACTATTAATAGTAGGTGTGGATAACCATTTGTCAATACTTATATTAGGTCTTGGAAACTAAGATATACTGAATGGACAAAAGTATTGGGACTCATCTTCTAAATTCTCAAATCACATTTGTCTTACAATAATCTCAATATATTTATTAATTTTGTGCTCATGTAACTCATTTATAAATCTCCCATGTTCAATTTTATCCTCAAGCTGGGGTCTCACATGCGATTAAACTCGCACGAACACCCGTCGCTGCCGCCGGCACTCAGACCGGAGTGTGCGGCTGCATGTAAAATCTATGCAGCCGCACGCTCCGGTCCGGTGCGCAGCAGCGTCGGTGTTCATGCGAGAGATCACACGAGAATCATGCGAGTTCTCGCATGTAGTGACCCCGGCCTAAGGATGGTTCTCTAAGCTCTATTAACCCTACAGTTGCGACTGGAACCATCGTCCTGTAGTTCCAGGGGCCCTGGTCAACCATGTGCAGTACAGTCTCTTTCCCAGCATATCTGAACAGAGCATGTACCGTGAGGAATGATATCATAAAAAGGAGGGATCCTTCTTCATTATAGAGTGGGAGCTCATGCCATAGCAGCAGTGTGCATGTAACTAAGAAATGATATACTGCAAGATATGGCTCAGTATATAGGGGCTGAGAGGAGAGATATATTGCAGGAGGGGGCTGAAAGGAGAAATGTACTGTAAGATGTGGTTTTGAATAGAGAGGCTGAAAGGTGGATATATTGCAGGATGGATTGTATACAGGTGCTTGCAAGAGAAATATACTGGAGGATGGGGCTGTGGCTGTAAGGAGTGGTACTGCAGGGTAGGCTATATACATGCGGCAAAGGAGGATTATATATTGCAGGGGGGCTATGTACAGAACAGGGGAGAAGAAGAGAGAAAGCTGTTTTAACTGCAAAGGGGAGACCAACTCCTTATTAATGCTTATGGATTTAGAATGGGATGTCATAAAAGACCGTAGGGGTAACATGTAGGTGTCCTAATGTTGCAAAAAGTATCCCAAAGGTTTTGCCCATGTAGTGCATATGAGCTGTTTGCATGGTTGTTTACATAAAAGAGTTCATTTATCCATGTCCAAAATCCACTCCAGTGTTTGTTTTTCAGCACTGTAGTGGTGGTTTGAATCTAAGGTCCCTGCCCCCAATCTTACACTTACCCTCTGCAATCTACACCTTCTATAGGCACCACTCCATTCTCACCGCGCCATCTTGTGATCACAACGTTTGACTGACAAGAAGTCAGAAGTAACAGTGACAAGTGCTCAATGTAAGTATATGAGTGCTAGAGCAAGGCTCTCCTAGACTTACATTAAAAAGTGACCTCCTACTCGCTCCAGCGAGGAATCCGGCAGGTTACAATCTGCTGAACACTGGCCGAATCGGCAGGTAAGTATATGAGTGCTAGAGCAAGGCTCTCCTAGACTTACATTAAAAAGTGACCTCCTACTCGCTCCAGCGAGGAATCCGGCAGGTTACAATCTGCTGAACACTGGCCGGATCGGCAGGTAAGTATATGAGTGCTAGAGCAAGGCTCTCCTAGACTTACATTAAAAAGTGACCTCCTACTCGCTCCAGCGAGGAATCCGGCAGGTCACAATCTGCTGAACACTGACCGGATCGGCAGGTAAGTATAAGACCATGGTAAGGGACCTTAGATTAGAAGCACCACTCATGTAACTCATGGTGCTGGAGTGGTGCTGTAACTGTAGATAAAAAAAATTCTCAAGTGACCAAAGTGGCAATGCAAGGCTAGTATTAGCTCATATATGAGAAAGTTTTGACACAAATTACTGTACATTTTGCCAAACATTTTTCTGCAAAACAATTTCACCTTTTGCATTTTCTTAATATAATAAATGCATGTTGTGAATTTCTATACTGATTTTTCTACCAAATTTCAAACCCAAATTCTTTTGTTGCAGATTTTCAGAGCAGAATACGCCATGGCCAAATTTCAACTTAAAGTGGCTGTCAACCCCTGAGGAAATTTTCAGCAAACCTTGTAGCCTGCCAAAACCTAGCAGTGGGTAATGTTAGGATTTTGCTACTTTTGCAGGTTCCAGTGGTGCAATCACGTGCCAGCTAAAGACTCAGTTCTTACTTTCAATACAACATTGAGGGAAGAAGCTGAGAGTTTCTTAGCATGTGACCTCAGCCATGTAAATTACCTGAGCTCACAAGGTGACAAGGAACTGACAAGCAGAGACTAATGCTGTGAACTTGCTGATAATTTCCTCAGGGATGAACAACCCATCTGTTTGTCAGGTCATTTAGATGTAGCTGATCTTAAAGAGGTTTTCTGAGCTGAACATAAACTTCTGCAGTCACGATATCTGACTACAGATTACCAAATCCTGACAATGTGCCATATGCACACCGTTAGGATTCCGCTGTGTTATCAGCTCGAGTGGTCGCCACCTGACCACAAACATGTAATTTGCATACATGCATTCACGTGATGTCTATCAAAATTTTCTTCTTTCAATGTTCTATTGAAAGAAGTGGATGAGAAGCAAGTCTGCACCTTACTCAAGTAAGCAAATCACATGCTGTTAATCAGGGTTGGACTGGCCCACCAGAGAACCGGAAAATCCTCCGGTGGGCCCTGGATTCTCTTTCAGAAGAGTTTGTAGTGCAAACTTGCAGCTGCTATGGGGCTCTTGAGTGGGGGAGAGAGGTGGACCCTCAGAATTAAATCCCCTGGTGGGCCCAGTGTTCTTCAGTCTGACACTGCTTTTAATCACTTGATGACTAGTGATGAGCGAATGTGGACAGATAACGTGTTATCAGAGCATGCTCGGGTGTTATCCGAGTATTTTGGGAGTGCTCGAATAATATGTTCAAGTCCCAGCAGCTGCATGATTTGTGGCTGTTAGACAGCTGCAACACATGCGGCTGCCTGTTTGTTAGGCAATCCCCATATGCGTTGAAGCTATCTAACAGCCGCAAATCATGCAGCCGCTGGGGCTCGAACATATTATTCAAGCACACCCAAAATGCTCAGATAACACCTGAGCATGCTCTGATAACACGTTGTCCGAGCACGTTCGCTCATCACTATTGACGACTTCTCAAGCTTGAAACAGGGGAATCATGACAGTGTGCACAGAGTGACTGCAAATATTTATGATCAGCTTGGAAAAACTATTTAAAAGACACACATTTTTAGTCTATGAATGAGCATTATATAGTTATCATAATTATAGCTTGAACATTTTTCCATGTCAATAACTAAGCTATGTAGAATTCTACTGAAATGTACAGTATCAGAAAGGTTTTCACACTTCATGTTTGTATAAATCCACAGCCTTAACTGTATTACCAGTTTTAATTGCCTAGTCACAGGTTTATATTACAGTATGCCTATATTTATAAACTTTAATCATATAATTATGTCAGTTTTGCATTTTGAGTTTCAATATTTAACATAATTATACTGAAAATTGCATAAACGAATTGGTGCAGTGGCTAGTTTTACGCAATTTCATGCTCAGATTCTGGGAAAAGTAACCATGACTTGTGTGATGATGACAGGGTCAAGCTGACCCATAAGAATTCATAACATGACAGGCTTGGCAATGTTTTTCATTTCTTTACTCTTCAGAAATGGTAAAATGTATTTCATTATTTAATGATTCAAATATAAAATGCTGAAGCACAGCATTCAATCTCTTAAATCATAGCCCTAATCTTCTAGAGAATACAGTATAAATCCTGTGAAGAGCGAGTCAGATTCATCAGAAATCAATTCATTTTGGACACTAGTTAAAACCCGAAGCCAAATCTCATCATCTTCTCTAAGATGAAGCAGAACCGATCCGGAGGTTTGACAAACATTATGCTCGCATTGCCTGGCTTGTGTCTGTGTAACAATCCTACCATTGTGCACCAAGCCAATCTTTAGGGATGATTGTGATAAACTTATATGATACGTGAAAAAGTAGACACCTTCAATGTTGGCTACGAATATACCTGAGTTTACACTATATGGTTCATTTTCATTAATAAAAACCTTATCAAATCTTATTGGCTGTCCAGGTGAAAAAACATTTCTTTGTCCTCGGACACCCACAGAAAATGCAATGTTCTCATGATCAGACTGAGCTCCTTTCTGTCCTTTATCTCCTTTCCTCCCTGGTATTCCAGCAGGTCCACGGAAGCCTGTTGGTCCCATAGGTCCCAGCATTCCTCGATCGCCTTTTGGGCCAGTAGGGCCTCTAGGTCCCAGAGGTCCTTGTAGTCCAATTTCTCCTGGAACTCCAGGTACTCCATCTAAACCATTTAATCCCTTTTCACCACGATCTCCCTTAGGTCCCTTATCACCTTTTATGCCATTACTACCAGGTTCACCTTTGGCACCTTGAAATCCTATGGCACTGTAATTACCCACAACTCCCTTTTCTCCTATTTCACCTGTTTCACAAAGAGCACAACTGGTTCCTGGTTCACCTTTTGGTCCAATGTCCCCTTTATCACCTTTTATCCCAGTTTCTCCTTTGGAACCCGGCAGGCCCTTTTTTCCCTTTGCACCTTCCAATCCTTGAGGTCCTCTTTTACCAACTTTCCCAGGTTCACCTAAAGGATGTGAAAATATGTCATTAGTACCGGCATAATTGAAAAAGATTTCCGTGGAAGAGAATATTAACATTAGAAAGTAGTAAAATGATTTCCAATTTGTTATCCTCAATTTGCTGCACAACACCCAGCATGCTCTATAGTCTGTATAATGTCAGGACATGTGGGGAGTTATAGTTTTGCAACAGAATTTACTAAAATAAAATGGAAAATAAAATGAAAACTGTATGTATGTTACTTAGATTACAGATGCTTTCTAAAACCATGTGTACATGCATTTATTGCATCTGATTGCAAGACATTTTTCAATAAACATAGACCAACTTAAAATAAATTACCTGTACTAGTATTTCAATATGGTTTTAATGTTATAAATGTAATATGCACTTGATCACTTAAGGAGAACCTTTCACCTGTGTAAGCATGTTAAGTTGTCCACATCATGAATTAATGGCTTCTTCTTCTTCATTACAGAGATATTAGCTTGTGAAGTTTAGGTTATAATTTATTCTGTAGTTCAACTGAGTGTTACCAAAGATTTAACCCCTTTCCGACATCGGTCGTATTAGTACACTGATGTCGGACTCCCTCCCTTTGATGTGGGCTCCGGCACTGAGCCCACATTTTTCCCAGCACATGTCAGCTGTTTTGAACAGCTGACATGGGCCTCTAACAGCCATGGTTGGAATCGCGATCCACCCGCGGCTGTTAACCCGTTAAATGGCGCTGTCAAACTCTAACAGCGGCATTTAACTTGCGCTTCCGGCAAAGGCGCCGGAAATCCCACTCATTGGTGACCATGTCACGTGATCATGGGTCACTGATGGGTTGGCATGACAACCAGACTTCTATGGTAGTCACTGCCGGATTGCTATGAGTGTCGGTGCTCATAGCAAGTGAGCAATTCTGCTACATACAGGCGATCTGATCATTGTTTGTATGTAGCAGAGCTGATCGGATTATGGCAGCTTCTAGTCTCCCATGGAGAATATTGAAGCATGACAAAAGTAAAAAAAAGTTTTTAAAAATACTACAAAAATAAAAAAATATAAAAGTTCAAATCACCCCCTTTCGCCCCATTCAAAATAAAACAATACAAAAAATCAGACATGCACATATTTGGTATCACCGCATTCAGAATCACCTGATCTATCAATATGAAAAAAGAATTAACCTTATTGCTAAACGGCGCAATGAGAAAAAAAGTAAAAACGCCAGAATTATGTTATTTGGTCACCACAACATTGCATTAAAATGCAATAACGAGCGATCAAAAGATTGTATCATATCACTAAAATGTCAGCTTGGCACGCAAAAAATAAGCCCTCACCCAACCAGACATCATGAAAAATAGAGATGCTACGTTTATCGGAAAATGGCACCATTTTTTTTTTAACCAACTTTGGAATTTATTTTCCCCTTTAGATAAAAAAGAACCTAGACATGTTTGGTGTCTATGAACTTGTAATGATCTGGGAATCATAATGGCAGGTCAGTTTTAGCATTTGGTGAACATGGTAAAAAAAACAACTGTGGGATTTGCACTTTTCATTACAATTTCACCGCACTTGGAATTTTTTCCCTTTTTTGAGTACATGACATGGTAAAACCAATGATGTTGTTCAAAAGTACAACTCGTTCCGCAAAAAAACATGCCCATTTTGCCGAAAAAATAAAAAAGTTCTGGCTCTGTGAAGAATGGGAGCAAAAAATGAAAATGCAAAACCAAAAATACCTCTGGTCATTAAGGGGTTAACTCTAGGTGCTTGTACTCTTTACCCTGCATGAGGTTGACCAGTCACAAACAGGCAGCATCATGCAGGGGAGAAAAGAACACACCTTTCTTTCCTCATTGATCATTGCAGCTACTGTGTAGACATACAACAGAGCTGAGTTATGTATCTTTACAAACACTTCCAGATCTCATCTCACAGCAGTCAATGTGGGGGAATGTCAGAGTTGACAGCACTGTGAGATGAAACCTGGAATGATTTGTAATGATGCCTGACTCTGCAGCTACTGTGTAGAGATATTGCAGAGCTGAGTTTTGTATCAGTACAAACATTTCCAGATCTAATCTCACAGTGCTGTCAGCTCTCACCCTCCCCCAAAGCTGACTGCAGTGAAATGAGATCTGGAAGTGTTTTTAACTATGCATAACTCAGTTCTGCTGAGTCTCTACATAGTAGCTACAGCAATCAGGAAGAAGAGAAGGGTGTGTTCTTTTCTCCACTGCATGAAGCAACCTGCTTATGATACATCAGCCTCCTGCAGGGGAAGAAGTATAAAAAGTGACAAAACTATGGTAACACCCAGTTGAAGTATAGCATAAATTAAAACCTAAACGTTTCAAGCAAATATTTGTTGAATAGAAAGGAAGAAGTAAAATAAAAAAAACTATGTTTTACTAAGCCCTGCAGGAACTATACTGTGATGTGGCCAGTTTAATATGCTAACACTGGTGAAAGATCCTTTTTAGGGCTCGCTTACATCAGCGTATAACATGGATAAGTGTTATCCTATGTTTTATTGGATAGCTCTTGGACCAGTGGTATGGGACAGTGCAGATCAGTTAGTTTTTTCTCATTCTGATATGTCATGAGAAAAAAAATTACAGTATGCTGCGAGTGGCTCCAGAAATTGCGCATCTATACAATTCTATGAGTGTGTGTGAAACATTGGACTGCACTCAGATGACATTTGAGCGCAGTCCATCATCTGTGGACTCAGTCAATGGAGAAATTAATTTCTGCATATTCTCCACACCTGTGCTCCGATTCTCACATGCGACAGAAATGTATCACAGTAAGTGGACACTCTACTCACACTCTGACAGAGTTTAGCATAATCAAGCCGATTCTCTTGCATGAGAGAATCATTGCTTGTGTGACCTCGGTCTGAGGCTTAATTCCCTATATGTTTAAGATTTGCATTCCCATAACAAGGAAAAGTCATGCATTCCTCACTGTTGATATAGGTTATAATAAATTCATTTTTCCCTAAATATTTTACTATTAATATTATATAAAAATATACGTTTTATTGTTTAGTTATATACCACTAGAGTTGTGAGAAATGATTTGCAGGACTCCGGTCCATAGGATCACAGTGATGCTAAGCTTGCATTTTTCATGTATATTTTTATGCTTTAGTGGTTAAAAAATTCAGAACTTTGTACAAAAAAATTGTTTTGCTTCGCAATATTCTGAGATCTGTAACTTTTTTTATTTTACCTTCAATGGAGCTGTGTGAGCGCTGTTTTTTTCCATGATGAGCTGAAGTTTTTATTGTTATATCCCCCCAATAGTGCGCCCCAAGGTAATTCAGTGTGACCTAATGTAGGAGTAACGAAGCCAAACTGGATAGGGACGATGCAGAGTCTCCAGTCACTTACATGTGTCCACCTCTTTTCATGTGTCCTTCTAAGGAACGTATATTTTATCCTGCTTCAGCTGGAGGCATATGAGAGGAGAGGTCACATCTAGACCGACACAACCTGGAGAGTTGACTTAGTCGGCACTATTAGCACTGTCATCCAACCATGTCAAGGTGTACTTTTTTAATACGAATGGTCCATAGGCAACTAAATATCCTACCTCAACATGTGCCAAACCAGTCTCAACTGACTGGGACGTGAAAAGGATACCAGGTAAGCTTGCTGAGCCCTTAAGGGGTCACAACCCCCGATATGTACTACAAAAAAAGAAACAATAGGGCCTTCACACCTTTAGTATTAATTTAAGATGGGTGGATAAGGGTGCTGAGCCCTTGAAAGAGCGATACACCCCTAAAAGGGAACCAAAATTTGTAGTATTTTAAGGACAATTAATATTATTTTTTGTATTCTTAGGACAATAGTCCTCCTGTGTTTTTGTGGCTGTATCTCTCCTATGTATAATTTAACTCTTTCAATCTGCAGCATTGACTCAACATCTTACCTTTACCAGTTATAATAGTATAGGATTATCCAACTACTTATTAAAATCCATAGATAACTCAAGGAGTTGCACGAAATAACAATCTCAGGTTTCCGACATTTGTGAAACTAAATTCTCCTACATTTGTATTGTACAGCCAATGCTTTATCTAAAAAAAAGCCATACCGCTCAGTGTAGGGTTTCTAATTTTAATGTCTGTAATGTAAATACACCAACACTAGCCCTTTTATCCGTTTTCTAGATGTCCCTCTGACAAATAACCTACAGAAAATTCCCATGTGATCAAATGACTGTAACATACTACTTATCTCTCATAGACTATTGAGGCATGATACATGATGCCATTAACAGGTAACATTACCTGGATCCCCTGTGTCACCTTTATCTCCCTTTTGTCCTGCAGGTCCGGGGATATTACAGAAGCACTCTTTTCCTTCTGTACCGTTTTCCATTGGTATATCCAAGACAGAATCTAGCTGTTCATCAAATGGATAGGCTTTGTTAGTGTCTAGTAATGGGATTAAGGTGCCATTGTCCCCAGTCTCTTTGGAAGCACTACCTACTGCAGGAACAGTGCCGACCACGTTGAATGCATCCAAAGTAATTGGTTGCTTGGGATCAATACTCGTAGATAGTTCTGGAAGTCTAGTATTGTCCTCCCTTCCATCTGTCGCATTGCTTAAAGCAGGGGTCACAGTTGATGTTACAGCACCCAGGGAATTTTGAGTCCCTCCACCTGTGACTGGATCAGTTTCAACATTTTCGAGGTCTAGATCAAAAGGAACAGTAAATGTCTGTTTGGGCTCTTCAACGTCAGTACCATTCAGGAATTCCATTGTAAAGATTGGGCTAGATGTAAGGCTCAATATGGCAAAGGTTCGGGGAGTCCATAGTAATACTTGCAGTGCTACAAACAGCATCATATCCTCAGAAAGAGATAAAAAAGATTAATTGCAACAGATATTTCATTCTTATATGATTATATGTTTAATAGATGCAAAATACTCATCACAAATTTTATAGAACATAATTCAATCCACAGTAAATAATTTTAGTAAAATAGCGCAGATTAAGATATTTTACATAGTAGAGGACAATGTCGTATTTGGCTACTTATTTAGATATTTAAATACTTATATTTTCTTACAATTAAGTTTTTACCTCTTTTGTGTATTTTTAGTTTGTGTTTGAAGATCTAGGAAACATATAGATATAATATTATGGGAGGATCCTATCATATCCCAAGACATTCGGCCAGCAAAGCATATTGTACTGGGCAGGTTAAGGAACCTGTCGGGTTGATTTTACTAATAAAGCTAGTGGTATGGCGGTATATGTGGTAGAACTATACTAAAAAGACACCCTTCTTTTCATAATCTAGGGTGCCAGCGTTGCAAAATCAAGCCTTAGAATTAGCCTGGAAGTACAATGACCGACCCCAATGTAATTCTAGGCTAACCTGCATGTGGCTTCAAAGATTTCTCAGCACTACCACATTGGATTGCTAAAAGACAGGTATCATTTGTATTATTCTCTGATCTGAACCATTCATAGTAAAATTGTCCTGACGGCTTCTTGGCTATGAGGCTCGGAATATCATCTTGATAGGTTCTCTTTAAGAAAATTAGGTTAAGATAAACAATTTTTAAGTATCCGACCAGCGACTTCAGATCTAAAGGTACTGCCACACTACACGATCCCGCTAACGATCTCGTTAGCGTCGCATACTAATGAGATCGCTAGCGGGATCGTTTACAATATCGCTAGTGTCGGCCACATTTAGCGATGTCGTTAAGGACGCTATCGCGGTTAGCGATCTCCTTAACGACTTTAGCGGTACAAAAGTACCGCTAAATCGCTAAAAAAGGTGCCACACTCAGCGATATATACTTACCCAGCGGGACGCCGACGATCAGAATAGGGTCCGGAACGATCAGGACGACGGACGAGATCACAGCAGGGGCCACGTCGTTGCTGCATGCCGCACACAACAACATCGCTAACGGGATCGCTAAATAGTGACGTTTTTTAGCGATCCCGTTAGCGATGTTGTTTAGTGTGGCATACCCTTAATAGAGGGCTTCCCATGTTCAAGTTAACCAACATGGAGCATAGGTGCAAATAAGGTTTTTAACTCAGCATGTTTGTACATAGACAACCAATTTTTCTAGAAATTTGTAATGTAATGTAGCCGAGTATATGATACAGGCTATGAGGATGACCCCCATATGTCAAGATTTCTATGTTGGTAAATTACATGGACAGAGTTGTAACTTATTTGTTTCTTAAGGATTGCAATGTCCACAATCCAAAATTCAATATAATATTGCTAGCACATCCCTTGACAGGCTGCAGTACACACCACAACCACCGGGTGGAGATAAATAGCATAAACATCTCTCGACAATAATCTCTCAAAAATAATGCAAAATCATTTTTATTTCATAGCTGTTAATCTCAAACCACATATCTTGGGATATGTGAAGCTAAGAGAAAAGGTAAGGAAGAAACAATCGGTAACTGGGGGGCCCAGGGATTCATAGGTTAGCACTGTGGCTTTGCAAGGCTGTAGTCTTGGTTTCAAATCCAACCAAAAAGCTGCAAAGTGCTTGCATGTTCTTCTCATGTTTGTGTGGGTTTCCTTTCCCAATCTAAAGACACACTGATAGGGAATTTAGATTGTGAGCGCCAATGGCGACAGTGATGAAAATGTCTATGAAGTGTTGCGGAATATGATGGTGCTTAAAAAATCAATAATATTTTAGGAGTCCTTGCAATGCATTGCTTCATGTTGCAAGGGGGAACAAAGCCTTTAAGTTCCAGCATTATCTTTTATGAAGTAAGGTATATTTATTGTACTATGCCTTTAATGAAAGCCCATGCGCTGTAAATCGTATACTGTTCTTAAGGCATAGTAAGCAATATGGCAGAAAATACCGGTGACAAGTCCGGTGATGAATTAAAGAAAAATATTGTAACTGAATGCAAAATTAATGCAGAAAACAATCAATATCATAAACTTTCGTTCCACCTAGCTTGACAATTCCTGAAGACCTACTTATTTATCATAAAGCTGAGGGATCACATATTTTATCATTTGATATCATTTCCAGCAGCAGACATTGTGGCTCCCATTGGTAAAAGTCATTCTGGACAAGAGACAGAATAAACTGACCACAGCAGATCAGAAAGAGCCAAAAGTCTGATGTGATCAGCAGCATGCTCAAAATCCTTCCTACAAAATATAGATGAGGACTCAGAGGAGACAAAGAAGTGCATCTAAAATGCTGGAAATTCACAGCTCAGGAAATCAAATTAATACATAACACAGAATAGAAAAAAATAAGAAAGGTCATTGTGTAAAAAATAATGTTCTGTATGTTTCTTAGAATTATGTTTTCTATCAAAATGTTCCTAGCTGTTTTCTAGCAATATTCAGCCCACATGCAAATATCATTTTCCTTACCTGTAAGAAAGTAAGAAATTGTTTGACCTTCTAAGCGACACTCTCGTTAGTAGAATTGCACATTGGATTGACTGGCATTAAATAATGGATGATGAACAAAGGCCATTTGTAGTCAGCGGTGAAACAGTGCCCCTTTACCTGCCTCATATAAATAAGAATAATCATAATACTTAACAGGATTCTGATGTAAGGACCTCGAGGTCATAATGTAACCCATCTACTGTTCCTTCATCTGTAATTACAATTGTTATTACGGAACTATTAATACTCTTCCATTAGTAGAGAAATGCTCTCTGTTACACTGAAAGGAAAGCGTGTAATTTTCCAGGAACTTGTACAAGTGATCTGCAAGCTATCAATTATAGAACCATATTAACTGACTGTATACTTGCTGACATTTTGCATTCTCAATACTGTACATTTAATATACATTTTTTGGGGGGTGTAAATAATATATATTTGTCCATTCACAGATATGTGCACGGTTACCATATGTACAGTCATGGCCAAAAGTTTTGAGAATGACACAAATATTATATTTTCACATGATCTGCTGCCCTCTGGTTTTTATGTGTGTTTGACAGATGTTTTTATCACAGACAGAAATATAATAATTGCAAACATATGAGTAACAAAAGCTTATATTGACAGTTAGAATGAGTTAATGCAGCAAGTCAATATTTGCAGTGTTGACCCTTCTTCTTCAGGACCTCTGCAATTCTCCCTGGCATGCTCTCAATCAACTTCTGGACCAAATCCTGACTGATAGCAGTCCATTCTTGCACAATCAATGCTTTCATTTTGTCAGAATTTTTAGGTTTTCGTTTGTCCACCCGTCTCTTGATGATTGACCACAAGTTCTCAATGGGATTAAGATCTGGGGAGTTTCCAGGCCATGGACCCAAAATCTCTATGTTTTGTTCCCTGAGCCATTTAGTTATCACCTTTGCTTTATGGCAAGGTGCTCCATCATGCTGGAAAAGGCATTGTTGATCGCCAAACTGCTCTTGGAGGGTTGGGAGAAGTTGCTCTTGGAGGACATTCTGGTACCATTCTTTATTCATGGCTGTGTTTTTAGGCAAGACTGTGAGAGAGCCGATTCCCTTGGCTGAGAAGCAACCCCACACATGAATGGTTTCAGGATGCTTAACAGTTGGCATGAGACAAGACTGGTGGTAGCGCTCACCTTGTCTTCTCCGAATGAGGCGTTTTCCTGATGTCCCAAACAATCGAAAAGGGGATTCATCAGAGAAAATAACTTTACCCCAGTCCTCAGCAGTCCACTGCCTGTACCTTTTGCAGAATATCAGTCTGTCCATGATGTTTTTTCTGGAGAGAAGTGGCTTCTTTGCTGCCCTCCTTGAGACCAGGCCTTGCTCCAAGAGTCTCCGCCTCACAGTGCGTGCAGATGCACTCACACCTGCCTGCTGCCATTCCTGAGCAAGCTCTGCACTGCTGGTAGCCCGATCCCGCAGCTGAAACACTTTTAAGAGACGGTCCTGGCGCTTGCTGGTCTTTCTTGGGCGCCCTGAAACCTTTTTGGCAACAATGGAACCTCTCTCCTTGAAGTTCTTGATGATGCGATAGATTGTTGACTGAGGTGCAATCTTTCTAGCTGCGATACTCTTCCCTGTTAGGCCATTTTTGTGCATTGCAATGATGACTGCACGTGTTTCTTTAGAGATAACCATGGTTAACAGAAGAGAAACAATGATGCCAAGCACCAGCCTCCTTTTAAAGTGTCCAGTGGTGTCATTCTTACTTAATCATGATTGATCTCCAGCCATGTCTTCATCAACACCCACACCTGTGTTAATAGAGCAATCACTGAAAAGAGGTTAGCTGGTCCTTTTAAGGCAGGGCTGCAATGATGTTGAAATGTGTTTTGGGGGATAAAGTTCATTTTCTAGCCAAATATTGACTTTGCAAGTAATTGCTGTTAAGCTGATCACTCTTTATAACATTCTGGAGTATATGCAAATTGCCATTAGAAAAAGTGAAGCAGTAGACTTTGTAAAAATTAATATTTGTGTCATTCTCAAAACTTTTGGCCATGACTGTAGCGTTTGCAAATATTAACAAAAGATGTTTTTACTTTTTTTGGGGTGAGTTACAATGTGACATATAAGCATTAATTTCTGAAAATTCTGGACATGTCTGACACTATTTCTGGGCAAGTTCTTCAGTGGTATGAAATCTGCAAGAAAAAGCTGCAAAGAATTCCACCAGCAGAAATAGGAATGCTTGGTGATGGTTTTCAGAGGAGGCCCAAGTAGTGTTGAGCGATAGTGCTCGATATCTAAAAATATCGTATCGAAATTGTATCGCCGATAGCACTAAATATCGTCGATATCCGATTTCGATACCGGAAGTCCCATGTAAGTCTATGGGAACAAAATATCGCAACAAAAAAAAACCCTTTCTTTCGTTGTAAACACAAAATATACACACATAGAATACATATATATATATATATACATGTCATTGTGACATATATATATACATATATTTATAGTTTATACACTTCTACATAGTAAAATAGACTCTGATTCAATTGCCGGGTAAAGCCGTGACATACCCCATAGAAGTCGACGGGCTCGGTGCCGAGTACCCCAAAAACCTCTGGCTCTGTGCGACTCAACTTGGGCGTCACGAACAGGATTCTGTAGCTCGCTATAAGCGAGTCCTGTGTGCCTGAATTGAACTGGTTTTGTGCTTGAGAATTGCTAAAATCATCAGAGAATGTATTTGCCATTTTTCCGCCATATCTGCGTCACGACGAGGCACTGGTGAAGAAGAAGGGCGTGCTCTTAATGGGTGTACACACTCACTCAGTGACGCGAAAACGATGGCTCTAAATGGTACTGCAATGTAAGATCGTGCCCCACAGCTCTTCAGTTCCGCCTCCTCATCCTCCTCAGTGGGCGGAAACTAACACAAAGGTCCCGCCTCCCTACAAAAGAGGGGCCCTCTCCAGATGCTAATGACACATGTGACTTGGCAGAGATGGCTAATGGACACGAGCAGAAGTGTGAAGGGATGGAGCAGTCAGAGCTCTCCCCCCACGGAAGCGACCCGATCGCCACGGAACCACCGTTGGGCACCCGGCCTGGAAACCCTCCTACGCTGCAAGAAGCGGAGGATACCCTAAGAGGCCTGGCCCGGCACCGGGAGGAGGTCGCCAGGATGGAAGCCAGCTGGCGTGCCCTAAAAATAAACTTGGAGCGGCGCCAATCCCTCTTACCTGAAGTGTCTGTACCGGAAGGTGAGGCACCCGTTCTAGTAGAGGAGCCCGTGCGGGCATCCCAGCCCTTGCAATGTGATCCGGTTGACGTTGTCGCAGTGGAGGCACCCGTTCCTGCAAAAACCTCTGCACCGGCAGCACCCCAGATCCCGCTGTCTGCCCCCGTCGCTGAGACAGAAGAAGCGACACCCGTCCTCATGGAGGAGGCCGCGCAGGCACCAGAGGTCTACCTGCCTGTACCGGAGCCCCGACTGTCATCTGTTCCAGAGCCGGCTGCTTCCTCCGCAGGTGAGCGCCGCCAGGACTGGGGGGCGCCAGGAGAGCTGCCGCAAACCGGACACTGTAAGCTGGTATTTGATGGTGGAGACATGGAGCAGCTAGTGGAGGAGAATTACAACCGGCGTCAGGAGGAAGAGTGGAGACGTTGGGAGCGGGAAGCAGAGCGACAAAGGGAGCAGCGAGAATCCCAAAAACTTCGCCAACGTCAGCTGGAGAAGGACCGGGCAGATAAGGACCGGATGAGAAAGGATAAAGGAACCCTGAGGGAGCCGCAGCGTAAGGGTGCAGTACGGAGCTTTAAATTGAAAGGTGGTTGGGCTTCATCCAGGAGCCTGGACTTTATTTAGAAGTTTTTGTGAACCGGCGGGACGTGGAGGCTCACCTCCCAGAAGGACACCCGGGGAGGGACCTGTTGCCAGGAGACTTGGTGACTTTCACCCGACACTGGGGTTACAATGGATGGTACGCCCTAAATGTTACCAGGTGCGACCCCTACTCCCCAGAGTGTCAGGAACCTGTGAGACCCTCGGAGCCTTCAGCCTCCCACATCCAGGCCTCTGCAAAAGTGCCCACCCCACGCCGTAAATCTCCCCAGCCTCCCTCAGTGGTCTCCTCAGCAGCCCCAGCTATGGACATGATAAGTATAGCTGGCCCATACCCGGCGCCTGTTAGGCCCCCTGGGGTTCGTTCAGTCCGGGACATAGGGCTCCAGACCCGGAGGGAGATGAAAGAGGTGGCCACACAGACCCAGATAGCGGGTCACGACTTGACTGTACAGGCCACACGACGTCATCAGGTCCTGGTGGTCCTTGGTGCCTCGGATGTTTGGCAAGCATCAGAAGAGTACCAGGTGGTACCTGGAACACCCCTGCCAAAGAATTATAAATAACCCGGACAGGGTCCCTGTATGTAAATAGTTAAATTGTTTATGTACCCGGACGGGTGAATGTTCATAAAAAAGTTTTTTAATTTAATAAAAAAAAAAAAAACACAGTTTTCATTACTTTTATTACAGTCTCATCCTGCGACGCCATCGATCTCCTGTAAAAAAAATGAAAAAAAAAAAAAATATACCACCTGACCGACGCAGTCCATAGTAACGAGTGTCCCACGACGATCCAGCTCTGCTACATCCCGGCGCAGCACAGTTGATTACCTGCTTCCCCGGCGGTGACGTCATCGGACTGACTGCTTTACGGCCGGGATTACCCAGCAGTCACTGCAGTTATCGCGAAAAACTGCATGTGACCGCCAGGGAGAAGATAATGGCGGCCATCAAGCAGTCCAGGACGTGACCGCCGGAGATCTTCTGCCAGGTAAGTGCCGCTGACTCCTGACAGACCC
The DNA here is from genome assembly GCA_033576555.1 of Oophaga sylvatica. Taxonomy (NCBI): domain Eukaryota; kingdom Metazoa; phylum Chordata; class Amphibia; order Anura; family Dendrobatidae; genus Oophaga; species Oophaga sylvatica. The sequence goes on along the minus strand of JARQOD010000005.1, from coordinate 147,962,964 downwards.
GACCGACGGACACTCACAGTGACAGTGACAAATCCGATTCCGGTATTCGATAAGACGAAAATATCGAAACGAATTATCGAAAGGCCGATAGAGCTAATATCGGCCGATAGCCGATATTTGCATTATCGTATCGCTCAACACTAGGCCCAAGTCAAAATGTGCCTTTGAATCTGATTGTACAGTGCATTGAAAATGTGTTCATATCCAGTGTACTTTTCCACGTTACACCCACAAACTTAAATGTATTTTATTGGGATTTTATATGATATACCAACACAAAGGAGCAAATATTTGTGAAGTGATACAAGATTTTCTAAATAAATGAGAAAACTGTGACATGCGTTTGTATTCAGCCCCCAGTAGTCTAATACCACTAGCACATTCAGATTCGTGTTCGCTTTCATGAACATTTTTACTCAAAGCTGGCAAAATTCGGTCACAGTTCGGTAAATCATTGCATTTCCACTAATGATTTTATTATTATTTTGGCTATGATAGTGGTGTTGTACGATGAGCAGAGGGGACAGGGAGACATGTTTGTTGAGATGAGGCAGGGTGGAGAGGTTAGAGGAGCATGTGGAGAGGTTAGAGGAGCAGCGCGCTCTTTTTTTTGTCCTTAACTTTATGTGTGTTGATTCCGGCAAACAATCAGGGCACAGAAACCATCCACAACGTCATGATACAAGGTCTTCTGTGATTGGCTGCCAAAATAACATGTCCCTGGCCATATAAAATGTGGATATCTTGTTTTGTTGGTGTAATTTGCTCAGTGTCACAGTGCAGAGAGGTCACTCCTGTGCTAGTGCTGGTGCTGAAAGTGAGCTTGTCAGTTAAATAGATAGGATCCTGTCCTGTGTGAAATCAATTTTCCAGCATCTTCTGATTTGCCACTGAAGCACAGTTTTATCACACATGATTTGGAGTAGCAAAAATGGGCTTCTGGAGACTGCCACACAGTTCTTGCACAATCTAGTTGATTATGCAAGAACTGTGTGGCAGTCTCCTGAAGCTCATTTTTGCTACTCCAAATCATGTGTGATAAAACTGTGCTTCAGTGGCAAATCAGAAGGCCAGATTTCCACTTAAAAATCTTTAGGCCTAATATTGGGGTGCAGCTACGAGACCCTATTAGCTAATCCAAATCATTTGTGATAAAACTGTGTTTCAGTGCCAAATCAGAAGGCCAGATTTCCACTTAAATTCAACACACTCCAACACACGTTATCTGTCAAATTTACAAAAAAAACTCAGTAGAGGCAAAAATTGCAATAATTTGACAACTACATGCATGAATCTGCACATGCACGATCAACATGCCTTAGTGTGGGAATCTCTCTGCGCTAAAATGCGGACTAGCAGGCCTCGCCAACCACTGATCTGCTGCTTCTTCCTCCTCTTCCTCACCATACCAAGTCTTCTCACACAGATCTCCGGCTGCAGAAACTTCACTTGTTTACCACCTACAATCGGGGTGAGTGAGAGACTGTCAGCTGTTATGGAAGTAGAAATGATGGCAGCTTTTGTGTCACCTAGCGCAACACATCTTTCTCAATCCACCATAACATCTGCACCTCATTCACTGTCCAGCAATTTGTCCTGTTCTCCGTAGTTCATCCTCTCTTGGCACAGCAGCCAGCCTTTGGTCCCGCAGTTGTGGTCACAAAAAATGTTTCCTCCTACACATGCCAAAGCTAATAGCTTGAACTCCACCATCTCCAATCTGTTGGCCACAGTAATGCTGCCTTTCTGCCTGGTGGATACAGACAGTTTCAGAAAGTTGATGGACCTCGCAGTTCTCCAGTACCAGTTGCCCAGTCGCCAGTATTTCTCTGAGAAAGCTGTGCCTGCACAGCTGCTTCCTTAGGTAGACACAGTAACAGTTGTGGTAGAGAATCACCTGCTGCTTTATTGGGGATGACATAAACCTTGGCAGGGTTAAACAGAGCCTTGCTGGCATATTGGTAAAACAAACAAAAACAAACAAACAAAAGTCCTTATGAGTCCATTCCCTGCAGGGTTCACCTGCAGTTATCCTGCACAGTCCTTTAGCTACTCCGGGAGCTATGTGGGAGTTCCTGCTCTCCTAATGCACAACACCCACTGACTGCCAGGTATTTAACACCCATGTGATGGACACATGACCTTGACCTCACACAGGTCCTGTCAGGACTTTGAATGTAGAGTTGCGGTGGACGCCGTCCACCCGCTCTATGGAGGTCCACTAAAATAAGACCAAACATAGGTTCCTATTAACCCTCTCAGCACTTAGCATGCTGGAGGCAAAAACACTCTGGTTTTACTGACGCATTATGCGCAGTGACACGTATCTCCCTTCACATACTATGCCGATGACTCTGTCACACTGCTTATGCGTATGTTTTAGTGAATTAACTAATAACTAAGTCATTCATTCTGCAACAGTCTCCAATTATCAAGATACTCAATATACAAAGTCTCAATTTATTTAGTTCTTTGTAATATGAGATCTACTTATAAAAAGTAATTCACTTGTCCGTGCCCTCATTTATTCTTTTATCCACCGGGTCCTTAATTATAGTTTACCAAAGTCTTTGACTCAACTTGAAACAAAGTTGATACATTGTACTAGCAGTCCTTAGAGACAGTAAATGCAACTACAAAGTAACTCTCCTGCACAAATACAGACTGTTAAGCACCAGAATAGTGGTTTCAAGGGATATCCGAAAGCTGAGCAAGTTATTGATTATAATATGTCACCCAGAGGTCTTTAGAACATGTTTGAAATGAGTCAAAGTGCTTGCAGAGACTGTAAGTTATTTAACAATTGTAAAAGAATATTTATTTTCAGCTTTGGTTAATAATATACAGGAAGAAGCATAACTTGAAACTCTTGCACCCAATGCAAGAAGGCTTCCTACCTTGCCCAATGACTACATGGTACTGGTGTGCCATCATATCAAAGAGTGACTGTTGAATCCTTTAGAATCCAGGTCAAAAGTGGTACTCCAACATCTGCAGAACTATAGTTAAAGGGATTGTCCACTACTTGGACAACCCCTTCTAAACCCCTATGTTTCTCCTTCCCCAGTAAAATAATAATATTTATACTCACCTCTGATGCCCTGTGGTCAATCAACGGTGGCTTCACTTTCCTACAAACAAAATTGGAGGAATTGAGAGCTGCAGATGCCCTCTCACTTCCTCCAATTTTGTTGTCTGATTTGTTTTGCTTTCAGTAAGGCACTGCTCTATAGCCTCCCAGATTCCTGCTTGTTAAGCGATGCACTCATAATGATTGACAGTTCATACCAGCGATTTGATTGAGACACTGCAACCAGAAGCCACTTTGCAGCATCAGAAGAGCACAGGGTCACTGCTATAGAGCTTACTAGAACTGGTCTAAGATTTGAAGAACTTGCAAATGTTCCATTGCTTGCCTAGGAGAACAGCCACCAGTGATAGAAAGCATAAATTGCCCAGTAAAGTAGGCAAAGAGCAGAAAATCATGAAATTAAAGTATCTCCATCCTTGAGAACGGGAAAAGTAATTTGAAAAGTTGCTTGCTTTTAGATTGTCCAAGCACTTGACCAATTTACCCCTTTAAACAAGATGAGACAACCCCTTTAACCCCTTCACCCCAAGGGTGGTTTGCACGTTAATGACCGGGACAATTTTTACAATTCTGACCACTGTCTCTTTATGAGGTTATAACTCTGGAACGCTTCAACGGATCTTCGCGATTCTGAGATTGTTTTCTCGTGACATATTGTACTTCACGTTAGAAGTAAAATTTCTTCAATATAACTTGCGTTTATTTTTGAAAAAAAACGCAAATATGGCGAAAATTTTTAAAATTTTGCAATTTTCAAACTTTAAATTTTTATTCCCTTAAAACAGAGAAATATATCACACAAAATAGTTAAGAAATAACATTTCCCACATGTCTACTTTACATCAGCACAATTTTGGAACCAAAATTTTTTTTTGTTAGGAAATTATAAGGGTTAAAAGTTGACCAGCGATTTCTCATTTTTACAGCAAAATTTACAAAGCCATTTTTTTTAGGGACCACCTCACATTTGAAGTCACTTTGAGGGGTCTATATGGCAGAAAATACCCAAAAGTGACACCATTCTAAAAACTGCACCCCTCAAGGTACTCAAAACCACATTCAAGAAGATTATTAACCCTTCAGGTGCTTCACAGGAACTAAAGCAACGTGGAAGGAAAAAATGAATATTTAACTTTTTAGCCACAAAAATGATCTTTTACAAACTTTTTTTTATTTTCACAAGGGTAAAAGGAGAAAATGGACAGATAAAGTTGTTATGCAATTTCTCCTGAGTACGCCAATACCCAATATGTGGGGAAAACCACTGTTTGGGCACACGACAGAGCTCATAAGGGAAGGAGCGCCGTTTGACTTTTTCAAACTAAAATTGGCTGGAATTGAAATTGGACGCCATGTCGCGTTTGGAGAACCTCTGATGCGCCTAAACAGTGGAAACTCCCCACAAGTGACACCATTTTGGAAACTAGACCCCTAAGGTACTTATCTAGATCTGTTGTGAGCACTTTGAACCCCCAAGTGTTTCAAAAAAGTTTATAATGCCTGGGTGTGAAAAATAAAAAAAAAAACAATTTTCCACAAAAATGATTTTTTAGTCCCAAATTTTTGAATTTTCCCAAGGAAATTGGACCCCAAAAGTTGTTGTCCAATTTGTCCTGAGTATGCTGATACCCCAAATGTGGGGGGGGAAACTGTTTGGGCGCACGGCAGGGCTTGGAAAGGAAGTAGTAACTTTTTGGAATGCAGACGTTGATGGGGGTCATGTTCCGTTTGCAGTGCCCCAGATGAGCCTAAACAGTGGAAACCCCCCACAAGTGACCCCATTTTGGAAACTAGACCCCCTAAGGAACTTATCTAGATCTTTGGTGAGCACTTTGAACCCCCAAGTGCTTCACACAAGTTTATAATGCCCGGGCATGAAAATAAAAAATCCTATTTTTTTCCAACAAAAATTATCTTTTAGTCACTATTTTTTTATTTTCCCAAGGGTAACAGGAGAAATTGGACCACATAAGTTGTTGTACAATTTGTCCTGAGTACGCTGATACCCCATATGTGGGGGGAACCACTGTTTGGGCGCACGGCAGAGCTCGGAAGGGAAGGAGCACCATTTGACTTTTTCCAACCAAAATTGGCTGGAATTGAGATTGGATGCCATGTTGCATTTGGAGAGCCCCTGATGTGCCTAAACAGTGGAAACCCCCCACAAATGACCCCGTTTGGGAAACTAGACCCCCTAAGGAACTTATCTAGATCTTTGGTGAGCAATTTGAACCCCCAAGTGCTTCACACAAGTTTATAACATAGAGCCGTAAAATTTAAAAATCATATTTTTTCCATAAAAATTATCTTTTCACCCCAATTTTTATTTTTCCAAGGGTAACAAGACTCCAAAAGTTATTGTGCAATTTGTCCTGAGTGCGCTGATACCCCATATGTGGGAGTAAACCACTGTTTGGGTGCATGGCAGAGTTTGAAAGGGAAGGAGCGCCGTCTGACTTTTTCAACACAGAATTGGCTGGACGCCATGTCGTGTTTGGAGAGTTCCTGATCTACCTAAACAGTGGAATCCCCCATAAATGACATCATTTTGGAAACTAGACCCCTCAAGGAACTTATCTAGATGTGTGGTGAGAACTTTGAACCCCCAGGTGTCTCACTAAAGTTTATAACGTACAGCCGTAAAATAAAAAATCTTTTTTTTTTTTTACAAAAATGATTTTTTCGCCCCCAATATTTTATTTTCACAAGGTAACAGAAGAAATTGGAACCCAAAAGTTGTTGTCCAATTTGTCCTGAGTACGCCGATACCCAATATGTGGGCGAAAACTACTGTATGGGCACACGTCGGGGCTCGGAAGGGAAGTAGTGACGTTTTGGATTGCAGACTTTGATTGAATGGTCTGGGGGTGTCATGTCGCATTTGGAGAGCCCCTGATGTACCTAAACAGTGGAAACCCCCACAAGTGACCCCATTTTGGCAAATAGACCCCACAAGGAACTTATCTAGATGTGTGGTGAGCACTTTGAACCCCGAAGTGCTTCACAGAAGTTTATAACGTACAGCCGTAAAAATAAAAAATCTTTTTTTTTTTTTTACAAAAATGATTTTTTCGCCCCCAATATTTTATTTTCACAAGGGTAACAGGAGAAATTGGACCCCAAAAGTTGTTGTCCAATTTGTCCTGTGTACGCTGATACCCAATATGTGGGAGAAAACTACTGTATGGGCGCACGTCAGGGCTCGGAAGGGAAGTAGTGACGTTTTGGATTGCAGACTTTGATGGAATGGTCTGGGGGCGTCATGTCGCATTTGGAGAGCCCCTGATGCGCCTAAACAGTGGAAATCCCCAACAAGTGACCCCACAAGGAACTTATCTAGATGTGTGGTGAGCACTATGAAGCCCCAAGTGCTTCACAGAAGTTTATAATGTACAGCCGTAAAAACAAAAAAATCATTTTTACAAAAATGATATTTTCGCCCCCAGTTTTTTATTTTCCCAAGGGTAACAGAAGAAATAGGACAAATTGCACAATAACTCTTGGGGTCCAGAGTACGCTGATACCCCATATGTGGGGATAAACTACTGTTTGGACGCATGGCAGAGCTCAGAAGTGAAGGAGCACCGTTTGACTTTTTCAACGCAGAATTGGCTGGAATTGAGATCAGACGCCATGTCACATTTGGAGAGCCCTGATGTGCCTAAACAGCGGAAACCCCCCAATTCTAACTCCAACCCTAACCCCAACACACCCCTAACCCTAGTCCCAACCCTAACCACAAACCTAACCCTAACACACCCCTAATCCCAACCCTAACCCTAATCCTAACTTTAGCGCCAACCCTAACCCTAACTTTAGCCGCAACCCTAACCCTAACCCTAATGGGAAAATGGAAATAAATACATTTTTTTAATTTTATTATTTTTCCCTAACTAAGGGGTGATAAAGGGGGGTTTGATTTACTATTTATAGCGGGTTTTTATGATTGGCAGCTGTCACGCTAAAAGACGCTTTTTATTGCAAAAAATAGTTTTTTGCATCGCCACATTTTGAGAGCTATAATTTTTGCATATTTTGGCCCACAGAGTCATCTGAGGTCTTATTTTTTGCGGTACGAGTTGACGTTTTTATTGGTACCATTTTTGAGCATGTGACATTTTTTGATCGCTTTTTATTTTGATTTTTGGGAGGTTAGAATGAACAAAAATCAGCAATTCATGAATTTCTTTTGGGGGAGGCGTTTTTATCGTTCCGCGTGTGGTAAAATTGATAAAGCAGTTTTATTCTTCGGGTCAGTACGATTATGGCGATACCTCATTTATATCATTTTTTTATGTTTTGGCGCTTTTATAGAATAAAAACAATTTTTTATAAAAAATAATTATTTTTGCATCGCTTTATTCTGCGAGCTATAACTTTTTTATTTTTTCACTGATGATGCTGTATGGCAGCTCGATTTTTGCGGGACAAGATGACGTTTTCAGTGGTACCATGTTTATTTATATCGGTCTTTTTGATCGCGTGTTATTCCACTTTTTGTTCGGCGGTATGATGATAAAGCATTGATTTTTTTGCTTTTTTTTTTTTTTAAGGGGTTAACTAAAGGGGTTAATTAGTGGGACAGTTTTATAGGGGGGTCGTTACAGACGCGGCGATACCAAATATGTGTACTTTTATTTTTTTGTTTTTTTTTATTTACAGGAAGAAATGAATTTATTGGGGAATATTTTTTTTTTTTTTATTTATTTTGGATTTTTTTTTAAAACATGTCTATTTTTATTTTTTTAACTTTTTTACTTTGTCCCAGGGTGGGACATCACTGTATTTTATCAGATCGCTGGTGTGACAGTGTGCACAGCACTCTGTCACACCAGCGATCGCACAGGCATAGATGCTAACAGCAGGCACTGAGGAAGCCGCCTCCCTCCAGGACCCCGGCGCCATCTTGGATCCGGGTCCTGGGAGGGAGGAAGCCCTCAGAACAGCGCGATCACATCGCGCTGTTCTTAGGGTCTCAGGGGGGCGCACAGGGAGCCCCTCCCTGCGCGATGCTTCCCTGTGCCCCCAATACACCGCATTCATGTTTGATCGCGGTGTGCAAGGGGTTAATGTGCCGGAGCGGTCCGTGACCGCTCCTGGCACACAGTCACGGGTGTCAGCTGTGATAATCAGCTGACATCCGGCGGCGATTAGCTGCGCTCCCTCCGGGAGCGCAGCTGATCGCCTATGATGTACTATCCCGTCCATGGTCAGATTGGCACGGGTTTCATGGACGGGATAGTACGTCTAATGTCAGAGAGGGATTAATAAACACACACTTGTCATGGCATTAGTTGCTAAAAGAACCATGCAGCCTTTTTATTCTTGACATGTGGCAAGCTAGCAAGGTTCCCACCTAGGGTGCAAGAACAGTAAAAGGGAGCATGCCAATTTTTCAGCTTCTCACTTAAAGACTATGCTTTTACATTTTTTGCTCTGAATGGATGAGGATCCTGTTTAATAGCTGCTTTTGCAATACTTTTTCAAAGAACCTGTGAGGGACGAAGTAAAGGGTCTCTCCCTCCTGAATGTGCCCCACCCCTGGGATTCCACAGGATCATTGTTTTCTTTTAATTAAAACGCCCAAGAACAAACCCTTTGAAGCTCTTAACACAAGGGTGTGAACTCTTCTGCAGTTACAGCAAACTGAAACTCTTTTGTCTGACTGAAGCACATGGAGATACCATGGCACAACAAGTCACAAGCAAGGCTCTGAGGTATTAAAACTGGAAAATGACCTATAATAACAGAATGCAATATCTCTGAGCCTAGCCGAGCACATAATCAGAATCGACATTCTTCCTCCCACACGCCCGTGCCTGGTAGCCACCTGTAGCACTCTGCGTTTTTTGAGTTATAAAGCATAGCTACCAGGGAAATTTCATCCCATAGGCATATTAGTCTCTATGCTCAAAACGAGAGAGGACAGCACCTCCAAAAATCATACAATGATGTAATGCCTCTCGGCAAAAATATATATAACTGAAACATGAGGTTCTTAGTTTAACATTCTGATCAGACTGTATGAAGCCAAATGCCACATCACGGCAAACCTCATAGTGGGTCCTGACCAAACCCCAACGGGCAAAGCCGTGCGGTGACCACCGCCACCGCGCCAATTTCACCAGCAGGGCAGACGGCCTGTTGCCCCCCAGCACCCGTGCTACAAGACTTTAGTCCCCATGACTCCAGACCGCACCGCCCCACCAGCACAAAGCCACAGCAACAATGGCCGCCCCACGGCCCACATCAAAATGTTAAACTAAAAACCTCATTTTAGTTTTAAAAATTTTTGCCCGGGGCTTTTAAAAATTGTATGATTTTTG
>JARQOD010000005.1:147867726-147953447 GCA_033576555.1 Oophaga sylvatica | reverse complement strand
GGAGCCTGGACTTTATTTAGAAGTTTTTGTGAACCGGCGGGACGTGGAGGCTCACCTCCCAGAAGGACACCCGGGAGGGACCTGTTGCCAGGAGACTTGGTGACTTTCACCCGACACTGGGGTTACAATGGATGGTACGCCCTAAATGTTACCAGGTGCGACCCCTACTCCCCAGAGTGTCAGGAACCTGTGAGACCCTCGGAGCCTTCAGCCTCCCACATCCAGGCCTCTGCAAAAGTGCCCACCCCACGCCGTAAATCTCCCCAGCCTCCCTCAGTGGTCTCCTCAGCAGCCCCAGCTATGGACATGATAAGTATAGCTGGCCCATACCCGGCGCCTGTTAGGCCCCCTGGGGTTCGTTCAGTCCGGGACATAGGGCTCCAGACCCGGAGGGAGATGAAAGAGGTGGCCACACAGACCCAGATAGCGGGTCACGACTTGACTGTACAGGCCACACGACGTCATCAGGTCCTGGTGGTCCTTGGTGCCTCGGATGTTTGGCAAGCATCAGAAGAGTACCAGGTGGTACCTGGAACACCCCTGCCAAAGAATTATAAATAACCCGGACAGGGTCCCTGTATGTAAATAGTTAAATTGTTTATGTACCCGGACGGGTGAATGTTCATAAAAAAGTTTTTTAATTTAATAAAAAAAAAAAAAACACAGTTTTCATTACTTTTATTACAGTCTCATCCTGCGACGCCATCGATCTCCTGTAAAAAAAATGAAAAAAAAAAAAAATATACCACCTGACCGACGCAGTCCATAGTAACGAGTGTCCCACGACGATCCAGCTCTGCTACATCCCGGCGCAGCACAGTTGATTACCTGCTTCCCCGGCGGTGACGTCATCGGACTGACTGCTTTACGGCCGGGATTACCCAGCAGTCACTGCAGTTATCGCGAAAAACTGCATGTGACCGCCAGGGAGAAGATAATGGCGGCCATCAAGCAGTCCAGGACGTGACCGCCGGAGATCTTCTGCCAGGTAAGTGCCGCTGACTCCTGACAGACCCGACCGACGGACACTCACAGTGACAGTGACAAATCCGATTCCGGTATTCGATAAGACGAAAATATCGAAACGAATTATCGAAAGGCCGATAGAGCTAATATCGGCCGATAGCCGATATTTGCATTATCGTATCGCTCAACACTAGGCCCAAGTCAAAATGTGCCTTTGAATCTGATTGTACAGTGCATTGAAAATGTGTTCATATCCAGTGTACTTTTCCACGTTACACCCACAAACTTAAATGTATTTTATTGGGATTTTATATGATATACCAACACAAAGGAGCAAATATTTGTGAAGTGATACAAGATTTTCTAAATAAATGAGAAAACTGTGACATGCGTTTGTATTCAGCCCCCAGTAGTCTAATACCACTAGCACATTCAGATTCGTGTTCGCTTTCATGAACATTTTTACTCAAAGCTGGCAAAATTCGGTCACAGTTCGGTAAATCATTGCATTTCCACTAATGATTTTATTATTATTTTGGCTATGATAGTGGTGTTGTACGATGAGCAGAGGGGACAGGGAGACATGTTTGTTGAGATGAGGCAGGGTGGAGAGGTTAGAGGAGCATGTGGAGAGGTTAGAGGAGCAGCGCGCTCTTTTTTTTGTCCTTAACTTTATGTGTGTTGATTCCGGCAAACAATCAGGGCACAGAAACCATCCACAACGTCATGATACAAGGTCTTCTGTGATTGGCTGCCAAAATAACATGTCCCTGGCCATATAAAATGTGGATATCTTGTTTTGTTGGTGTAATTTGCTCAGTGTCACAGTGCAGAGAGGTCACTCCTGTGCTAGTGCTGGTGCTGAAAGTGAGCTTGTCAGTTAAATAGATAGGATCCTGTCCTGTGTGAAATCAATTTTCCAGCATCTTCTGATTTGCCACTGAAGCACAGTTTTATCACACATGATTTGGAGTAGCAAAAATGGGCTTCTGGAGACTGCCACACAGTTCTTGCACAATCTAGTTGATTATGCAAGAACTGTGTGGCAGTCTCCTGAAGCTCATTTTTGCTACTCCAAATCATGTGTGATAAAACTGTGCTTCAGTGGCAAATCAGAAGGCCAGATTTCCACTTAAAAATCTTTAGGCCTAATATTGGGGTGCAGCTACGAGACCCTATTAGCTAATCCAAATCATTTGTGATAAAACTGTGTTTCAGTGCCAAATCAGAAGGCCAGATTTCCACTTAAATTCAACACACTCCAACACACGTTATCTGTCAAATTTACAAAAAAAACTCAGTAGAGGCAAAAATTGCAATAATTTGACAACTACATGCATGAATCTGCACATGCACGATCAACATGCCTTAGTGTGGGAATCTCTCTGCGCTAAAATGCGGACTAGCAGGCCTCGCCAACCACTGATCTGCTGCTTCTTCCTCCTCTTCCTCACCATACCAAGTCTTCTCACACAGATCTCCGGCTGCAGAAACTTCACTTGTTTACCACCTACAATCGGGGTGAGTGAGAGACTGTCAGCTGTTATGGAAGTAGAAATGATGGCAGCTTTTGTGTCACCTAGCGCAACACATCTTTCTCAATCCACCATAACATCTGCACCTCATTCACTGTCCAGCAATTTGTCCTGTTCTCCGTAGTTCATCCTCTCTTGGCACAGCAGCCAGCCTTTGGTCCCGCAGTTGTGGTCACAAAAAATGTTTCCTCCTACACATGCCAAAGCTAATAGCTTGAACTCCACCATCTCCAATCTGTTGGCCACAGTAATGCTGCCTTTCTGCCTGGTGGATACAGACAGTTTCAGAAAGTTGATGGACCTCGCAGTTCTCCAGTACCAGTTGCCCAGTCGCCAGTATTTCTCTGAGAAAGCTGTGCCTGCACAGCTGCTTCCTTAGGTAGACACAGTAACAGTTGTGGTAGAGAATCACCTGCTGCTTTATTGGGGATGACATAAACCTTGGCAGGGTTAAACAGAGCCTTGCTGGCATATTGGTAAAACAAACAAAAACAAACAAACAAAAGTCCTTATGAGTCCATTCCCTGCAGGGTTCACCTGCAGTTATCCTGCACAGTCCTTTAGCTACTCCGGGAGCTATGTGGGAGTTCCTGCTCTCCTAATGCACAACACCCACTGACTGCCAGGTATTTAACACCCATGTGATGGACACATGACCTTGACCTCACACAGGTCCTGTCAGGACTTTGAATGTAGAGTTGCGGTGGACGCCGTCCACCCGCTCTATGGAGGTCCACTAAAATAAGACCAAACATAGGTTCCTATTAACCCTCTCAGCACTTAGCATGCTGGAGGCAAAAACACTCTGGTTTTACTGACGCATTATGCGCAGTGACACGTATCTCCCTTCACATACTATGCCGATGACTCTGTCACACTGCTTATGCGTATGTTTTAGTGAATTAACTAATAACTAAGTCATTCATTCTGCAACAGTCTCCAATTATCAAGATACTCAATATACAAAGTCTCAATTTATTTAGTTCTTTGTAATATGAGATCTACTTATAAAAAGTAATTCACTTGTCCGTGCCCTCATTTATTCTTTTATCCACCGGGTCCTTAATTATAGTTTACCAAAGTCTTTGACTCAACTTGAAACAAAGTTGATACATTGTACTAGCAGTCCTTAGAGACAGTAAATGCAACTACAAAGTAACTCTCCTGCACAAATACAGACTGTTAAGCACCAGAATAGTGGTTTCAAGGGATATCCGAAAGCTGAGCAAGTTATTGATTATAATATGTCACCCAGAGGTCTTTAGAACATGTTTGAAATGAGTCAAAGTGCTTGCAGAGACTGTAAGTTATTTAACAATTGTAAAAGAATATTTATTTTCAGCTTTGGTTAATAATATACAGGAAGAAGCATAACTTGAAACTCTTGCACCCCAATGCAAGAAGGCTTCCTACCTTGCCCAATGACTACATGGTACTGGTGTGCCATCATATCAAAGAGTGACTGTTGAATCCTTTAGAATCCAGGTCAAAAGTGGTACTCCAACATCTGCAGAACTATAGTTAAAGGGATTGTCCACTACTTGGACAACCCCTTCTAAACCCCTATGTTTCTCCTTCCCCAGTAAAATAATAATATTTATACTCACCTCTGATGCCCTGTGGTCAATCAACGGTGGCTTCACTTTCCTACAAACAAAATTGGAGGAATTGAGAGCTGCAGATGCCCTCTCACTTCCTCCAATTTTGTTGTCTGATTTGTTTTGCTTTCAGTAAGGCACTGCTCTATAGCCTCCCAGATTCCTGCTTGTTAAGCGATGCACTCATAATGATTGACAGTTCATACCAGCGATTTGATTGAGACACTGCAACCAGAAGCCACTTTGCAGCATCAGAAGAGCACAGGGTCACTGCTATAGAGCTTACTAGAACTGGTCTAAGATTTGAAGAACTTGCAAATGTTCCATTGCTTGCCTAGGAGAACAGCCACCAGTGATAGAAAGCATAAATTGCCCAGTAAAGTAGGCAAAGAGCAGAAAATCATGAAATTAAAGTATCTCCATCCTTGAGAACGGGAAAAGTAATTTGAAAAGTTGCTTGCTTTTAGATTGTCCAAGCACTTGACCAATTTACCCCTTTAAACAAGATGAGACAACCCCTTTAACCCCTTCACCCCAAGGGTGGTTTGCACGTTAATGACCGGGACAATTTTTACAATTCTGACCACTGTCTCTTTATGAGGTTATAACTCTGGAACGCTTCAACGGATCTTCGCGATTCTGAGATTGTTTTCTCGTGACATATTGTACTTCACGTTAGAAGTAAAATTTCTTCAATATAACTTGCGTTTATTTTTGAAAAAAACGCAAATATGGCGAAAATTTTTAAAATTTTGCAATTTTCAAACTTTAAATTTTTATTCCCTTAAAACAGAGAAATATATCACACAAAATAGTTAAGAAATAACATTTCCCACATGTCTACTTTACATCAGCACAATTTTGGAACCAAAATTTTTTTTTGTTAGGAAATTATAAGGGTTAAAAGTTGACCAGCGATTTCTCATTTTTACAGCAAAATTTACAAAGCCATTTTTTTTAGGGACCACCTCACATTTGAAGTCACTTTGAGGGGTCTATATGGCAGAAAATACCCAAAAGTGACACCATTCTAAAAACTGCACCCCTCAAGGTACTCAAAACCACATTCAAGAAGATTATTAACCCTTCAGGTGCTTCACAGGAACTAAAGCAACGTGGAAGGAAAAAATGAATATTTAACTTTTTAGCCACAAAAATGATCTTTTACAAACTTTTTTTTATTTTCACAAGGGTAAAAGGAGAAAATGGACAGATAAAGTTGTTATGCAATTTCTCCTGAGTACGCCAATACCCAATATGTGGGGGAAAACCACTGTTTGGGCACACGACAGAGCTCATAAGGGAAGGAGCGCCGTTTGACTTTTTCAAACTAAAATTGGCTGGAATTGAAATTGGACGCCATGTCGCGTTTGGAGAACCTCTGATGCGCCTAAACAGTGGAAACTCCCCACAAGTGACACCATTTTGGAAACTAGACCCCTAAGGTACTTATCTAGATCTGTTGTGAGCACTTTGAACCCCCAAGTGTTTCAAAAAAGTTTATAATGCCTGGGTGTGAAAATAAAAAAAAAACAATTTTCCACAAAAATGATTTTTTAGTCCCAAATTTTTGAATTTTCCCAAGGAAATTGGACCCCAAAAGTTGTTGTCCAATTTGTCCTGAGTATGCTGATACCCCAAATGTGGGGGGGAAACTGTTTGGGCGCACGGCAGGGCTTGGAAAGGAAGTAGTAACTTTTTGGAATGCAGACGTTGATGGGGGTCATGTTCCGTTTGCAGTGCCCCAGATGAGCCTAAACAGTGGAAACCCCCCACAAGTGACCCCATTTTGGAAACTAGACCCCTAAGGAACTTATCTAGATCTTTGGTGAGCACTTTGAACCCCCAAGTGCTTCACACAAGTTTATAATGCCCGGGCATGAAAATAAAAAATCCTATTTTTTTCCAACAAAAATTATCTTTTAGTCACTATTTTTTTATTTTCCCAAGGGTAACAGGAGAAATTGGACCACATAAGTTGTTGTACAATTTGTCCTGAGTACGCTGATACCCCATATGTGGGGGGGAACCACTGTTTGGGCGCACGGCAGAGCTCGGAAGGGAAGGAGCACCATTTGACTTTTTCCAACCAAAATTGGCTGGAATTGAGATTGGATGCCATGTTGCATTTGGAGAGCCCCTGATGTGCCTAAACAGTGGAAACCCCCCACAAATGACCCCGTTTGGGAAACTAGACCCCCTAAGGAACTTATCTAGATCTTTGGTGAGCAATTTGAACCCCCAAGTGCTTCACACAAGTTTATAACATAGAGCCGTAAAATTTAAAAATCATATTTTTTCCATAAAAATTATCTTTTCACCCCAATTTTTATTTTTCCAAGGGTAACAAGACTCCAAAAGTTATTGTGCAATTTGTCCTGAGTGCGCTGATACCCCATATGTGGGAGTAAACCACTGTTTGGGTGCATGGCAGAGTTTGAAAGGGAAGGAGCGCCGTCTGACTTTTTCAACACAGAATTGGCTGGACGCCATGTCGTGTTTGGAGAGTTCCTGATCTACCTAAACAGTGGAATCCCCCATAAATGACATCATTTTGGAAACTAGACCCCTCAAGGAACTTATCTAGATGTGTGGTGAGAACTTTGAACCCCCAGGTGTCTCACTAAAGTTTATAACGTACAGCCGTAAAATAAAAAATCTTTTTTTTTTTTTTACAAAAATGATTTTTTCGCCCCCAATATTTTATTTTCACAAGGGTAACAGAAGAAATTGGAACCCAAAAGTTGTTGTCCAATTTGTCCTGAGTACGCCGATACCCAATATGTGGGCGAAAACTACTGTATGGGCACACGTCGGGGCTCGGAAGGGAGTAGTGACGTTTTGGATTGCAGACTTTGATTGAATGGTCTGGGGGTGTCATGTCGCATTTGGAGAGCCCCTGATGTACCTAAACAGTGGAAACCCCCACAAGTGACCCCATTTTGGCAAATAGACCCCACAAGGAACTTATCTAGATGTGTGGTGAGCACTTTGAACCCCGAAGTGCTTCACAGAAGTTTATAACGTACAGCCGTAAAAATAAAAAATCTTTTTTTTTTTTTTACAAAAATGATTTTTTCGCCCCCAATATTTTATTTTCACAAGGGTAACAGGAGAAATTGGACCCCAAAAGTTGTTGTCCAATTTGTCCTGTGTACGCTGATACCCAATATGTGGGAGAAAACTACTGTATGGGCGCACGTCAGGGCTCGGAAGGGAAGTAGTGACGTTTTGGATTGCAGACTTTGATGGAATGGTCTGGGGGCGTCATGTCGCATTTGGAGAGCCCCTGATGCGCCTAAACAGTGGAAATCCCCAACAAGTGACCCCACAAGGAACTTATCTAGATGTGTGGTGAGCACTATGAAGCCCCAAGTGCTTCACAGAAGTTTATAATGTACAGCCGTAAAAACAAAAAAATCATTTTTACAAAAATGATATTTTCGCCCCCAGTTTTTTATTTTCCCAAGGGTAACAGAAGAAATAGGACAAATTGCACAATAACTCTTGGGGTCCAGAGTACGCTGATACCCCATATGTGGGGATAAACTACTGTTTGGACGCATGGCAGAGCTCAGAAGTGAAGGAGCACCGTTTGACTTTTTCAACGCAGAATTGGCTGGAATTGAGATCAGACGCCATGTCACATTTGGAGAGCCCCTGATGTGCCTAAACAGCGGAAACCCCCCAATTCTAACTCCAACCCTAACCCCAACACACCCCTAACCCTAGTCCCAACCCTAACCACAAACCTAACCCTAACACACCCCTAATCCCAACCCTAACCCTAATCCTAACTTTAGCGCCAACCCTAACCCTAACTTTAGCCGCAACCCTAACCCTAACCCTAATGGGAAAATGGAAATAAATACATTTTTTTAATTTTATTATTTTTCCCTAACTAAGGGGGTGATAAAGGGGGGTTTGATTTACTATTTATAGCGGGTTTTTATGATTGGCAGCTGTCACGCTAAAAGACGCTTTTTATTGCAAAAAATAGTTTTTTGCATCGCCACATTTTGAGAGCTATAATTTTTGCATATTTTGGCCCACAGAGTCATCTGAGGTCTTATTTTTTGCGGTACGAGTTGACGTTTTTATTGGTACCATTTTTGAGCATGTGACATTTTTTGATCGCTTTTTATTTTGATTTTTGGGAGGTTAGAATGAACAAAAATCAGCAATTCATGAATTTCTTTTGGGGGAGGCGTTTTTATCGTTCCGCGTGTGGTAAAATTGATAAAGCAGTTTTATTCTTCGGGTCAGTACGATTATGGCGATACCTCATTTATATCATTTTTTTATGTTTTGGCGCTTTTATAGAATAAAAACAATTTTTTATAAAAAATAATTATTTTTGCATCGCTTTATTCTGCGAGCTATAACTTTTTTATTTTTTCACTGATGATGCTGTATGGCAGCTCGATTTTTGCGGGACAAGATGACGTTTTCAGTGGTACCATGTTTATTTATATCGGTCTTTTTGATCGCGTGTTATTCCACTTTTTGTTCGGCGGTATGATGATAAAGCATTGATTTTTTTGCTTTTTTTTTTTTTAAGGGGTTAACTAAAGGGGTTAATTAGTGGGACAGTTTTATAGGGGGGTCGTTACAGACGCGGCGATACCAAATATGTGTACTTTTATTTTTTTGTTTTTTTTTATTTACAGGAAGAAATGAATTTATTGGGGAATATTTTTTTTTTTTATTTATTTTGGATTTTTTTTTAAAACATGTCTATTTTTATTTTTTTAACTTTTTTACTTTGTCCCAGGGTGGGACATCACTGTATTTTATCAGATCGCTGGTGTGACAGTGTGCACAGCACTCTGTCACACCAGCGATCGCACAGGCATAGATGCTAACAGCAGGCACTGAGGAAGCCGCCTCCCTCCAGGACCCCGGCGCCATCTTGGATCCGGGTCCTGGGAGGGAGGAAGCCCTCAGAACAGCGCGATCACATCGCGCTGTTCTTAGGGTCTCAGGGGGGCGCACAGGGAGCCCCTCCCTGCGCGATGCTTCCCTGTGCCCCCAATACACCGCATTCATGTTTGATCGCGGTGTGCAAGGGGTTAATGTGCCGGGAGCGGTCCGTGACCGCTCCTGGCACACAGTCACGGGTGTCAGCTGTGATAATCAGCTGACATCCGGCGGCGATTAGCTGCGCTCCCTCCGGGAGCGCAGCTGATCGCCTATGATGTACTATCCCGTCCATGGTCAGATTGGCACGGGTTTCATGGACGGGATAGTACGTCTAATGTCAGAGAGGGATTAATAAACACACACTTGTCATGGCATTAGTTGCTAAAAGAACCATGCAGCCTTTTTATTCTTGACATGTGGCAAGCTAGCAAGGTTCCCACCTAGGGTGCAAGAACAGTAAAAGGAGCATGCCCATATTTTTCAGCTTCTCACTTAAAGACTATGCTTTTACATTTTTTGCTCTGAATGGATGAGGATCCTGTTTAATAGCTGCTATTGCAATACTTTTCAAAGAACCTGTGAGGGACGAAGTAAATGTCTCTCCCCTCCTGAATGTGCCCCCACCCCTGGGATTCCACAGGATCATTGTTTTCTTTTAATTAAAACGCCAAGAACAAACCCTTTGAAGCTCTTAACACAAGGGTGTGAACTCTTCTGCAGTTACAGCAAACTGAAACTCTTTTGTCTGACTGAAGCACATGGAGATACCATGGCACAACAAGTCACAGCAAGGCTCTGAGGTATTAAATCTGGAAAATGACCTATAATAACAGAATGCAATATCTCTGAGCCTAGCCGAGCACATAATCAGAATCGACATTCTTCCTCCCACACGCCCGTGCCTGGTAGCCACCTGTAGCACTCTGCGTTATTGAGTTATAAAGCATAGCTACCAGGAATTACATCCCATAGGCATATTTAGTCTCTATGCTCAAAAACGAGAGAGGACAGCACCTCCAAAAATCATACAATGATGTAATGCCTCTCGGCAAAAATATATATAACTGAACATGAGGTTCTTAGTTTAACATTCTGATCAGACTGTATGAAGCCTACTGCCACATCACGGCAAACCTCATAGTGGGTCCTGACCAACCCTAACGGAGCAAAGCCGTGCGGTGACCACCGCCACCGCGCCAATGCACCAGCAGGGCAGACGGCCTGTTGCCCCACAGCACCCGTGCTACAAGACTGAGTCCCCATGACTCCAGACCGCACCGCCCCACCAGCACAAAGCCACAGCAACAATGGCCGCCACACGGCACCCACATCAAAATGTTAAACTAAGAACCTCATGTTTAGTTATATATATTTTTGCCGAGAGGCATTAAATCATTGTATGATTTTTGGAGGTGCTGTCCTTCTCTCTTTTTTTTGCATATTGCATGATCTGTTTTTTTTTCCTTTGGATGTGCACTCCTCCCATTTGGCACAGGTGATTTTAATTAGCAGGAGACTGCATAGTAATGGGTCTAGCCCTTTTCTGCTCTCACTGAAGAGCTAGAGGAAGGTGAGTTTCAGTACTCTTTTCATTTTTGGTGTGGGTGCCGTGTGGGCGGCCATTGTTGCTGTGGCTTTGTGCTGGTGGGGCAGTGCGGTCTAGAGTCATGGGGACTCAGTGTTGCAGCATGGGTGCTGTGGGGCAACAGTCCGTCTGCCCTGCTGGTGCATTGGCGTGGTGGTGGTGGTCGCCGCACGGCTCCGCTCCGTTAGGGTTGGTCAGGACCCACTACGAGGTTTGCCGTGACGTGGCAGTGGGCTTCATACAGTCTGATCAGAATGTTAAACTAAGAACCTCATGTTCAGTTATATATATTTTTGCCGAGAGGCATTAAATCATTGTATGATTTTTGGAGGTGCTGCCCTTTCTCTCTTTTTTTGCATATTGCATGATCTATATTTAGTCTCTATGCGCAGATAAAATCCAGTGGAACCCAGGGGTGGCGCCGCCGACCCATTCAAAGCTTCAGCAGAAAGTTATAAGCCATCCATGGTTCTGGACAGAAAATCATATTCTCAGAGATGGGAGGAGAGAGACTGCACAGCCCAGGGGTGGGAACAGAGTGTATTTTTTTATTATTTTTTATTTTACGTTTTATTTTTTGTCATGTATATTTTTTTTTTCATTACTTCTGTATGTTTTGTCTTTTCTCCTCATGCCCCCTTATAGATTCCGTTTGTCCTTAGCCACCACCGCTATAGAGCCTTCATTCACAGTGGCTGATGCAATCTTCCTGACATTAAGAGTTATCTTTCAGCTACTGCGCACACGCCGACCGGCGCATGCGCAGTGGGGTCTGAGCAGCTCTAATCAGCTCCACTGTACTTAGATTCATTGCTTGGCTGCTGCGCACGCACTGCGCCGGGGCATGCACAGTGTGCCTCCTTTCTGGCCATATTGGTACACTTCTCTGGTGGGCCTCTCATCTCCTTCTGTGCATGCGCGCATATACATTGCCGTCGTTACCACTTCCGGTATCGTCAAACGCCGGTGAGAGAATCTGTATCACCATACGCCCACAACACTTAGCTGTTCCGTGGCCAGCATCTAATGATTAGTTACTTAAGACATGCCTGCATACACTGTGGTCACTGCCCCTGAAGAAGCCAGGTTTCCTGGCAACACGCGTCGGTCATCCCTGTGCCCTTGCCTCCTCCACTCCTTCCACCTCTTATTGCATCGACTCTCCATGTGGGCACAGCTCCATGTGGGCTTCCTTTTGCACCGGGCTCAGGTTGTATGAAATCTTCTGGCCCCCTCATTTAGGGGATTTTCATATTGTCTTGTGGCAGAAGCTTACCCTGACCCTTAAGAGGGATTCTTTGCATCATTACCAGGTTTAATAGTGACTGTGTGGTGCATTGTTGCTATTTACCTTTTTTTCTTTATCTTTGTACAGTGTTCCTCTTAATGTTTAGCTGTATTATTTAGACAGCAGAACTTTCCATCATTTATACATGCTGTTTATGTGTTATTTGTACCAATATTTGTGCAATCATCTTGATATAAGGAGCACATTGTCAAACTTGGGGGTTGGCAGGGGCATGACCCTATTATGGGTCAATGTATAGGTTTGTCTGCATTATGCAGTTTTGTTTTTAACCTTTGCAGTGTTGTGTCTTTTCAACAAAATACTTTTTGATATTATTATTATGGAGATCCCTGATATTTGCATGATACTTTCCTCTTGCTTGTTTAAACAGAGTGTGGGAGGGAGCAGCCTAGGAGCTAAGAGACAGCTGCTCATTTTGAGCTTAGTTTTATAACTGGCAGGAGGATCCGTTAGCTGACGCAGCCATGAAACCACATAACTAAGATTTGGACCTGTGATCCATCAGCATCTCCCTGTGGTCACATGCTACATAACACGGTAATTGCAACCTATTTATACCCTATCCTTGTACTACACTCTTGACTTTATACCTGTATATTGCTCTTGTAAATATATACTTGTATATTTCTAGTGCGACTTTTCGGTGATTAAATATAAAATTAATCTTGGGCTGCTCTTTTATCTCGATACACGAATCCCCATGTCTGCACCCTCAGTTGTTTATATTATACGCTACCCGGGTTGGTTTCTGACCTGATATAAACCTGTTGTTGGATGGGGCTTATGTCGAACGAGGAAATGGTGGAGCAAACCATACTGTTTCAGTCAGGAACTTGGGCAGTGATGGCCAGGAAGTTTGCATATATATCCCCAGCCTGGACTGGTGATATATATATCCCCCCTCACTGGGAGTGCCTCATTAACTCGTACCTATAAGGGAAGCCTTTCCGGCAAAAATTTGCCCATGGTGCAGTTCACTGACTGACCTGGGGCAAGTGGTGGCGCCAGAAAGCCGATCTCTGCTGGATCCTTCTCTCCCCTCCCCCGAGATGAACAAAGTTGACACCTCCTTCCCCTGTGAGATCCCTCACAGAGCCCCAAAATAACAACAGTGCTGAAAACACTCCCCAGAGTTGATTTAACTGCTTTAGTACTTTCTTCCATTACTAACAGTTCTATCATCTGTCTTGTTATTACTTCTTGTTAAATTTTTATAGTCACGAAACCACTATGGAATTGCTATTTTTCAACTTTGTAATTTAGTATATGACACCAGATTGGCGCTATAATATGGGTCCTATCTAACATTACCACAGTAATATCTCAGTGTAGGGATCCACTGCACTAATAAGCAAAAATGTAAAGTGTCCAGTTAACCCCATTAAGGATCGAGCCACTTTGTAGGTTAATGACCGGACTTCATTTTTTAAATCTGACCAGTGTAACTTTATGAGATAATAACTCTGAAACGCTTCAACGGATCCCATTGATTCTGAGAACATTTTTTGTGACATATTGTTCATGATAGTGGTAACATTTGTTCGATATCACTTGGTTTATTTGAGAAAATATCGGAAATTTGGCGAAAATTTTCAATATTTCACAATTTTCAAACTTTTAATTCTTATGCCCTGAAACCAGAGAATTATGTCAAACAATATAATTAATAAATAACATTTACCACAAGTCTAGTTTACATCAGAACAATGTTTTTTTTAAACATATTTTTTTTTTTAGGAAGTTAGGGGGGTTAAAATTTGATGTGCAATTTCTAATTTTTTCAATAAAATGTACAAAACCATAGTTTTGGGGACTGGATCACATTTGAAGTGACTCTAGGGGATCGATATAACAGAAAACACTCAAAAGCTACACCATTAAAAAAAAACTGCATGCCTAAAACTGATCAAAACCACATTCAATAAGTTTATTAATCTCTAACGTGCTTCACAGAAATTAATGCAATGTGGAAGGAAAAATTAACATTTTACTTTTTTTCACAAACATTTTACATTAAGTTTTTTAATAATGGGAGAAATTGAACCTCGAAATTTGTTGTGCAATTTCTTCTTAATATGCCTAAACCCTATATTTTGGGGAAAACTACTGTTTGAGACTCGGAAGAGAAGGAGCACTGTTTGACATTTTGAACACAAAAATGACTGGAATCGAGAGCGGACACCATGTCACGCATGTTTGCAGAGCCCCTGATGTGCCTAAACAGTAGAAATCTCCCACAAGTGACCACATTTTGGAAACGACACCCCTCAATGAATGTATCTAGATGTGTGGTGAGCACCTTGAACCCCCAAGTGCTTCACAGAAGTTTATAACATAGAGCCGTGAAAATAAAAAATTCACTGTGAGGGACGAGGGAGACGCCATTTTGGATTTATTAATTCAGGCCCAATATATTGTCCAGAGATCTTCCTCCACCCCTGAAGTGGCCCCCACCCTTGGGAGAGGTTCACAAATCCCCAAAAGAACAGAACTTTTGCAAAATGGCCAGAGAATTATCATGAAGCAATGGTGTCAGTGGACACCTCAAATGGGCACTCACCAGGGCTGAATCACACTAGGCAGCGGTGAGAGGATAATTACACCCTCTGGAGGGGACTGCAGCCAGAGGAGCTCACTTGGTGGTCGGGGAGCAGCAGGTAGGCAGCGTGATGCTCAGGGAACGCTGCTGCAGGACCTGAGGCATGTGACCGCAGGTCAGAGGAGACGGGGCGGAGCCTCCCACAGGGCAACAGCACAGAGCAGCGGTGAGCAGCTGTAGACCTCGAATCCTGAATGAGATACACCTACAGGAGCACAGAGCTGAAGAGGGATAGTGAGCAAGCCAGAGTCAGAATACCAAGCGGGCAGAGACAGTACCAGGGGGCAGGCAAAAGCGAAAACCAGGGGAAGGCAGAAGTCAGGACCAAGATAGCAAGAATGGGAACCAAATCAGCAGACAAACTCATAATCAGAAGACAGACCGGGTCAAAACCATAAAAGACACACTGAGATATCGGCACAAGGCACACAAATGCACAGTGTCGCTTAACTTAGCTGAGGACAGAAGTATAACCGACAAGGCCTGGACCCAAACTGAGGCTATAATAGGCCTCCTAGAAGCCATTAACCCCAGAGACTCCAAACCAAAACATAACCAACGAATCATGACAATACTGTAAGGTTCTTTGTCTCTGTTGACATGTTCCTTGAAACTCAGTTTTCCGTCGGCCATTTTGCTTTCTGTCTTTCTGCAGCTCTTGCCCTCAGTTAATATGGAGTTTCCAGTTTTCATGTTCCCGCCCTGATTCTTCCCTCTTGCTTCTTAAGCAGCCTCAGCTGAACAATCAGTGCTCCTGAATCAAGCCTCAGTCAGTCTGTGACCTGACTTCTGGAAACCTTGGACTTGTACTCCAGCTATTCCCTACTAAGGAACCTTGGAACACTTTTGGACTCTGGAAACCTGCTGTTTGGTGAATCCATGTTTGCAGAGGAATTACGGTACAGAGAAGAGATCCTGAACCTGCTTTGGAGATTTATTGTAGTGCTTGAAGTTACTCTGGCCTGCTGTGTCTCCTGTCGCTGTTCCTGCAAACTGTGTGAACTTTTCAGCATGCTTGTATGAAGTAATACAAGTTATTTCATATCAACCTGTGTCTCCTGTGTTTTCCTCGCACCCAAGCACAAGACGCTATAGGAACTGTACACTATACATGACAAATACCCTCCTCTCAACGGGGGCCACCGGACCCCCAGGTTTCCCAGGATGCCCGGCATGGAAAGCCCGAATCAAACGGTCAGCATGCACCATACGGGCAGGCACCCAAGACCGATCCTCATGCCCCTACCCCCTCCAATGCACTAGGTATTGCAAAGACCTGAGGACCAAACGGGAATCCACAATATGACCCACCTCAAACTCCATATGTCCATCCACCAACACCAGGGAAGGAACCGAGCCAGGATACTCAACTACCGATCCCAGAGGTTTTAACAGAGACCTATGGAACACATCATGAAGTTTCAACGAGGCCGGGAGTCGTAACTGATAAGCCACTGGGTTAATTACTTCAATAACCTCATAAGGACCAATAAACTTTGGTGCAAGCTTGGTCAATGGTACCCTGAGCTTGATATTACGAGTGGAAAGCCATACTTTATCACCAAGCTGTAACTCCTGGCCCGAGTTTCTTTTCCTATCAGCGAAAAATTTATACTTCCCCTAAACTCTGGAGATATTTCGCCGGACTTCTGACCACAGATTACTGAGCTGTTTAACGCACCCCTCAGCCCTGGGACACCCAGAATCCAACCGCGAGAATTCCCCAAAGTGTGGGTTGAACCCGTGATTGATAAAAAATGGAGACTTACCGATGGATTGATTCACTCGATTGTTGAATACGAATTCCACTAAGGGCAGGGCATCACACCAGTCATCCTGCAATACCGAAGTCAAACACCGCAGGATCTGTTCGAGGGATTGATTAGTGCGCCCCGTTTGGTCGTTACTTTTGGGGTGATACGCCGAAGAAAAAGACAAGGAGATCCCCAACTTTTAACAGAAAGTCCGCCAAAACTTAGCCACGAATTGAACTACCCTGTTGGACACCACATTCCATGGCACCCCATGCAAACGTACCACATGCTGAAGAAAGCAAGGCTGCCAGAGGTGTTGTGAATACTCTGGAGGCGACTTCTGAGCTGGAGCTCCCTCCCGTGGTTGCTAAGGGTAATGAACTGATTGCTGAATGGCCTTTAGCTGGCTCTGAATGGTCTGATATAAGTGACCTGAACTTCCTTCAGCCTTGCCGGTAATCAATTGTTCTTCCAGGTCTTGCTTAGAGCTCAGCTTGCATTCCTGCTCTCATTCAGATAAGTGATTTGCTGTTTTTTTTTCCCTCTGGTTGGATTTTCCTTGCTTGTTTGCTGCTTAGCAGTAGACTTCAGCCTGGTCCCCTTTTGGGGCCTGGCACTGCAATTGTGCTCTGTTTGTGTTTGCTCTTTTGCTCTGTTCCTATGTCACTTTTTATTTGCTGAATTGCTGTGTGTTACACCAGAGATCTGATTTAGGTGGTAGAGATCGTGTGATCTCAAGTTTTTTGTTAATCAGAAGTGTTAGTATTTTTGCCAGGGTTTTTTTGGGTTGCAGTCAGAATTCTTTCCTATAATTTTCTATCTAGACAGATTGAGCCCCAGCGTTTGCTCATTCTATTTTCTGTCTGTGTTCGTTTTTTCTTCTGGTCTAACCGCCATTACATGTTTGGGGGCTTCCTATTTCTTTGGGGATTCTGCTACGGGGCAGATAGCATTCATCTTTCTGCCTTTAGGTGTAGCTATCTCTCCGGCTGTGATGAGGCGTCTAGGATCACCGTAGGTACGCTCCACGGCTACTTCTAGTGTTGCGGTTAGTTCAGGGTCCTGCAATCCAATAGTTTCCAGCCTCTCTGGTGTATTGCTTCTTTGGCTATATTTTGCAATTGTTCCTCAGCTACTGAAATATAACACAGAGGTATAAAATGGGCTTGTTTGGAAAACCTGTCTACCACCACTCACACAACAGTATTACCTCGGGAGGGAGGGAGGTTAGTAATAAAGTCCATGGACAGATGAGTCCATGGCCTCTCTGGGACTGGCAAAGGCAACAGTCCCTCGGCCGGCCGGCAATGAGAGCTCTTAGAACGGGCACAAACCCCACACGTAGACACGTTTCTTAATATCAGAACCCATTAAAGGCCACCAAAAAACCCTTGCCACTGCTTCCCGTATCGCTGAATTGCCAGGATGAGCACTTAACATAGACTCATGAAATTCCCGCAGGAGCTTAGACCACAACTGCTCAGGAACAAAAAGTTTACCTTCAGGTTTGGATGCCGGAGCCGAAGACTGAGCCTCCACAATCTCTTACTCCAGCTCAGATGAAACACCTGCCACTACCACCACTACTACCAGTGTTAGACCCAATGCGGGGGCCAGTATACAGTTTGGTGACTACTGTGGGGCCATTATACAGTGTGGAAGCTATTATACAGTGTGGGGGCTACTGTGGTCAACCATTAAACAGTGTGGGGGCTACTGAGGCGAGCATTATACAGTATGGGGGGCATTGCACAATGCAGGAGCCATTATACAGTGTGGGGGCTACTGTGGGGTTCATTATGCTGTGTATAGGAGAGCAGTGGGTCCATCATACTGTGTATAGGAGAGCTGTGGGCCCATCATACTGTGTATAGGGGAGCTGTACATAAGAGGACTTAGGACATTATTAAATGTTAAGTGGGCACTTAAAAAGCATTATTGTTATAGGAGCATTCAGAGTATTGTTACTGTCAAAAGTGCACATGGAACATTATTACTTTCTAGGGGCAAAATGTGGACACTGTTTTATAGGACACTTGCACATGGCATTAATATTTTCTAAGTTTTTTTAAGGCAATTTTACCATCTAGAGTGTATGTAATATGCACAGTGGTGGGCATTGTTATGTGGGGCTGGAAGAAGAGTGCTGTTAATCTGCCAAACAGCAGGTGCAGTTATAGGGACACATACTGCACCAGCAGTTCAGTATTGGGGTATTAGCAGGCTAAGGAGTTTGTGCAGGTTCGGACTAAATCAGGAAAATGCAGGAATTGTGAGAATCATAGAATTATAGAATGGTAGAGTTGGAAGGGACCTCCTGGGTCATCTGGTCCAACCCCCTGCTCAAAGTAGGATTCACTAAATCATCCCAGACAGATGTCTGTCCAGCCTCTGTTTGAAGACTTCTATTGAAGGAGAACTCACCACCTCTCGTGGCAGCCTGTTCCACTCATTGATCACCCTAACTGTCAAAATGTTTTTTCTAATATCTAATCTGTGTCTCCTCCCATTCAGTTTCATCCCATTACTTCTAGTCTTTCCTTGTACAAACGAGAATAAAAATGATCCTTCTACAATGTGACAGCCCTTGAGATATTTGTATACAGCTATTAAGTCTCCTCTTAATTTTTTTTTTTGCAAACTAAACATTCCCAAATCCTGTAACCGTTCCTCATAGGACATGGTTTGGAGACCGGTCATCATCCTGGTCGCTCTTCTCTGAACTTGCTCCAGTTTGTTGATGTCATTTTTGAAATGTGCCCAAAACTGGACACAGTAATCCAGATGAGGTCTGACCAAAGAGGAGTAGAGGGCAATAATGACTTCACGTGATCTAGACTGTATGCTTCTGTTAATACATCCCAGATGTCATATGTGTCTTTGTTGGATCTCTGCAGATGAGTCCTGGCTGAAAAAAGTTGTCATGTCGGTCTGAGCAGAATGGTAAAGTGGATGATTCCATCAGAAAAAAAAACTCTCCTGTAAGTCCCTATCTATAACTGTACTGTAATCTATTACATGTTCTGCAGGACTGATATCTACCACTATATGGTCACCATATGGTGGGAATATCAGTGTTGGTCTGTGCATAGAGGTTTGCTTTCAGTAACAGCCCGTTCATCTGCTGAGGTTCTCCTACATCCACAATGAGGGGGAAGGTCTGTAGTTGTAATCAGGGTTAGTTGATTAGGAGTAGAGATGAGTGAATTTGTTCCTATTCGGTTTTGAATACGATCGGATTTGAATATTGTTTTTGCAATATTCGTCGAACACAGCCGAACTTCATTAGAGTCAATGGGAGTAGAAACTACCGAATATGTTCGGAACGGAACATAAGACATACATTCAACCCGAATAGTATTCGAATATGGCACAAATATGTCAAAATCAGATTCGGAGCAAAAATCCAAACAAATTCTGTAATTAGGAGTCCCATCAAACCCTCTAGCTGCACCTCTGTTGGGATGTCATACATTTTCCTGTAGGTGTCATGTGCAGGTGACCCAATACTTTTGCCCATACAGTATATGTAGCACACATGATTGCATTTTTTTCAACTCTATATCTACCTAAAAAGACGGCTGTTTTTTTATATTAATGTCATCTAGGGTCATCCATATCTGTGCAGTTATTTTCCTATGGATCAGAGCCATCTCTAGACTTTTCTTTTCCCAAGACATTGGAATACTCTGGCCAAGGTAAACTGATTTGGTGTTCCCATTGGGGGGAAAAAATTAATCTGTTGTTGCCAAATAGGACATACATTCCTCCCTGTTTCTACAGTCATGGCCAAAAGTTTTGAGAATGACACAAATATTATATTTTCACATGATCTGCTGCCCTCTGGTTTTTATGTGTGTTTGACAGATGTTTTTATCACAGACAGAAATATAATAATTGCAAACATATGAGTAACAAAAGCTTATATTGACAGTTAGAATGAGTTAATGCAGCATGTCAATATTTGCAGTGTTGACCCTTCTTCTTCAGGACCTCTGCAATTCTCCCTGGCATGCTCTCAATCAACTTCTGGACCAAATCCTGACTGATAGCAGTCCATTCTTGCACAATCAATGCTTTCATTTTGTCAGAATTTTTAGGTTTTTGTTTGTCCACCCGTCTCTTGATGATTGACCACAAGTTCTCAATGGGATTAAGATCTGGGGAGTTTCCAGGCCATGGACCCAAAATCTCTATGTTTTGTTCCCTGAGCCATTTAGTTATCACCTTTGCTTTATGGCAAGGTGCTCCATCATGCTGGAGAAGGCATTGTTGATCGCCAAACTGCTCTTGGAGGGTTGGGAGAAGTTGCTCTTGGAGGACATTCTGGTACCATTCTTTATTCATGGCTGTGTTTTTAGGCAAGACTGTGAGAGAGCCGATTCCCTTGGCTGAGAAGCAACCCCACACATGAATGGTTTCAGGATGCTTAACAGTTGGCATGAGACAAGACTGGTGGTAGCACTCACCTTGTCTTCTCCGAATGAGGCGTTTTCCTGATGTCCCAAACAATCGAAAAGGGGATTCATCAGAGAAAATAACTTTACCCCAGTCCTCAGCAGTCCACTGCCTGTACCTTTTGCAGAATATCAGTCTGTTCATGATGTTTTTTCTGGAGAGAAGTGGCTTCTTTGCTGCCCTCCTTGAGACCAGGCCTTGCTCCAAGAGTCTCTGCCTCACAGTGCGTGCAGATGCACTCACACCTGCCTGCTGCCATTCCTGAGCAAGCTCTGCACTGCTGGTAGCCCGATCCCGCAGCTGAAACACTTTTAAAAGACGGTCCTGGCGCTTGCTGGTCTTTCTTGGGCGCCCTGAAGCCTTTTTGGCAACAATGGAACCTCTCTCCTTGAAGTTCTTGATGATGCGATAGATTGTTGACTGAGGTGCAATCTTTCTAGCTGCAATACTCTTCCCTGTTAGGCCATTTTTGTGCATTGCAATGATGACTGCACGTGTTTCTTTAGAGATAACCATGGTTAACAGAAGAGAAACAATGATGCCAAGCACCAGCCTCCTTTTAAAGTGTCCAGTGGTGTCATTCTTACTTAATCATGACAGATTGATCTCCAGCCATGTCCTCATCAACACCCACACCTGTGTTAATGGAGCAATCACTGAAAAGAGGTTAGCTGGTCCTTTTAAGGCAGGCTGCAATGATGTTGAAATGTGTTTTGGGGGATAAAGTTCATTTTCTAGCCAAATATTGACTTTGCAAGTAATTGCTGTTAAGCTGATCACTCTTTATAACATTCTGGAGTATATGCAAATTTCCATTAGAAAAAGTGAAGCAGTAGACTTTGTAAAAATTAATATTTGTGTCATTCTCAAAACTTTTGGCCATGACTGTAAGATACATTGACAGATATAAAGACAGGCAGACAGACATTCAGACAGATAGATAAAACTCCACAATTCACTACACGTCTATGTTCTAAAAAAGATAGATATGATACAGAAAAAGTGCTCGCCGCCAGTGTTACCTACCACCAGAGGGCACCATTCAGTCGTGCAGTATTATTTTTATGCCAGCACATCACACTTCTGCCTCCCTACAAACGCTCTGGAACATTCAGTTTTATACAATGTGCATTAATAGACTGAGTAGAGCCAAATTAACAAGAAATTACTTTCTAATTAAGATGCGAAATTATGCTATTAAATTTAGAAAATAATTTGATGATTGCAGATAATTAAAACTATTAAAATTAGTGCTTCTATAATAAAAACCATACCTGCAAAAAAGATCAGGAGATGTAAAATTTAACAGATTTTCTAACAATATCCAGTTGCTTAATGATGTATCCAGAATTTAAATGATAAATGATCCTAATTACAAGGCTTTGCATCTGCCATACGCTGCCGCTCGGGGTGTAATTATTTCGCCTATTTAGAATCACAAGGGTAACTGTTTGCTGGACAGGACTTCAAAGAATAGAGTCAACATAGTGCTAACATTGCACCTCTTCCTCAATAATGGCTTTTCTCACATGCAGGATTAATAAGACTGAATAGGATAAAAAGAAACCTTACTTAATGACAGTGTGAAAATGGCACAGATATATCATGAGCCAGAGCAACCAAGCTGACATTAACTGTGAGCAGTCAAAAGCAAGCTACGCTGGCAAGAGCTCATTTGTTCTAGGTTCTTATATATGGATTTCTTGTCGTATTGGAGACTCCTGCAAACTTAGATCTGCTGAAAAAGAAAATGGAACTTTTTATTGAATTCATACAGAAATCTGTAACAGAAGCGTCTTGTCTGCGTCATTATCTTCTCATTAACAGAAGCGTCTTGTCTGCGTCATTATCTTCTCATTTCCTACAAACTTCCATGTCGTGAGGTCTGGAGGAAGTAGCATTATTTTCTCATATGTTATGTCCCTTCTCAGCTGGTATATGCCATCACTTATAGTGGACCTTTAAATGCTAAATCTGCCAAATCATGATAAAGTGGCTGAAGATTGGAAAAATGTATCTTTTCTTTTTTTTATTTCTCATGTGGAAATATTGGCCTCTAAACACTATTTGCTAAATCACACTATAACCAAGGAGGCATTAGCAGAGATTCTTCTCTGGGGGCATGTTATTTTTCCCCTGCTTGGCTTTGCCCAAACATAAACCGGAGGTTTCATGCAGGCGAAAAATGAAAATGCCTCAGAAACTCAGAACCAGCTTCCTCTGTGTGACACAGTAAGGCCGGGTCAGACTTGCGAGAAACTCGCATGAGTCTCGTGCGAGTCTCTCGCATCAACACCCGGCACTCGGACCGGAGCATGCAGCTGCATAGAAATAAATGCAACTGCATGCTCCGTTCCGAGTGCCAGCGGCAGTGCCAGGTGTTGATGCGAGAGACTCGCACAAGACTTGTGTGAGTTTCTCGCAAGTCTGACCCTGGCCTAAGACTCATGTCTAACCAGGTGATACAGATCTAACTGCTGGTGATTACCAAGCAAAGCAGTATATCATTACAAACATTGCTCTGCTCTGCCTGTATCCCATCTGGCGATAGTGCCCCTGTACCAGGGATAGATGCAAAGATCTGCATGTGACAACCAATGCTCTCACTCTACACCTCTAATCTCACAGCATGAAAGTGCTGTGAGAGGAGAGCTGTAGTGTGTGAGCATTGCTTGTCACATAATCTCTTCTGCACCTATTCATGGGCAAAATGGAGGCAAAATGGTTAGCACTGTAGCCTTGCAGCGCTGGAGTCCTGGGTTCAAATCTCACCAAGGACAATATCTGCAAGGAGTTTGTATGTTCTCCCTGTGTTTACGTGGGTTTTCTCCGGTTTCCTCCTACACTCCAAAGCCATACTGATAGTATCTAGATTGTGAGTCCTATTGGGGACATTGTAGATGTCTGTAAAAGTGCATATAGGAAAGATGTGTATCTTCGTACCGTGTTAGCCAGTAGATAGAAAAATATTTAGACTTGAGAGTCCTCAGTGGTTGATACCTTTTAATGGCTAACTGAAAAGATGGTAACAAATTGCAAGCTTTCGAGACTACGCAGGTCTCTTCATCAGGCTGAACTAATACAAAATCTGAAGAATCACATATTTATACACAAGAGGACACAGGAATAATGCAATAGGTAAGACATGTGACGTGAAGCAGAACTGTCATTATGGCCGAGGGATGAACATAAATATGACTAGTTCATAGATAAGGAGTGAAAGTTTTATTACCCTCTGATTGGGGTCTGGTATTGTGTTGTGATGACCCTAAAAGGTCAGGGAAGCAGATTCCTTAATTGTTGTAGAAAGTCATAAAACTCTGGGATATATTCATCCCAGCACTAAGAGTGTCAAAGGTCATCATAAGTTTATATTCCCAGACTTTTCTATCCTTCTCAGATTTGAAGTTAGTAATTCCATATCCGTCATGCTATGACCGGGCATACAAAAGTGTTTTGCCACAGGTAAATCCATTCTCCTTTCTCTTATTGTGTGGCGATGAGAATTCATCCTTGTTCTCAGTTTTTGCCCGGTCTCCCCCACATACAGACCCCCAGTTGGACATTTAGTACATATAATTAGGTACACCACATTAGATGTGATGCAGCTGAAAGTGCAGGCACCTGACTAGATTGTACAATAACAATGGGGAGGACATTGGCCCAGACAGACAGGCCCTCTGTACTCAGTAAATGAGTACACAGTTCTAAATATGAAGAGGGGACGCGCAGGCAGAAAAAGGTTGTAGCAGCAGCCTAGTGCAATCTTTGGTTGTGAAACATGTCGTCGCCCCCCAGCATTAATAGATTGCTTCTTATTCTGAGAACTCTGTGTTAATCATGGTGCGACTTTTTACTGTTTACTTCTTCCTGTTTCCCTGCACAATAATGCCATTTTGCAGGTGAAACAGCTATTTCTCTGCAAGACTAAGTGATTGTGCAATTATGTGATCGAGTAAGGAAACAGTAAAAAGACCAAAGAGGGACAGGGCTGCTGTGGTTTAAAGCCTCAGCATGCCTGCTATGTGTGTGAATGCAGCCTTAACGAATTAGGGCTCCCTGTCAATGCCGGAGTAGACTGATTGGAGGTCCTCTGCTCAATGTATATAATGAGGAATGTAAGGTCAACAAACTCTTTGGATAATTTACTTTATTGTTTTGGCTTGAACATTTTATATGAAAAAAGAGGTCTACTTTAAATGTAAGATGAATCTAAACAAACTAAAGGTTAATATATAATATGCTTCCTCATATTAAAACCACCAACTTGCTATAATCAATACCCCGCTGAATAAAATTCTCACTTAAATTTGACTTTTCAATTGTTCTACTGAATTGTACCAAGACAGAGAGTAAAGCGATGGAACAAACAGTCCTGTTTATAAATCTTCCACATTTCCTACCATGTCAAAGCCTTCTTCCTTAGGAATAAAGGAAGGTCAGAGCTGCAAAGTCAGCTCAGTGTTTTATACAGAATATATTGCAGTGAACTAAAAAGGTTTCTACAGTTGTAAAACATAAAACTATAGGAGCAGGGATAGTTCTCAGATTTATAGTACAGTCCAGGAGCCAATAGACAGAATTTTTTGTACTTTCATACAGTATAACAGATAGCGAGAAACAGGTCCATTATGATCAATCCTTTTACTATCCTAAACCATCACAAATATTGTTTATGAAGGTATTGACCTGGACAGATGATAAGTTATTGCTTGGTTGTGGTCCGTCCGCTGGGACCCACACCGATTGGTAGAAGGAGGTCCTTGTATACCTATTAAAGTGCTAGAGTGCCACTCATTCCCTGTAAAGAGCCCCATAGAAAATGTATGGAGCATTGGTCAGGCATGTGATAAAAGTGCCCCACTTGGGATTAAAAATGTCCCATTCTGTTAATCATATGAGTCTTAGCCTACTACAGTCCTCTTGGGGCAGGTTGTGTCCAGGCAGAACTAATGAATCAGTCATTGAATTTCAGCAAGCCGTATCTTTCTCCTTCTGTCATCACTTGTCAGGGAACAATCTGGAGGCCCCAATACATACTAGACTTTTCACAGATATCGGTAAGTTTGGCTGACTTTAGTCTAATGTGCATGGGGATCGTAATCACAGCTTTTACGCCAATGTTCAAATTCAGGATGAGCGTCGTGGCTCTTCATCAATCAGTAGCGTCTGACTAGATCTCCTCTTCAAGACTGACATGAACAATGCCAGTCTTGATGTATCAGGCACTTCATTTGTATTTTTATGAACTAGAACTGCAAAACTATAGCAAGCAGCACAACCTGGAAAAGTTGAATGCTGAAAAAAAAACCTCTACATTACATAGATAAAATACCTAAAATTATATTAAAATCCATTTCTTTCTAAGTAACAGAACAAACCTTTAAAGCAGAATCATAAAAGCTATCAACCATCCCAGTACAATTCTGTGTTACTGGCATCGTGTAGAATTGTAAGTATCATGATCTCAGCCTCAGTATTAAAAAATGACCTATATACCTAAATAGACATGACAAGATGTGCGCCGCTAGATCCATCTGATAACTGTAGGACCTTCCCGTCACTTTGTCTCTATTTGTTGTGGCACATGCAGGATAATTGGAACCACTTCAAACACTTGGGAACATTGGCACCGAGCTCCCTCTATACTGCCGCACTTGAGAACATTGGCACTGAGCACCCTCCTCATTTTAATCTAAACTCTTGCATTACCATTAGGATGTTCCACTAAGGCAATTTGTGTATCTATTGTTGCAGCAAAACAGCATGGTGTCAGAATAATTAGCACTTTCCATACTTACCAAATTTGTTTACTGCACGGACATAGTGAAAACAACCAGATCAGAGACGTGTTGTAGGAATCCTCTGTGTTGTGTTCTTTCTGCAATTTTCATCTAGTCTGGGAAGAAGGTTTCTGCAGTAATTAAAAACATTCATCTAAAAATTTTCC
The DNA here is from genome assembly GCA_033576555.1 of Oophaga sylvatica. Classification (NCBI taxonomy): domain Eukaryota; kingdom Metazoa; phylum Chordata; class Amphibia; order Anura; family Dendrobatidae; genus Oophaga; species Oophaga sylvatica. Next base: position 147,926,770 of record JARQOD010000005.1, on the reverse strand, counting down.
AGAACAGGAAAAAAAGAGAACGCAGACTAATAACCAGAAAAATTCTTCTTTCTACAATCGTCCATTTACCGAGTTAAAGTCAGCGCACTACGGGAAAATGATTGCTTTCTACAACTCAATCATCAATAACAATAGAGGAATTATGGCGAAAAACAAATATTCTAATCCAGCTTTGTAGGATAATACCGCTATATGCAAATGGTATGTATGATCATTACTTTTGAACATGCAGAAAATGATCTAATTTTATGGTCATGAAGCCAATTTTTCATGCAATTTGGAAATTGCAATCTTTAAGCAATAAAAGTGACAAACCACTTGTCAGAATAAATGACATTGTGTTATTTTATTGTAATGTTTTTTATGACTCTGTGTTATCATTTTTTTTTCAGGCAATCTATTTCCATTTTGAACTTATCACAACCAAACATGGGTTTATTATGAGATCAAATTAAAAAAAAAAGATGAACTTAAATAAGTACTCCAGCTTTTTTGCAGCAAATGCTATTACAAAAGAATGATATAAAGGCTCTTGCGTATGCCTTATGTTAATGTTCCATGTGTGGGTTGTCTGTCATCTTGATTCCTTCTTTCCCTCTTATATAGCTCCTCTAATGCAGATTACTATTCCCATGATGCTCAAAAACAGGAAAACCTTGAGTCCAAAAACTATTTTAAATAATATCACTGAGCAGTGATGAACCAATGACCCAGCAAACTTCACAACAAAAGTCTCTTTAACCCCTTAGTGACAGAGCCAATTTGCTACTTAATGACCAGGCCAATATTTACAATTCTGATCACTGTCACTTTATGAGGTTATAACTCTGGAACGCTTCAACGCATCCCACTGATTCTGAGATTGTTTTTTTGTGACGTATTTTACTTCATGTTAGTAATAAAATTTCTTCTATATGACTTGCGTTTATTTATGAAAAAATGGAACAATGGCAAAATGTTTAAAAGTTTGCAATTTTCAAACTTTTAATTTTTATGCCATTAAATCAGAGAGATATGTCACACAAATCACTAAATAACATTTATCACATGTCTACTTTACATCAGCACAATTTTGGAAACAATTTTTTTTGTTAGGAAGTTATAAGGATTAAAAGTTGAGCAGCCATTTCTCATTTTTACAACTAAATTTACAAAACCATTTTTTAGGGACCACCTCACATTTGAAGTCACTTTGAGGGGTGTACATGACAGAAAAAGTGACACCATTCTAAAAACTGGACCCCTCAAGGTGCTCAAAACTACATTCAAGAAGTTAATTAACCCTTTACGTGCTTCACAGGTACTGAAGCAATGTGGACGGAAAAGATGAACATTTAACTTTTTTCACAAACAGTTTACTTCAGAACCAATTTTATTTATTTTCACAAGTGTAAAAAGAGAAAATGAACAACAAAATTTGTTGTGCAATGTCTCCTGAATACACCGATACCCCATATATGGGGGTAAACCACTGTTTTGGCACAGAGCAGAGCTGGGAAGGGAAGGAGCGCAGTTTGACTTTTTCAATGCAGAATTGGATGGAATTGAGATCGGATACCATGTCGCGTTTGGAGAGCACCTGATGTGCCTAAACAGTGGAAACCCCCCACAAGTGACACCATTTTGGAAACTAGACCCCTTAAGGAACTTATCAAGATGTGAGGTGAGCACATTGAACCCCCAAGTGCTTCACAAAAGTTTATAACGTAGAGCTGTGAAAATAAAAAATCATATTTTTTTTCCACAAAAATGATCTTTTCAACCCCAAATTTTTTTTTTCTCAAGGGTTTCAGGAGAAATTAGTCCCCAAAGTTGTTTTGCAATTTGTCCTGAGTATGCCAATACCACATGCGTGGGGGTAAACCACTCTTTGGGTACACGGCACAGCTCGGAAGGGAAGGAGCGCAGTTTGACTTTTTGAATGCAGAATTGGCTGGAATTGAGATCGGATGCCATGTCTCGTTTGGAGAGCCCCTGATGTGCGTAAACAGTGGAAACTCCCCAATGCTAGCTCCAACCCCAACCCCAACACACCCCTAACCTTAATCCCAACCCTAACCACAACCTTAATCCCAACACATCCATAACCCTAATCCCAACTCTAACCACAAACCTAACCCTAACACACCCATAACCCTAATCCCAACCTTAACCCTAGACCCAACCTTAACCCTAATCCAAACCTTAACCCTAATCCCAATCCTAACCCTAATCCCAATCCTAACCCTAATCCCAACCATAATCCCAACCCCTACCCCAACTCTAGCACCATCCATAACTCTAACTTTAGCCCCAATCCTAACTTTAGCCCCAACCCTAACCCTACCTTTAGCCCAACTCACTTTAGCCCAACTCTAACCCTAATGGGAAAATGGAAATAAATACATTTTTTTAATTTTATTATTTTCCCTAACTAAGGGGGTGATAAAGGGGGGTTTGATTTACTATTTTTTTTATTTTGATCACTGTGATAGGGTCTATCACAGTGTCCAAAATGAACCAATAGGAAAAATCTACTATTGTTACCGGGTGTCGGTCGGCAGATCTCGGCGGGCGCACTGCGCATGCGCCCGCCATTTTCTTCCGTGAAGAAGATGCCGGTGGCTGTGGAGGGGAGCAGGAGGGTCCAGGGACACCGGGAGGTACCAGGAGGATCCCTATTTCTCTCTTCTCTGAAGTGCGATCACATCAGAGGAGAGAGAAATTAAATGGAAAATCAGACTTCTTTTTTCTTTTGCGGTCGCCGTTATTCCGTTAATAACGGCGATCACCTCACCAGGGTCAGTAAAAACCGATCCGAATCATGTTCCGACTCTGAGGGTGCTATACACTTTTTCCTGTGGTTTAAGTACCCTTAACTGCCACCGTTAAAGTGCGTATCGGCAGTCGTTAAGGGGTTAATGTTCAACTCACAGCAAAACACAGCACATGATATGCTCCGGATCGCAGCCGAGAACCATATCTTCCAGATTGCAGTCAATAAACACAGTCAATAAGGCACAGGACAGTCAACCTCCGAGGCTGTGTTGCCGTGGGCAACTGCACCGCCGTGTATGCTGTGGGTGCCAGGCCTTTCATATCTTTTGGCTGTTTGGCTCCACTTGCCTGTGTTGCCTCACACAGGTGGAGCTCTGAAGAGCTTTCTGCTCTGCACTCTTGCAAACACCAAACTGACACTGACACACCAAAACCCTTTACTACAGGACTTTTAACTGGAACCTGTGGCCATGGGCCACATGGAAAACCTGGGCCGGGAATGAAAAGGACTACCATCTTGTAGTCCGCTTCAAAATACAAAAACCAAGAACAGGTGTTCCCTAAATCTGCCTTGGAAAACTAGTTTGCCCAAGACTAACACTTACTTTTTATTCCTTATTGCAATCACAACTACGCCTGTGACTGCAATGCACTCCCATAACCTCAATACGCCTCCGTACGCATCCTGGGGGGAACACACAGCATCTCCTACATGTGACACCGGTCACTGCCTCACTATATATCTATATATTGCAATGTGTCTCCACTATCTGTGGATGGGGAGTATGGGGAGTACTCACTTGGCTGGTCGTTGAGTAATACGCTGGGACACTCAAGGTTAAAAAAAAGTCCATTCGGATTATTAACACACAGCATAAACAGAATCTCAGGTACTTGGTAACATGCAGCACCCCATGCACCATCCGGCAACCGTTCAGCTCTACAGTCATGGCCAAAAGTTTTGAGAATGACACAAATATTATATTTTCACATGATCTGCTGCCCTCTGGTTTTTATGTGTGTTTGACAGATGTTTTTATCACAGACAGAAATATAATAATTGCAAACATATGAGTAACAAAAGCTTACATTGACAGTTAGAATGAGTTAATGCAGCAAGTCAATATTTGCAGTGTTGACCCTTCTTCTTCAGGACCTCTGCAATTCTCCCTGGCATGCTCTAAATCAACTTCTGGACCAAATCCTGACTGATAGCAGTCCATTCTTGCACAATCAATGCTTTCATTTTGTCAGAATTTTTAGGTTTTTGTTTGTCCACCCGTCTCTTGATGATTGACCACAAGTTCTCAATGGGATTAAGATCTGGGGAGTTTCCAGGCCATGGACCCAAAATCTCTATGTTTTGTTCCCTGAGCCATTTAGTTATCACCTTTGCTTTATGGCAAAGTGCTCCATCATGCTGGAAAAGGCATTGTTGATCGCCAAACTGCTCTTGGAGGGTTGGGAGAAGTTGCTCTTGGAGGACATTCTGGTACCATTCTTTATTTATGGCTGTGTTTTTAGGCAAGACTGTGAGAGAGCCGATTCCCTTGGCTGAGAAGCAACCCCACACATGAATGGTTTCAGGATGCTTAACAGTTGGCATGAGACAAGACTGGTGGTAGCGCTCACCTTGTCTTCTCCGAATGAGGCGTTTTCCTGATGTCCCAAACAATCGAAAAGGGGATTCATCAGAGAAAATAACTTTACCCTAGTCCTCAGCAGTCCACTGCCTGTACTTTTTGCAGAATATCAGTCTGTCCATGATGTTTTTTCTGGAGAGAAGTGGCTTCTTTGCTGCCCTCCTTGAGACCAGGCCTTGCTCCAAGAGTCTCCGCCTCACAGTGCGTGCAGATGCACTCACACCTGCCTGCTGCCATTCCTGAGCAAGTTCTGCTCTGCTGGTAGCCCGATCCCGCAGCTGAAACACTTTTAAGAGACGGTCCTGGCGCTTGCTGGTCTTTCTTGGGTGCCCTGAAGCCTTTTTGGCAACAATGGAACCTCTCTCCTTGAAGTTCTTGATGATGCGATAGATTGTTGACTGAGGTGCAATCTTTCTAGCTGCGATACTCTTCCCTGTTAGGCCATTTTTGTGCATTGCAATGATGACTGCACATGTTTCTTTAGAGATAACCATGGTTAACAGAAAAGAAACAATGATGCCAAGCACCAGCCTCCTTTTAAAGTGTCCAGTGGTGTCATTCTTACTTAATCATGACAAATTGATCTCCAGCCATGTCCTCATCAACACCCACACCTGTGTTAATGGAGCAATCACTGAAAAGAGGTTAGCTGGTCCTTTTAAGGCATGGCTGCAATGATGTTGAAATGTGTTTTGGGGGATAAAGTTCATTTCTAGCCAAATATTGACTTTGCAAGTAATTGCTGTTAAGCTGATCACTCTTTATAACATTCTGGAGTATATGCAAATTGCCATTAGAAAAAGTGAAGCAGTAGACTTTGTAAAAATTAATATTTGTGTCATTCTCAAAACTTTTGGCCATGACTGTACAGTACCCACGGTCCTCGCTGAGCCCTTATGTGCCTAATACGGGGAGTGTCTGTTAACTGTCCGTGAGCACCTCACCAGTTCCCGGATACCTCTTATCCTCAGAGGCGTCCTCTCTGGAGGTAGTTCACAGGCCTCCTCACCCTGGCTAACTCCAGCCAGCACTGCCGCCCATGCACAAACACACACACTCCATGTTGGGTGTTCAGACACACCCCCTGGGTGGGGTATGTAGGTGACTGGACTCACCCATCTCTCCAAGTCACCTGGAAGCCTTTCCAATGTATAGTAAACCTCAGCAGTAGATCTGAGGCAAAACAAGCCCAAGCTTCCATCACACGGCCACGCACCTCTGTGATACATACCTCCCATTCACCATATGGTCAGTCGCCATACCACATACCTTTCCCCTCTGCCTAAAGCCATGGGGCTTGGCACTTTCTATTATCCGACCAGAGACCCTTCTCGGTCTTCTCTGATGGTCAAACTGTCTGTCAAAGGTTGGCCATGTCACTGAGTGTATCGAATGGAAATGGAGGCACAGATGGTGAAGTTCACATTCGTTTTTATTTTTTAGAGTGGAACCTCAGGACCACGGTACCAGGGCTCTGAAGGGGGCGTGACTAAGTGAGCCCCAGATACCCGTAGTAAGTTCCCTTGAACAGGGTCAGAATGGAATGTCTGGAGGACACAGGTGCTACCTCCAGTTAGATCCCGGACACGTGGCAGCTGTCCCAGCAGGACCAACGGGTAAACAGATTTAACAGAAATGTTAGAGCAGACTGACGAGTCCAAGGTACTCAGGTATAAGCTGGTACCACCATTGTCCAGAGTTTCGGATGGCAGAGTGGCGGAATGGAACAGAGGTGGCGTTGTCCATACAAACGTAGTCCTGAACAGCCGGGTAACAGGTAACTGATAGTATGCGGAGACAAATAGTGTAAGGCAAAAGGCAGAATACTGCAAAAACACAGGCACAAACACAGCAGAACCAGAAGCTAGCAACAGTAGATACTTGTTGCTCCGGTACCCTCTCTATGGCAGAGGGACCAGAAATAGTGCACACAAAGAAATCATTGGTTAATTACTTTTTGAAAAATGCACGCAGTATCTTTAAGGGACCTAGAGAACGCACGCGTGGCCTTAATCTCATACCAGGGAATGTGCTGGCCGCATGCCAGGAAGCATGGGAAGGAGTAGGACTGCAGGCCATAGACTGAGAACGAAGGCCCCGCTGAGGGTCTTGCTGAGGTATGGCCACCACAGCATGAGGACGGGGGACCTGCCGGGGGTCCCGCTGAGGTACGGGCACAGGTGTAACACTGAGCTCTTTTGGAACCATCCGTCATTCAACTCCATCACCTCGTCTGATAGAGTTGCCCCTTTGTCGGACCACCCCCATCCCTGGCGGTCAGTTCGGTGTTACGATTTCCTGACACCCATACCTTCTGTCTGGTCTGACTCTTTGTAACCACGACCGCTACAGGGTCTCCCACCTAGGCCTCTCAGCACTGAGCTAACAGAGGAGTCACTACTTCTAACTCTTCCATCAGGCCACCTTTGGTTGTCTCTCTGTTGGCAATTTCTCTTATTGTCTTTGTTACCCAGAGAGCAGTCATTCCATTTATCTTTAGGTTGGGTACTTCCACCCTTTAAAGAGCCTCTTCAGCTCTCCATACCTCAGGTTGAAAGTGGCCGCCATCTTCTTTGCATTTCCTGCAGCTGTTTATTAATTTGCAGTCTCTCAAGTCTTAGCTGCTCTACCTCTCTTAGGTACACCATGCGATATTCCAGGAGTATTCGGATATTCTTAAAGCTCTCCATTGATCCGACAATGAAGAATGGAACAACCCATCTTCTCCAGCTAACTGGGCTTCGTCATCAGCCGGAATCCTCACTCTCGCCACATCGGACTTATCTATAATTTCTTGCATTACTTTTCCAAGTTTCCCAATAACTTTTCTCATCAGTTTTCAGGGCACTTGAACAATGTCCTCCACCAATACCAACCGACTTTGAGCTTTCTTTGCACGTTCCAGACATCGAGTGGCTTTCTCATTCCTCAACAGGATCATCCATTTCGTGCAAAGACATTGTAGGTGCATGTCACTCTGGATAGCCACCCGCTTCAATGTGATTTCCCTAGTTGACAGTATAACCAACTGTTTAGTCTCTGGCGCCAAGTTCACACTGCACACTTCCACCGACTTCCTAAATTCCTCATTCACAGCCTCATTGTATAGTAAACCTCAGCAGTAGATCTGCTGAGGCAAAACAAGCCCAAGCTTCCATCATAGGGCCATGCACCTCTGTGATACATACCTTCCATTAACCACATGGGTAGTCGCCATACCACTATATATATATATATATATATATATATATATATATATATATACTGTATATACACTGCTCAAAAAAAATAAAGGGAACACTTAAACAACAGAATATAACTCCAAGTAAATCAAATTTCTGTGAAATCAAACTGTCCACTTAGGAAGCAACACTGATTGACAATCAATTTCACATGCTGTTGTGCGAATGGAATAGACAACAGATGGAAATTATTAGCAATTATCAAGACACCCTCAATAAAGGAGTGGTTCTGCCTGTGGGGACCACATACCACAGCTCAATACCAATGCTTTCTGGCTGATGTTTTGGTCACTTTTGAATGTTGGTTGTGCTTTCACACTCATGGTAGCATGAGTGGGACTCTACAACCCACACAAGTGGCTCAGGTAGTGTGGCTCATCGAGGATGGCACATCAATGCAAGCTGTGACAAGAAGGTCTGTCAGCGTAGTGTCCAGAGGCTGGAGGCGCTTCCAGGAGACAGGTCAGTACACCAGGAGACGTTGAGGGTGCCGAAGAAGGGCAACAACCCAGCAGCAGGGCCGCTACCTCTGCCTTTGTGCAAGGAGGAACAGGAGGAGCACTGGCAGAGCCCTGCAAAATGAACTCCAGCAGGCTACAAATGTGCATGTGTCTTCACAAACGATTATGTGAAGATTATGCATAAAATAGTATTAGTTCAAGAAATCAACACCAGGATAATGTGACATCGGGAGTTTAGACAGGAACTACATAATTGCAAAGGCTTCCACTACAATGCATAAATCATCAGTCACATAAGGTTGTAGTAATAGTAATGTGACATGGATTTCAAATACACATCATGCTTAAATATTGATGTTAGGGATAATCTTAACCATGATGTGCCTGCAAAATTCTCGCCTGTCACTGACCCCAACATACGTTTCATGTGTATGACTTCCTCAAGGGGTGAGGATGGAATTTATGGTTTCATCATCAGAGTGTCCGGGTATCCTATATAAAGGATACAACCAGCAGAGATTCAGTGTATCCTATTTGATGGTTACAGCAGTGTCAGTGTTTTTTATGTGATGTATACAGTAGTGTTTCAATGTATCCAATGTGTTGTATACAACAGTCTCAATATATCTTGTGTTATTTATACATGCAGTGGGTAAGGAAAGTATTCAGACCCCTTTAAATTTTTCAGTCTTTGTTTCATTGCAGCCATTTGGTAAATGCAAAAAAGCTCATTTTTTTCTCATTAATGTACACTCTGCACTCCATCTTGACTGAACAAAACCAAAAAAAAATTTCAGCTTTTCTTTTTTAATAAATTTGCAAAAATTTCTACATTTCTGTTTTTTTTTCAGTCAAGATGGGATGCAGAGTGTACATTAATGAGAAAAAAAATAACTTTTTTGAATTTACCAAATGGCTGCAATGAAACAAAGAGTGAAAAATTTAAAAGGGGTCTGAATGCTTTCCGCACCCACTGTATATAGCAGTCTCTGTGTATCATATGTGATGTAGCCTGCATAATCTTCTATATGATGTATATACAGCAGTCTTAATGTATCCTAAGTTATGTATATACCGCAGTTTCAGTGTCTCTTATTTCATGTATATACAGCAGTCTCAGTGTATCCTATGTGATGGATATATCACTGTTAGTGTATCCTATGTGATGCATCATGCAGAGTATTATTATATCTTATGTGATGTGTACCGCAGTGTTTGTGCATCCTGTGTGGTTTATACTGCAGTCTTAGGTGGAATCTTACGCAATGTAAACAAATTTTCAGTGTATCCTATGGGATGTATACAACAATCTCAGTGTATCCTACGGGATGTATAAAGCAAGATTTCAGTGTATCCTATGCGATGTATACAGAACATTCCCAGTGTATGCTATATGATGTATACAGCAACGTCAAAATATATTCAATTTGTTGTATACATGGCAGTCTCAGGAGATCCTATATGATGTATACAACAGTCTCAGTGTATCCGATGTGATAAATCACTCATATCTTTAGTTGTATTGGAGAACATGCAGATGGACTGGCAGGGAGGAGCTGGATGTGGAAAGGAGTATTCTTGAGAGCTGCCGGAAGGAATTTGATAGGTGATGATGTCATGCTGTCATTCACAGTAAGTCAGAGACTGACTTCCTGTTTACACAATGGTGCATATACTGGACTGATTGTCAGGTTGGAGATCACATGACCCAACTTCCTATATTGAAGGGCGAAACATGTATGGATGTAATTGAGTTCAGATGAATAAAGTAAACATAGCATATTGATGGAGAAGACCACATTTTTAAAGATCTTCTGAAGATCAAAACAGTTTTACATCGCAAACATATTTCTTTTTAGATTTATATTTAATAGTTATGGCATTCTAAACAGCATACAAAGACTCATAGGATAATATTACACACACCATGCCCTGTGGTATTAGATCTGAGGTCAGCAGCCTTCGGCACTTCCGCTGTTATGAAACTACAACTCCCAGAATTCCCTTTAATTCATAGGCAGTTAGGCATATGTTGCTTGGTGGGAGTCATAGTTTTACAACAGATGGGAGAGCCAGAGGTTGCTGGTGCATTTGGACAGAAATCGATACTCAACTGTAGCTCCTGTGATCAAAATACATAGTACATTGCAAAAAAATGCAGTACTACATGGGCTCAGTGAGGCAGATGAAGAAGAGTTGAGTTAGTAAAAGTAGTAATGTCGAGTTTGTGATCATGCATAATGAGTCACAATGTACCAATGCAATATGCATACTTCCGGCCACATTCAGACCAGATACAGCATTGAGCAAGGCCATAAACAGTCTTGTCGGAAGGTGGCCAGGAGCATACTTGTGGTCACATGATCTCCTGTCCCTGGCGCCACCACCAGAGAATCCTCACAGCGCACCATGTTCATGATGTGAGGATTTGCAAGTCTGCAGTCACATAAAGTCACTGCAGACGTGCAGCTTTAGATCAGACAACCCATTTAAGTGTCTATATTTGAACATGCTACATTCTGAAAGTAAGTGGAACTAAAAAAGACCATATAATAACAAATAAAGTCTTATAATCACTTCTAAAAGAAATAAGCATCAACCAGACCACAGCAGGTGCAGGAATATGTTTGTAGAGTGATTTTCAATGAGGAAAAACAGTTAATTTAGGACAAGAGTATACAATGTGTATTTGGAACATTTACTGAAATCCCAGCAAGCTTAGTTTCCTATTATAGAAGTCGTTTAATGATGCCCAGAGAGTAAAGCAGCAAAGAGCTAAAACTGTGCCAAACATTTACTGAAATATAAAAGGGATCCAAAATATACCAGGAGGGGTATGCACTTCAGAGGAAGAGAAGCGCTGGAAGAAGAGGTCATGTGCCAAAGCTGGAGGGTGGAAATCTGAGATGAGCTGCCAGAATGTGGACTTTATAGAAACAGATTTCCAGAAATAATGATACATGCTAAATGAGGATGGAAGTGTGAGATAAGCACAGATACAGTATACTATAAGAGTGTATTCACAAGGAGATGTATTCACGTGACTTTTTTTGTATTGATTTTCCTTATAAAACAGCAAAAATGCAGTGATTTTATAGCATTTTGGGGACAAAAACATATGAGGAACATATTGTTCTGTTATGAACACAGCCTAAGACTTCTATTTTGAATTAGTTTGTTATATTAGAGCATGTTTCACAAATTGTTACATATGTTGGATAATTATATTTGTTGCACGTACTTGTTGCATTTGTTGGACATTTCCCTGCAATATATTGGCTTTGCAGTTCTGTCCTATATAAGCATTTGTTTAGATATGGGATGGGGTTTCATCAGCTGGACAACCCCTTTATCAGAGTTAGTGCACTATTACATATCACATCCCTTTTATAGGTCATAAAAATAATTAATATTTGCAAATTACGTGGTTAAAAATAATCCAGCAAAGAGTTAAAGGGATAGTCTCAATGCCACTAATAATTAAAATTGAAAAGTGCTCGTAAAAACAAGGAACTCTGCAATTTACCTCTTTTTAAAAATCTATTCTCAAAAATAGAGGGATTTTTAATATACTATAGTTTACTTCTCATTGCCTAGGTTACTGACCACATCTACCGACTAGACGTAGCCAAGCATGATCACTGCTTACAAGTTTTTTTTAATTAGACATACCGCCGGTGCAGCCGATACAACTGCACCAGGGGCCCGGAGGTGGAGGTGGCCCTTGTAGGCAGGGGCATACTGCCCAGAGCGGCAGACCATGCAGCCGCTATGAGGCCATTCTATCAAGATTACGGTCGGGAGAGAGAGGGGCTCGGTGTCATGCAGCATCGGGTCCCTCTCACTCTCTCCCATAATCAAGTGAATACCCAGAGATGGGGATGGAGCGGAGCGCAGAGTGCAGGGATTCAAAAAGGAGGTGTGTCATGCAGGGAGAGAGATGGTGGCCAATGAACGCTTTTCCCACTAGACTGATGAGAGTGCTCACTGGCTGCCCTCTCTGACCTCCTTCACGGCGTGTCCCAATGGTGAGTGTTCATCTGTAGTCAGGGGGCCCCGGGCCGCACAGGACACTGGAGACAACAGTAGAAAAAAGAGCAGGACTTACAGAGGGTCTTCTGCTCCCTCCACTGTTCCCTTCCCAGCAGGCAGCAGCATCTCAAATATGAGGTTGGGAGAGGAGGACTCACAGCACTGCAGCAAGGAGCCAAAATGCTCTCTGCTGTGTCTCCATCCCACACAGTGGGTTCTGCAGCCCTCTCGAGTGAATCTCTACACTATGTGACCGACCTCCTCCATGGCTCATCTGAACATCTGATGTCATAGATTAGTATGTGTGTCTTTGTATATGTACATATGTGTGTATGTATGTACAGTATATGTATCTGTGTGTATGTATGGTATATGTGCATGCGTGTATCTTTATGTGTGTATGTATGCACGGTGTGACAGGGTCACTGGCACTGTATGTGAGGGTAGATATGTGTCACGGAGATTGCTTTTCTCCGTGATCTAGAAACCGATAAGTTTCTTTTCAGCATGATATGTGCTGAAGGAGTTAAGTGGCAATGTTATGAGCGGGCTTTTAGGTGAGTAGGTAAAGAGATGGGCGGGACGCCTACTCACCATATCTCCATCTCAATGGTGTGGCTGAGGAAATAAATGTCCAGCCAGTTTCTTTTCTCCTCAGTCTGTGTTGTTTGAGGCAAGGAAGTCTCCATACTGAAGCTTCTCTGAGAGTTGCCATATGTGGTCCCAGTGTCACTATCCACATTTGGATCTGTGGCAGATCTCCCTCTGCATGTTGAAACCTTTTTCCTGTCTGGCCAGCGGGGGTTAATCTCAGTCTTTGCCCCAGTGGCTGCTGGTGTAATTGCATGCCTGATGACTTGTCAGAGGGAGGTGGCGACCTCTCCCACTTCCTTTAAAAGGTCTCCTGAGTTATCAGCTGGTGTTGTTAATATTGCTTCCTCTGGAAATCAACCAAGCTGGAGTCAGGAGCTGCTGAGAGCAGTTGTGCTTCAGTTGCTTCCCTCATCTGGTGCCTTATTACTCTGCTGTGTGGAGCATTATAGCAGAGAGAGATAAGTGTTTATTGTTTAAGTTGATTTAACCCTTAGGTGTCTGTCTTTCCTTTGGTTGTTTTGTTATTCACATTATTCCCTGTCTCACCTCCTGGGGAGGGGGTTGGTGGGTTTAGCTCAGGGCTAAACAGGAGACAGGAACAGGTCGGTGGCTTGGGCCTCGCTACCTTTAAGCGTACCCCCAAGGTAAGGAAAGACAGGTTCCCTCTTAGCTTTAAGGGCAGTTCAGGGGCCCAGGTTCCTCGTCCCCTGTATTCCTTCAACTGCCACGTGACACCCAGGAGTACTGGGTAGGACTGTGCATGAACTGTTCATTTTTCCCCGTGACATTATTACCAACCAATACAGTTTTTTTTTTGTTTTTTTCTCCTTTCCCTTTCTTGTGAGCCATGGCCCAAATGCAGGCCTTTGCCCAGCTGCTTCAGACCCTCACAGATGAGTTTAAGGTGCTTCGGGATGAGGTGGTGCAGCAGTTACAGCAGTTGGTGGGGTTCTGGGCCTCGGCTCAAATGCAGGTTCAACCAGAACCTAAGATATCTCTCCCTGACAGGTAAATTGTATTTCAGGCACCCCCTCGTTCATCAGGGAGTGAGGAACAGTGTGTGGGGATTATTGTCTCCCTTTATAGGGGTGATCCCCAATCCTGGGCCTTCTCCCTGCCGGCCGATTCACCATCTTTACGGTCGGTGGATGGGTTTTTTGCAGCTCTGGCGCTGGTGTATGGAGATCCTGATGGCGTCTCCCTTGCGGAATTCTGACTCCGTAAAATCAAGCAGGGGGACCGGCCAGTTGAGGAGTACTGCTCAGAGTTCAGGAGATGGGCCACTGACACACAGTGGAATGATCCTGCCCTTAGGAGTCATTTTGTGCAGGGTCTGTCCCCAAGGTTGCAGGATACCCTGGTGCAGTACGCTGCCCCCAGGTCATTGGAGGCCGCCATTTCCCTTGCCATCCGGGTGGATAGACGCCTCAGAGAGAGGCATACACCAAAACTGCCCCCTGTTCTCCTGGTTAGGGAGGAGGACACAGTTGAGCAGTCGGATGAACCTATGCAGGTGGGAGCAATTGGTTCTCAAACGGGGTTGCCTGCAGTTCGACATGGTGTGGGGGCATGTTTTTTCTGTGGGCAGACTGGTCATTTTATTGGGGTCTGCCCAGCTCGCACCAAAACATCTGTGCCATCTAAGAAGCCGCATCCCCCTGGTCGTGTGGAGGGAGGCGACCAGGGAGTGTATATTTCCTCTACTTCTTCCCCTCAGTGTATTTTGACTGCGAGAGTGGTGATTGGCAGGGTATCTAAGGGAATACCGGTGCTTGTGGACAGTGGAGCAGGAGTCAATTTGGTGGATGCTCACTTTGTCCGGACCAATGGCCTGATGTGTAGGATGCTAGCTAAACCATTAGGCGTCCAGACCATTGACTCTGTCCCACTATGCCAGGGGAGTGTGACCCAGGGGTCGTGCATGATATACGCCTGGGTATAGGGACTCGTCATTAGGAGTCCCTGTCATGCTACGTCTTGGACGGTATGCCAATACCCATCCTTTTAGGCCTCCCTTGGCTGACAAAACATAACCTGGTCATAGATTGGCATTCCAGGGAGGTAGTCAGCTGGGGTCAGTCGTGTGAGGGCTGCTGCCTGGGGGATACTGTCTCTGCCATCTTTCTGCAACCTTCCCCTACTCCATGGGGGCAGTGGAGGTGCTGCTAAGGAGTAGGGGCAAGTCCCATCCCTCACCACTAGCCAACCCTGTGAGTCGGAGCCCTCTTGGGAGGAGGGTTCAAGGGAGAGTGGTGGTTTCCTCTGAGAAATGTGTGAGTGTGGTGACACAGGGGGACGCCTCTGTTGTCAGTTTCTCAAAGAGTTCACCACCTTGTGGCAAACGCGTGTGTGGCAATGAACGTTCTGGTCAGGACCTGTGTGTGAAAGAGTACGTATGGGTGTCCACCAAAAACATCCGGTGGAGGTGTGCTGCTGGAGTCTGGAGTTCTCATGTGATCGGGCCGTATCGGGTGTCTGACATTCTCAGCCCGGGGACTTACCAGCTGGAGTTACCACCTGTAATGCCAGTACAGAATTCATTCCCCAGGTCGGCGCTCTGGAGATTTGTGGTACCTCCGGAGCATACGTTATGGCCACTTCCATCTGTCCGCGTTTGCCATAAACCTTAGAGTCAGGTGACTGCTGGGGTGAACCCTGGTGGATCGAGGCATCCTCATCATAGGTGGTATATGAGGTGCGGTGTTGAGGGTCCTGAGGCCCCTCATTAAAGGGGGGTACTGTTACGATCCACATTTGGATCTGTGGCAGATCTCCCTCTGCATGTTGAAACCTTTTTCCTGTCTGGCCAGCGGGGGTTAATCTCAGTCTTTGCTCCCGGTGGCCGCTGGTGTAATTGCATGCCTGATGACTTGTCAGATGGAGGTGGCGACCACTCCCACTTCCTTTAAAAGGTCTCCTGAGTTGTCAGCTGGTGTTGGTAATATTGCTTCCTCTTGAAACCAACCAAGCTGGAGTCAGGAGCTGCTGAGAGCAGTTGTTCTTCAGTTGCTTCCCTCATCTGGTGCCTTATTACTCTGCTGTGCGGAGCATTACAGCAGAGAGAGATAAGTGTTTATTGTTTAAGCTGATTTAACCCTTAGGTGTCTGTTGTGAATAGGCTGGAAATGAGTTCTGAGCAGAAGCTCCCTCTGGTGGTTACAAACGGTACTGGACTGTCCAGTGAAGATTGTGAGGATTGGGAATCAGGTGTTACTGACTGGTCTTATATAAGGGAGTCGCCTTCCCATCAGGGTTGCCGGTGATCAATTGTTCTGGTCTCAATCCTTGATTCCTGTTTCCTTGGTAGCCTGCTGTGTCGTGTCTGAATCTCCTGCTAACAGATAAGACATTTTCTTCTTTTTGTTTTTGTGCTTGATTTTTGCATTTTGTCCTGCACTTCTGTGGGGGCCTTCAGGGTCCCCTCTGGGGGCTTTTTGCCCTCTCAGATCAGTTCAGCCACTGATGTTTGTACATTTGCTTTTTCCAGTTTTTTCAGTGGCTGCTGTTTTGTTTTTGGTTACACCAGAGAACTAATTTAGGTGGTAGAGGTCGTGTGATCTCAGGTGTTTTTGAAATTAGTAGAGTTGGTGCTTTTCAGGGTTTTTTGGGATTGCAGTAAGTGCCCTTCCTATCCTTTTCTATTTAGTAAGTTTGGGCCCCAGCGTTTGCTCATACTATTTTCTGTCTGTGTCAGTATTTCTTCTTGTCTAACCGCCATTACATGTTTGGGGGCTTTCTATGTTCTTTGGGGATCTGCTCCAGGGCAGATAGCTTTCCTCTTTCTATCTTTAGGTGTAGTTAGTTTCTCAGGCTGTGACGAGGCGTCTAGGACCAACGTAGGAACGCTCCACGGCTGCCTCTAGTTGTGGTGGTTAGTCAGGGTACTGCAATCTCATAGTTTCCAACTGCTCTGGTGTATTTCCTTTTTGCCTGCTCTCCTCAGCTACCAAATCATAACAGTATCACCGGCCTAAACTGAAAATTGTATGGTACTCACAGAAGGGAAAAATATTGTGGAAAGAAAAAAGTTGTCAGAGTTGTCAGAGATTTTTTTTTTTTTTTCTTCTGTTTGTTGCATTTTTTTTCCCTCTGTATCTCTGGGTACTGAGGAGGATTTTTTTCTCTCTCAATGGAGTTTGCACAGTTGTCTGGCCGTGTGGATCAGCTTGCCACTGAAGTTCGGAGTATTGCTACCTATCTTGCTAGGTTGCCTGTTGTGGAACCTAGGATTCCCATGCCAGATTTGTTTTTAGGGGATCGAGCTAAGTTTCTGAATTTCAAAAATAACTGTAAATTGTTTTTTGCCTTAAAATCTAAGTCCTCAGGGAACGCAGCGCAGCAGGTTCAAATTGTCATCTCTCTCCTGCGCGGCGACCCTCAGGATTGGGCTTTTTCCCTGACACCTGGGGATCCTGTTTTGAGTGATGTTGATGCATTTTTTCAGGCTTTGGGGTTATTGTACGATGAGCCTAATGTCACTGATCAAGCTGAAAAAACTTTGTTGGCATTAAGTCAGGGGCTTGAGGACGCTGAGTTATACTGTCAGAGATTCCGTAGGTGGGCAGTCCTGACCAAATGGAATGACGACGCTTTGGCAGCTCTTTTTCGGAAGGGACTGTCAGATAATGTAAAGGATGTTATGGTGGGATTCCCTGTTCCCTCTGGTCTCAATGATTCTATGTCATTAGCGATTCAAATTGACAGACGTTTGCGTGAGCGGAAAGGTATGCGTGGAATAGTGTTGCCTTGTGAACCTGCTTCTGAATCCATGCAGTGTGATAGAGTGGTTTCTGGGGCACAGCGTCATGAATTTCGAAAGCGCAATGGGTTATGTTTCTACTGTGGTGATGCCTCTCATGCTATTTCAGTCTGCCCTAAGCGGGGAAGACGTTTTGCACGCTCAGTTGTCTTGGGTAGTGTTCAGACTAAGTTTTTATTAACTGTTACCCTGATATGCTCTCTGTCCTCATTTTCTGCTCAGGCTTTTGTTGATTCTGGAGCAGCTATTAACCTGATGGATTTTGATTTTGCTAAACGTTGTGGGTTTCCCTTGATACCCCTACGGAAGTCTATTCCCCTACTGGGGATCGATTCTACCCCTTTGGCTGAGAATAAACCTCAGTTCTCTACTCAGGTGATAATGAGGGTAGAACCTGATCATCAGTAGAGTTGCAAATTTTTGGTTCTGTATAATCTGCATGACATTATCGTACTGGGTTTCCCTTGGTTACAGTCTCATAATCCTGTTTTGGATTGGAAATCTGTGTCTGTTACCAGTTGGGGCTGCCAATGTGTTAATACCAACACTACTGTTTTTTCTGCCTCCCCCCAGGCTCAGGATGTTCCTGACTTTTTGATTGATTTTTCTGATGTGTTTAGCGAAAGTAAATCTGCATCCTTACCTCCCCATAGGAGCTATGACTGCGCTATTGAATTAGTGCCTG
The DNA here is from genome assembly GCA_033576555.1 of Oophaga sylvatica. Taxonomy (NCBI): domain Eukaryota; kingdom Metazoa; phylum Chordata; class Amphibia; order Anura; family Dendrobatidae; genus Oophaga; species Oophaga sylvatica. The sequence continues at coordinate 147,908,597 of JARQOD010000005.1, read as the reverse complement.
GTAGTAAATTCCCTAAAGGTCGCCTTTTTAACTTGTCTGTACCTGAACATGACGCTATGCGGTCTTATATCAAGGAGTCATTGGAGAAGGGTCATATCAGACCATCCTCTTCACCCTTAGGTGCCGGTTTTTTCTTTGTAGCCAAAAAGGATGGTTCATTAAGGCCGTGTATTGATTATCGTCTCTTGAACAATATTACTGTGAAATATCAATATCCTTTACCCTTGATCTCTGATCTGTTTTCCAGGGTGAAAAACGCTACTTGGTTTACCAAGCTTGACCTCAGGGGGGCATATAACCTTATTCGCATTAAGCACGGGGATGAATGGAAGACGGCATTTAATACCCCTGAAGGGCATTGAGTACCTTGTGATGCCCTTTGGGCTCACTAATGCTCCTTCTGTCTTCCAGTCCTTCATGAATGACATTTTCAGGGATTTTGTGGATAAATTTCTGATTGTTTATTTGGATGATATCTTGATTTTTTCCAATGACTGGGACTCTCATGTAAAACATGTTCGGACTGTGTTCCAGATTTTGAGAGAGAATGCTCTGTATGTGAAGGGATCAAAGTGTCTTTTTGGCGTTCAGAGGATCTCATTTCTGGGATTCATTTTGTCCCCATCTGTTATTGAAATGGACCCGGTCACAGTTCAGGCCATCTGTGATTGGGTCCAACCTACTTCATTAAAGGCTCTTCAAAGATTCTTGGGTTTTGCCAATTTTTATCGTAAATTTATTGGTAATTTCTCTGTTATTGTTAAACCATTAACTGATTTGACCAAGAAGGGTTCTGATGTGGTGAATTGGCCTCCTGAGGCAGTCTCTGCATTTCAGGAACTTAAGCAGAGATTCACTTCTGCTCCTGTTCTACGGCAGCCTGATGTTTCTCTACCATTTCAGGTGGAGGTTGATGCCTCTGAAATTGGGGCAGGTGCCGTTTTGTCCCAAAGAGATCCAGAGACCTCTAAAAGTAACCCTTGTGCCTTTTTCTCTCGAAAATATTCTCCCACTGAACGTAATTATGACGTGGGTAATCGGGAGTTATTAGCCATGAAGTGGGCTTTTGAAGAGTGGAGACATTGGCTGGAGGGAGCCAACCATCAGGTGGTGGTCCTTACGGACCATAAGAATCTAGTTTATCTGGAATCTGCCAAGCGACTTAATCCTAGACAGGCCAGGTGGGCCTTGTTTTTCACACGTTTTAATTTTGTGGTTTCATTTCTTCCTGGCACTAAAAATGTTAAGGCGGATGCCCTCTCGAGGAGTTTCCTGGCGGACTCTCCTGAGTTATCTGATCCTTCTGTTATTTTGAAAGAGGGTGTAGTTTTCCGCCATCTCGCCCAATTTGAGACTGGCTCTGGAGGGGTGTCAGGAGGATAAGCCCGAGCGCTGCCCTGTTGGGAAATTGTTTGTCCCGGACCAGTGGAAAAAGAGTGTAATGTCTGAGATTCATTGTTCCGCGCTGGCCGGTCATCCCGGAATTTTTGGTACCGGAGACTTGGTTAGTCGGTCCTTTTGGTGGTCTACCTTGTCTCGTGATGTCAGGGAGTTTGTGCAGTCCTGCGGTACTTGCTCTCGCTCCAAGCCTTGCTCTCGTTCTAGTGGTTTGTTGATGCCATTACCTGTGCCCAAGAGACCATGGACCCATATCTCTATGGATTTCATTTCCGACCTCCCTGTTTCTCAGAGAATGACCGTCATCTGGGTGATTTGCGATAGGTTTTCCAAGATGATACATCTTGTGCCATTACCTAAGTTGCCTTCCTCCTCTGAATTGGTGACTTTGTTCCTTCAGCACGTGGTTCGTTTACACGGCATTTCTGAGAACATTGTGTCTGACAGAGGAGTCCAGTTTGTTTCCAGATTTTGGAGGACCTTTTGTTCTAAAATTGGTGTTCAATTGTCTTTCTCCTCGGCGTTTCATCCTCAGACCAATGGTCAAACTGATAGAACAAACCAGACATTGGAGACTTATCTAAGATGCTTTGTGTCTGCTGATCAGGATGACTGGGTCTCTTTTTTGCCTTTGGCTGAGTTTGCTCTTAATAATAGGGCTAGCTCTGCCACTTTGATGTCTCCATTTTTCTGTAATTCTGGGTTTCACCCTCGATTTTCTTCAGGACAGACGGAGGCTTCTGTCTGTCCAGGTGTTGACTCTGTTGTGGAGCGTATGCAACAGATTTGGGACCAGGTAGTGGAGAGGTTGTCCCTCTCTCAGGAGAGGGTCCAGCAGTTTGCTAACCGGCATAGGACTGATGGTCCTCGGTTTAAAGTGGGGGACTTGGTCTGGTTGTCCTCAAGAAATATTCCTATGCGAGTGGCATCTCCTAAATTTAAGCCTAGGTTCATTGGACCTTATAAGATCATGGAGATTCTTAATCCTGTTTCTTTTCGTTTGCTTCTTCCAGGGACATTTAAGATCCATAACGTGTTCCACAAGTCCTTGTTGAAGAGGTTTGTTGAGCCAGTGGTTCCTACTGCTGTGCCTCCTGACCCTGTTTTGGTTGAGGGCAATCTGGAGTATGTGGTTGAGAAAATATTGAATTCTCGTTTTTCTAGACGGAAACTCCAGTATTTGGTTAAATGGAGAGGTTATGGTCAGGAAGACAATTCTTGGGTGTTTGCTTCGGACATCCATGCTAGGAGACTCATCCGTGCGTATCATAGAACTCATCCTGACCAACCTGGTTGCTCAAATGAGGGTTCGGTGACCCCTCCTCAAGGGGGGGTACTGTTGTGAATAGGCTGGAAATGAGTTCTGAGCAGAAGCTCCCTCTGGTGGTTACAAACGGTACTGGACTGTCCAGTGAAGATTGTGAGGATTGGGAATCAGGTGTTACTGACTGGTCTTATATAAGGGAGTCGCCTTCCCATCAGGGTTGCCGGTGATCAATTGTTCTGGTCTCAATCCTTGATTCCTGTTTCCTTGGTAGCCTGCTGTGTCGTGTCTGAATCTCCTGCTAACAGATAAGACATTTTCTTCTTTTTGTTTTTGTGCTTGATTTTTGCATTTTGTCCTGCACTTCTGTGGGGGCCTTCAGGGTCCCCTCTGGGGGCTTTTTGCCCTCTCAGTTCAGTTCAGCCACTGATGTTTGTACATTTGCTTTTTCCAGTTTTTTCAGTGGCTGCTGTTTTGTTTTTGGTTACACCAGAGAACTAATTTAGGTGGTAGAGGTCGTGTGATCTCAGGTGTTTTTGAAATTAGTAGAGTTGGTGCTTTTCAGGGTTTTTTGGGATTGCAGTAAGTGCCCTTCCTATCCTTTTCTATTTAGTAAGTTTGGGCCCCAGCGTTTGCTCATACTATTTTCTGTCTGTGTCAGTATTTCTTCTTGTCTAACCGCAATTACATGTTTGGGGGCTTTCTATGTTCTTTGGGGATCTGCTCCGGGGCAGATAGCTTTCCTCTTTCTATCTTTAGGTGTAGTTAGTTTCTCAGGCTGTGACGAGGCGTCTAGGACCAACGTAGGAACGCTCCACGGCTGCCTCTAGTTGTGGTGGTTAGTCAGGGTACTGCAATCTCATAGTTTCCAACTGCTCTGGTGTATTTCCTTTTTGCCTGCTCTCCTCAGCTACCAAATCATAACAGGTGTCTGTCTTTCCTTTGGTTGTTTTGTGTTATTCACATTATTCCCTGTCTCACTTCCTGGGGAGGGGGTTGGTGGGTTTAGCTCTGGACTAAACAGGAGACAGGGACAGGTCGGTGGCTTGGGCCTCGCTACCTTTAAGCGTACCCCCAAGGTAAGGAAAGACAGGTTCCCCCTTAGCTTTAGGGGCAGTTCAGGGGCCCAGGTTCCTCGTCCCCTGTATTCCTTCAACTGCCACGTGTGTCAAGATCCCGTCTGGGTTGGAGCCGATGTTACTGCAAACACTAGGGGAAGCAGAGGCAGGTAGCGTAGTCAGGTGGCAGCCGGAGGTCGGTACACAGGAAGGGCAGTTCGGTAACAGAGGAGCAGGCAGATAACGTAGTCAGGTGGCAGCCGGAGGTCGGTACACAGGAGAGCAGTGTTTGTAGCAATGGATCAGGCGGAGAGCGTAGTCAGAAGGCAGGCCGAGGTCGGTTCACAGGAGAGCAGTGTTTGTAGCAATAGATCAGGCGGAGAGCATAGTCAGAAGGCAGGCCGAGGTCGGTTCACAGGAGAGCAGTGTTTGTAGCAATGGATCAGCAGGAAACGCTTGACTAAAGGCTTGGAGCTCAATAATCTCGCAATGACACACCCACAGGGCCAGGTTTATATAGGGTGTGTAATTGGCAATCAGAGGCCCAATCAAGAGAGCACTAGGTGTAGCCAATCAGGAAGAACAGTCAATGGTATCTGGGTTCAGCAAGGAACTTTGCAGCCAGCAGAATAGCTCAGATGGTAGAGCTGCTGGCCAGTGGACAAGAGGTACTGGGTTCGACTCCTGACAGTACTCCCCTCCTTCCAGGATGGCCTCTGGACATCTCAGGAGTTGGCTTATCCGGGTACCTCTGATGAAAGGCTCTTGTTAGTCTAGGAGCATGGACGTTGTCCCTTGGTTCCTATGAATTTTCCTCTGGTCCGTAACCCTTCCACTGCACCAGATACTGCAGTTTACCTCTGAATTTTCGGGAGTCCAGAATCTTATCCACAATGTATTCTTCTTCACCACGGATCCTTTCTGGTGGAGGAGGTGGCTGAATTCTTCCTGGAAACGGGTTTTCACAGAAGGGTTTGAGCAAGGATATGTGAAACACTGGATGAATCTTTAGATTGTTGGGAAGTTTTAAACGAAAAGCAACCTGGTTAATTTTTGCAGAAATTTGAAAAGATCCAATGAATTTCTGACCCAATTTGGAGGATGGCACCTGTGTCTTAAGGTTTTTAGTGGACAGCCAAACTTTGTCTCCAACCTGAAGAGCAGGGGGCACTCTCCGATGTTTATCTGCTGCTTCCTTATATACTTCCTGGGTCTTGAGTAATATCTCTGATAATTCCTTCTGGGATTCCTGTAATTTTGCAAGCCTGTCATTTACAGCAGGAATGGGAGTGTTCACTGGCAGATTAGGGATAAATACTGGATGTACTCCATAATTAGCAAAAAAATGGGGTTTGAGATGTAGCGCTATGTATGGAGTTGTTGTAGGCAAACTCTGCTGTTGGTAAATAGTCCACCCAGTCATCCTGAAGATAGGAAATGAAGCAACAGAGGTATTGCTCCAAAGTCTGGTTCGTTCTCTCCGTCTGGCCATTGGACTGAGGATGGAAAGCGGTAGAAAGATTCACCGTGACTCCCAAGGCTGTACAGAAATTCTTCCAAAATTTTGACGTAAACTGAACGCCTCTGTCAGACACCACGCTGTCAGGAATTCCATGTAACCTGAATACCTCTTTGATTATCAGTTCTGCAGTTTTTTCAGCAGTAGGAATTCCTTCAGTTGGAATAAAGTGGGCCATTTTTGTGAGTCGGTCCACTATGACAAGGATGACGGTCATCTGTTTGGAAGGGGGTAGTTCCACAATAAAATCCATGGAAATAGATCCCCAAGGCCTGGATGGAACTGGAAGTGGTTGCAAGAGTCCTAGAGGAGACGATCGTGGGGTCTTGTTTCGTGCGCATGTTAAACAGGTTGAAACATATTTCCTCACGTCCTTCCTACAATTAGGCCACCAAAAGAAACAAAGTAGTAAGTCTTGTGATTTTGCAACTCCAGGATGTCCTGCCAGTTTAGAATCATGGACACTTTTGAGGACTTCAAGGCGAGAAGATTCAGGTACATATGTTTTGTGTTTCTGCATCCAAAACCCCTCTTTGAATGAAAGATCGACGTCTTCCGAAGGATGGTTAAGGAAAGAGTCCTCTTGATATCCATCTTTAATTCTATTACATAGTCCTCTAGAGTGCAATATTCCCAAAAAATTTTTAGGGCCTAGAATTGTATCGTCATTACTAGACCTCTCCTGAGGTTCCGAACACATCCTGGACAGGGCGTCAGCCTTGCCATTTCTTGAACCAGGCCGGTAAGAAATTATAAAATTGAATCTTGAGAAAAATAAGGCCCATCGTGCTTGTCTTGCAGACAATCTTTTTGCTGTACGGAGGAATTCAAGATTCTTGTGGTCCGTGAGGACAGTCACAGGGTGATTGGCACCTTCCAAAACATGTCTCCATTCGGAGAAGGCAACTTTAATGGCTAACAGTTCTTTATTACCGATGTCGTAGTTCTTTTCTGCAGATGACATGGTGTGGGAAAGAAACGCACATGGGTGAAGTTGCATTTTGTCCCCAACTCGCTGAGACAGAATGGCTCCCACTGCAGAGTCCGAGGCGTCCACTTCAACAGTAAATGGCAATTCAGGATTTGGGTGTACTAACAATGGAGCAGACGTAAAAAGAGTTTTCAATTTGTCAAAAGCCTCCTGTGCTTCCGGAGACCAAAAAAATGCTTTGGTCTTTTTTGTTAGTGTAGTAATTGGTAGTATGATCCGTGAAAAGTTCTTTATAAATTTTCGGTAAAAATGTGCAAATCCTATGAAACGCTGGACGTCTTTTAAATTTCTTGGAACAGGCCAGTCCACTACAGCATTGATTTTGCCGGGATCCATGCTCAGACCTTCTGGGGAGATGATATATCCCAGAAATTGGATACTGGTTTGTTCAAACTCACATTTTTCAAGTTTAATGTAAAGATGGTTCTCCTGTAGTCGTTCCAAGACTAACTGGACGTGCCTGCGATGCTCTTCCAAGGTGTCTGAAAATATAAGAATGTCATCGAGATAAGCCACAACGAATTGGTCCAAGAAATCTCGAAATACATCATTAATAAAATGTTGAAAGGTGGCTGGGGCATTGCTAAGACCAAAGGTCATAACCAGAGATTCAAAATGTCCATATCTCGTTCTGAAGGCGGTCTTCCACTCATCTCCTGGGCGAATCCGTATGAGGTTGTAAGCCCCTCTAAGATCCAGCTTCGTAAAGATTTTCGCAGAACGGAGTCTCTCAAATAGTTCAGGAATCAAGGGTAGCGGGTAGCGATTCTTGACAGTGATATTATTCATCTCTCTGTAGTCAATACATGGCCGCAGAGTGGAGTCTTTCTTTTCAACAAAGAACAGGGGTGCCCCAGCTGGAGATGTGGAAGGTCGAATAAAGCCTTTCTCTAAATTTTCATCCAGGAACTTTCTTAATACCTTCAATTCAGGTTCGGAAAGATTGTAAATCCGTCCAAATGGAATGGTTGCTCCTGGCAGCAATTCAATGGGACAGTCGTAAGGACGGTGAGGAGGTAATTGATCTGCTTTCTTCTTACTGCAGACATCAGAGAACTGCTGATATTGAGGTGGTAGTTTCTCTTCCTTCTCATGCGAAATCTCAGAGATTTTGACTTGTTGGAGAACAGGGGGTTCCTTATGACAATTATTCTTACAGTAGTCAGATGGAAAGGTGATGGTCCTTGATGCCCAGTTGATAGAAGGGTTATGGACTGAAAACCAGGGGATCCCTAGAATAACCGGAAATTTCGGAGATGAAATAAGGTGGAAACTGACAGCTTCATGATGATCCGGTTCGATACAAATCTCGAGTTCGATTGTCTCATGCGTGACAGGTAGTGTTGAGCATTCCGATACTGCAAATATCGGGTATCGGCCGATATTGGCTGTATCGGAATTCCGATTCCGAGTTCCGATATTTTCGTCTTATCGGATACCGGAATCGGGATTGTCACTGTCACTGTCAGTGTCCGTCGGTCGGGTCTGTCAGGAGTCAGCGGCACTTACCTGGCAGAAGATCTCCGGTGGTCACATCCCGGACTGCTTCATGGCCGCCATCTTCTTTCCCCGGCGGTCACATGCAGTATCTCGCGATAACTGCAGTGACTGCTGGGTAATCCCGGCCGTAAAGCAGTCAGTCCGATGACGTCACCGCCGGGGAAGCAGGTAATCAGCTGTGCTGCGTTGCGATGACAGGCTCTGCCTGTCATTGCGATGTAGCAGAGTTGGATCGTCGTGGGACACTCGTTACTATGGACTGCGTCGGACAGGTGGTATACTGTTGGTTTGTTTTTTTTCTTTTTTTACAGGAGATCGATGGCGTCACAGGAATGAGAGTATAATAAAAGAAATGAAAACTGTGTTGTCTCTTTTATTTCATTAAAATACTTTTTTCTTGCTTTGTCTTTTTTTTATACATTTAATAAATTAGTACAATTTGTGTCCAACATCACTATCGTATTGTCACTGCCCCAGAAGTTATAGAAAAATCAGATTAGTAAAATTTGTGTCCAACATGACCATCGTATTGTCACTGCCCCAGAAGTTATAGAAAAATCAGATTAGTAAAATTTGTGTCCAACATCACTATCGTATTGTCACTGCCCAGAAGTTATAGAAAGATCAGATTAGTAAAATTTGTGTCCAACATGACCATCGCATTGTCACTGCCCCAGAAGTTATAGAAAAATCAGATTAGTAAAATTTGTGTCCAACATGACCATCGTATTGTCACTGCCCAGAAGTTATAGAAAAATCAGATTAGTACAATTTTTGTCCAACATGACCATCGTATTGTCACTGCCCCAGAAGTTATAGAAAAATCAGATTAGTACAATTTGTGTCCAACATCACTATCGTATTGTCACTGCCCCAGAAGTTATAGAAAAATCAGATTAGTAAAATTTGTGTCCAACATGACCATCGTATTGTCACTGCCCCAGAAGTTATAGAAAAATCAGATTAGTACAATTTGTGTCCAACATCACTATCGTATTGTCACTGCCCCAGAAGTTATAGAAAAATCAGATTAGTAAAATTTGTGTCCAACATGACCATCGTATTGTCACTGCCCAGAAGTTATAGAAAAATCAGATTAGTACAATTTGTGTCCAACATGACCATCGTATTGTCACTGCCCCAGAAGTTATAGAAAAATCAGATTAGTACAATTTGTCTCCAACATCACCATCGTATTGTCACTGCCCCAGAAGTCATAGAAAAATCAGATTAGTAAAATTTGTGTCCAACATGACCATCGTATTGTCACTGCCCCAGAAGTTATAGAAAAATCAGATTAGTAAAATTTGTGTCCAACATGACCATCGTATTGTCACTGCCCCAGAAGTTATAGAAAAATCAGATAAGTACAATTTGTGTCCAACATGACCATCCTATTGTCACTGCCCCAGAAGTTATAGAAAAATCAGATTAGTACAATATGTGTACAACATGCCATTGGTATTGTCACTGCCCCAGAAGTTATAGAAAAATCAGATTAGTATAATTTGTGTCCAACATGACCATCGTATTGTCACTGCCCCAGAAGTTATAGAAAAATCAGATTAGTACAATATGTGTACAACATGCCATTGGTATTGTCACTGCCCCAGAAGTTATAGAAAAATCAGATTAGTACAATATGTGTACAACATGCCATTGGTATTGTCACTGCCCCAGAAGTTATAGAAAAATCAGATTAGTACAATATGTGTACAACATGCCATTGGCATTGTCACTGCCCCAGAAGTTGTAGAGAAATGTTATTTGTACAGATAAAAAAAAAATTTTTTATTGTGAGTGACGTTTTGGTGGAGATTTGGATACTCTGGGGGTGTGCAGAGATGAAGAGCGGCTGGAAAGCGATGAAGGGGTTCGAGGGGAAGGGGCAACAAAAGTAGTGGGTGAAGGAAGATCAGACATCGAAGTAGAGGCAGTTTGAGACACATTAGGAGGAGAGGGTGGATGGACCAACAAAGTTTTGCTTTTTTTCTTCTTGGGGACAGGAGTACCATGCATGGACCGACCTCTCTGTGTCCGCCTTGAGCTGGTTGACAGTGGCCTTGACCCAAGAAAGAGTGAATGTGGGTCACCCCTCTCATGCTCGGTGGTGGCAGTGGCGGTGGAAGTGTTGGCAGTGCTCTGAGTAGCACAAGTGGTGGCGGTGTTCCAAGGAGGAGAAATGGGAGCTGTGCTCCTAAATTGCTGCTGAATGGTGGCCGTATTCCTAGAAGGAGAAGTGGGTTCCGTTGAAATAGATTGTTGCTGACTGGTGGCGGTACTCATAGGATCAGTGGGTGCTGTGGCCGGAAATTGTTGCCGACTGGTGGCGGTACTCCTAGAAGGAGAAGTGGGTGCGGTGGCCATAAATTGTTGCAGACTGCTGGCAGTACTCCTAGAAGGAGAAGTGGGTGCGGTGGCCATAAATTGTTGCTGACTGCTGGCAGTACTCCTAGAAGGAGAAGTGGGTGCGGTGGCCCAAGCAGGTACTGCGGTGGCTTGAGTCCATGACTGTGGACCAGTGTCTGTGGTGGTGTTGCTCCACACAGGAGCAGCGCTTGCCATGGTGGTGGCGACGGTGGAGTGTCCAACAGTACTCGGACTTGTGGTGGTGTAGTGGTGACTCGGAATGCTGGTGGTCGTGCAGTGGTATGCAGCCGAAGTCGGTAGGGATGTGTGTCGAGTCAGTGGTGGCACTGTTGGATATGCAACCACTGACTGCTGCACGTACCGATTCTGCTGCATAGCCTGCAAGTAAGCAGTGTTGCAGGCCTGCATCACACTCAGCTGTTGCTCAGGACTAAGGTGTTCCGCCATGCCCCGTTCAATTTTACTGAAAAAATGGTGCACTGGTCTGTTGAGGTCGGCCTCCAGGCGATCAAGACGCTGTTCGACACTGTTGAAGTGGTGATCCATGTGGGTAAAACCCCGTTCCATCAGTGAAAAACCACTTCCAACTGTGCCTGCCAGCGACTTGATATTGCCATGAAAGGCCTCGCTCAAGTGAACAAACTCGGGCAAGACATTCCTCTCCATGGCCCTCTGCCGCTGGCGGTAAGTGCCCGCATAACCAGTGGCAGAGACCTGGGAGAGGGGAAGACCTGATGGACCAGCTTCCTGGTCACCAGCTGTCCGTGTTGCTGACCTGCAAGTTGCTTCCAGGCTGTCGGATGGCTGGGACGGGTCCAAGGTCGTCCGAGGAAGGACCGCTTCAGGGACAGGCTGCATGGTGCTGCTCCAGGTGCTGTGGAAAGAAAACCAAAACATTACTATAATGCATTAACAAGAAGCATCAGCTGTAGAAAAAAAAAAAATCAAAAAAACTTACGCTCTGCTGGCAAGGACCGGTCTCAGGAACGCCAACTCGCGATAGTAGAGATATTTCCTTCTGGGCCTTGCTGCTGAACCACTGCGAACCTGTCCCTCTGCTCGAACATCAGTGTTGAAGCGGTCCTTCATCGAGCGCCATTGTGTGCGGACTTTGTTCACTGTTGAGAAAAAAAGAAAAAATTATACAATGCAGTCAGGGCAAAATCAGTCTCAACACACATACCTGAATGAAAATGTCAAACTGTCAATGCAGCATTATAAAAAGCTATACAATGCACAGGATAGTAACTGTTGAACCACATGACACTGTTGTTTTTGCTGGTAGAATATATCTGGCAGCAAAAAAAACATTACCATGAGGAACAAGAGTGACTGCGGCAATAAAAAACTCAATAGAATGCACAACACATAGCTCAAGAATCCACAGGGCAGTCACTGTTGAACCACATGACACTGTTGTTTTTGCTGGTAGAATATATCTGGCAGCAAAAAAAGCATTACCATGAGGAACAAGAGTGACTGCGGCAATAAAAAACTCAATACAATGCACAACACATAGCTCAAGAATCCACAGGGCAGTCACTGTTGAACCACATGACACTGTTGTTTTTGCTGGTAGAATATATCTGGCAGCAAAAAAAACATTACCATGAGGAACAAGAGTGACTGCGGCAATAAAAAACTCAATACAATGCACAACACATAGCTCAAGAATCCACAGGGCAGTCACTGTTGAACCACATGACACTGTTGTTTTTGCTGGTAGAATATATCTGGCAGCAAAAAAAACATTACCATGAGGAACAAGAGTGACTGCGGCAATAAAAAACTCAATACAATGCACAACACATAGCTCAAGAATCCACAGGATAGTCACTGTTGAACCACATGACACTATTGTTTTTGCTGGTAGAATATATCTGGCAGCAAAAAAAACATTACCATGAGGAACAAGAGTGACTGCGGCAATAAAAAACTCAATACAATGCACAACACATAGCTCAAGAATCCACAGGGCAGTCACTGTTGAACCACATGACACTGTTGTTTTTGCTGGTAGAATATATCTGGCAGCAAAAAAAACATTACCATGAGGAACAAGAGTGACTGCGGCAATAAAAAACTCAATACAATGAACAACACATAGCAATAGCATACACAGGGCAGTCACTGTTGAACCAGATGGCACTGTTGGGTTTGCTGGTAGAATATATCTGCCAGCAAACCCATCAGTGCCATCAGGAACAAGAGTGAGTGCAGCATAAAAAACTCAATAGAATGCACAACACATAGCAATAGCATACACAGGGCAATCACTGTTGAACCAGATGGCACTGTTGGGTTTGCTGGTAGAATATATCTGCCAGCAAACCCATCAGTGCCATCAGGAACAAGAGTGAGTGCAGCATAAAAAACTAAATAGAATGCACAACACATAGCAATAGCATACACAGGGCAGTCACTGTTGAACCAGATGGCACTGTTGGGTTTGCTGGTAGAATATATCTGCCAGCAAACCCATCAGTGCCATCAGGAACAAGAGTGAGTGCAGCATAAAAAACTCAATAGAATGCACAACACATAGCAATAGCATACACAGGGCAGTCACTGTTGAATCAGATGGCACTGTTGGGTTTGCTGGTAGAATATATCTGCCAGCAAACCCATCAGTGCCATCAGGAACAAGAGTGACTGCAGCATTACAGAGAATGAAAATACTTACTAAACGCCTTTTTGAGGTTTGGAGAGGCGCTGTCCCAGCCATCCATCAACGCTGCGGCCACCTCGTTCCATAGCCGCCGGGTCACCACATTGTCCTTGTACTGCGGATCACGGCTGTCCCACAACGGGACACGCTCATGGACCTGGCAGATGAGGGCCTCGTTGTCCACATACAGGTTGTCGTCCCGTTGTGGAACCTAGAAGAAACAAAAAAAAATTACAATCTTGTATATTTTTTAGAAAGAAAATAAAGATAGGAGTACAAAAGAAATAGACATTCAAAGGCTATATACTTACATTCCGTCTCGCCACCGGGACTTGACACGGCTGCGACTGCTCCTGCTGAGACTCCTCAATGGCCGTGTCCGACGATGATGTCTGAAAAAGGAACACAAATTTTAGCCATTTGTAGATTCAGCAGCTATACTTACCCAAAGGCAGGAAGATACTCACATCATGCTCTGCTTCGGCCAGTTCTTGCCGGGATGGGGAATATTCGGATCCAGAAGACATGCTGCAAAAAAAAAAAAAAAAATTACATGAGCACATATTACATTGGAAAGGACAGGCAGTCATTTGGTTAAAGAATACTCACATTCTTGCACTTTGGATCGGTCTTGAGTCCAGGCACAGTGTCTCCAGTCAGTTATGGTCCACGCTGTACTTGGGGTCCAGGCGATGTGTCTCCAGGCAGTATCCAGGCAGTGTAGTATGGTGCACACTGTTTGCAGGCCTTTTATAGGGATCCAGGCTGTATCTTCAGGTCTCCTTATCAGCATGCAGTCTCCAGGCAGTCTGAGTAGGGGTCTGTGTGGCACTGACACCTTCCTTTATCTACACTCCTTTATCTACAGTCCTCACAAACAATGTATCTTGTCTAGGGGGTAATTGGACAAGTGTCTAGACATTGTTTACTAAATAATCACGTGCGTGCACAAGCGCTGACAAGCGCACAGCCACGCGCACGCCAGCTCCCACATAGACGGCAATGATATTTATATGCGCATAGCGTGCGCACGCGCCTTTTTAAATTGGTGTGCTGAAAAAAAAAATGCAACATGTAGCGTCTAGCGCGTCTGGACGCACACCTGGAAAATGCGCAGCGCACGCCAAACGCTAATGAGCGCGTGCAAGCGCAAGACCCTGCGCCCGCCATGTTAATGATAGGGGAACATTGCGCATGCGACCGATAGCGCAAGATGCGCAGCGCTAAAAAACGCAAGTGTGAAAGTAGCCTTAGAGATCATTTCATATTCAACTTGCTTAACTGTTCATAGTAACAGTAATTTTGACCAGGGGTGCTCAAACTTTTACACGCCAATGTATATACCAGTAAATAATGGCCAATCAAGTAACGCATCTATCTATCTGTTTAAAGTTTATATTTAAAACACATTAGATTGCAAAATTCTTTGCTGATCCACTGCCACACACTGTTTTTAACTTTAACAGATACTTGAAACTGTTAGGAAAATGTGTAAAATAACCCGTATTTACTTCCTTATGGTTTAAATAAACTTAAACATATTGTATGCTGTTTTATTAGTGTATATGATTTTAGTATGCATATGCTAAAAAATAAATACTAATAATGGATTTGAAGCAACTTACATAATTATTGAGGATTAGTGAATCGAATTGCAGGACCCTGGTCCAACACCCATGCCAATGGTCTGTTGTTGCCAGACAAGAGCCATGCTAATATCATTGCTGTGGCATGAAGCAAGCATGACGTTGTGCTGGGAATACAAATCAGCAGGTTGGTGGAGAATTGCAAGGCTCCTTTTGGGGACAGCAGACTTGTGACGTGGCTGCTGGACTAAACTCTTTGCTCATCATGTCTACTAATTTTGTGTTATACAATAAACTCTTCTCTGTTTTGTTGTATGAAGTTCTTTAGGGAAAAAAAGGTCTGCAAAGAAAAAGAAAGAAAAATAACATTTCCCCAACCAGTCAAGCACAACACATTAATAGATTTGGGCTTACTGTAAGGTCTTTAAGTGGTTAACAATTTCTACAACATCACTGACATTTGTCGGAAGCTTCAAAATAGTGTTTCCGAATCATCCTTTAAAAGATGCCAGTTCCTGCTCACATTTTAATTTCTCAAGTCTTGCGTGTGTCAACAGCTTCCATTGTGCTACATTTGACCTTGATATTAGAAGGTGTCAGCTCTTTCTAAAACCTTTCCATGGGAAATAGTACAGCTCATATAGATAAAGGCGATCACAGCAAATTGGTTACAAAGGTCCAGGTCAGCAAGAAGAGCTGAAAACATCTACTGGAAATATAGATTAACCCCTTACGTACCTAGCCACTTTGTACATTAATGAACAAGCCTGTTTATTAAAATGTGACATGTGTCATTTTATGAGGTAATAATAACTGTTGAACGCTTCAACGTAACCCAGTGATTCTCTGATTGTTCTTTTTTGATGTGTTGTATGGTATTTTGCGGAATGTAAGACGCACCCCAAATTTTGAGGAGGAAAATAGGTAAAAAAATTGTTTTAACTCCTTTCCAACGTTCGGTGTAAATTTACGCCGAAGTCGGACTCCCTCCCTTTGATGCGGGCTCCAGCGCTGAGCCCACATCTTTCCCAGGACATGTCAGCTGTTTTGAACAGCTGACATGTGCCCGGAATAGGAGCGGGTGGAATCGCGATCCACCAGCGGCTATTAACCTGTTAAATGCTGCTGTCAAATGGTGCCAGCGTCATTTAACTCACGCTTCTGGTCATCGCGCCGGAAATATGCCCATCGGTAACCCCCGTTATGTGATCGCGGGTCACCGATTCGTTGGCATGACTACCAGAAGTCTCCTGGAGACCTCTATGGTTGACAGTGCCAGCTTTCTGTGAGCGCCACCTGGTAGTCGGCTCTCATAGCAAGTGAGTAATTCTACTACATAGAGGCGAACTGATCATCGCCTGTATGAGTAGATTGGGTTTAAAAATATAAAAAAAAATTAAAAAAGTTCAAATCACCCCTCCTTTTGCCCCATTCAAAATAAAACAATAAAAAAAATCAAACATACACATATTTGGTATCGCCACGTTCAGAAACAGCTGATCTATCAATAAAAAAAGGATTAACCTGATTGCTAAACGGCGTAGCGAGAAAAAAGTTAAAACCCCAGAATTACTTTTTTTATTCGCCGCAACATTGCATTAATATGCAATAATGGGCAATCAAAAGATCATATCTGCACCAAAATGGTATCATTCAAAATGTCAGCTTGGCACACAAAAATAAGCCATCACCCAACCCGAGGTCACGAAAAATGGAGATGCTACAGGTATCGGAAAATGGAGCAAATTTTTTTTAACAAAGTTTGGAATTTTTTTTTACCACTTAGATAACAAAGAACCTAGACATGTTTGGTGTCTATGAACTCATAATGACCTGGAAAATCATAATGGCAGGTCAGTTTTAGCATTTAGTGAACCTAGTAAAAAAGCCAAACAAAAAACAAGAGTGGGATTGCATTTTTTTTGCAATTTCACCACACTTTGAATTTTTTTCCCGTTTTCTAGTACAAGACATGGTAAAACCAATGGTGTTGTTCAAAAATATAACTCGTCCCACAAAAAAGCAAGCCTTCATAAGGTCATATTGATGAAAAAAAAGGTAGCAAAAAACAAAACCGCAAAGCCGAAAAAAGTTCCGGTCATGAAGGGGTTAATATAATGGTGGTACGTCTTATAGTCTGCTTGTACAGTAGCTTGCCTGGAAGGTGGCAGAGGTGGAGCAGGATCTCAGGAGGCAAGGGCGCTGCTGCAGGAAGCTGGAGGCAGTGGCAGAGGCAGGAATGGTGCAATACTGTGGGCCCCAGGCTAGTGAGAGGGGTTGTTCAGCGGAGGTAGGAGTGGTGCGATGCTGCGAACCCCAGCCTAGTAGGAGGGGGTGTTCAGTTGTGCGAGGGCTTCACTGACATTTTGTGAAAGCCCAGGGCCCCCGCACTTTCCATGGTT
The DNA here is from genome assembly GCA_033576555.1 of Oophaga sylvatica. Taxonomy (NCBI): domain Eukaryota; kingdom Metazoa; phylum Chordata; class Amphibia; order Anura; family Dendrobatidae; genus Oophaga; species Oophaga sylvatica. The sequence continues at coordinate 147,891,841 of JARQOD010000005.1, read as the reverse complement.
TCAATAAGATAGACTTTGAGAAAATGGCCGACAGAGGCGGCACGTGCAGATTGAGGTACCTACATTGAGGTACTTTTAATTACCACAGCACATTTAAGGTGCTTCCAAAAAACAATCCAGTAAAATCCAAGCTCAGAAAGCCAAATGGCTTTCTTTTCTGAGCCCACAGTGTGCCCAAACCCCAATGAACTTGTCACGTCGCCGTTGGATTCAGTGGCTGGTGTTCCTGCCTCGGCCACTGGGAGGTGCCGGACTCCTTCGGCTGGTGGTGCCGGTGATAGGAGAGCGGTATCCTCATATGGTTCCACTCCTTTGACGCCGGCAGAAGGGGACCCTGCGCAGGCGTCTGGTGGGTGTAGGCTTCGCTCTTCTGTCAGAGGTGAAGTGGTTGGTGTCAGTCATGCATCATCACCTGGACTGGTTCTGGGGGCGGTCCAGATGAGGTCATCAGACTGTGAGCCTGAGAGAGGTAGCCATGACTTTCAAATGCCTTAGAGCCTGGCTTGCAAGCCGCCAGATATATTCTTGGTTTCCCCAGTGTGCTAGTTTGTTTTGCTATTGTATTTCTGACCTTTGCCTGGATTTCTGACTGTTCTACTGGCTGCTGATTTTGTACCTCTGCTGCCAGCCTGGTTTTGACTTTAACTTTAGCCTGAATTTCTGACCCTTCTACTGCCTGCCGATTTTGTACCTTTGCTTTCCTCCTGGTTTTGACCCTTGGACTTCTGACTACGCATTTGGTCTCGCTTTTTATTCCCTTCCTAGCATCCTTCCTACTCCGGTCCACTGCTCTCATAGGCAGCTCCCCCCTGGGCTTCGCTGTAATTCCAGATCCCTGTATAGGGGTAAAGGGTCTCGGGGTTTCTCAGGATGCTGTCTTACCTGCAGTTCAGACCTGCAGTGGGCGGACGTCACATTATAGCTGGCCTTAAAAAAATGTTTTTATATATATTCTGGATATATATAAAAGTATTTCCTAACCCTTTCTCTGAATTTTTTTTTCCTTGCTCTCCTTTTCTGAGCTGATTTTGTTGCTAAAGCACCTGTGTCCTGCTTCATTGCTCAGTCCTGTGGAGGATCACTCCCATCATCTCCTACTAACATGCTGCACAAGCCACAGTCTGGAGACCTCTAGGAGAACACTGGACGTCAGAAGCCTTCACTGCCTGGACGTCAGCGCCTGGGTAGCTCTGGCCATGCCTGCCCAGGTGCCCAGGTATTGCCCGCTGATGCGGCCAAAGTCCTTTTACCTACTTCTTTGTCATACCTGAAGAAATCTGTGTGTGTGGAGGCTTATGTGGATAGTGGCTAAGAAGGCAATTTCATAGATTTCCTGGTAGCGAGAAATCTTGGTGTACCACTGCTAAGGCTTAATGCGCCCATTAAAACCACTGCTATTAATGGCACTCTTATCGTCCAGAATGGAGTGGAGTTTGTCACTGAGGAAATATCAATGTCAGTGGGATCGTTACATGCTGAACATGTGTCATTTTTTGTTATCCATAATTTATCATCAGCTGTTATTCTGGGTATGCCATGGTTACGCAAACATAATCCAGTCATTGACTGGCACTTGGGTGATATCTGGAGCCCAGAGTGTCAGGATAATTGTATATCACTATCAGTGAACCAAGTTAAAATCACACCTCCCCCCTTTGTACCCTATGCATTCAGAGATTCTGAGGATGTATTTTCTGTATTGGAATCAGAGAAATTACCCCCTCATAGAAAGTACGATTGCCCCATAGACTTAGTACTGGATTATCGCCTCCCTAATGGGAGAATATTTAACCTCTCTGGTCCAGAACGTCAGGCCATGAAAGACTACATAACAGACAGTTTGCGAAAAGGGTTTATTAGACCATCCACCTCACCAGTGGGGGCCGGGTTCTTTTTTGTGGAAAAGAAAGATGGTGGTCTCAGACCTTGCATTGATTACCGTGAATTAAACGCAATCACTGTGAAAAACCAGTATTCGCTTCCACTCATTCCTGATCTTTATAATCTGCTGTTGGGAGCCCGTTGGTTTACTAAACTTGACCTCCAAGGAGCATATAATCTTGTCCGTATAAGAAAGGGAGATGAGTGGAAGACCGCGTTTAACACACCCCTCGGCCACTTTTGAGTATCTCGTAATGCCGTTCGGGCTCAGTACTGCACCAGCAGTGTTTCAGAATTTTGTGAACGAGATTTTCAGAGATATTAGTGGTGTTTATGTGGTCGTTTATTTGGACGACATCCTGATTTACTCTTCTGACATTGTGACGCACGTCCAACACGTCTGCTCTGTCCTCCAGAGAATCAGAGAGCATTCTTTATTCGCCAAACTAGAGAAATGTGTCTTCATGACACAGGAGATACAGTTTCTGGGGTATATTTTGTCGGCTAAAGGGTTTCACATGGATCCTTCTAAAATTCAACCCATTAAGGAATAGGTACAACCCCAGTCTCTAAAGGCACTGCAGCGATTTTTGGGTTTCGCTAACTACTATCGTTAAGCTCAAAGTGCCATCTGCCAAACTAGGTCCCAGGTTAATTGGTCCGTATGAAATTATTGAGGTGATTAATCCAGTAGCCTTTCGTCTGAAGCTCCCTCAATCATTTAAACTGCCCAATGTATTCCATAAGTCCCTTCTCAAATTGTACCGCTCTCCGATTCATCCTGTCCAGTCCCCTCCTCCTCCGTTTTTGGTAGGGGGTGCTTTGAAATATGAAGTCCAAAGGAGCCTTGATTCCCGTTTAGTGAGAGGATCCGTGCAGTATCTGGTGCATTGGAAGGACTATGGTCCGGAGGAAATGTCATGAGTGCCTGACAGTAACGTCCATGCCAAGGGTTTGATCAGGAAGTTTCATCTTCTTCATCCCAACAAGCCGAGTTTTGAGGGTCCAGAGGCCCCTCTTAGAGGGAGGGGTACTGTCACGTTGCCGTTGGATTCAGTGGCTGGTGTTCCTGCCTCGGCCGCTGGGAGGCGCCGGACTCCTTCGGCTGGTGGTGCCGGTGATAGGAGAGCGGTATCCTCATATGGTTCCGCTCCTTTGACGCCGGCCTCTGTCGCTGCGCATCGCCATGTTTCGCCTGTGGGTAATGTTGGCGACAGAGATGGGGTCCCTGCGCAGGTGTCTGGTGGGCATAGGCTTCGCTCTTCTGTCAGAGGTGAAGTGGTTAGTGTCAGTCATGCATCACCACCTGACCTGGTTCTGGGGGCGGTCCAGATGAGGTCATCAGACTGTGAGCCTGTGAGAGGTAGCCATGCCCTTCAAATGCCTTGGAGCCTGGCTTGCAAGCCGCCAGATATAGTCTTGGTTTCCCCAGTGTGCTAGTTTTGTTTTGCTATTGTATTTCTGACCTTTGCCTGGATTTCTGACTGTTCTACTGCCTGCCGATTTTGTACCTCTGCTGCCCGCCTGGTTTTGACTTTAACTTTAGCCTGAATTTCTGACCCTTCTACTGCCTGCCGATTTTGTACCTTTGCTTCCCTCCTGGTTTTGACCCTTGGACTTCTGACTACACATTTGGTCTCGCTTTTTATTCCCTTCCTAGCGTCCTTCCTACTCCGGTCCACTGCTCTCATAGGCAGCTACCCCCTGGGCTTCGCTGTAATTCCAGATCCCTGTATAGGGGTAAAGGGTCTCGGGGTGCTGTCTTACCTGCAGTTCAGACCTGCAGTGGGCGGACGTCACAGAACTTTAGCATGAATGGCATTGCTGCAAAGGGGACAATGCACTTAAAGAGGCTCTCTGGGTCTAATCATTATCCATCTGCTGGTTAGTTCTTCAATATGAAATCAGTAAGGGTCCCTCCAATATTATCACACCCATTCATCAGCTCAAAACTGCTCCGGCTGTGGCCATAAGCGATATATGGGCGGAAAACAGAAGCCCTGCACATTGCGTAGTAGACGAGTACTGAGCCTTATCTCCCATGGACATAAATATGCTGAGGTATTCAGGCAGAGGCCACCAAGCAATGTACAGGGTTGCTGTATATAGCCCGTACTGTTATGATTTGGTAGCCGAGGAGAGCAGGCAAAAAAGGAAATACACCAGAGCAGTTGGAAACCATGAGATTGCAGTACCCTGACTAACCACCACAACTAGAGGCAGCCGTGGAGCGTTCCTATGTTGGTCCTAGACGCCTCGTCACAGCCTGAGAAACTAACCACACCCAAAGACAGAAAGAGGAAAGCTATCTGCCCCGGAGCAGATCCCCAAAGAACATAGATAGCCCCCAAACATGCAATGGCGGCCAGACAAGAAGAAATACTGACACAGACAGAAAATAGTATGAGCAAACGTTGGGGCCCAAACTTACTAAATAGAAAAGGATAGGAAGGGCACTTACTGCAATCTCAAAAAACCCTGAAAAGCACCAACTCTACTAATTTCAAAAACACCTGAGATCACACGACCTCTACCACCTAAATTAGTTCTCTGGTGTAACCAAAAACAAAACAGCAGCCACTGAAAAAACTGGAAAAAGCAAATGTACAAACATCAGTGGCTGAACTGAACTGAGAGGGCAAAAGCCCCCAGAGGGGACCCTGAAGGCCCCCACAGAAGTGCAGGACAAAATGCAAAAATCAAGCACAAAAACAAAAAGAAGAAAATGTCTTATCTGTTAGCAGGAGATTCAGACACGACACAGCAGGCTACCAAGGAAACAGGAATCAAGGATTGAGACCAGAACAATTGATCACCGGCAACCCTGATGGGAAGGCGACTCCCTTATATAAGACCAGTCAGTAACACCTGATTCCCAATCCTCACAATCTTCACTGGACAGTCCAGTACCGTTTGTAACCACCAGAGGGAGCTTCTGCCCAGAACTCATTTCCAGCCTATTCACAACACCGTACATAGCATAGGCTAGGTGCACACTGTGTCCGTTTAATAAGAATTGTATATATCTGGAAACTTTTCCAGTCAAATACTTGGCCGACCATTCACTAGACGCAGGCTTAAATGTATTCTTTTAGTCTCTGTCTGAGCGGCATGCACTTACGCAACTGTATAGGAAAGCACAGCAGATAGCACTTTCTTTTACCAGGGGACACTGCAAAGAGATGAATACCATGCTATTTACGTCTCTTTACAGTGGGTCTGTATGGCGGACTGATGCTTCGGGATCCATCCTGACTGTGCACACTGATGGTTGCATACTCCTGAGCGTATGCTCCCAACAATGTCCACAAGTGCAGTGTAAACCTAGCCTTAGCTCCGGCCGTTGCCGCAGCAGTTTCACCTTATTGTGAGAGTGTCTGACTTCCACCAATCTTATATTGAGATGAGTCATCAATTGTTATGTCCTGGACAACCCTTTAAACAATGTAAGGAAGCATAAGTCTGGCACTATGTATTGTGCGCTAAAATGGCATATTTGCAATTTTCACTCTGCAACATAAATTGCGCACTAATTTCTGAAGAGCGCCACTGGGACCAAAATAGTCACTACCCCCCTAGATGATTTTCCTGAGTGTAAATTTCAAAAGGGTTTAACTTTTTGGGTATTACTGATGTTTTGGAAGCATGGGGCTCTGCAAATGGTTTCCACAAACTACTTCAGGAAACTCTGCTCCCAAATAGCGTTCTCTCTTATGAGCTGTGTCGCATACTAAAACAAAAGTGTATGACCACACACAGGGTATTGCTTCAGTTGGAAAATATTGTTTTATAAATGTTTGGGTTCATTTCCCCTTTTCTTTGTCAAAATCTAAAATTTGGTTTGTAAACAACATTTTCATGTAAAAAACATAATTTTTCATTTCACATCCCAATGTTATGAAATTCTGTGCAGCACCTGTGGGTTAAGTATGCTCACCACATCTCTAGATGAATTCCTTGAAGAGTGTAGTTTCCAAACTGGGGTCATTTGTGGGGGTTACCGCTCTTCTGGTAGTACAAAGACTTTAAAAATGAGGCATGGTGCCTGCAAACCATACAAGCAAACTCTGCTTCCTAAAATGGCACTGCTTTCTTTTGGAGCTGTCCCATGTGCCCGAACAGTTGTTTTCTTCAATAAATTGGGCATCAGCGTACTCAGGAGAATTGCACAACAAATTAAGAAATCATTTTCTCTTGTTACCCTTATGAAAATGAAAAATTTGAGGCTAAAGCAACATTTGTGGGGGGAAAACGCAATTTTTAATATTCCAATGTTTTTAAAATTCCTTGAGGTAACTGAGGGTTCAAGATGTTCAACAAACCCCTAGAGAAATTCCCTGAGGGGTGTAGTTTCCAAAATGAGGTCACTCAGGAGGGGTTTTCACTGTTTAGGCACACCAGAGGCTCTGCAAACGCAACATGGCATCCACTAAATATTCCAGCCATTTTTTTGTTCTAAAAGTGGAATCGTGCTCCTTCCCTTCCGAGCCCTGGGATCCAGGCAAACAGTACTTTTCCACCACATATGGGATATCAGTGTACTTTGGAGAAAATGTACAACAAATTGTATGGTACAATTTTTCCTGTTACCCTTGTGAAAATGAAAAATTTGAGGCTAAGCAACATTTTTGTTAAGTTAAATTTTCATTTTTTCCCTTGCACATTACTTTAATTCCTGTAAAACACCTAAAATTTGTCTACAGTTCTTGAATGTGGTTTTGAATACTTTGAGGGGTTCAATTTTTTAAATGGTATCATTTTTGGATACTTTTTGTCCCATAGGCCCCTCAAAGTCACATTAAATGTGATGTGGTCCCTAAAAAGAATTGGTTTGCTACATTTTGCTGAAAAAAAATAAAAGCTGACGATAAACTTTTATCCCTTCTAAAGTCATAACAAAAAAAATATGTTTCAAAAAGTATGCTGATATAAAGTAGACATGTGGTAAATGTTACTTACAGCGGGTGAAATAAGTTTTGAGTACATCAACAATATTCTAAGAAAATACATTTCTAAAGTCGCTATCAACATGAAACTCTCATCAGATATTGGTAACAACCCCATTCAATCCACACAGGTAAGGAAATTAAACAATGGATGTCCATAAATTAAGTTATGTATAATAATGAGAAAAGGTAACCGTGTGCACAGCCAAAGAGAGAGGTGCCCGAGTAGGTTCCCACACCATAACTAAATATGAAATGAACTCGGCACTTGCGGTGGACACCGCGTCTCATGCAGATATCACATTCACCGCTGGACTTTATCCCACAGGATATCGGCTCAAATAGAGACATTTGGCTTCATTCTTATCTACCACCACTGGCTGCATCCAGCTTCTCCCATTGTGGATTAACCCTTTATGCAGTAGTTTGTGTGACTGATGAAGGTCCATGATATAGGACCGAAACGTTTCGCTACTACTGTGAATAAAAACCTTATATCTCATACACATAAGTTGAGTGCCGAGTTCATTTCATATTTAATAATGAGAAATGACACATTGAAAAAGTATTGAGCACGCTTACTGAAAATTAACACCTTATCGACCGCCGATACGCTTTTTAACGGCAACAGTTAAGGAGCTTTATTTCTCTGCGCCACTTTTTAACGGTGCAGAGAAATAAGTGTATAGCGCTCCCCAGCATTGGAAAATCTCCAGAGTCTTGGCTACCGGGGAAAGCTGAGACCCCGGAGATCATGATTCGGGTCTGTTTTTATCGTCCCCAGTATTGTGATTTGAAAAAAGAAAGTCCGGTTTTCCATTCCTTTCTCTCTCCTCTGATCTAGCATACCAGAGGAGAGACAAATGGGGTCCCCTGAGAACCCCCGGTAACTCGGCCATCCCCAGATCCTCCGGTTTCGTCCCAAGGCCCTCCGTGTCATCTTCCTGGAAGAAAATGGCAGGCGCATGCTCAGTGTGCCCACCGAGATCTGCCAGCCAGTACCCGGTAACAATTGGAGATTTTTTCTATTGGCTCATTTTGATCACTGTGATAGACCCTATCACAGTGATCAAAATAAAAAAATAGTAAATCAAACCCCCCTTTGGAACCTCCTTAGTTGGGTAAAAATAATAAAATATTTTTTTTATTTTTTCATTCTTTCCAGTTAGGGTTGGGGTTGGAGCGAATGTTAGGGTTGGGATTAAAGCTAGGGTTAGGGTTGGGGCTAGGGTTAGGATTGGGCTAAGAGCTAGGGTTAGGGTTGGAGCTAGAGTTAGGGTTGGAGCCAAGGTGAGGATTGGGTGGGGTTAGGGTTGTGTTGAGGTTACGGTTGGGTTGGAATTACGGTTGTGTTGGAGTTATGATTGTGTTGGGGTCAGAGTTGTGTTGGGGTTACGTTTGTAGTGTTGGGGTTAGGGTGGTGTTTATGTTAGTGTTGTGGTTAGGGTGGTTTTGCGGTTATGATTAGGGTTGGGATTACGGTTAGGGGTGTGTTGGGGTTAGGGTTGGGGATAGGACTGTGTTAGGGTTGAAGTTAAAATTAGGGGTATCCCCTAATTAGGCGCATAAGGGGGTCTCCTAACATGACATGGTGCCCGCCATCAATTCCAGCCAATTTTGCGTTCAAAAAGTCAACCGGTGCTCCCTCCCTTCTGTGCCCTGCCATGCGCCAAACAATGGCTTTCCCCCACGTACAGGGTATCGGCTTACTCAGGAGAAATTGCACAACAAATTTTGAGGTCCAGTTTCTCATGTTACACTTGTGAAAATAAAAAAGTAAAAGTAATTTTTCTGTGAACATTGCTTTAGTTCTTGTGAAGCCCCTGAAGGGTTAATAAACTTCTTAAATGTGGTTTTGCGCACCTTGAATGGTGCAGTTTTTAGAATGGTGTCACTTTTGGATATTTTCTGCCATATTGACCCACCAAAATCACTTCAATTGTGAGATGGTCCCTAAAAAAATGGTTTTGTCAATTTTGTTAGAAAAATTAGAAATCGCTGGTCAACTTTTAACTGTTACAACCCTTATAGTGTCCTAACTAAAAAAAAAATATGTTTACAAAATTGTGTTGCTGTACAGTTGTGGGAAATGTTATTTATTAACTATTTTGTTTGATATGATTCTCTGATTTAAGGGCACAAAAATTAAAAGTTTGAAAATTTGACAAATTTCTGGGTTTTTTTTCATAAATAAATGCAAGTCATATCGAAGAAATGTTACTACTATCATGTCACGAAAAAACAATATAAGAATCAGTGGAATCCATTGAAGCATTCAAGAGCTATAACATCATAAAGTGACAGTGGTCAGAATTGTAAAAATTGGCCCGGTCATTAAGGTCAAAATTGGCTCCGTCACTAAGAGGTAAATTATTACATTGTAAACAAATATTTGTTGGTGTAGACATCTTCAAAACCTCTCCTGTATGGATAAACTAGTCACATGCATTGTTCAGGTGTTATTTTGACCCATTTTTCCACACACCTTTAGAAACATACCAAAAATAGGAATAGTCAGCTTACCAGAGCCTTCCCATAGTTCCTTGAGTAGAAGCCGACTCCTCACATGGATCCAGGCAGAGCAAACTGTGAAATGCAGAAAAATCCAAAATATCCAGTGTGGAGTGAAATGGCTAAAAACTAACTTTTATGTCATAGTTACTTTAAAAAATATGTCACATCATCACATAGTCATTTAGGCAGATAAAGCACCATGAAGACAGATCAACGTGTTTCGACGTAAGGCTTTGTCAAAATCTTAACAAAGACTTACGTCGAAACGCGTTATCTGCCTACATGGCTATGTGATGATATGACATATTTTTTAAAGTAACTATGAAATAAAAGTTATATTTTAGAAACATTTTCCACCTTTACAAATATATTTACTTAGACAATTGGTACCATGTTCAATATTTATTTCACCTGCTATATTAACTGTTTTGTTTGGTATAACAATCTGATTTAAGTGCATAAAAATTCAAAATTTGAAAATTGTGACATTTTAAAATTTTTGTCAAATTTTTCATATTTTCATAAATAAACGCAGATTATATTGATCAAAATGTACTATTAAGACGCAGTACAACATGTCACAAATAAAACAATCTCAGTATCGCTGGGATATGTTGCAGCGTTCCACAGTTATTACCACATGTAAAGTGACAGTGGTCAGAATTGTAAAATTTGGCCTGGTCAGGAAGGTGAAAACAGGCTGAAGGGGTTGAGCTCATTCTGAAAGTTTTTTTTGTGCAAAAAAATATTTACCGTATATACTCGTGTATAAGCCGAGATTTTCATCACCTTTTTTTGTGCTGAAAATGCCCCCTCGGCTTATACACGAGTCATTGGGCAGAAACCAGCGTGGGAGGGGGTGCCGCGGCAGGAGCCTGTGGCTGGGACATCATACTCACCCTCCCCCGTGCCATCGCTGAACGTCCCGGCAATCCTGCTTTGTACCCGGCTTCCTGCAGCTCTCCTGTGCTGAGCGGTGACGTAATACCGCTGATTAAGGCTATGAATATGGACGGAACGCCACTCCCATAGGTGTGGCATCCATATTCATGGCCTTAATGAGCGGTATTACGTCACCGCTCAGCACAGGAGAGCTGCAGGAAGCCGGGTACAACACAGGATTGCTGGGACGTTCAGCGATGGCACGGGGAGGGTAAGTATGATGGAGGAGGATGGGGGGAGCATGGAGTAGGACAAGGAGCATGGAGCAGGATGGGGGGAGGACGGATAGCACAGAGGAGCACTGAGCAGGACGGGGGAGGACGGAAAGCACAGAGGAGCACGGAGCAGGACGGGGAGGATGCAGGACACGGAGCAGGATGAGGGGGAGGATGGAAAGCACAGAGGAGCACGGAGCAGGACGGGGGGGCACAGGAGGATGGAGCAGGAGGGGGGAGCACAGTGGAGGATGGAGCAGGAGGGGGGAGCACAGAGGAGCACGGAGCTGGACGGGGGGAGGATGGAAAGCACAGAGGAGCACGGAGCAGGACGGGGGGGCACAGGAGGGGGGAGCACAGAGGAGGACTGAGCAGGAGGGGGGAGCACAGAGGAGAATGAGGGAGCACAGAGCTGGATGAGGAGCACAGAGCAGGATGGGGGAGCATAGCAGGACGGCGGTTTATACACCCGGCTTATACTCGAGTCAATAAGCTTACCCAGTTTTCCGTGGCAAAATTAGGGGCCTCGGCTTATACTTGGGTCGGCTTATACTCGAGTATATATGGTAATTCTTCCCTTAAAAACAAAACTGTTTTCCTTGCGTGTTCAACAGCCTTTTTAAACGCACAGCAGGCATACATTTTCATGGAATCACATCCACTTTGCTTGGACAGCTAAACGCAGCAAATTTTCTGCACATAATAAACGCAGCAGAAAATTGCAGCATTCCCATAAAATAGACATATTATTATGCTTGTCCTGCTTTTCCCTCATGTAATATGCTCAAGACTTAATTCATTTTCTCAAAACCACAGACTCCTCTTTTACCTGTTTAACAAATATGAAATTTTAAGAAACTACTGAGTATTGAACACTGAGCTATCTATTGATATTGGCCAAAAACTGTAAGGAAATTGCAACTAAATGAAACACCGTATCCCAATGAATGGAAGCAGTGTTTAATTTAGGTGACCTTGCAATATATGTCATCTCTAAACTGAGTAAAGCTGAAAGATTAAATAGTTTAGGGAAAGCAGACTGGCCTTTGAATCAATATCCCTTCTTTCTTTCGCCTCTGAATTCAGCTATATTCCATTTGGTATGTTCAAATTATATGTTATTGTAAAATGAGGATTCATTAAAAGTTACACTGGCCTGTTCTCAGTCCTCAAGGTTTTCAAGATCCCTGTTTGCAATCATTTAATAGGATCTTTCACTGATTACTTCCGTGGATTATAATCTGTCCTGTGATGGATACAAAGTTGCTCAAGTACAGATATTACTCAAAACTGTGTTGTGTAAGGCCACATTCAGATGTCTGTATATTTCATGTACACGAAAAAATGGTACTGGAGTCTTCAGTTTTGAATCAGTGTGTCATTAGTTTTTGATCAGTGTGCCATCAGTGTTTTTCATGTATGAATAAATAAATTAAACACAAAGGCCTCCTATCCTTTTCAATACTAAACATGCCATCCATATGCTCTCTGTGTTTTTCAGAGACCCATAGACTTGTATTGACATGTTTCATCCGTGCTGTCGGAAAGAACTGACATGTCTCCGTGATTTTTGCACAGACACACATCTGAGAAAAAACACGGACATGTGAATAACAGAATAGATGATAATGGGTATATATTCTATCAGTGAAACACGGATAAGACACGTGAAACAGACACCTGAATGAGGCCTAAACATGATCAGGACAGATTATTTATCCACTGTAAGTAATCAGGAAGATTCCAACTGGATGACAGCATGCAGAGATCTTTCATATGATCTCCTAATATATTTGAAATATACATTTCTCATGTTCATTGTTAACCATTATTATTTCTTTAAAAATATGAAAAACAGAGAATATTTACTGACGAGAACATTTTGTTGCAAAAACATTACATAAAAACAACACAACCATGATAACCTGATTCAATAATTTAATGTAGTGTGAAATTTAAATAAAGAAAAATGCAAACTTTTTTTATATCTTCGCATTGCAAAAATATTATACAAGTACAAAAATTAATTTCTGTTGTCTTTTCTCTATGTGCGACCAATTAGCAAAAAAAAATGTTATATAAAAGCAAGTGAGCCTTACTTCTGTGTCAGGAAAGATATTTGAACAAATTTATTAAACAGCATGTATGCAAGTAGTTGGATAAGAATACAGTAATTAACCAGAGCCAGCATGGGTTTGTAGCAAACAAGTCATGCCAGACTAATCTAATTTCCTTCTATGTTGGAATCACTGACTGGGTGGATCAGAGAAATGCAGTAGATATAGTATATATCGACTTCAGCAAAGCATTTAATAAAGTATGGGATTGACAAGGCTATGGTTAGGTAGATTCATAACTGGCTCAGCGATCATACTCAAAGAGTGGTGATAAATGGTTGCACATCCAATTGGAAAAGTGTTCCAGGTGGAGTACCAAAAGGCTCTGTCCTGACCCCAGTGTTGTTCAACATTTTTATAAATGATCTAGATAAGGGAACTGAAGGTAAACTAATGAAATTTGCAGATGATGCAGAGCTAGGAGGGATAGCTAACACTAGAGAAGAAAGAGAAAGGATTCAGAAGGATCTAGATACGCTTGAACAATGGGCAGTGACTAATAGAATGATATTTAACAGGGAGAAATGCAAGATTCTACATCTGGGCAAGAAAAATGAAAATTATATCTATAAAATGTGGTAATAGAACTAAGCAAAAGCACGTGTGAAAAAGACTTGGGTATAATAATAGATCACAGACTGCACATGAGTCAACAGTGTGATGCAGCAGTAAAAGGGCAAACAGTTCTAAGATCTAAAAAGAGAAGCGTAGAGTCTAGATCACATAAAGTAATTATCCCCCACTACTCATCCTTGGTCAGGCTTCATCTGAAATACTGTGTCCAGTTCTGAGCATCACATTTTAAAAAAGACATTGAAAAACTGGAGCAAGTTCAGAGAAGATCTACCAGGATGGTTAGAGGACTGCAAAGTATATCCTACAAGGAACAGTTAAAAGATCTGGGAATGTTTAGCTTGCAAAAAAGAAGGCTAAGAGGAGACTTAATAGCTGTCTACAATTATCTGAAGGGATGTCACATTGTAGAGGGATCATCATTACTGTCATTTGCACAAGGAAAGACTAGAAACAATGGAATGAATCTGAAAGAGAGAAGATACAGATTAGAAATTAGAAAAAACTTTTTGACAGTAAGGGTAATCAATGAGTGGAACAGGGTGCCATCGTAGGTGGTGAGTTATCCTTCAATGGACGTCTTCAAACAGTGACTGGACAGACATCTGTCTGAAATGTAAGAGAACAGAGTGGCGCAAGTGAAAAGCAATGGGAGTTTTTTTTTCTGCTGCGAGATTAGATCCCAACCAGAAAAGGAATAAAAAATAATTGAAATAATAAATCAAATAATATATTTGTTTAAATTTATTATTTCATCTGTCTGAAATGGTTCAGAAAGGAATCTGCCTCCCTGACCTTTTAGGGTCATCACAACACAATACCAGACCCCAATCAGAGGGTAATAAAACTTTCACTCCTTATCTATGAACTAGTCATATTTATGTTAATCCCTCTGCCATAATGACAGTTCTGCTTCACGTCACTTGTGCTACCTATTGCATTTTTTCTGTGCTATTTTGTGTATAAATATGTGATTCTTCAGATGTTGTATTAGTCTATGCCTGATGAAGAGACCTGAGTAGTCTCGAAAGCTTGCAATTTGTTACCATCTTTTCAGTTAGCCATTAAATGGTATCAACCACTGAGGACTCTCAAGTCTAAATTTTGAAATGGTTCAATGAGTCCTGCATTGAGAAGTAGGTTGGACATAATGACCCTTGATAGTTTTTGAATTCTGTGTCATTATTAACGCTTCCAAATCTCATCTCAGTGCTGTCAGCATTAACACACTCTCTCCACCCTGTGACATAAAAAAACACAGCTGATCATGAATTAGACTTTATGTCCCTGTCGCACCTTCTTCCCACCCCAGCTCCACCCATTTTAGCAGGGCAAAACTGGCATGAGAATGCCAAAAGTCATAAGATTCTTGCTCAATTTTACAACTTTTCAAAGAAACTTATGCCAGAATAAACTGGCAAAATAATTTCCAATATTTTTACCATGTGTTTCTATCAGTATTCTGCTATGAACTTAGGACTGACTTCAAAAGTACTGCTAGTTCCAGCATTGAACGTCAATTTTGCTGGTTTGCAGCGATCAGCATCAATAGTTAGACATACCTTCTTCTATAATACTGTGCTTGAAATAGTTCTTAAATACACATACTCAATTTAAATTTTGTTCTATTTTTATAGAGTCTGAATCATACAGCATCAAAAAAGATTTTCTAAAGTCTTCTAAAAGTCTATCAAGTTGTCTCCTTATTCAAAAGGTTGGCCTGGAGTATTTTCTCTAACCTGTATTTGCCATTTATAAAAATAAATGGTTAACTATTGACGCAGGAGATACGGGTTATTGTAAAAAGAATTGACAATGCACTTGAAGGCTTGGAGTAGACAGACCAAGACCCAAGACAGAAGGCTGTAGTAAACATGCTCATTCTTGCATATAATGTCAGCACTTTCAAGCAATGGTTCATTACACTCTATTAACATTGCCTGTTTAGCTGTATACCGCACCTCGTAAATACACCTCAAAATCAACATGCTGCTTCTTCAGCAAAAGCAGGCAAGCTTACCTTTTATTATTATGTGAGTGCAGTTTCTCCGTGTATTTGTGCAAATATAGATACTGTATATATAAATCTATTCTCTAGAGACTCACATAATGTATGTCAATAACCGTGCAGCGCAGACAAGACATTTTTTATGCATTTTTATCCCAATCATATAAATGGGTGAAACACAATGCAAAAATGCTGAAAGAATGTAGTAAAGAAAGAAGGAAAAAATAAACAGCATGTGCATGAGATTTTTAAAATGTCATTCACTTTGCTGGTGCTGTAAAACACTGCATTTTCCCAGCACAAACACGCAAAATAATGCTACAAAAACACAGCGAATAAATGTCACACATGATCTGTACAAACAAACTGAAATGAGGGAGAGAATAATAAAAAAAATAAAATAATGTGGTTGCATAAGTGTGAACGCCCTCTTAATTGGGAATATAGTTCTGTTCAGCATTAGCAAATTATTTTTAAATTCATGTTTAAATAGTAGTCAGAACACAGCTGCCATCATGTGCGCTGATTCTGATTAAAGCCATTCAAAGCTCAGCTGTTCTAATAGGATTTTTCTGACATGTTAACGTATAAGCCATGATCTATAAACAGCTTACAACACAACAAAGGGATCTCATTGTTGAAAGTTATCAGTCAGTATAAGTGTACAAGGCATTAAATGGTAATCAAGAAGTGGGTTAAATTTGGAACAAAAGTGACATTACCTAGTCATTACCTAGTCACCTAGTCCCTTCAAAATTAATGAAAAGGCAAGAAAGAGTAGGCCTACAGCAATATTAAAGGAACCATCGGAATTTATGCTAAGTACAAGTTGTGTACTGCATGCGATTATAATCTCTTATATTCTTCATATGTCTGGCCTGTGGGGTAGGGTGGCAAGATGGAAAAGCATCCAAGCCTGGCTATGTTTTGCCAAAAGCTACACCAAGTATGCCAAAAGAATGTGAAAAAACTTGTTATGACCTGATGAGACTAACACTGCGCATTGCAAAAAGAACACCATACCCACATTGAAGCATGGTGAAGGCAGTGTTATGCTTTGGGGATGTTTTTTAGTCCATGTGTGTGCATTAAGGGTTTGCATATTTATGCAACCACACTATTTTATTTCTTTTTCTACTCGAAAAGATTTCAGTATATTTGTTAATTGAATTCTACAGATTATAGGCGACAATAAAGTTGGAAAAAGTTCTGACATGATTCGTCTTCGTATGATTTTTCTTTTACATAACAAAAAGTTGCTATTTTAACAGGGATATGTAGACTTCTTATATTCACTAGACACTGCACTGAGCTAAGTTTGCTCATAACTGGGAAGATTTTCCAAAATTTACATTCAAAGCATGAATTTAGGGATTGTTAAACATGCAGAAACTCTTGCCTAACTTTTCAACATTGTGCACACAGGATATTAAAGATGTCACAATTTTCTAATTGTGTTATATCCAGTTACTTTACCTCATGTCTGATGTTCATGATCACCAATAATTAGGGGATAAATAGCATACATTTCTATCAACTAACATGGAGCTTATTTTGGTACTAATGACCCAATAATATTTAACTATTTGTTTCTTTCAATTTTTTTTTCATTTTGGCATTTTTTAACGCCCTAACTTTTTTTGTTTTACAATGTAGTCATATGAGGACTTATTGCCTTTTTCTTCTGCAGAATAAGTTATATTCTTTAGGACACTATTTTATCTTTACATTATTCACAGAGCAATATAAATGACTAGAGATGAGCGACTTTGCCTTTCTTAGGGTCGAGTCGGGTTTCATGAAACCCGACTTTCTCAAAAGTCGAGTCAACCCAAATCGACCGACTATCGCAAAAAGTCGGAGGTCCGACTGAAACACGAAACCCAATGCAAGTCAATGGGGAAGCAAAGTCAGCAGGGAGTGGAGGACAGTAAACACACCTACAGTGCCCCTGGCGAAAGAGTGTCAGTGGGCCCCTTTAACACATACCACAATTCATGATGCTCTGATACAGCACAGAAATATAGGTATAGTACAATGACAAATACTTCACTTCTTACATTACATGACTGATATCTATTGTAAATTCTACAATAGCTCAAAAACCAGACAGTATATTCCTCCTTACAGTATTATGGCCACCACATAGTGCGCCATACAGAATAATCTATACAGAATAATGAGCCCCATATATTGCTCCATACAGAATGGGCTCCATATAATGCTCCATACAGAATAGGCCCCATATGTGCTCCATATGATGCTCCATACCCTATATGATGCCCCATAAATAATGAACCCCATATGATGCTCCAGTATATGATGTGCCCCATGGATGATGCTCCAGTGTATGATGGGCCTATATAATGCTCCATATATAATGGGCCCAATATGATGCTCCAGTGTATAATGGGCCCCTTATATGATGCTCCAGTGTATGATGGGCCAATATAATGCTCAATATATAATGAGCCCCATATGATGCTCCAGTATATGATGGGCCCCATATATGATGCTCCATATATAATGGGCCCCATATGATGCTCCAGTATATGATGGGCCCCATGGATGATGCTCCAGTGTATGATGGGCCTATATAATGCTCCATATATAATGGGTCCCATTTATAATGCTCCAGTATATGATGGGCCCCGTATATGATGCTCCAGTGTATGATGGGCCCCATTTATAATGCTCCAGTGTATGATTGGCCCCATGGATGATGCTCCAGTGTATGATGGGCCTATATAATGCTCCATATATAATGGGCCCCATATGATGCTCCAGTATATGATGGGCCCCATGGATGATGCTCCAGTGTATGATGGGCCCCATTTATAATGCTCCAGTGTATGATGGGTCAATATAATGCTCCATAAATACTGGGCGCCATTTATAATGCTCCATTGTATGATGGGCCCATGGATGATGCTCCAGTGTATGATGGGCCAAATAAATGCTCCATATATAATGGGCCCCATATGATACTCCAGTATATTATGGGCCCCATGGATGATGCTCCAGTGTATGATGGGCCTATACACTGTGTGCAGAATTATTAGGCAAATGAGTATTTAGATCACATCATCCTTTCTAGACATGTTGTCCTACTCCAAGCTGTATAGGCTTGAAAGCCAACTGCCAATTATGTAAATCAGGTGATTTGCATCTCTGTAATGAGGAGGGGTGTGGTCTAATGACAGGAACACCCTATATAAGGTTTGCTTAATTATTAGGCAGCTTCCTTTCTTTTGGCAAAATGGGTCAGAAGAGAGATTTGACGGACTCTGAAAAGTCAAAAATTGTGAGATGTTTTGCAGAGGGATGCAGCAGTCTTGAAATTGCCAAACTTTTGAAGCGTGATCACTGAACAATCAAGCGTCTCATGGCAAATAGCCAACAGGGTCGCAAGAATCGTGTTGATAAAAAAGGCTCAAAATAACTGCCCATGAATTGAGGAAAATCAAGCGTGAAGCTGCCAAGATGCCATTTGGCACCAGTTTTGCCATATTTCAGAGCTGCAACGTTACTGGAGAATCAAAAAGCACAAGGTGTGCCATACTCAGGGACATGGCCAAGGTAAGGAAGGCTGAAAAACGACCACCTTTGAACAAGAAACATAAGATAAAACGTCAAGACTGGGACAAGAAATATGTTAAGACTGATTTTTCTAAGGTTTTATGGACTGATTAAATGAGAGTGACTCTTGATGGGCCAGATGGATGGGCCCGAGGTTGGATCAGTAAAGGGCAGAGAGCTCCACTCCGACTCAGACACCAGCAAGGTGGAGGTGGGGTACTGGTATGGGCTGGTATCATCAAAGATGAATTTGTGGGACCTTTTCGGGTTGAGGATGGAGAGAAGCTCAACTCCCAGACCTACTGCCAGTTTCTGGAAGACACCTTCTTCAAGCAGTGGTACAGGAAGAAGTCGGTATCGTTCAAGAAAAACATGATTTTCATGCAGGACAATGCTCCATCACATGCATCCAAATACTCCACAGCGTGGCTGGCCAGTAAAAGTCAAAAAGAAGAAAAAATAATGACATGGCTGTCTCCTGTTTGTTGCAATCGATTCAGTATTTCCAGTCGTGTGAGCATTACTCGAGAAATCAGTCGACAACATGGTCATGAAGCCCCTGTCTCCAACGCCACTTCGGCTGTGTGCACCACGAACACCTCTTCCATTTGGCCCAGTACGGCTCGTGGTAGAACCTGCACCGCTGCTGTGTGCTGGGAATGCCTCTAACAAACGGTTTACCAGAGTTGCTTGTTTGTTCGCCAATATTAGCTCTAGGTTCTCTTGTGGCATGATGTTCTGTAATTTGCCTTTATAGCGTAGATCGAGGATGCTGGCCAACCAGTAGTCATCCTTCATAATTTTGGCAATGCGGGGGTCCCTTTTTAGGATCCGCAAGACATAATCACACATGTGGGCCAATGTTCCAGGTGTCAATGATGCACTGACAGTGGTGGGTGGAGGAGCACTTTCTGCCAAATCCACATTCCTCCAGTCACGCACAAACCCTGTACCTGACCTTGGCAAGCCAACATTTTCTCTTTCCCCCTGAGAAGCATCCTCCTCCCCAAAATAATCATCCCCCTCATCCTCCTCCTCCTCTTCCTCTTCCTCCTCCACCTCTTCCAGGACAGTTCCCTGAGCAGACAATGGCTGACTGTCATCAAGGCTTCCCTCCTTCTCTTCCTCCTCCGCTGCAGACACCTGATCCTTAATGTGCGTCGTAGCTTGCATGAGCAGACGCATAAGTGGAATGCTCATGCTTATGATGGCGCCGTCTGCGCTTACCAACCGTGTGCATTCCTCAAAATACTGAAGGACTTTACAGAGGTCTTTCAGCTTTGACCACTGCACACCCGACAACTCCATGTCTGCCCTCAAACTGCCTGCCCGTGTATCCTCCCACAAATGCATTACAGCCTGCCTCTGTTCGCACAGCATCTCAACCATGTGCATGGTAGAGTTCCACCTTGTTGCAATGTCTATGATTAGGCGGTGCTTGGAGAGGTGGAGCGATTGCTGCAGTCTCTGCATACGACTGGAGTCTATGGGCGAGCGATGAATGTGCGAGAACAGTCTTCGCACCTTATGGAGCAGGGCTGTTAACTCAGGATAATTATTTAGAAAACACTGCACCACCAGGTTCAAGGTCTGAGCCAGGCGAGGTATGTGTCTGAGTTTTGCCAGGGCTATGGCCGCCACAAAATTACGTCCGTTATCACTGACTACCTTGCCTGGCACAAGATGTAGACTGCCCAGCCAGTACCTCCGCAGTGTGTCTGTTGTCGCCCAAAGACATCATCTTTAAAACAGTCTGCTGACGCTTACGACTAGCTGTTCGATAGTGAGACACCTCGTGTGCAACACTGGCAGCTGCGGATGGAGTGCTCGTGCGACTGCGCTCTGTCGATGAGCTTTCGCTTCTGGAGGAGGAGGAGGGTCGAACGTCTACAGCCAACTGTTGCCTATACCGTGGTCTAGGCAGCAATGTCCCACCACCACTGTCCCCTGTGGACCCTGCATCCACCACATTAACCCAGCGTGCAGTGATGGACACGTAACGGCACTGGCCATGCCTAAGGGCCCATGCACCTGTTGTGAGGAGCACCATTCCACTCACTGATTGTTTGAGTGCATGGACAATGCGGTCTTTCACATGCAGGTGGAGGGCAGGGATGGCTTTTCTAGAAAAGAAGTGCCGACTGGGTAGGTCATAGCGTGGGACAGCGTAGGCAATGAGCTCTTGGAACGCTGCGCTTTCAACCAAACGGAAGGGCATCATCTCTAATGAGATCAGTTTGGCAATGTAGGTGTTCAAAGCCAGTGTACGCGAATGAGAGGATGAGTACTTTCTTGTCCTACTCAGAGTGTCTGCTAGGGTGAGCTGGACTTGAGAGCTGCATATGGGTGAACTAGCGGTGGACATGACGGACTGAGAGGGGGTTGGTGATGGTGATGGTGGTGGTGGTGGTAGTGATGGCCTAGATTCAGTCTTTCGTTGCAAAAACATTGTGATTCCCTGACTGCTTTGGCCTTGCGACGACACCTCAACATTTCTTGCTGGTGGTGTGGTAACTGGTGGGCTTACAGTGGTGGAAGCGATGGAGTGTTGCTGGCTACCTTCAGTCTGAGCAGGTGCATATGTGCTATCTGAGGTTTTGTAGTCCGTCCACGCTTGCAAGTGCATGTTGATTAAATGTCTAAGCATGCAACTGATATTCAAATTTCGGAGATTTTTCCCTCGGCTAAAGGTCCTTCCGCACTTCTTACAGAGAAACTTTACCTCATCAATAGGATTTTGCTCAAAAAAGTGCCACACTGCACTCCTCCTACTATGGTATAAATTTTCAGGGCTTGCATGCTGTGCTAATTTGACCGTCTGGTCAAGCTGTCCTGCAACTCTTTTTGTTATTTTTAACACGTTTTTGGACTGCTATAGGCCTGCCAGATAACCGCTGCTGTGATGTTGATGCCTGCTGCGGATCCTTCTCCTATTCTGAGCTATTGCCAGCGGCACCCTCTTCCCCCAATGGATGCCAATCCGGGTCAACAACTGGGTCATCCATCACCTCCTCTTCAATTTCATCTGCACCTTCCTCTGTGTCACCATGTAAGGAGGTATAGTATGCGGGAAGGGGCACCTGAGTTTCAACAGGGTCAGATTCTGGCTCAGTAGACTGTGAGGGCAATGTAGTGCTCTGGGTGAATGTACCAGCAGAATCATATAGCAGGGGCTGTGCATCAATGCACTCCATGTCAGATTCATGTTGGACTGGGGAATTCAGGATTTAACTTGATAACCCAGGCATGGTATGTGAAAAGAGCTCCATGGAGTAATCTGAAGTGTGGCCTGCTGCATCCTTCACTTTTGGTGGGGGTGAAGGACACAAGGAAAGGTGTTGTTCCTGACCAGGAGCCTGCACTGACGACTCAGTGCTTGCATTTTTTGAAACTTCAGAAGAGGAGGCTAGAGAGCTGGAGGCTGTTTCAGCAATGTAAGACAAAACCTGTTCCTGATGCGGTTTACCTACTCCCAGAAAAGGGAGCCTTCCAGGCCTTCTGGAGCCAGACGATGACGCAGGCTCAACACCTCCTGCCTTAAGTGCTATTGTGCTTTTTGCACTACCAGCAGATGCACCACCACCACCATCAGTACCAGCTGACCCCCACGGCCACGTTCGTGGCCTCTTCCACCATACTTCCTCATGTTTGGGAAAATGTACCCAAAATACCAGCAGATATATGGTACTGTATCAGAAGCGTACAGCTGTATACGATGAAGGGGAAAATTCTAAATCTCCGTCTATATTTCTAGAGTAACACACAGATGCTCACAGGCTCAGTATGGATTACACCAGAATATAAAAAGCAGAAAAAGGGTAATGTATCAGAAGATTACAGATGTATACAGTCTAGGGGTAATGGTAAATCTCCGTATATATTTCAGGAGTCACACACAGACGCTCTCAGGCTCAGTATGGATTAGACAAGAATATAAAAAGCTGAAAAAGGGTACTGTATCACCAGATACCAGGTTTATATAGTATAGTGAAAAAATTGTAAATCTCCATATATATTTCCGGAGTCACAGACAGACGCTCTCAGGCTCAATATGGATTAGACCAGAATATAAAAAGCAGAAAAAGGGTACTGTATCACCAGATACCAGGTGTATATATTATAGTGAATAAATTGTAAATCTTCGTATATATTTCAGGAGTCACAGACAGAAGCTCTCGGGCTCAGTATGGATTAGACCAGAATATAAAAAGCAGAAAAAGGGTACTGTATCACCAGATACCAGGTGTCTATAGTACAGTGAAAAAATTGTAAATCTCCTTATATATTTCCGGAGTCACAGACAGACGCTCTCAGGCTCAGTATGGATTAGGCCAGAATATAAAAAGCAGAAAAAGGGTACTGTATCACCAGATACCAGGTGTATAGACTATAGTGAAAAAAATGTAAATCTCTGTATATATTTCCAAAGTCACACACAGATAGTCAGCATGTATTTGTACGTGATACCAGCCCGTACACGGTACTGTGTGAGTAGCGTACAGCTCTATACCGTGTGGGAAAAAATGAAAGCTTGGTAACGGTGCAGAAAAAAAGAATAAAAGTATTAGTGCTGTGTAAAAAGCAGTCTGCACAGCAGTGTACACACAGCAATACAGCTATCAGGCAGCCTATTAACCAGCTCTGCTGCTGCACAAAAGAAAATCCTCCCCTGTCACTAGCAGGCAGCCTAATAACCAGTGCTGCTGCACACAAAAAATCCTCCCCTGTCACTGCACACTAACTGTACAGCACAATTGCTATCAGCACAAGCACAGAATCACTTTTCTTTCCTGCCTCTCTCCCTACTGAGAAACAGCAGAAGCAACCTCTCCCTACGCTAAGATCGGCAGAAGTAAAATGGCGGTTCGGCGGTTAGGGCTTTTATAGCCACTGTGACGCCACACAAAGCAAGCCAATCACTGCAATGCCCTTCTCTAAGATGGTGGTGGCCGCTGCCCATGTCATCTCGTTGCACACAGTGTGTGTCCTTGCTCATTGGCTGAGAAAAGGCGCCTGCAAGCATTATGGGAAAACCGACTTTGGCGCTCAGGTTGACGACCACATGGCCGTGATTTTTGAATCTGACCGACCTGTTTCGCTCAGCTCTATAAATGACATGATCACTTTATTTTTTAGTTTCTCAAATTATGGCATTACTAAAGTTAAGTATTTTTTATGATTTCCGACCTTACACAAGAAAAAATTTTTTTCTTGTGAAAAGTATTATTAAAACAGCAATTTTATATTGTTTTTTATTCTACTTACTCAATGAGTAAATAATATCTTAATTTTGATGTACAGATCATTATAGACCAACTATGCATAGTTATTTCTTTTATT
>JARQOD010000005.1:147781973-147867626 GCA_033576555.1 Oophaga sylvatica | reverse complement strand
AAAAACCCGTTTTGAAAAGTCTACAGGACCTCACAAATCATAATTTGCAAGTGTTTTGGACAGACTACCCAGGAATTGCGAGCCAGGATTGAGGCTCTAGAGGAACGAGCCCGGGCCCTGCCATAACCCCGAGTTCTGGGACCCCCAAATTCCCTCCTTTTCGTTTTGGCGGTGAACTGAGAAATTCAGGGGATTTAATTAATCAATGCAATTTATTTTTCTCTGCACATGCTTCACAATTTCCCACTGAACGATCCAAAGTGCTTACTATAATCATGTTGCTTCCCAATAAGGCTTTGATGTGGGCAAACCTCTGATTGAGACTGAGGATGATTGTTTGAATAAACCTTGATGCTTTTATTTCACCCATGGGGCAGGTGTTTGATGCCCCCAATCGAGGTGCACAGCTGAAGCAGCCATGTTAACTTTGCGCCAAAGGTAAGCGTTCAGTAGCCGAATATGCCCTGGATTTCAGGAGATGGGCTTTTGATACCACTTGGACACTTCCGCTAAAAAGTCTATTTTTCGGAAAGGGTTGTCCCCACTGATTAAGGATGAACTTGCTCGTGCCACCCCCCACTGCGTTAGGTGACTTTATTAACATGTATCCGTATTGATGCTCGTCTGACTAAACACAGACAAGAGAGAGGGTTCGAAAATAATCGCACAAACCCTTTTACTACCTCCTCCTCAGCTAAGGAACCTTTGAGTAGGATCACAAGGGAACCAGAACCTGAACCCATGCAGGTGGACTCTTTACAAAGACGGGTTAGTGATGCACGCAAAGAACATCGTATAAAGGAAAATCTATGTTTCTACTGTGGTAAGTCAGGGCACTTCATTATAAACTGCCCCAGCCGTTCTCGTAAGACTACTGCAGCAGTCATTCACTGTGAGTGTTGCGAGAGGAGCTCTGTCATGTCCGAGCCTCAGGCTCCAGAGAGATCTGCTGCAAGAGATCTTGATTTCTCTGACTTAAACTCTGTTAGTTCTGGGGACGATGACGGTATAAACGCTGCAATTTTTCAAGTTTCCTCAGCGGTGTCCCAGCTGAGTTGTAAAAGAAACAATTCTCATTGCTTCCTTTCCATCAAACTCTGGGTTGACTCAGTCTGGGTGTCTAGCTCTGCTATGATCGACTCAGGAGCAAGTGGAAATTTTATGGATATCTCCTTTGCTCTGAAACAGGGGATACGTTCAGTGAAGAAGGCTACTCCAGTACAGATGGAGACTGTGGATGGCTCTCTACTGACTTCTGGACCAGTGGATCAAGAAACAGAGCCTTTGAGGGTCCTTATGGGTAAAGATCATCAGGAGAAAATGTATTTTATGCTTATCTCTTCTCCCCACTTTCCCATTATTCTAGGGCTACCATGGCTGCAGGCGCAGAATCCTACGATTAACTGGGAGACCAAGGAATTACACTTTCCGGAGAAACAGATGAGTCAAGGAGTTTCAGCTTGCTCTGTTCCTAAAGGAACCATGTCAGTCCCTGAACTACCAGCTGTATACCAGGACTATGTGGATTTATGTGACAAGAAGAACGCTGATCAGCTTCCTCCTCATCGTCCATATGATTGTCCAATTGAATTATTGCCTGGAGCCGAGATACCTTTTGGTAAGATATACCCCCTAGCGGGGCCCGAGCTAAAAGCTTTGAAGGATTATATAGACGAAAATGTAGCCAAGGGCTTCATACGCCCCTCTTCATCTCCCGCAGGTGCACCCATCTTCTTTGTGAAGAAGAAAGATGGATCTCTGAGACCCTGCATAGACTATAGGGAACTCAATAAGGTTACTATTAGAAACCGTTATCCATTGCCTTTAATCCCTGAGTTGTTGAAGAGAGTGCGGCATGCCAAAATCTTCTCTAAACTGGATCTCCGTGGGGCCTATAACTTGGTCCGTATTAGACCTGGGGATGAATGGAAGACTGCTTTCAGGTCACGCTATGGACACTTTGAATATCTAGTTATGCCTTTTGGTCTGAGTACCGCCCCAGTCACTTTCCAACACTTCGTGAATGATATCTTCAGGGAACTCCTAGATACATTTGTGGTGATTTATCTGGATGATATTCTAATTTTTTCTAACTCCACAGAGGAACATCATGGACATGTGAGAATGGTCTTAGAACGCCTAAGACAAAACCATCTCTACATCAAACTTGAAAAGTGTGAATTCCATAGGACCGAAATTCAATTTCTGGGGTATGTACTATCTACGCAAGGGATTAGTATGGATGGAAGCAAGACCCAAGCCATCAAGGATTGGCCAATTCCTAGAAATGTGAAGGAGGTGCAGCGCTTCATCGGGTTTGCCAACTTCTATAGACGTTTCATTAAGAATTTTTCTGAGGTAGTGTCACCTATCACCCAACTTACCCGGAAACAGTCTAGGTTCTCCTGGACCCCGCAAGCTCAGGAAGCATTTTCCTGTTTAAAGGATAAATTTACCACCGCACCTATCTTAGTACATCCCAACCCCGAGCTTGCCTTCATAATAGAGGTGGATGCTTCAGACTGTGCCGTTGGAGCTATACTCTCTCAGAGAACAGGTGAGAAGAATGTCTTGCATCCCTGTGCCTTCTTTTCCCAGCAGTTGTCTTCGGCTGAGAGGAACTACGATGTGGGCAATAGAGAATTGTTGGCCATTATTGCCGCCTTCAAGGAATGGAGACACCTTCTTCAGGGAGCTGCACAGCAAATAGTCGTCCTGACAGACCATCATAACCTTGAATTTATTAGGTCGGCTAAGTGCCTGACTCCTCGCCAGGCTCGCTGGAATCTTTTCCTAAACCAATTTAATTTTGTCATTTCTTATAGACCAGGATCGCGCAATGGAAAGGCTGATGCACTCTCTAGGATTCATTCAGCAGAGACACGTCCACTTACTCCTCCTAAGACTATTCTTCCTGACTCTAGATTCCTGGGAGTGATTCATAATCAAGACCTACTTAAGGACATCAAGGAAGCAAACCATGCGGATTCTTTGTTGGCTCAACCCCCAAGGGACGTAAGTCTTGTCTTTAAGAATGGTGTGTGGATTCAGGGACAACATCTGTATATACCTGAAACAGTCAGATTGAGAGTATTGCAACTCATCCACGATTCCAAGATAGCCGGGCATAGGGGAATTCTAAAGACACAAGAATTTCTTTCTCGTTTCTTTTGGTGGCCCACTTACAGGAAAGATGTTTTAAACTATGTCACTTCATGTGAAGTCTGTGCAAGATGCAAAACACCTCGCTCCTCACCAACTGGTCTGTTGCAACCTCTTCCCACCCCGTCCCGCCCGTGGGGATCCATTTCTATGGACTTCATTGTGGAGTTACCAACCTCTCAAGGGAAGAACACCATTCTAGTGGTGGTTGACCGTCTAACAAAGGCAGCTCATTTTATCCCTTGTGTCGGCTTACCCACTGCAAAACAGACATCAGACTTGATGATTAAGAATGTGTTTCGCTTACATGGAGTACCAGATGAGGTCATTTCGGATCGAGGGGTGCAATTCACTTCAAGGTTTTGGCAAAATTTCTGTGCAGCATTGGACATTAAAGTAAACCTTTCTTCTGCTTTTCATCCCCAGACTAATGGACAGACAGAACGAACCAATCAGACCCTGGAGCAGTATCTCCGCTGTTTTATCTGCCACCTACAGGATGATTGGGTGGATCTACTTCCACTGGCTGAGTTCTCTTATAACAACTCTCAGAGCGCCTCCACTAAGCAGTCTCCTTTTTACTCCAATCTAGGTTATCATCCTAACATTCTTCCTCGATTTCCCATAGATACGCCCTTGCCGGCAGTGGCTGAAAGAATCACTTCTTTACAAAAGAATATGGATCTTCTAAAGGAAAATCTAGAATTGGCTCAGGAAAGGTACAAGAAAGCAGCAGATAAATTGCGTAAACCTGCACCAGCTTTCAAAGTAGGAGATTTGGTCTGGCTGTCAACCAGAAATCTTAAATTAAAGATTCCATCGTCTAAATTGGGACATAAGTACATTGGACCTTATAAGATCAGTAAGATTATAAGTGCTGTTGCTTGTTGTCTTCAACTGCCCAGAACTATGAGAATCCACCCTGTCTTTCATGAATCCCTAATAAAGGCTGCAACACCCAATACGTTTCCTGGACGTTCTTCTCCTTGCCCTGACCCAGTGCTGGTCGATGGTCAGGAAGAATTTATGGTGGAAAGGATTCTAGATTCCAGGTTGTACAGAAATCAGTTGCAATATTTGATTAAATGGCAGGGCTACCCAGTGGAGGACAACTCATGGGAACCAGTCAATAATGTAAATGCTCCTCGCCTGCTCCGCCAGTTTCATCAGAGGTACCCTGACAAGCCTGGTCTGAGGTCATCCGGAGGTTGTCCCTAAGGGGGGAGTAATGTAAGGTTCTTTGTCTCTGTTGACATGTTCCTTGAAACTCAGTTTTCCGTCGGCCATTTTGCTTTCTGTCTTTCTGCAGCTCTTGCCCTCAGTTAATATGGAGTTTCCAGTTTTCATGTTCCCGCCCTGATTCTTCCCTCTTGCTTCTTAAGCAGCCTCAGCTGAACAATCAGTGCTCCTGAATCAAGCCTCAGTCAGCCTGTGACCTGACTCCTGGAAACCTTGGACTTGTACTCCAGCTATTCCCTACTGAGGAACCTTGGAACACTTTTGGACTCTGGAAACCTGCTGTTTGGTGAATCCATGTTTGCAGAGGAATTACGGTACAGAGAAGAGATCCTGAACCTGCTTTGGAGATTTATTGTAGTGCTTGAAGTTACTCTGGCCTGCTGTGTCTCCTGTCTCTGTTCCTGCAAACTGTGTGAACTTTTCAGCATGCTTGTATGAAGTAATACAAGTCATTTCATTTCAACCTATGTCTCCTGTGTTTTCCTCGCACCCAAGCACAAGAGCTATAGGAACTGTACACTATACTTGACAACGGGTGTGTTCACAAACTGATTCCCCTACAAACTACCCCACCATCATCTTTGACAATTTTATTGGACTCCCAGGGCCACGGACCGGGTCACTGCTGCTGTGACTTCCCCTTTAAGAACTGCCCGGCCCACGTAACCCCAGGCCCTAGCGGGCACTCCAGATCCAGAGCCGTCGGGACTGTCACCTAGGTTGCACTGAGGAAAGCCTAAGGCCCCGGACTGACCTTTGCACCCAGTGATAGGGGTGCGGCTAAGCTTAAAAAGCCACGGGGTGCGGGAAACAAGTCAGTCTTGGTGGGAACATGCAAAGCGCAGGAGGACTGTGTCAGTGCTCCGATCTCTGAGTATTGGGACGGAGCAGGCCTAAGTCTGAGGGGCCTCAGATCCATATCCAGAGACTGCCGACAGAGACTCATCCCGTGTCCGCTGACACCGCTGATACCACTGACTGTGAGTGACAAGATCAGTGGTCAGGACATAGATGCATGCCCATACCGGCAGGGAAGCCGGGTGACCAACTGTGAACTATTTCCTGAAAATCCCACATTTAACCACCAAGCTGCGCTAGGCTCTGCCAGGGTTAAAGACTTTATCCTTCCCGTCTCTTCACCTTCCGGACCCAGGACCAAGAGGAATCAACGACGCCATCATCCCCAGGACTACACTGAACCCCTTACGCACCACAGCCTTGGCGCCACCGTTTGCATCCAGAAATCCTACTTCTGAGATTGTCGGACTGATAAGTCTATTACCTCTGTACTTTCTTGCCTCATTTACCCGCATCTATTTGTCCCAAGTTACAAAACCCTTCTTAATTTAAACCTACCTCTACTTCTCCCTGCTTGGAGTATCCTCTGTTAAACCCCCACATTAACCCTTGCTCTGCCTCTGGTCCGTTATTGCATTTTGCAACCTGCTTCTTTCTCACACTGCCACCCAGACAAAACTTGGATCAGAGTTTGCTCAGAGCGTCATTAGCATAATTGATCTGATTCTCTCGTAAAAGAGAATCTACACTAATGTGACCGTTGCCTTTAACTTCTATACAGGAATGTAGACTTACAGCAGGGCATCCCCAGGTCGCAAAAACTAGAATAATTGCCTGCTGGAAGTTTAGCCCACAAAGATGGAGATAGATCATACAAAGAAGTAGGTTCACATCGCGTTAGTGACATCCGTTTAACGGATCCATTAAACGGATGCACTAATGCTGATGGTCAAAACCAATTTTTTTCTACAATCGCGTTGATGCATGCACTAACATATGGTACCATTGCGTCGGCATGCGTTAGTAATAGAGGTCTATGCACAATGAAAGCGTCCGTTCGCTGTGCGTTAGACCTAACGTCCATGAAAACGCGGCAGTCCGCGTTCGAAGGTGCGTCACAAAGTAACGGACCATCGCTAACACATGCTGATTTTGACATGTGTTAGGATGCGTTACGATAATGGATGGCAATGGGTGCGTTAACGGATCCGTTACATTGCGTTAGTGCCACTTAGTAACGGATCCGTTAAACGGATGGCACTAACGTGAGGTGAACCTAGCCTAAGGCAGATAAATATCAAAGCAGATGGTGAGCCAGAAAGCAGGGTAAAAGATAACAAGCCACATCAGAAGTCAGAATCATGTAAAATCATACTTCAGAGGACAGAACCAGGTAGGCTAAATTAATAACTGGCTTAGAACCTGAGAGATTAGAGCACATATGGCTTACAGTATCACTTTTGTGGAATAGGACCAAACTCATCAATGAACCCTGAGTGTCCGTCCATGACCCTGATATTGATTTATTGATTACCCATCCCTGAATCCCTCCTAGTAAGCACTAAAAACTCCCTCCAGGATCTACCTTGTTGGACATGCTCTGACCCACTCATCTAGCAAATCACAACAAAACTTACTCAGATCCTTCTACTTGCCTAATATCACCCACTCCTTGACAGGCATGATTAAGTGGGGAAAGGTAAGCATCAGAACAGGAGCTGAGAGTTATCAATGAACGTAAGTAAAATTTTGTTTGTTTGTTAGTTTTAACCAGTTTCAGTCCTTCGTAAAAAATCTGCTGGATAACCACCATGAACACTGTACAATAAGCTGTGAAGTCACAAAATACACACTTCTATCATACTTACTAATAAATGTTTTCCAGGATTCTTATAACTCATAATGTACTGCACAGTTTATAATAATTACACCTCATGTCTGATGGCTGCAATTGTCTGTATACTGATAGAAGGCATAATTCACATTAGAACTACACAATATGTTGTGTTGGGAACTTTAACACAGGCTTTTTTGAAGGTTTATTTGCTGTATTATATTCCAAACCACTGTAAAAACTGTACAGATTTTGTGGAAAGAAAATTTCCCTAAATGTATTCTCCAGGGGTCGGATAAAAATATTCACATTCAATATTTAAAGTACATTCATACTGATGAAAAATTGATATCTTCAATCGATTTGCTCTTTGTGCATTTTTAGATTAGGCCAAATATCAATACAAGTTTTCACCAAGTGGTCAAACTTCTTACAAATCTATTAGTCAGAGAAACAGAACTCAGAAAATATTGATTCATTATGCTTGAAAATAGTCACTGAAGGCCTGTACACAAGGTCAGATAACTGATCCATGTTGTATGAATCTATATTTTGTTCTTGTACCTCTTTAGCAAAGTTATTCTAAAAGTTTTCATCAGAATAAGCAGAAAAATATCATGATATGCTCCAACACTTCTCATCTGTCATCATGGTTATATCTTGCATTAGAAATTTGCAATGCCTAAGGCTCTATACTGCCCATACTGTACACATCAAAGAGCTGTTGGGTGTATATGCATGTGTTCTCAATGGAGAAGGGGGAGTAATCTGATGCCGGACACCTCTGACTTCTGCTGATCTCCACTGGGAACAAAATATCCAGCATTGAAAATCAAAGTGCCTGATCCTTCAGAGACCTGTGTAATCTTGAAAGCTTGCAATTTGTTACCATCTTTTCAGTTAGCCATAAAAAGGTATCAACTAGAGTTGAGCGAAGCAGGTCGGTCAGATTCAAAAGTCGCCGATTTTCGCCAAAGTCGGGTTTCGCCGAGCGAAAACCGACCATAGCGTGAAGTCAGCCATACGGTCGTCGACCCGAGCATCAAAGTCGGTTTTCCCATAATGCTTTCAGGTACCTTTTTTCAGCCAATGAGCAAGAACGTGGTTATATC
Organism: Oophaga sylvatica; assembly: GCA_033576555.1. Taxonomy (NCBI): domain Eukaryota; kingdom Metazoa; phylum Chordata; class Amphibia; order Anura; family Dendrobatidae; genus Oophaga; species Oophaga sylvatica. Next base: position 147,859,481 of record JARQOD010000005.1, on the reverse strand, counting down.
TTGCATTAGAAATTTGCAATGCCTAAGGCTCTATACTGCCCATACTGTACACATCAAAGAGCTGTTGGGTGTATATGCATGTGTTCTCAATGGAGAAGGGGGAGTAATCTGATGCCGGACACCTCTGACTTCTGCTGATCTCCACTGGGAACAAAATATCCAGCATTGAAAATCAAAGTGCCTGATCCTTCAGAGACCTGTGTAATCTTGAAAGCTTGCAATTTGTTACCATCTTTCAGTTAGCCATAAAAAGGTATCAACTAGAGTTGAGCGAAGCAGGTCGGTCAGATTCAAAAGTCGCCGATTTTCGCCAAAGTCGGGTTTCGCCGAGCGAAAACCGACCATAGCGTGAAGTCAGCCATACGGTCGTCGACCCGAGCATCAAAGTCGGTTTTCCCATAATGCTTTCAGGTACCTTTTTTCAGCCAATGAGCAAGAACGTACACTGTGGCCAACGAGATGACATGGGCAGCGTCCACCATCATCTTAAAGAAGGGCATTGCAGTGATTGGCTTGTTTTGGGGGGTGTCATAGTGTCTATAAAAGCCCTGACCGCCGACCGCCATTTTACTTCTGCCAATCTGAACAGTAGGGAGAGGTTGCTGACGAGAGAGTTAGAGCTGGAAAGAGAAGTTCTTCTGTGCTTGTGCTGATAGCAATTGTGCTGTACAGTTAGTGTGCAGTGACAGAGGAGGATTTTCTTGTGTGCAGCAGCACTGGGTATTAGGCTGCCTGCTAGCTGTATTGCTGTGTGTACACTGCTGTGCAGAATTGCTGTGTGTACACTCTGGAAATATATACGGAGATTGAAATTTTCCCCTACACTATATACACCTGGTATCTTCTGATACAGTACCTTTTTCTACCTTTTGTATTATGGTCAAATCCATACTGAGAGAGCGAGTGTCTATGACTCCGGAAATATATACGGAGATTTACAATTACCCCTACACTGCATACAGCTGTACGCTTCTGATACAGTACCCTTTTTCTGCTTTTTATATTCTGGTCTAATCCATACTGAGCCTGAGAGTGTCTGTGTGTGACTCCTGAAATATATACGGAGATTTACAATTTTCCTCTATACTATATACACCTGGTATCTTCTGATACAGTACCCTTTTTCTGCTTTTTATATTCTGGTCTAATCCATACTGAGCCTGAGAGAGTCTGTATGTGACTCCTGAAATATATACAGGAAATTAACAAATTTCCCCTATACTATATACACCTGGTATCTTCTGATACAGTACCCTTTTTCTGCTTTTCATATTCTGGTCTAATCCATACTGAGCCTGAGAGCGTCTGTGTCTGACTCCTGAAATATATACGGAGATTTATAATTTTCCCCTATACTATATACACCTGTAAATACAAAAAGCCCCCATAATGGCATACAAATAGTGCCAAAAATTTTGGCACAATTTGTATGCCATTATGGGGACTTTTTGTATTTACTAATTCTTCCTGTGTTTTTCACAGTTTGCCCTATTATCCTATTATGGATTTCAGAGCTCGTGATCAAACGTGGCGCGACTTGATTAATGACTTTTTGCAGGATTCCTCGGGTGGGTCTTCTGAGGTATGAACAAGGATTTGCAGGAAATTTCTAATCAATTTAAAGATTTATTAAGGAAACATACTCGTATCTGGTGGAATCATGAATTCCTAGATAAATATCTACAGAAAGGTCTGATACCAAGAGGACTTAGAGTCCAGGTGTTCCCTTCTTTCCCCATTACTGATGAGACATTTAAGAATAATTGGGAGGTTACTGCTGACACCTGTTCAAGGGGGTTCGTGCAATTACTTAAAGAGATTAATTTTAAATCCCTTTCTTCTCTTGAGCTGGAGATGGAACAATTACAGGTTAAACTTCGTAAAGAAATGAATAATGATGACCTAAAAAAATGTAATGAAGAAATGGATGTGTTGTCCCAGAAATGGGCTAAAGAGATACAAACCACCAAGGCTAAAAAGTTTCAAAGAGATGTCGAAGATAAAAAAGGCCTACGGGTTTATAAATGGTATAATACCCATGATAGGTCTAGATCACGATTTAGGGGATCATCATATCCCAGATCAAGATCTGCATCTATGAGATCTAATCTTGGGGATGACAATAGTTCATCAAAAGCTCCACCATCTAATGCACGTAATGGATCAGGGAACACGAACAAACGTATGACAAGACAAATGACCAGAAACAAATCAGCTGCCTCAACCTCCTCTCAATCACAAGGAGTCTTACAGGTGCTTAATCTCTCCACGCATCATATTACTAATGCACAGTTGCGGGTCCTTTCTAAGGGCCTTTCTTTTTCTCCTACTAATTCATTTAATTATTTTGTAGCCCTGAAGGATTTGCACCTGTTTTCACGGAAGATGCTTCTACGGACACTCCACAATAAACAAACTTCTCGAGAACCTATGAGTGAACTTGAAAGGGAGGCTCTTCAGAACCTGGAGGATCTCCTTGGTGAACAGAATGATCCTGTTATGAGTAGGTTTCCTTCTTCTATTTTACCCAGATCGACGAGGTTTCCCCCCTTGTCCCTCAGCCCAGCAATTGAGATCTTCACTAAATTGGTAAGTGAGGACTTTAGGATGCTGTCCACACGACGACGATTCGACAACCTCACTCATGAGGAACGCCGAGCCATTACTGAACTACAATCCCTTTCGGATATAGTTATTAAGCCAGCGGACAAGGGGGGGAAACATCGTCATCTGGCCACACATTAAGTATGAAAGGGAAGCTCTTCGCCAGTTGAGAGATACCAACACGTATACTAGGCTTACCTCCAGTCCTCTGATTCCTTTCTCTCTTGATTTACAATTTATATTGAACTTGGCTTTTGATAATACCATCATTACCAAGCAGGTTCTTGATGGTCTTGCTGTGAAGTGTCCAAGGACCCCCACCTTCTACCTTTTGCCGAAGGTCCACAAGGATGCCCTCGATCCTCCGGGGCGCCCCATAGTGTCTGGTATTGACGGTCCCTGTCAATTCATGGATTTTTATCTTAAACCTTTGGTGGAGACATTACCATCCTATATACGTGACACTACGGACGCCCTGGCTAGGATGGATGGCATCCTTGTGGACCCGGGTACACTTCTAGTGACTGCCGATGTTGAGAGTCTGTATACGTGCATTGAACATTCCCTGGGTCTGCACGCTGTCCGCCTCTTCCTGGGGGCGTCCGACCTGAACGGCCCTTTTTGTGAGCTAATTCTCGAGTTGCTGCATTTTGTCCTCACACATAATTTTTTTGTGTTTAAAGATCAGTTTTACTTGCAGAAACGCGGCACAGCCATGGGTGCGGCCTGTGCGCCTTCGTGCGCCAACCTCTTCCTGGGTTCCTGGGAGAGGTTGGTTTTTGGTGACGGGGGCGTGCCGGGCGTATCCCATGTGCTGTGCTGGCATAGGTATATAGATGATATTCTGTTCTTGTGGGACGACACGGTGCAGCAACTCGGGGAATTTATGGGGACGCTGAATCAGAACTTATTCAATATTCGTCTCACATATTCCTATGATCATCATAGGATTAATTTTCTTGACATCACCTTTGAGGTTGATGAGTGCGGACGCATTCACACGGATGTTTATCGCAAACCCACCTCGGTTAATGCTCTGATTCATGCGTCCTCTGCTCACAATCCCTCTACCATCAAAGCCGTCCCGGTCGGACAGTTCCTGCGGTCCTGCGGGTGAGGCGGATTTGCTCTTCAGACACCAGGTTTGAGGCACAGGCCTCGGACTTAACGGCACGTTTTCAGACTCAGGGGTATTCAAACAGGTGCATTAAACAGGGCTACAGGAGAGCTAGGTCCACCCCCCGTGATACTCTTTTGTGTCCCAAAAAAACTAAGACACCACTTAGGGATAAGGGACCGATAAGGTTCATTTCAACTTATAATCATGCGTGGGAAGAGATGAGGTCGATTCTTAATAAACACTGGTCTGTTCTACGTACTGAACCCCGTCTTGGTTTGTCTTTTGGCGAATTACCATCAATGACTGCGAGAAGGTCCAAAATTGTACGGGACCTTCTCGTTCAAAGCCATTATGTTCCTAGTGTCACTTATCCTTTTGGATCACGTGGTCCTACTCCTGACTCAATTCTGTGCGGTCGCTGTCTTGCCTGCGCAAATGTCCTGCGCTGCTCCACCTTCCAGTCATCGGATGGCATGAAATCATTTGATATTCGCCATCGTATTTCATGTAATACATCGAATGTTATTTATTATGCCACTTGTGGCTGTTCAAAATATATATAGGCCTAACATCAAGGGAACTGAGGATAAGGACTAGGGAGCATGTGCGGGACATTTGCGCTGCCAAGACGGCGACTGACCCTTCAATTTTAAAGACCGTCCCTCGTCATTTTTTCTACCATCATAACTGTGAGTCCTCAACTTTTAAAGTGAGAGGCATTGATGTGATACACTTAAGTATTAGGGGGGGGTGATTACAAAAAGAGGCTTGCCCAAGCCGAAGCCAGATGGATTGTGACATCGGATACGATGACCCCTCGGCGTCTTAACGAGACTCTCACCTTCTCACCTTTCTTATAAATCTTCTAATTATTGTACTGACTGTACATGAATAATTTTGATGGATATAAAATGTATTCCTGTTTTTTCCGATGGTTTCTGCGTTCGATACCCTTCTTTGGTATGTGTGTTCTTTTTTATGTTCTTATTGTTTTTATTATTTTTCTTTTATTGTTTTCCTTTATGATCTGATGTTCATTACATATTTTTTATTCTCTATTTAGTTGGACCTTTTATATTGGCTCATATTTATCTACCTCATGTTCAATCATCATATGAAAACCTTCCAACTTATATGTATTAACACATAATCCACCGGGGAAGGTACCATCCATAGATGCGAAGTGAAAGACATACAGATTTTTAACTAAAAATAATGTTTTTATTGAAAAAATGTTTTAAAATTACTAAACATGAGAGTACAGGAGATTCCAAAAAATAAAAGAGGTCTGGGATTAGAGACACCATATATATCCAAAACAGTTCAAAGTATACACATAGCTGCTAAAGATTATTTAATTATATAGAAAGGTTGGTAAAATATCGTAATATACTTCAATAGCCCAGGATACAATGAAAATAGGAAATATTTTAGAAAAAGGTCTCCCTTGCAATTGTCAGCATGCATAAATTAGTGAATTCAAAGAAAAATATTTAGACTTGAGAGTCCTCAGTGTTAGCCTTACTGGCTAACACGGTATGAAGATACACATCTTTCCTGAATTCAAAGAGGCATTTGTCACAAAATTGTACCTTCATTTAATACATTGAACAAGTCTGCTATTGCAAAGAGGACCCACAATATTCCCAGCTACTAGAGTGTTATAAGAACCATCAACCTTAATATAAAGTGCACCAGTGCATACAAAGGTTTTAAAATACCCTATTGAAAAGGAATACTTAAACATAAAATGCCTGCATGATCCCCAAACTACAAAGAAATATGCAGATAGATACATCCATGCATGTCATACAAGTATTTTAGCCCTCAGGCTTTTTACAGAAAAACCTATAGCTGAATGTATCCAAACACTTACTGCTATACTTACTGATATTTATTTTTTGGAATCTCCTGTACTCTCATGTTTAGTAATTTTTAAAACATTTTTTCAATAAAAACATTATTTTTAGTAAAAAATCTGTATGTCTTTCACTTCGCATCTATGGATGGTACCTTCCCCTGTGGATTATGTGTTAATATGATTGATTGAAGTGTCATTTGCCTATCTGATTTAGGATTATGGGTTTAACAACTTATATGTATGACCAGCTTCCTCCACTGATCTACTTTGTTCCATTTGGACTCTCATATTATTGGCATCATTGCAAATTAATTGCCTTGGAAGGTTTTTTTTTTTTGCCATACATCTATGTTCATTTATGTCATATTCATATTGTATGTTGAATTATTGTGAGCCTTTTTGTATTATTATTGCTTCTGTGTCAAAACGCATATTGTGATTTATACATGTACTTCGGCCATCATTTGCTTATACACTGGCTGGTGTGGAGCGCACGTGCTGCGGTGTTTCGTCGCTCCTGGCATGCGGGGAGCGTCTCGTGGGCGCTCTGGGTGCGCGCTGGAATTCGATTCCGGCGCGTGCGCAGTAGAACCCTGACATCTTCCCTGCATGTTCACAGGACCTGCGACTTGCTGCGCGCATGCGCCGCTATCCTCACCGCCATTGGCCTGTAATTGACCATGTGACATGATCACATGTATTCTTAAGGTCCTTCTGAGTAATACCTAGCACATTCCCCTTGAGGAAGCAGTGCTTAAGGGCACGCGAAACGCGCGTCGGGGGTCCACACTACCTGGGCCAGGGCACTCTCCCCCAGGATTATATATACCGGTAAGTTATCCTTCAATTATGGGTTCGTTTTGAACCTTGAATACTGCCATTTTATTGCCGCACTGGCGGTGGTTATTTAAAGGATACTTACCTATCCCGTTCATCTATCTATATGCAAAGGCACTTTAAAGATTTGAGGTTTTCTCTGTAATCATACCATGAATTTGGGATTTTCCTGGGGGATCATCTGCCCTGAGGTGCCTTTGGTTTCTTCTGCTTGAGTCTATTTCATCATATTTTTTGTGTACTGTTTGATTATTATTTTTTTGTACCTACAGTCATGGCCAAAAGTTTTGATAATGACACAAATATTATATTTTCACATGATCTGCTGCCCTCTGGTTTTTACGTGTGTTTGACAGATGTTTTTATCACAGACAGAAATATAATAATTGCAAACATATGAGTAACAAAAGCTTATATTGACAGTTAGAATGAGTTAATGCAGTAAGTCAATATTTGCAGTGTTGACCCTTCTTCTTCAGGATCTCGGCAATTCTCCCTGGCATGCTCTCAATCAACTTCTGGACCAAATCCTGACTGATAGCAGTCCATTCTTGCACAATCAATGCTTTCATTTTGTCAGAATTTTTAGGTTTTTGCTTGTCCACCCGTCTCTTGATGATTGACCACAAGTTCTCAATGGGATTAAGATCTGGGGAGTTTCCAGGCCATGGACCCAAAATCTCTATGTTTTGTTCCCTGAGTCATTTAGTTATCACCTTTGCTTTATGGCAAGGTGCTCCATCATGCTGGAAAAGGCATTGTTGATCGCCAAACTGCTTTTGGAGGGTTGGGAGAAGTTGCTCTTGGAGGACATTCTGGTACCATTCTTTATTCATGGCTGTATTTTTAGGCAAGACTGTGAGAGAGCCGATTCCCTTGGCTGAGAAGCAACCCCACACATGAATGGTTTCAGGATGCTTAACAGTTGGCATGAGACAAGACTGGTGGTAGCGCTCACCTTGTCTTCTCCGAATTAGGCGTTTTCCTGATGTCCCAAACAATCGAAAAGGGGATTCATCAGAGAAAATAACTTTACCCCAGTCCTCAGCAGTCCACTGCCTGTACCTTTTGCAGAATATCAGTCTGTCCATGATGTTTTTTCTGGAGAGAAGTGGCTTCTTTGCTGCCCTCCTTGAGACCAGGCCTTGCTCCAAGAGTCTCCGCCTCACAGTGCGTGCAGATGCACTCACACCTGCCTGCTGCCATTCCTGAGCAAGCTCTGCACTGCTGGTAGCCCGATCCTGCAGCTGAAACACTTTTAAGAGACGATCCTGGCGCTTGCTGGTCTTTCCTTGGCGCCCTGAAGCCTTTTTGGCAACAATGGAACCTCTCTCCTTGAAGTTCTTGATGATGCGATAGATTGTTGACTGAAGTGCAATCTTTCTAGCTGCAATACTCTTCCCTGTTAGGCCATTTTTGTGCATTGCAATGATGACTGCACGTGTTTCTTTAGAGATAACCATGGTTAACAGAAGAGAAACAATGATGCCAAGCACCAGCCTCCTTTTAAAGTGTCCAGTGGTGTCATTCTTACTTAATCATGACAGATTGATCTCCAGCCATGTCCTCATCAACACCCACACCTGTGTTAATGGAGCAATCACTGAAAAGAGGTTAGCTGGTCCTTTTAAGGCAGGGCTGCAATGATGTTGAAATGTGTTTTGGGGGATAAAGTTCATTTTCTAGCCAAATATTGACTTTGCAAGTAATTGCTGTTAAGCTGATCACTCTTTATAACATTCTGGAGTATATGCAAATTGCCATTAGAAAAAGTGAAGCAGTAGACTTTGTAAAAATTAATATTTGTGTCATTCTCAAAACTTTTGGCCATGACTGTACTTAATAAAAGTTCAATTTTACTTTTGGTCACCTGATTGCTGCTTTTTCTCCTGGTATACACACTATATACACCTGGTATCTTCTGATACAGTACCTTTTTCTTTTTTTTTTTTACTCTGGTCTAATCCATACTGAGCCTGAGAGCGTCTGTGTGTGACTCCTGAAATATATACGGAGATTTACAATTTTCCCCTCTACTATATACACCTGGTATCTTCTGATACAGTACCCTTTTTCTGCTTTTTATATTCTGGTCTAATCCATTCTGAGCCTGAGAGCATCTGTGTGTGACTCCTGAAATATAAATGGAGATTTACAATTTTCCCCTATACTATATACACCTGGTATCTTCTGATACAGTACCCTTTTTTTGCTTTTTATATTCTGGTCTAATCCATACTGAGCCTGCGAGCATCTGTGTGTGACTCCGGAAATATAAACGGAGATTTACAATTTTCCCCTTCACCGTATACAGCTGTGCGCTTCTGATACAGTACCATATATCTGCTGGTATTTTGGGTACATTTTCCCAAACATGAGGAAGTATGGTGGAAGAGGCCACGGAAGTGGGCGTGGGGGGCCATCTGGTACTGAGGGTGGTGGTGGTGCATCTGCTGGTAGTGCCAAAAGCACAATAGCACCTAAGGCAGGAGGTGTTCAGCCTGCGTCATCATCTGGCTCCAGAAGGCCTGGAAGGCTCCCTTTTCTGGGAATAGGTAAACCTCTTTTAAAGCCGGAGCATCGGGAACAGGTTTTGGCTTACATTGCCGAAACAGCCTCCAGCTCTATTGCCTCCTCTTCTGAAGTTTCAAAAAATGCAAGCACTGAGTCGTCAGTGCAGGCTCCTGGTCAGAAACAACACCTTTCCTTGTGTCCTTCACCCCCACCAAAAGTGAAAGAAGTGGTAGGCCACACTTCAGATTACTCCACGGAGCTCTTTTCACATACAATGCCCGGCTTACCAAGTCAAATGCTGAATTCCCCAGTCCAAGATGAATCTGACATTGAGTGCACTGATGCACAGCCACTGCTAGAATATTATGCTGGTACATTCACCCAGAGCACTACATTGCCCCTGCAGTCTACTGAGCCAGAATCTGACCCTGATGAAACTCAGGTGCCCCTTCCCGCATATTATACCACCTTACACGGTGACACAGAGGAAGGTGCAGATGAAATTGAAGAGGAGGTGATGGATGACCCAGTTGTTGACCTGGATTGGCATCCATTGGGGAAGAGGGTGCCGCTGGCAATAGCTCAGTAGAGGAGAAGGATCCACAGCAGGCATCGACATCGCAGCAGCGATTATCTGGCAGGCCCGTAGCACTCCAAAAACATGTTAAAAAAAACAAAAAGGGTTGCAGGACAGCTTGGCCAGATGGTCAAATTAGCACAGCGTGAAAGCCCTGAAAATTTATCCGATATTAGGAAGAGTGCAGTGTGGCACTTTTTTGAGCAAAATCCTATTGATGAGGCAAAGGTTATCTGTAAGAAGTGCGGAAGGACCTTTAGCCAAGAGAACAATCTCCAAAATTGAATACCAGTTGCATGCTTAGACATTTAAACACCATGCACTTGTAAGCATGGACGGACTACAAAACCTCAGGTAGCACATGTGCACCTGCTCCGACTGAAGGTAGCCAGCAACGCTACATCGCTTCCCCCACTATAAGCCCACCGTTTAGCACACCACCAGCAAGAAATGTTGAGGTTTGTCGCAAGGCCAAAGCAGTCAGGGAATCACAATGTTTTGCTACGAAAGAATGAATCTAGGCCATCACCACCGCCACCACCACCACCATCACCAACCCCCTCTGTCTGTCATGTCCACCGCTAGTTCCCCATATGCAGCTCTCAAGTCCAGCTCACCCTAGCAGACACTCTGAGTAGGACAAGAAAGTACTCATCCTCTCATCTGCGTACACTGGTTTTGAACGCCTCTATTGCCAAACTGATCTCATTAGAGATGATGCCCTTCTGTTTGGTTGAAAGAGCAGCGTTCCGAGAGCTCATGTCCCACGGTATGACCTACCCAGTCGGCACTTCTTTTCCAGAAAAGCCATCCCTGCCCTCCACCTGCATGTGAAAGACCGCATTATCCATGCACTCAAACAATCAGTGAGTGGAATGGTGCACCTCACAACAGATGCATGGGCCAGTAGGCATGGCCAGGGCCGTTACGTGTCCAACACTGCACACTGGGTTAATGTGGTGGATGCAGGGTCCACAGGGGACAGCAGCGGTGGGACAGTGCTGCCTAGCCCACGGTATAGGCAATAGTTGGCTGTAGGCGTTCGACCCTCCTCCTCCTCCAGAAGCGAAAGCTCATCGACAGAGCGCAGTCGCACGAGCACTCAATCCGCAGCTGCCAGTGTTGCACACGAGGTGTCCCACTATCGAACGGCTAGTGGTAAGCGTCAGAAGGCTGTTTTAACGATGATGTCTTTGGGCGACAACAGACACACTGCGGAGATACTGGCTGACTACTTGCAGCGAGAAACTGAGTCATGGCTGGGCAGTCTACATCTTGAGCCAGGCAAGGTAGTCAGTGATAACGGCCGTAATTTTGTGGCGGCCATAGCCCTGGCAAAACTCAGACACATACCTTGCCTGGCTCACACCTTGAACCTGGTGGTGCAGTGCTTCCTAAATAATTATCTGGAGTTAATAGCCCTGCTCCATAAGGTGCGAAGACTGTGCTCGCACATCAGTCGCTCGCCCGTAGACTCCAGTAGTATGCAGAGGCTGCAGCGATCGCTCAACCTCCCCAAGCACCGCCTAATCATAGACATTGCAACAAGGTGGAACTCCACCATGCACATGGTTGAGAGGCTGTGCGAACAGAGGCAGGCTGTAATGCATTTGTGGGAGGATACACGGGCAGGCAGTTTGAGGGCAGACATGGAGTTGTCGAGTGTGCAGTGGTCAAAGCTGAAAGACCTCTGTAAAGTCCTTCAGTGTTTTGAGGAATGCACACGGCTGGTAAGCGCAGATGACGCCATCATAAGCATGAGCATCCCACTTATGCGTCTGCTCATGCAAACTTTGACGCACATTAAGGATCAGGCGTCTGCAGCGGAGGAGGAAGAGGAGGAGGAGGGAAGCCTTGATGACAGTCAGCCATTGTCTGCTCAGGGAACTGTCCTGGACGAGGTGGAGGAAGAAGAGGAAGAGGAGGAGGAGGATGAGGGGGATGATTATTTTGGGGAGGAGGATGCTTCTCAGGGGGAAAGAGAAAATGTTGGCTTGCCAAGGTCAGCTACAGGGTTTGTGCGTGACTGGAGAGATGTGGATTTGGCAGAAAGTATCCTCCACCCACCACTGGCAGTGCATCATTGACACCTGGAACATTGGCCCACATGTGTGATTATGTCTTGCGGATCCTAAAAAGAGACCCCCACATTGCCAAACTTATGAAGGATGATGACTACTGGTTGGCCAGCATCCTCGATCCATGCTATAAAGGCAAATTACAGAACATCATGCCACAGGAGAACCTAGAGCTAATATTGGCGAACAAACAAGCAACTCTGGTAAACCGTTTGTTAGAGGCATTCCCAGCACACATCAGCGGTGCAGGTTCTACCACGAGCCGTACTGGGCCAAATGTAAGAGGTGTTTGTGGTGCACACAGCCGAAGTGGCGTTGGAGACAGGGGTTTCATGACCATGTTGTGGACTGATTTCACTCACACGACGGGTAATACTGAATCGATTGCAACAGACAGGAGACAGCAGTTGTCAACTATGGTTCAAAATTACCTCACCTCCCCTATCGATGTTCTCCTTCACAGTTCATTCCCCTTTGACTACTGGGCCTGTAAACTGGACACCTGGCCTGAATTGGCACAATATGCCTTACAGGAGCTCGCTTGCCCTGCTGGTAGTGTGCTATCAGAAAGAGTCTTCAGTGCTGCTGGATCAATCCTGACAGAAAGAAGGACACGGCTGTTGACCCAAAATGTTGGTGATCTCACCTTCATTAAAATGAATCATGCCTGGGTTTCAAAGGATTTTGTACCACCTTCCCCTGATGACACATAGGATGCCAACAAAATGGCTCGCTTTGTCCTCCTCTTCCTCTGACTTCTCCAATTCCTCCATTTGCAGCTGCTGAAAGTACAGCCTACACCTCAACATATGCCAGTTTTTCCACCTCCCTAACTGGGCTGTACAACCCCAGGGCCGGCGTCAGCACCTGGCGCACCCTGGCAAGTGCTGGTGCCCTGAGCAGGTGGGGGGGCCCACTCGTGGGCGACGGCCCTGGCAGAGGGCCGCTCATAGTACGCCGGTGTCTCTGACGGTGGGAGGACCCACTCGCCGTCAGAGACACCGACGTACTATGAGGGCCCTGTGCCTGTGCCGTCGCCCATGAGTGGGCCCCCCATGCTTGCTCAGGGTCCCAGCACTTGCAATACTTACCTCTCCCTGCTCCACCGCTGTGACATCTTCCGCGTTTCCTGACAGTGACATTCAGGTCAGAGAGCGTGATGACGTCACATCTGTACGTCCTCTGCCTGAACAGTCCAAGTGCAGAGAGCTGGAAGATGGCGACGCTGAGGAGTCCAGAGTAGAGCAGTGCCCAGCGAGGAGAGGTGTTTCATTTTTTTTAATGTTTGGAGCAATATATGGGAGCATTATACGCTGGAGAATTATATATGGGGCCCATCATACACTTGAGCATCATAGATAGGGCCCATTATACACTGGAGCATTATAAATGGGGCCCATTATATATGGAGCATTATATACAGTTAGGTCCATAAATATTTGGACAGAGACAACATTTATCTAATTTTGGTTCTAGACATTACCACAATGAATTTGAAACAAAACAAATCAGATGCAGTTGAAGTTCAGACTTTCAGCTTTCATTTGAGGGTATCCACATTAAAATTGGATGAAGGGTTTAGGAGTTTCAGCTCCTTAACATGTGCCACCCTGTTTTTAAAGAGACCAAAAGTAATTGGACAGATTAAATAATTGTAAATAAAATGTTCATTTCTAGTACTTGGTTGAAAACCCTTTGTTAGCAATGACTGCCTGAAGTCTTGAACTCATGGACATCACCAGACACTGTGTTTCCTTCTTTTTGATGCTCTGCCAGGCCTTCACTGCAGTGGTTTTCAGTTGTTGTTTGTTTGTGGGCCTTTCTGTCTGAAGTTTAGTCTTTAACAAGTGAAATGCATGTTCAATTGGGTTGAGATCAGGTGACTGACTTGGCCATTCAAGAATATTCCGCTTCTTTGCTTTAATAAACTCCTGGGTTGCTTTGGCTTTATGTTTTGGGTCATTGTCCATCTGTAGTATGAAACGACGACCAATCAGTTTGGCTGCATTTGGCTGGATCTGAGCACACAGTATGGCTCTGAATACCTCAGAATTCATTCGGCTGTTTCTGTCCTGTGTCACATCATCAATAAACACTAGTGACCCAGTGCCACTGGCAGCCATGCATGCCCAAGCCATCACACTGCTTCCGCCATGTTTTACAGATGATGTGGTATGCTTTGGATCATGAGCTGTACCACGCCTTCGCCATACTTTTCTCTTTCCATCATTCTAGTAGAGGTTGATCTTGGTTTCATCTGTCCAAAGAATGTTCTTCCAGAACTGTGCTGGCTTTTTTAGATGTTTTTTAGCAAAGTCCAGCCTAGCCTTTTTATTCTTGATTCTTATGAGTGGCTTGCACCGTGCAGTGAACCCTCTGTATTTAATTTCATGCAGTCTTCTCTTTATGGTAGATTTGGATATTGATACGCCTACCTCCTGGAGAGTGTTGTTCACTTGGTTGGCTGTTGTGAAGGGGTTTCTCTTCACCATGGAGAGTATTCTGCGATCATCCACCACTGTTGTCTCCCATGGGCGCCCAGGTCTTTTTGCATTGATGAGTTCACCAGTGCTTTCTTTCTTTCTCAGAATGTACCAAACTGTAGATTTTGCCACTCCTAAAGTTGTAGCAATTTCTCGGATGGGTTTTTTCTGTTTTTTGCAGCTTAAGGATAGCTTGTTTCACCTGCATGGAGAGCTCCTTTGACCGCATGTTTCCTTCACAGCTAAACCTTCCAAATGCAAATACCACACCTCAAATCAACACCAGCCCTTTTATCTGCTTAATTGAGAATGATATAATGAAGGGATTGCCCACACCTGTCCATGAAATAGCCTTGGAGTCAATTGTCCAATTACTTTTGGTCCCTTTAAAAACAGGGTGGCACATGTTAAGGAGCTGAAACTCCTAAACCCTTCATCCAATTTTAATGTGGATACCCTCAAATGAAAGCTGAAAGTCTGAACTTCAACTGCATCTGATTTGTTTTGTTTCAAATTCATTGTGGTAATGTCTAGAACCAAAATCAGATAAATGTTGTCTCTGTCCAAATATTTATGGACCTAACTGTAGGCCCATCATACACTGGAGCATCATCCATGGGGCCCATCATACACTGGAGCATTATAAATGGGGCCCATCATGCACTGGAGCATCATATACGGATCCCATTATACACTGGAGCATCATATGGGGCCCATTATATATGGAGCATTATATAGGTCCATCATACACTGGAGCATCATCCATGGGGCCCATCATACACTGGAGCATTTTAAATGGGGCCCATCATACACTGGAGCATTATAAATGGGGCCCATCATACACTGGAGCATCATATACGGGGCCCATTATACACTGGAGCATTATAAATGGGGCCCATTATATATGGAGCATTATATAGGCCCATCATACACTGGAGCATCATCCATGGGGCCAATCATATACTGGAGCATCATATGGGGTTCATTATTTATGGGGCATCATATAGGGTATGGAGCATCATCTGGAGCACATATGGGGCCTATTCTGTATGGAGCATTATATGGAGCCTATTCTGTATGGAGCAATATATGGGGCCCATCATATACTGTATGGAGCTTTATATGTGACTCATACTGTATGGAGCAATATCTGGGGCTCATTATACTCTATGGGGACCATCCTATACTGTATGGCACATTATATGGGGACCATCATATACTGCAGCATTATGTGGAGCTCATCATATACTGTATGGAACATTATATGGGACCAATTATTCTGTATGGAGCAATATATGGGGCTCATTGTTCTGTATGGCGCACTATGTGGTGGCCATAATACTGTGTGGAGGAATATACTGTCCGGTTTTTGAGCTATTGTAGAATTTAAAATACATATCAGTCATGTAATGTAAGAAGTGAAGTGGGCAGCACGGTGGCTCAGTGGATAGCACTACAGCCTTGCAGCGCTGGAGTCCTAGGTTCGAATCCCACCAAGGACAACATCTGCAAGGAGTTTATATGTTCTCCCCGTGTTTGCGTGGGTTTCCTCCGGGTACTCCGGTTTCTCCCCACATTCCAAAAACATACAGATAGGGAATCTAGATTGTGAGCCCCTTTGAGGACAGCGACGATAATGTGTGCAAACTGTAAAGCGCTGCGGAATATGTTAGCGCTATATAAAAATAAAGATTATTATTATTTGGCATTGTACTATACCTATATTTCTCTGCCGTATCGGAGCATCATGAATTGTGGTATGTGTTAAAGCGGCCTCTTTCACCCGGGGCCCACGAAAATCTGGAGCCAACCCTGCCCCCCCACAATTTTAGCCAAATAACCCCCAGTTTTCAATGCATAACTATTATCATAAAGTAAATTAAGGTTGACAAGCTTAAGTAATAAGAATTGATGTCGTTGGCATTGAAATGGGCACTGTAGGTGTGTTTACTGTCCTCCACTCCCTGCCGACTTTGCTTCCCCATTGACTTGCATTGGGTTTCGTGTTTCAGTCGGACCTACGACTTTTTCCGATAGTCGGCCGATTTCGTTCGACTCGACTTTTGTGAAAGTTGAGTGGTCCGAAACCCGACTCGACCCTCCTGAAGGCAAAGTTGGTCGTCTCTAGTATCAACCACTGAGGACTCTCAATTCTAAATATTTTCCTTCTTTTCCCAGACATTATGTATCAGGGGAGAGTTGGAAATTCTCCAAATTTAAAGGTTGGTCCATCTTTCCAAAATTGTAGGGTTAGTTTGATAATATTCTGATGTGTATGTGTAAAAAGGGGGCATGGGGTGGTAGTCATGGCCGAGTTTCCTAGGACACAGTCAGTGAGCACCCCGACCCCTTGCACATAAAAAGACGGACAGAGTTCCAGCCCTGTGGCACAGTTAATTACCTCCGGTAAACGGTTGTTCTCCATACTGGAACGACGTCCTCTGAATGTACCACACGTCACACTTCGGTTCCAAAAGTGGCAAACTTTTAATAACGATGAGATAACGAAGATAACACTTCCTGTGCTTTCCTTATCCAGATATGCTGCATCGTCAGCTCCCATCTGGTCCCTGGGAACAAACAGTCCTTTGGTGGGCGCTCACACCATTCCAGTGCCCTTTTCCACTGCCCGGCAGTCCTTGGCAGCACTTTCTCCATTCCAGGGGTATATTATGCTCCTGACCAAGCAGAGCGTCCTGCCCTGGGCAAGCCTGCCTGGGCACTGCTCCCATAGCCGAAACTTCCTGCCTCTCTTAGGCTGGTTTTACACCAGCGTCTGACCGACCTGCGTCAATCAGCGCATGGCTGCCGCTAAGCTCCGCCCCTGGCTACGCCTCCTCCAGCTCGCTCCGCCTATGGACACATGACGCTGTATGCGACCTGCACACCATATCTTTAGCATTGGGTTCACAGGCCATACGCAGGTCGTGCGCAGCTATGCGTTTGCCTGCGCCTGCGTCCTTTTGACGGTGCACTGACCTGCGCCCAATGCACCATGTTGCATTTTGGTGCGCTCGGCGCACCGTCAAAAGGGCGCATGCGCCGGCAAGCGCATACTTGCGTACGGCCTGCGAACCAATGCTAAAGATACGGTGCGCAGTTCGCATGCAGCATCATGCGCCCATAGGCGGAGCGATCGGGAGGAGGCGTGGCCGGGGCGGAGCTTAGCGGCGGTCGTTCGCTGACGCAGGTCGGTCAGACGCTGGTGTGAAATTAGCCTTAGGCTGTCAGCCCAGCCCCCTGATTAACTCCTTCTTTACCTAATCTCAACATATGAAATACAGTACAATTTATACAATACAAAGACATACAATGACATTGAATAAAGGGAACATCACACAGTACACATTGCACGCTTAACCATGGCATAACAGCGTAAACACTTGAGACCCATTGGGGTGCTGCACGGATTCAGGGCATAGGAGAGATTAGGTAAATGAGGGTCCCCGCCACCTCCTTACATATGGCCATCTTAAGCCTTATGATTATTTCTAAATGAACTTTGAATGTTATATAATTACATAGCAGTAAAACCATGCTGCTTTTGAGATAACACAAGAAAAAGCCACAACTTAAAGCAAACCTGTCAGCAGGATTTTGCTAAGAAATCTACAGGTATTGTCATGTTGGCATTGGTTCACTGATTAAAATGATACCTGGGGTGAAGAAATCCATCTTGTGTTTCTTGTTTAATCTGTATTTGCAGTTTTCAGTTAGTTCATGCTCCGGGGCGGGACTGTAGGCAGGTCTTTACTTGGTGACCTAGGCCAGAGAAATCAAGGAAAGACTTGCCCACAGGCCACCCAGAAGCACAAACAGTCTGTCTCTATCTGTCTCTGTGATGAGGAACATGCTTGTACTTTGGGGCAGCCTGTGGGCAGGTCTTTCCTTGGTTTCTCTTGCCTAGAGCACCGAGATAAAATGATGCCTACAGTCCCGCCCCGGTGCACGGGCATATCATTAATTGAAAACTGCAAACACAGATTAACAAGAACCACAAGATGGATTTTTTCACTCCAGCTATCATTTTAATCAGTGTAACAGCGCCAACCTGACAATGCCTGTAGTTTACTTAGCAAAATCCTGCTGACAGGTTTATTTTAAAGGGGTTGATAGAACACAATATATTAATGAGTCAGTCATGGGATTGGTCACCAACATCAGATTGATAGGGGTTTGATACCCGCACCGATCAGTTCTTATTTGCTCAGGCAGCTACAGGATGTAAACAATATGAATGTACATAGCACTAACGTAGTAGCCAATGTCATGTACTTCAGAGTAGCCCCTATTGCAGAAAAACAACAGCAGATCACTGGAGGTAATGGTTGTCAGACTTCCACCCATCTGATATTTATGACTTATTCTTAACCTTCTATCTTCTGATGTTAAAATGTTACAGCCGCCTGCACTGCCCCAACGACTTTTCTTTCTCCTTGTAGCCACTTCTCCAGTAAGCCTCTTTGAATGATTTAAACGCTATTAATTTGTAGATTACCTATATACAGTACAGACCAAAAGTTTGGACACACCTTCTCATTCAAAGATTTTTCTGCATTTTCATGGCTATGAAAATTGTAGAATCACACTGAAGGCATCAAAACTATGAATTAACACATGTGGAATTATACATTACACTTTACAAAAAAGTGTGAAACAACTGAAAATATGTCTAATATTCGAGGTTCTTCAAAGTAGCCACCTTTTGCTTTGATTATTGCTTTGCACACAGAAAAGGTGAACGGATGGACTCTACATGCCTGGTTCCCACCGTGAAGCATGGAGGAGGTGGTGTGATGGTTTGGGGGTGCTTTGCTAGTGACACTGTTGGGGATTTATTCAAAATTGAAGACATACTGAACCAGCATGGCTACCACAGCATTTTGCAGCAGCATGCTATTCCATCCGGTTTGCATTTAGTTGGACCATCATTTATTTTTCAACAGGACAATGACCCCAAACACACCTCCAGGCTGTGTAAGGGCTATTTGACCAAGAAGGAAAGTGTTGGGGTGCTACGCCAGATGACCTGGCCTCCACAGTCACCAGACCTGAACCCAATCAAGATGGTTTGGGGTGAGCTGGACCACTCACCGCTTCAATTTTGAATAAATCCCCAACAGTGTCACCAGCAAAGCACCCCCACACCATCACACCACCTCCTCCATGCTTCACGGTGGGAACCAGGCATGTAGAGTTCATCCGTTCACCTTTTCTGCGTGCAAAGCAGTAATCAATGCAAAAGATGGCTACTTTGAAGAACCTAGAATATAAGACATATTTTCAGTTGTTTCACACTTTTTTGTAAAGTGTAAATGTATAATTCCACATGTGTTAATTCATAATTTTGATGCCTTCAGTGTGATTCTACAATTTTCATAGTCATGAAAATACAGAAAAATCTTTGAATGAGAAGGTGTGTCCAAACTTTTGGTCTGTACTGTATATATATCTGAAGTTAAATAAGAGTTCTTGCGGTGACAGGTTTCCTTTAAATGCTATGAAGATTGATGATGAGGCATGTGACATGAGTGCGACATGTCAGAGGGGGCACTATTAAGCCAATTAATTAATTTAGATACCTGACTGTGGCCATACTGAATATATGCTCTGGATCAGATAAACTTTGCTTAAAATGAAGTTTTGCTTTAAGCAAAATAGCTATAAACCAAGACTTCCATTTTTGCTAATTGTTGGGGAATTAGTAGAGAATTTTATTGTAGGTACTTTTTAATATTGCATTCAGTTCTGTGATTCATGCGCTATTTGGGCAGCGGTGCCCTTTTCCGAATTTGTTAATCTAATTTTAGTTAAATATTAAATGCACCTGTCTACTCAAATTTTATAGTAGTACAAGAAATAACAAAAAGAATTTCCTATACGATGTGCTTATTAATTTTATATAGCATGAGCGGGTCATGAAGTTATCATCTTTGCTAGCTTTACCTTCGCTTCACTGTGATAAGAGAGAGCAGATGGCAAATTATCTGTCTGAGTCACTAAGGGCAATCTTTACTTTGGTAATATCAAAAGATATTTGAAGCAGGCACCATGATCTACAGTTAATTAAAATCTTCAATTGCAAGAGAGTTTTAGAAGACTTTTTTGGTGGGTTCTGAGATTTTTTTGTAAGATGATGATATCACACGAAGTTTTTCAGGAAAATAAAAATTATTAAAATATGTTGAAGCCACATGTAGCCTGCTATGCCATTTTGTGTGGCCCCCAACCATCCGCACACAGTAGTTTCAATTTTAGGTTAAGTTCACATGAGCTTTTGATGAGTTTTTGACTCTGCATATATTTGCAGCACAAAAAAAAAATCAGTCTTAGGCCACGTTCACATGTTCAGTATTTGGTCAAAATTTAACATCCGTATTTGTAAACCAAAACCAGGAGTGGGTGAGAAATCCAGAAGTGGTGACGTGTTTCTATTATAATTTTCCTATGATTTTTCCACACTTGATTTTTGCTTACAAATACTGATGTAAAATACTAACCAAATACTGTACATGTGAACATGGCCTTACAGTTTGAACCGAGTGGATGGGATTTATAGAAATTTCATACCAACAAAAGACAAAAAACTACGAGTCAAAACCGCCATAAAAACGCATGAACAAAAGCCACTCAAAAATAAAATGAAAACAATGAACCAAATAGTTGCTGGAATGCTGAAGAAAATCAGAAACATCAAAAACTCCCCAAATGCTCATCGTGGAAATGTAGTCTTAGAAGGAAGAAGTGAAACACACGCTAACAAGCTGGGATGTGCAAACAGGAATTAAACACTGTGTAACCATATCTGGCACCTGTAAGGATTGTATTCAAGTGCGTAGGAGGAAACAGGAGGCACATTCTTATCAATGTCCATGTGGGTTTATTTGTTTCATAAACCATCAAGTCAGCAACAAAAAGGTAAAAAGTCTTTACATCAGGCAAAAGACAGCATCAGTGTCCATAGCAGAGCTCTGCTCTCTCAGGCCTGTGGGTGCACAGGCTGTGCAATGTCCAGCATGCAGGCTCTATCTGGAGCCACAGACACAGGGAGGCTTCTCCATCTCAAGACACAGACCACTCTGTAGTGTCCAGCCTGGACACATGAAAATCTGTCCACACTGGCAGACTCCCAAACACTCACTCCCATGTGCCAAACACACCACCATTACATAGCTGTAACCACACCCAGGTACCTATCACATGGCTAGTCACATGATCGTGACATCACCGCAGGTCCTCAAACTCACAATCACACACAGGCTTTTGCAGGGAAAAAAGGGGTACAATGAGCACTCTAACCATGGGGTGAGGTATATGGTTAGCGAGACCCTCCCATCTCTCATAGCTACCCGTAACCCGGACACAAGTGTGAACAACCTCTTAGTGCTTATGTGCACTAAAGAAAAAATACTCCAGGTTACATCACAGGGAGCAGCCATCCCTGTGACACATACCTCCCATTAATTATGCGGCCATTAGTCACACTACATACCTCTCCCCTCTGCTTAAAGTCATGGGGCTTGGCACTTTCTCTTACCAGACCAGAGACTCTTCTCAGTCATCCCTTACAGTTAAACCATTTGTCTAAGTCGGGCCCTGCTACTGAACCCTTTTGTAGGCATCCATCATCCAACTTCGTCATGTCCTTTGATAGAGATGCCCTCTGGTCAGACCACCCGCATCCAGCAGTCAGTATGGCGTCACGATTCCCTTGCACCCATACTTCTTGTTTGTCATGACGTCTGCTACAGGGTCTCCCGCCTAGGTCAATCAGCCCTGAGCTAACTGAGGTGCCACTACTTCTACCTCTTCCATTAGGCCCCCTTCTGTTATATCTCTGCTGGCCATTTCTCCTATGGTCTTTATTGCATGGAGAGCAGTTCTTCCATTTGTCTCTATGTTCTCTGTTAGCTTCAGCTTGGGAACTTTCAGTCTTTAGAGAACCTCTTTGTCTCTCTATACTGCAAGTTGAAGGTGGCGGCCATCCTCTTCCCATTTCCTGCAGCTCTCAATTGATCTGTTCCCTCTCAAGTCTTAGCTGATCTATCTCTTTCAGGTACTCCACGCGATACTCCAGGAGCATCCGGATATTCCCAAGGCTCTCCATGGAACCAACAACGAGGAATGGCACTATCCCATCTTCACCCATGACCTGGGCTTCGTCATCAGCTGGAATCCTCACTCTCATCACACCCGATCTATTCACAATCTCCTGCATCACTTTCCCAAGTCTTCAGATGACTTTCGTCACCAGACCTCTAGGTACTTGAACTATGTCTTCCACCAAGCCCAGACGACTTTAAGCTTTTCTTGCATGCGCCAGACGTCGAGCGGCTTCCTTATTCCTCAACATGCTCATCTGTTTCGTGCGGAGGCATTGTAGATGCATATCCCTCATGACAGCCACTCTCTTCACTGTGACTTCCCTAGTCGACAGTATGACCAACTGCTGAGTCTCTGGGGCCCAGTACACACTACACGCTTCTATTGCCTTTCTAAAGGCCTCATGCACATCCTCACTGGCACACGGTTCTCGCAAGTCTTCGGGTACTTCTATTACGCACTTGAAAACCGAAGTCTCACCTTCTTGGACATACTGTTGGACCTCCTTGTCCTGAGAGTCAGTGCAGTTTTCCAAGACGTCGACCTCCCTTGTTTGGCCGTCTGCGTGGCACTTCCCCTGCTGGATTTCTTCCTCCTTGACTCACCCTGTCATCCTGGAACAGCAAGTCTCCACTTAAACAGGTGTCGGACCCCTTTCCTGGAGCTACCCCATTTCCCATGGTCACACGTTTGGTCACCCAACTAAGTCCCAGAGTTGGTCGGACCCACACTATCTTCCGGAGATCTGGAACTCTGGATTATTGACCTTAGGTTGTGCAACCTCCTCCTCTTTATACATCCCATTAACACGAATCCCCACAGCCTGCTGCTGTAGTGGGGCTTCCATACGACTGTTCCTTCTCTCCTCTAAGCAACTCCACACTTCATCAACTTTCCATGCATCTTCAAACAACACAAAGTCCCGGTCCCTCTCAAAGGGGTACAATAAGTTCGGTGCTATACTGCCATCTTGGCACTCAACACTTTTGGACATATCCATAATCACTCTAACCACTGTATAGTCCACAGTGACCCCATGGATGCAGCGAACCTTGACCTTTTTATCGGTCAGACAGAGAACAAGAGGAGTTTCCATCAGAGGCACCTGACTATTTGAGTCCAACCGTCCAGAGACTCCTTCCCGATGAAACATCACGGTACACACCTGCGGGCTGTCATCAAATGGGAAGTCTAAACTGCACTCGGAATAGCTATAACATAAACACTGCTGTTCCTCAAACATGTCCACTGAGCTAACCAGTGCCACCCCTTTTCAAAGCTCCACCCCTTTTTGGGCCACTACCCCTGTTTGGGACTCCGCCTCTTTTTGGGCCACCACCCCTGTTTGGGTCACCACCCCCTTTTGGGACCCCCCCCTTTTTGGGCCACCATCGTTCCTTCAGGTGTACACCATGGACTCCCCATGTCCCTCTACATGCCCCTCAACACCTGTGCAAGGCAGTCTATCTGCCCCAACATTTCCTCACAACGAGGCTCCTATGGGTGCTACTGAAGCTCCTGCTGCTGCAGAACCTCTTGCTGCAATGTGCTGCCGACCCTCTTGTTGCAAGGCTCAACACCGGCTCTGCATGGCTCTGCGAACCTCCAGACAGCTTTCAGTCTTTGTGGCCCCGCTGAGCCACAGCAAGCTGACTTGAAGGATAGAAAAATTCCATGGACCTGCCGGTACAATGTACAAAACACCTTCAGCTTTATAGAAAAATAAACAGTTTCTCACTAACTTCGGTCAGCACAACACAGACTCCTGTCCGTTATCTGTTGGTGTCGGCCACACAGGTTCCTGGATACCTCTTATCCTCAGAGGCACCCTATAGCCAGTTCTCACTGACCCCGGTCAGTATCATTCACAGTTGTCAGACCGTCCACTCCTCTGGCTCAGACTAGCCAGCACTGCAACATGTGCTTCTTTGACAATTGCCCGCAGTCTAGCACCAATTGTAAGGATTGTATTTACTCAGGTGCGTAGGAGAAAACAGGAGGCACATTCTCTTCAACGTCATGTGGGTTTATTTGCTTCATAAACCATCAAGTCAGCAACAAAAAGGTAAACAGTCTTTACATCAGGCAGAATATGTTGGCGCCACAGAAATAAAATTATTATTATTATTATTATCATTATTATTAAAACACAGCATCAGTGTCCATAACAGAGCTCTGCTCTCTCAGGCCTGTGGGTACACAGGCTGTGCAATGTCCAGCATGCAGGCTCTATCTGGAGCCACAGACACAGGGAGTCTTCTCTCTCTCAAGACACAGATCACTCTGTAGTGTCCAGCCTGAACAAATGGAAATCTGTCTACATTTGCAGACTCCCACTCACTCCCATATGCCAAACACACCTCCATTACATAGCTGTAACAACACACAGGTACCTATCACATGGCTAGTCACGTGATCATGACAACACCGCAGGTCCTTAAACTCACAACCACACACAGGCTTCTGCAGGGAAAAAAGCGGTACAGTGAACACTCTCACCACGAGGTGAGGTTTATGGGTAACCAGACCCTCCCATCTCTCAAAGCTACCAGTAACCCGGACCCAAGTGTGAACAACAACCTCTTAGTGCTTACGTGCACTAAAGGAAAAATACCCCGGGTTACATCACAGGGAGCAGCCATCCCTTTGACACATACCTCCCATTAATTATGCGACCATTAGTCACACTACAGTCCCCATATAGCAAGAGACTAGAATTTGTTGAGCCATGGTTAGCACTCCAGAAAGACACTTATGGCTGGCTATGCACACACGCTCTCATTATTCTACTTTAAGGGATTTGTGAAATGTGGCCAGCTACTACAACACCCATAGGCCCAGAATCAATAAGGCCTCCTTCACACGTCCTGATATTTCCAGTACTGGAAAAATCAATATCGGTGCTATCCGTGTCCGTGTGCCTGTGTGTAACACACGTGTGGCATCCTTGAGCCATCCATGTGCTGCATCAGTGAGACACATACCGCGTCTGGGAAAAAGTAATACAGTTAGTGCTGTTCTCAGGCACCATTGTTGCCTGATCTCACTGCAATCAGCGAGACCAGGTGATGTTGATGAGACTTGTAGTCAGCATCAGCTGTGTATGACATGTAATAAATATATAATTACATTTTAAAAAAGGAGCAAGCTGAGGGTGAGAACTGCTTGTGACCGGCAGAAACCTTAATGACGGCACCACCGTTCACATGCATCCAAGTTCTCATGCTTAGCTCAGTGTGTTCCAGCTGGCGTGGTGAGCGGTCATATCACTGATGTCACTACTCACCACACCATCTGGATGTAGCCAAGTGGGGGATCATTTTGGGACTTGAGCAGTATGGATTATCGGCAGAAAGGGGAGGATTACTTTGATTTTTGATTTTTGGTTAATTAATGGGTAAAGAGAGTCACGGAGTGTTTAATTCAATTAAAGAAATTCACTCTATGTCTTTATTAAACTTGACTATGGGGTTAATAATGGGGGTGTCTGATAGATATCTCTCCATTACTAACTTCTGAGCTTGATGTCAGCGGACATTAAACAGCTGACATCAACCCCAAAACTATTACTCCACTTTCCACCGCACCAGGGCAAGTGGGAAGAGCTGAGGTTAACTCCAGAATTGGTGCATCTTTCTGGGGCAGCTGAGGACTGATGTTTTTAGTCTTGGAGGGTGCCAATATCCATGGCCCCATCCCAGCCTATTAATGTCAGCCTGCAGCTGTCCGTTTAGCCTTTGCTGGTTAGTAAATATAGGGGGGTCCCAACGTCATTTTTTGGGAAGTCCCCCTATAATAACAAATAAAGGCTAAGAAAACAGCTGTGAGATGTTATTAGTATGCTGGGGACGTTTATGGCTATTGGCCCCTTCCCAAAATATTAACACAAGTCCCAGCTGCTGACTTTCCATCAGCTAATTAGAAAAATTAAAGGGGACCCCATGCCTTATTTTAATTTAAGTATTTATTTCACGCCATACATGCGTCTCTCTGAGTGCAGAGAGAAAAGGCGACAATGATGTAAGCTGCATTAAGCACCCAGCGCCTGGGAACAGCGCTAACTGTACTGCTTTTCTCAGGCGACGGTATGTGTCACACTGATGACAACAGTGTGCACGTGTGCGGGACGTATTGCAGACTGTGCTGCTGGCAAAAAAACGGACAGCAGAGGAGAACGAAGAGCGGTGTATTAATATACCGCTCATCGTTCGCCTCTGCTGGCAGGCAGAGCTGGGAGAATGATGACTGCACCAGCCGCAGGGGGACAGCGGCTTACTGTAGCGCTACTTCCCCAGCGGCCGTCTGTGTGGTACTGATGTGGCACACGGGTGGCACACACGGACACATGGACACACGGACACTGATATCTCCGGTACCGATTTTTCCGGTACCGGATATATCAGGACGTGTGAAACCGGCCTTAATGATGGGAGTACTGGCATAAGATGATCCAAATTCATTAAGAGGCACATGCTACTAAATTAGTTTGGAACCTTCTTATCACTCATGCGCTTCTGTTCTCTTCTCCAGAAATGTTACTCCAGTCAATGACTGAAGGAAAATTTCTGGTGTAAGATTCTGTATGACACAACTTTAAATGAATTTGTTGGCTGTCCACTATTATGCCTTATCTCGCCCCAGCTGTGTCTATTTTGGCTGAGCTGGCCAAAACTGCTGTGAAAATGGCAGAAGTTTTTTGAGCAAGTTTGTGTTGTGCAAAAATTCTGCAACATTTGAAAGTATTTTACACATAAACACCTTGATGAATCAGACATAATGTCTTTAATAGTTACAAGTGCAGAGGGTCTCCCCTCCTCTAGATTGCTGATCGGGGAAGAAATTAATCTCCGTTTTCCAAATATGGGGGAATCCTTGTAGTGGAGCTCCCATCTCCCAGACATTAATGAAATATACTCTGATAAAACAGTAATTTTACCAAAACTACAGCAAGCAACCCAGTAAGTGATACATCACAGGAATCGGGGTCTCGGCCCCTATATCATGTTGCCCTCAGTTTCCATTAAAGTTTGATATTAGTAGAAACAAGTCTTTTTAATGTTTCTTCATATGCGATTTCAGGCAGGGTTGTAGCTATAAGGGGTGCAGAGGTAGCAATTACACCTGATGCAGGTGCCTGAGAAAGTTTAACGGCCCTCTTCCATGCAAGTTAAGTTCAAGTTACACTGCTGTCTTCTTGTAAATAATACTACAATTCTTGTTTCTATGTACGTTAGTAATGTTTGCCAACAAAAAAATGATACAGCAAATAAATGGCTAATTCTCAGTTGTTGAGCATGTTAAGCATTTATTTGGCGAGCAGATCCTTCTTTATTCAAGAACAGCTTAAGGAGATACTCCATCTCTGTTCATCCAAAAACTACACTAAAAGACTGAATCAATCTGTTAGTGACGTTATGATCTCAGGTTCATATTCCTGAGAAATATTAACCATATGAGCAACCAAAATCCCTCTTTTTTCCTAGGCCCTTAACTAAAAATTTTCCGTATAAAGGCTGTGTTCAATACTGTAAAATCATTATAAAACTGTATAGTTGTTTGCTGCTATTTTTGGTATAATTGCTGCAGTTTTGCAAAAAACATCTGAATGCAAACAAAATGGACTAAGGTAGAACTTGTGATGGTTAACTAGCAAAGTACTTTTCTGTAGAATTCTACTAAATATGTACTGTGGTGAGATACAGTTGTTTGCGAAAGTATTCACCCCCTTGGCTTTTTATCTATTTTGTTACTTTACAACCTGTGTTCACATTTTTTTTTATGATCAAATTTGTGTGTGATGTATCAGTACTAAATAGTCTAAGTTGGTGAAGTGAAGTGAGAAAAAAATAGACTTAAGGATATAAGGATGAATATGTAAGCAGAGAACCACATGAAGACCCCCTCACAGGCCGCACCGGAGCACAAGAATCTTATTAACTGAAAACTACAAATAAAGATTAAACAACAACCACAAGATCTATTTCATCACCCAGATATCATTGTAATCAGTATAATGGTGCCAACCTGACAGTGTCTGTAGTTTACTGAGCACAATCCTGCTGACAGGTTCGATTTAATAATGAACAGAATTAATTTCAGACTATTTGTTTGACCCTCCAAAATAGTTACAGTCTGTTATGTAGCCCCTCAAGAAAATGAATTGCCCACCCATGCTTTATAAGGGCTCTTTCAGACTTCAGTGTATCCAATACGTGTGGCGACTGTTTTCACATGTATCGGAGACACGTACACACATAGACACATTCAAGTGAATGGGCCTGTGCACATCAGTGTCTCTTTATGGACCGTGTATCCGTGGACAAAACACACTGATATGTCCATTTTTTAACAGCAGCACGGGCCGCAAAACCTGTTTGACATTGATGACACCTGCTTACCTTTCCCCACTTTCCCCTAATATCACCCACTCCGTCAAGGAGTGGGTGATATTAGGCAAGTAGAATGATCTGAGTGAATTTTGTTGTAATGTCAAGATGAGTGGGTTCGAGTTCAATAAGGGCTCTTTCAGACGTCAGTTTTTCTGGTAGCAGCACGGGCCACAAAATGTCCCGCACACGTGCACATGGAAGACATCTGTGTGTCATCAGTGTGACATGTACCGGCGTAAGGGAAGCAGTGGTACTGTTCGTGTTATTCCCTGGCACCGGGTGCTGAAGACAGCTCTCATCATTCTCCCCGCTTGCACAGCAATCAGCAGTAGCAGGGGAGAAAGTAGAGAGTTGTATTTAACTGATAACAGTAAGGGCAGGAGGCGGCTGATGGGACTCATACTCTCACCAGCCTACATCTGCCCCCGCTAATAACAGTGACAGCAGGAGTGGCTGATTGGGGTATTCATCAACCACAGCCTGAGCTATAAATAGATAACAAAAATGGTGTGGATTCCCCTGTATTTTTGATAACCAGCCAGGCAAAATTGACAGCTATGGGCTGCAACCCACATCTGTCAGCTTTAGCAATGCTGGTTATCAAGGATAGAGGTGTACCCACGCTGTTTTTTAAAATTATTTTGACAAGCAGCCAAGCTAAAGCAGACAGCTGAGGACAGGTATTCTCAGGCTGGTAAGGGGCTATTGATAATGGCTTCCCCAAGTTGCTGCCTGCTCTCACTGTTATCAGCTGAATACAACTCCATATTCTCCCCTGCTAGAGATGATCACAGGGCGAGCAGAGGAGAATGATGAGAGTTGTCTTCAGCACCCAGCATTGGGGAACAATGCGAACAGTACCGCTGCTTCCCAGGCACCGATACGTGTGATGATGCGGCACACGGTTGCCACAAGTATTACACACATGGACACAGATATGTCCGGTACTGGTTTTTACAGTACCAGAAATATCAGGATGAGCCCTTACATAAGTAGTGAAGCCCCTATTATTAAATACTAAAAAGTATACCCATGTAACCTATCACTGAATACACTCGGGGTAATGATTATTTCGCTACCATTACCTTTACAATCTTCAGTGCTTTGTTACTTGTATATAAATTTGTGCACAATTGTACTCCAGTTCCCTATTGTAGTATGAAATATGTGCAATTTTACTTTTGTGCAGTTGAAGATAAATGTGTGAAATTTTAAAGCTTTATGTGGCTTTTTGCTCTGAAAAGGCGCAAAGAAAACCCTGAAAAAAACAAAAATAGATAATTTCTGCAAAAGTTATCAACACATTTTGAAGAATTTGGCACAAAAAAAACTGCGATGAATATCTCAAGACAAAAAAACAACGTAAATGATAAACCAGGGCCTAGTTTATACCATATGTTGGTTGGCTTTGGTCCACAACAAATTTTGCCACTCAAAATCAAGATTTAGGCCACAACCTTCTGATAGGCTACACTGCATTTGCATATGTCTAAAACATGTACAAATTGCACAGTAAATGTGGAACTAAGCATGAAATTGCACAAATTAAGCCAAGTTTCTGAAGTATATATCTTTGATTATCGCACATTTTCTGTTTAGAAAAAGTTGAAAATTATGGCATATGTGAGTTCAACTCCCTAACTGGGCTCAGCAGCTTGTGCCACCTACATCAGCAGAACCGATGAGCCTTATGATTATGTGCAATGTAGACAAAATATCATTGTCACTGAAGCTTGTATACAAACACCGGGAGCAACGGCGGAGAGCCGGCACTGGAACTTACTGTTTTTTAATTTATTTATTTATAGTGCAGGCGGTGGCTGTTGAATACTCCCATCAGCTGGCGCCTGCTCTCACTCACATTAGCGGCAGCAGGTATAGGCTGATGGGAGTATGAGTCCCATCAGCCACCACCTGCTGTCGCTGTTATCAGTTGAATATAACTCTCATCATTCTCACCTGCTTGCGCTAATCACCAGCAGAGCAGGGGAGAATGATGAGAGTCGGCTTCAGCACCAGTACTGGTGAACAGCGCTTATTACTGTACCACTGCTTCTCAGATACCGGTACGTGTCACACAGATGACATCCCTGTGTCATCCGTGTACATGTGTGCTGGACATTTTGCGGCCTGTGCTGCTGTTAAAAAATGGACATCTCAGCGTATTTTGCCCACGTACATGTAAGGCGGCCAGGGAAGTAGTCGTGGCAACGAGCTGAAGTGTTCAAACACCCTGGCGCCTCACAGAGGAATTACACAGTCCCTTCTGTTGTGTGTGTGATGTGTGCAGCAGAGTACTCACTTCTGTTGCCGGACTCCCCTCAGTCTCTGTCACTCCGGCTTCACAAAACGTTTCAGAGTCACAAGTCTTTTCAAACAACACAGCTTTACTGGTCAGCAGTACTTTCATCACATAGGCAACACACAGCAAGCACAGAGTCATCTTCATATCTGTCTCTGCCATCCTGACAGACTCTATCTTCTCCACCGGCTTCCCTTTCCCGGCAAGCCCAATTATATCCCTGGACAGTCCGTGTCACATCTGTATCTTTGGACAATCCATGTTCCACCTGTTTCCTTGGACAGTCTGTGTCCAGCTAGTGCTCGTTGTCCCTTACTGCAGCAACAGCTTTATCCCCATGGTCTGCAACACTCTACGTCACTACTGCTCACTCGACCTGCCCTTGGGCAGGCTGCCTGGGCTTCTGCTCTAATCAGGAAGTATCCTGACTCTACTTCCCTGTTTTGTGCAGCCCCTCCCATTCACTTAACCTCTGTGCTGCCTATCTCCTCCTCTACTCTATGCTATTCTGTATCACTAATGTGCCCCCCTCTATTCTATTCTATTCTATTCTATTCTCTACTACACTACATCCTATTGTAGCCCTTAACCTATAAACAACACATTCACATTACAATACATGACATCACAGTATATGAACATTAGTAAAATGTGAGGTGCCGCATGTTAACGTGTGAACAGCGTCCAGAAGAGAGGAGGCACGTGTGGTTCCCCGCCACCTCCTTACATACACATGGTCCATGTAAACACACTGATATGTGCACAGAACCATTCACTTGAATGTGTCTATATGGGCTAATACCCATTTGCGGGAAAAAAAAGGTCAGTTTTCTGGACGGAAAAAACGGTCCGAATGTATGCAATTGTCATGCGATTTGTATGCGATTTTTAATCGCACCATCCATTTTACATCCGTTTTACATCTGTATGCAATGCGATTTTAACATGAGGTTTCACATAGAGCAGTTCTCTCTATGTAAAAACTCATGTGAAAATAGCATTGTAAAAAAATAACTGTACACATCAATTTAAAAAGCAAATAATCCTCCATATAAATATATATTTATATTTCATAGAGATATAGATAGCAGAATAGCCGATAATTCAATTGCCTGCATCTGTAAAATTATGGCAGAACCCGACATGAAATGACACATGGTTTACATACAGTAAACCATTTCATTTCATTTAGTTTAATATATGGTTTTGACTAATAATTAGATGAGTGTATGTGTGCAAAATTTTGGACATGTACGTGTTAATTTAACGTGTAAATTCGTTGTAAAAAAATGCGTGGGCTCCCGCTGTATTTTCTCCGCCAGAGAGGGAAAGCCAGTGAGTGAGGATAGATATTAATAGCCTTGAGAGGGACCATTGTTTTTGGCCCCCCCTGGCTACTAACATCTGCCCCCAGCCACCCCAGATAAGGCACATCTATTATTAGATGCGCCTTTTCTGGCACTTAGCCCCTCTATTCCCATTGCTTTTAGCAGTGGCTTATGAGTTAATTAGGGGTTAATAATGGAGAGTAGTCAATTAGACAACTCTCCATTATTAATCCTATAGTGTTAAGGGGTTAAAAAACACACACACATTAATTAAAAATTATTTTAATGAAATAATGACACATAGTTTTTGACCAAATTTTATTATACTGGTAATCCATCTGAATCCCTTATTCTGCTGTAATAAAAATAAAATAATTAAGCAACAATATCCATACCTCTCCACCGTTCAATCAGGTCCCCCGCTGCAATCCATCACAAGGGGTTAACAGGTTTACAGCAGGGACCGGTGTTAATGCTACCGGCCCCGCTATAACCCCCGCAGAATGAATGAGTTCATCTCTGCGCAGGCTCCCCAGCTGAACGGAGATGAACTGATTAGTGTGGGAAGCTTAATTAACTTTTTCCCACTGACATCAGTGAGGCTGTGCGGAGTCCTCGGCTGACCTGAATCGAACTGACAACGTGGGAAATAATTAATTAAGTTTCCCATGCTAATCAGTTCATCTCCGGTCAGCCGGGGAGCCTACGCAGAGATGAACTCTGTTATGATTTGGTAGCTGAGGAGAGCAGGCAAAAAAGGAAATACACCAGAGCTGTTGGAAACTATGAGATTGCAGTACCCTGAATAACCACCACAACTAGAGGCAGCCGTGGAGCGTTCCTACGTTGGTCCTAGACGCCTCGTCACAGCCTGAGAAACTAACTACACCTAAAGATAGAAAGAGGAAAGCTATCTGCCCCGGAGCAGATCCCCAAAGAACATAGAAAGCCCCCAAACATGTAATGGCGGTTAGACAAGAAGAAATACTGACACAGACAGAAAATAGTATGAGCAAACGTTGGGGCCCAAACTTACTAAATAGAAAAGGATAGGAAGGGCACTTACTGCAATCCCAAAAAACCCTGAAAAGCACCAACTCTACTAATTTCAAAAACACCTGAGATCACATGACCTCTACCACCTAAATTAGTTCTCTGGTGTAACCAAAAACAAAACAGCAGCCACTGAAAAAACTGGAAAAAGCAAATGTACAAACATCAGTGGCTGAACTGAACTGAGAGGACAAAAGCCCCCAGAAGGGACCCTGAAGGCCCCCACAGAAGTGCAGGACAAAATGCAAAAATCAAGCACAAAAACAAAAAGAAGAAAATGTCTTATCTGTTAGCAGGAGATTCAGACACGACACAGCAGGCTACCAAGGAAACAGGAATCAAGGATTGAGACCAGAACAATTGATCACCGGCAACCCTGATGGGAAGGTGACTCCCTTATATAAGAACAGTCAGTAACACCTGATTCCCAATCCTCACAATCTTCACTGGACAGTCCAGTACCGTTTGTAACCACCAGAGGGAGCTTCTGCTCAGAACTCATTTCCAGCCTATTCACAACAGTACCCCCCCCTTGAGGAGGGGTCACTGAACCCTCATTTGAGCAACCAGGTCGGTCAGGATGAGTTCTATGATAAGCACGGATGAGTCTCCTAGCATGGATGTCCGAAGCAAACACCCAAGAATTGTCTTCCTGACCATAACCTCTCCATTTAACCAAATACTGGAGTTTCTGTCTAGAAAAACGAGAATTCAATATTTTCTCAACCACATACTCCAGATTGCCCTCAACCAAAACAGGGTCAGGAGGCACAGTAGTAGGAACCACTGGCTCAACAAACCTCTTCAACAAGGACTTGTGGAACACGTTATGGATCTTAAATGTCCCTGGAAGAAGCAAACAAAAAGAAACAGGATTAAGAATCTCCATGATCTTATAAGGTCCAATGAACCTAGGCTTAAATTTAGGAGATGCCACTCTCATAGGAATATTTCTTGAGGACAACCAGACCAAGTCCCCCACTTTAAACCGAGGACCATCAGTCCTATGCCGGTTAGCAAACCGCTGGGCCCTCTCCTGAGAGAGGGACAACCTCTCCACTACCTGGTCCCAAATCTGTTGCATACGCTCCACAACAGAGTCAACACCTGGACAGACAGAAGCCTCCGTCTGTCCTGAAGAAAATCGAGGGTGAAACCCAGAATTACAGAAAAATGGAGACATCAAAGTGGCAGAGCTAGCCCTATTATTAAGAGCAAACTCAGCCAAAGGCAAAAAAGAGACCCAGTCATCCTGATCAGCAGACACAAAGCATCTTAGATAAGTCTCCAATGTCTGGTTTGTTCTCTCAGTTTGACCATTGGTCTGAGGATGAAACGCCGAGGAGAAAGACAATTGAACACCAATTTTAGAACAAAAGGTCCTCCAAAATCTGGAAACAAACTGGACTCCTCTGTCAGACACAATGTTCTCAGGAATGCCGTGTAAACGAACCACGTGCTGAAGGAACAAAGGCACCAATTCAGAGGAGGAAGGCAACTTAGGTAATGGCACAAGATGTATCATCTTGGAAAACCTATCGCAAATCACCCAGATGACGGTCATTCTCTGAGAAACAGGGAGGTCGGAAATGAAATCCATAGAGATATGGGTCCATGGTCTCTTGGGCACAGGTAATGGCATCAACAAACCACTAGAACGAGAGCAAGGCTTGGAGCGAGAGCAAGTCCCGCAGGACTGCACAAACTCCTGACATCACGAGACAAGGTAGACCACCAAAAGGACCACTAACCAAGTCTCTGGTACCAAAAATTCCGGGATGACCGGCCAACGCGGAACAATGAATCTCAGACATTACACTCTTTTTCCACTGGTCCGGGACAAACAATTTCCCAACAGGGCAGCGTCGGGCTTATCCTCCTGACACCCCTCCAGAGCCAGTCTCAAATTGGGCGAGATGGCGGAAAGAACTACACCCTCTTTCAAAATAACAGAAGGATCAGATAACTCAGGAGAGTCCGCCAGGAAACTCCTCGAGAGGGCATCCGCCTTAACATTTTTAGTGCCAGGAAGAAATGAAACCACAAAATTAAAACGTGTGAAAAACAAGGCCCACCTGGCCTGTCTAGGATTAAGTCGCTTGGCAGATTCCAGATAAACTAGATTCTTATGGTCCGTAAGGACCACCACCTGATGTTTGGCTCCCTCCAGCCAATGTCTCCACTCTTCAAAAGCCCACTTCATGGCTAATAACTCCCGATTACCCACGTCATAATTACGTTCAGTGGGAGAAAATTTTCGAGAGAAAAAGGCACAAGGGTTACTTTTAGAGGTCTCTGGATCTCTTTGGGACAAAACGGCACCTGCCCCAATTTCAGAGGCATCCACCTCCACCTGAAATGGTAGAGAAACATCAGGCTGCCGTAGAACAGGAGCAGAAGTGAATCTCTGCTTAAGTTCCTGAAATGCAGAGACTGCCTCAGGAGGCCAATTCACCACATCAGAACCCTTCTTGGTCAAATCAGTTAATGGTTTAACAATAACAGAGAAATTACCAATAAATTTACGATAAAAATTGGCAAAACCCAAGAATCTTTGAAGAGCCTTTAATGAAGTAGGTTGGACCCAATCACAGATGGCCTGAACTTTGACCGGGTCCATTTCAATAACAGATGGGGACAAAATGAATCCCAGAAATGAGATCCTCTGAACGCCAAAAAGACACTTTGATCCCTTCACATACAGAGCATTCTCTCTCAAAATCTGGAACACAGTCCGAACATGTTTTACATGAGAGTCCCAGTCATTGGAAAAAATCAAGATATCATCCAAATAAACAATCAGAAATTTATCCACAAAATCCCTGAAAATGTCATTCATGAAGGACTGGAAGACAGAAGGAGCATTAGTGAGCCCAAAGGGCATCACAAGGTACTCAAAATGCCCTTCAGGGTATTAAATGCCGTCTTCCATTCATCCCCGTGCTTAATGCGAATAAGGTTATATGCCCCCCTGAGGTCAAGCTTGGTAAACCAAGTAGCGTTTTTCACCCTGGAAAACAGATCAGAGATCAAGGGTAACGGATATTGATATTTCACAGTAATATTGTTCAAGAGACAATAATCAATACACGGCCTTAATGAACCATCCTTTTTGGCCACAAAGAAAAAACCGGCACCTAAGGGTGAAGAGGATGGTCTGATATGACCCTTCTCCAATGACTCCTTGATATAAGACCGCATAGCGTCATGTTCAGGTACAGACAAGTTAAAAAGGCGACCTTTAGGGAATTTACTACCAGGCACTAATTCAATAGCGCAGTCATAGCTCCTATGGGGAGGAAGGATGCAGATTTACTTTCGCTAAACACATCAGAAAAATCAATCAAAAAGTCAGGAACATCCTGAGCCTGGGGGGAGGCAGAAAAAACAGGAGTGTTGGTATTAACACATTGGCAGCCCCAACTGGTAACAGACCCAGATTTCCAATCCAAAACAGGATTATGAGACTGTAACCAAGGGAAACCCAGTACGATAATGTCATGCAGATTATACAGAACCAAAAATTTGCAACTCTCCTGATGATCAGGTTCTACCCTCATTATCACCTGAGTAGAGAACTGAGGTTTATTCTCAGCCAAAGGGGTAGAATCGATCCCCAGTAGGGGAATAGACTTCCGTAGGGGTATCAAGGGAAACCCACAACGTTTAGCAAAATCAAAATCCATCAGGTTAATAGCTGCTCCAGAATCAACAAAAGCCTGAGCAGAAAATGAGGACAGAGAGCATATCAGGGTAACAGTTAATAAAAACTTAGTCTGAACACTACCCAAGACAACTGAGCGTGCAAAACGTCTTCCCCGCTTAGGGCAGACTGAAATAGCATGAGAGGCATCACCACAGTAGAAACATAACCCATTGCACTTTCGAAATTCATGACGCTGTGCCCCAAAAACCACTCTATCACACTGCATGGATTCAGAAGCAGGTTCACAAGGCAACATTATTCCACGCATACCTTTCCGCTCACGCAAACGTCTGTCAATTTGAATCGCTAATGACATAGAATCATTGAGACCAGAGGGAACAGGGAATCCCACCATAACATCCTTTACATTATCTGACAGTCCCTTCCGAAAAAGAGCTGCCAAAGCGTCGTCATTCCATTTGGTCAGGACTGCC
Source organism: Oophaga sylvatica (assembly GCA_033576555.1). Lineage (NCBI taxonomy): Eukaryota > Metazoa > Chordata > Amphibia > Anura > Dendrobatidae > Oophaga > Oophaga sylvatica. Next base: position 147,822,092 of record JARQOD010000005.1, on the reverse strand, counting down.
CACTTACGGAATCTCTGACAGTACAACTCAGCGTCCTCAAGCCCCTGACTTAATGCCAACAAAGTTTTTTCAGCTTGATCAGTGACATTAGGCTCATCGTACAATAACCCCAAAGCCTGAAAAAACGCATCAACATCACTCAAAACAGGATCCCCAGGTGTCAGGGAAAAAGCCCAATCCTGAGGGTCGCCGCGCAGGAGAGAGATGACAATTTGAACCTGCTGCGCTGCGTTCCCTGAGGACTTAGATTTTAAGGCAAAAAACAATTTACAGTTATTTTTGAAATTCAGAAACTTAGCTCGATCCCCTAAAAACAAATCTGGCATGGGGATCCTAGGTTCCACAACAGGCAACCTAGCAAGATAGGTAGCAATACTCCGAACTTCAGTGGCAAGCTGATCCACACGGCCAGACAACTGTGCAAACTCCATTGAGAGAGAAAAAAAAATCCTCCTCAGCACCCAGAGATACAGAGGGGAAAAAAATGCAACAAACAGAAAAAAAAAAATCTCTGACAACTCTGACAACTTTTTTCTTTCCACAATATTTTTCCCTTCTGTGAGTACCATATAATTTTCAGTTTTTTGGCCGGTGATACTGTTATGATTTGGTAGCTGAGGAGAGCAGGCAAAAAAGGAAATACACCAGAGCAGTTGGAAACTATGAGATTGCAGTACCCTGACTAACCACCACAACTAGAGGCAGCCGTGGAGCGTTCCTACGTTGGTCCTAGACGCCTCGTCACAGCCTGAGAAACTAACTACACCTAAAGATAGAAAGAGGAAAGCTATCTGCCCCGGAGCAGATCCCCAAAGAACATAGAAAGCCCCCAAACATGTAATGGCGGTTAGACAAGAAGAAATACTGACACAGACAGAAAATAGTATGAGCAAACGTTGGGGCCCAAACTTACTAAATAGAAAAGGATAGGAAGGGCACTTACTGCAATCCCAAAAAAACCCTGAAAAGCACCAACTCTACTAATTTCAAAAACACCTGAGATCACACGACCTCTACCACCTAAATTAGTTCTCTGGTGTAACCAAAAACAAAACAGCAGCCACTGAAAAACTGGAAAAAGCAAATGTACAAACATCAGTGGCTGAACTGAACTGAGAGGGCAAAAGCCCCCAGAAGGGACCCTGAAGGCCCCCACAGAAGTGCAGGACAAAATGCAAAAATCAAGCACAAAAACAAAAAGAAGAAAATGTCTTATCTGTTAGCAGGAGATTCAGACACGACACAGTAGGCTACCAAGGAAACAGGAATCAAGGATTGAGACCAGAACAATTGATCACCGGCAACCCTGATGGGAAGGCGACTCCCTTATATAAGACAAGTCAGTAACACCTGATTCCCAATCCTCACAATCTTCACTGGACAGTCCAGTACCGTTTGTAACCACCAGAGGGAGCTTCTGCTCAGAACTCATTTCCAGCCTATTCACAACAGAACTCATTCATTCTGCGGGGGTTTACAGAAGGGCCGGCAGCATTAGCACCGGTCCCTGCTGTAAACCTGTTAACCCCTTGTGATGGATTGCAGCGGGGGACCGGACTGAATGGCAGAGAGGTATGGATATTATTGCTTTATCATTATATTTTTATTACAGGAGAACAAGGGATTTAAATGAATAACCAGTATAATAAAATTTGGTCAAAAACTATGTGTCATTATTTCATTAAAATAATTGTTAATTAATTTGTGTTTTTTTAACCCTTTAATACTATAGAATTAATAATGGATAGTTGTCTAATTGACAACACTCTATTACTAACCTGGATTAATGTCATCTTTCAATAGCAAGGCGACCTTAACCCCTAATTAACCCATGAGCCACCGCTAAAGGCAATGGGAATAGAGGGGCTAAGTGCCAGAAAAAGCGCATCTAATAATAGATGCGCCTTTCCTGGGGTGGCTGTGGGCAGATGTTAGTAGCCGGGGGGCACAAAAACAATGCTCCCTCTCAAGGCTATTAATATCTGTCCTTAGTCACTGGCTTTCCCCCTCTGGCGGAGAAAATACCGCGGGTGTCCACGCATTTTTTAAAACGAATTTACACATAAAATTAACACCTACATTTCCAAAATTTTGCACACACTCATCTAATTATTAGTCTAAACCATATATCAAACTAAATGAAATAAAGTGGTTTACTGTATGTAAACCATGTGTTATTTTTTCATGTCGGGTACTGTAATGATTTTACAAGAGCCAGCTATTTAATTAGCGGCTATTATGCTATGTAAAAGTGTATGAACTATAAATATATATACAGTATGGACCAAAAGTTTGGACACACCTTCTCATTTAAAGATTTTTCTGTATTTTCATGACTATGAAAATTGTAAATTCACACTGAAGGCATCAAAACTATGAATTAACACATGTGGAATTATATACTTAACAAAAAAGTGTGCAACAACTGAAATTATGTCTTATATTCTAGATTCTTCAAAGTAGCCACCTTTTGCTTTGATGACTGCTTTGCACACTCTTGGCATTCTCTTGATGAGCTTCAAGAGGTAGTCACCGGAAATGGTTTTCACTTCACAGGTATGCCCTGACAGGTTTAATAAGTGGGATTTCTGGCCTTATAAATGGGGTTGGGACCATCAGTTGTGTTGTGCAGAAGTCTGGTGGATACACAGCTGATAGTCCTACTGAATAGACTGTTAGAATTTGTATTATGGCAAGAAAATAGCAGCTAAGTAAAGAAAAATGAGTGGCCATCATTACTTTAAGAAATGAAGGTCAGTCAGTCCGAAAAATTGGGAAAACTTTGAAAGTGTCCCCAAGTGCAGTTGCAAAAACTATCAAGCGCTACAAAGAAATTGGCTCACATGAGGACCGCCCCAGGAAGGGAAGACCAAGAGTCACCTCTGCTTCTGAGGATAAGTTTATCTGAGTCACCAGCCTCAGAAATTGCAGGTTTACAGCAGCTCAGATTAGACACCAGGTCAATGCCACACAGAGTTCTACCAGCAGACACATCTCTACAACAACTGTTAAGAGGAGACTTTGTGCAGCAGGCCTATTCTGCCTTCATACACGTTGACACGGTGTGCAATCTAGCATACAGCCTAAACCACGATTCTATCTTTCAAATAAGCAGACTGTCCTCTGTAGTATAACTTGTTTATTGGTGAACAGTATAGAACATGCACGGTAAAACTATAAAAATACAAATGACATAGATACGTATTGGGCACACAGCTGACACTTTACAATTAACAGGAGAGTATACAGTATGATGCAAACTTTACACAGGATTCTAATAACATCTCCTATGCACTGGCTGCTATACAGTTAATAACCTCCTAAACACTGCATTGCTAGAGAAGATATTGATCTTACCAGATATGCCTTACCAGGATAGCAAACTCAAGTTGGAGAGGTTACAGGAGAGCACATGAACACGTGTATTCCCTGAAGTACATGGAAGAAAATGGAGCTTCTTCTTCCCAGCATACTTTGCTTCAATCCCACAATGCAACACTCTATCTGCTTGTTAAAGACACAGGCTATAAATTCAGCCACCACTAGATGGTGCTACAACAAACAAAACCAGCACACAATAAGAAACATACTGCCCAGTACTCAGATGGGCAGAACACTCCCCGCTTGGCATTGCCACATACTGGCTCTTTTGGCGAAAGCAGTAAAATTAGTTCCGCAACTGGTCTGAGGAATAGTTTACTCTCCCCAGCCTTCCACACTTTGACCTCGACCTCGCGCACCTTCTCATCCTTGCTTGGGAATACCTTGGAGATGAGGTCTAGTGGCCACTCATTTCAGTGTGACTGGCTGTCCTTCATGAGCACAATATCACCTGGTTTGATGTTCGGCTTGTCGATCTGCCACTTCTTCCTAGGCTGTAAGGTAGAGAGATATTGTTTCTCTCATCTGTCCCAGAAAATATTGGAGAGACTTTGAACTTGTCTCCATTGACATCTGTAGAGGTCCTTATTCCTGAATTCTCCCAGTGGAGCGTTGGGAGTGTTGGTTTTCTGAGTAAGTAGCATGGCACGAGTGAGAATGGTCGGATCAAGCTTTTTCAAGGCACTGTCTCTAGAAATGGGTTGACCTTTGTTGAGGTTGTCTATTTCTCTGGAGTAGGTTTCCCTTTGCAGAACATGAAGTATTGTAACCTTGGCTCTTTTCAAGTTGAGGGTGGTAAAAGCATGCTTGCAGTGGTGCCAACCTTTACAAGATCTCTGGCTTGCATGTAATGCTGACTTGTAGGACTGGGCCACATGAAGTAGACAAGCAACGGCTCAAACAAGTGACTTCCAGGTTGAGAACCTGCTGAACCGATGAGATTCCAGGTAATGACTTGAAATCCCTGTATGCAGAGCAGACACTCAAGGACGGAGCTCCTCGTCGGCATCTGGATCCACCAGTTTGAACGTTTCAGGCCTGTCGATGTGGGGCATCGAACGGTACAAGGAAGCAGGGCCTGTGAACCAGGTAGTGTCCTTAAGATGACTTGAAGCAATGGATCTAGCCGCATGGTCCGCAGGATTGAGGTGAGTAGGTACATAGTGCCACTGACTAGGGCAGGTAGATCTTCTTATCCTCAGTATCCGGTTGCTGACGTAGACATAAAAGCGTCGCGTTTCATTGCAGATGTATCCCAGTACCACCTTGCTATCAGTGTAGAGCTTTGCTTCTTTGGTCTCCAGATTCATCACATCTGAGATAAGCTCGGCCAACTCAACTGCGAGGACAGCAGCACAGAGTTCCAGTCTGCGTACCATGTGTTCGCGGAGTGGTGCCAGTTTAGTCCGGCTCATCACAAACCCGATGTGGCTCTGTTCATTGACATCTATGGTTTTGAGGTATGCTACTGCTGCGATTACTTTGACTGATGTGTCGCAGAAGATACAAAGTCTTTGTGTCTTGACTTCTGTGGATGGCACAGGAGCATAGGGTCATTTCACACGAAAGTCGGTCAAGGCCTTGAGAGACCTCTTCCACTCTGCCCACAGGTCTGCCTTTTCTGCTGGCAGTGGATCATCCCAATCAGATGTGTCTTGGGTGAAGTCTCTTAGCATCATTTTCCCTTGGACAGTAACTGGAGCTACGAATCCCAGGGGGTCGTATAAACTATTCACGAAAGAAAGAACTCCTCTACGCGTGAAGGGTTTCTCGTCTTTACTGATCTGAAAGGTGAAGGCATCCGTCTTCAGATCCCAAAGCAATCCAAGACTCCGCTACATGGAAAGAGTGTCGATGCTTAGGTCTATGTCCTTTAGATCGCTGGAAAAGTCTTGAGAGGGAAATGCTTCCATCAACTCTAGACTGTTGGAGGAAATCTTGTGTAACCTTAGGTTAGACTGAGTGAGCATTTGTTGAGCCCTTTTTAATAGACTGATTGCAGCCTCATTTGTTGGTGTGGACTTCAAACAGTCGTCTACGTAGAAGTCCTTTTCTATGAAGGATCTGACGTCTGACCCATTCTTTTCTTCGCCTTCTTTGGCGGAATTACGGAGGCCGTCGAAAGCAACTGCTGGGGAAGGGCTGTTCCCGAATATGTGTACCCTCATCCGGTACTCTGTGATGTCTTTGTCTGGGTCGTTGTCACGGTACCAGAAGAACCTCAAGTAGTTTCTGTGTTCCTCTTTGACGAGAAAACAGTGGAACATCTGTTGTATGTCAGCCATAAATGCCACCGTATCTCTGCGGAAAGAGAGTAGTACTTCCAGAAGTCTGTTGTTGAGGTCTGGACCCGACAGTAGGACATCATTTAATGAGACATCTTCACATTTAGCACTTGAGTCGAATACCACTCTTATTTGACCTGGCTTCTTGGGATGGTATACTTCGAAGATGGGCAGGTACCAACACTCCTCTAAAGGGCCGAAGTGCAGGTGCAATCTCTGCGTGGTTGTTCTGGAATATCCTTCCCATGAAGGTAAAGAAGTGTTCCTTCATCTCAGGTGACTTCTTAAGCTTGTGCCTGAGGGAGGTGAATCGTCTGTAGACCAGTTCCCTGTTGTTGGGTAGGCGCCTTCTCTGAGGTCGAAATGGTAAAGGTGCGACCCAACTGTTCGATTTGTCTTTGACTATTTGTCTATCCATGATGTCCAGGAACATCCTATCTTCTATGGACATTGCTACCTTGTCGTCTTCCTTTGTCCTGTGGAAGACTGTACATCCCATGTGACTGACAAAAAAACGTATGCACAGCCCTTGGTGAGTGGTGCAAGAGTAGGGGCCCAAGCCAAGGTTAAGTAAAAATAAACTCTGCACTCAACTTAAGATGAATTGCAAACAAGTAGAATTTAATGAAATCCAAATATATGTAGTATACAGGGAGGAACGTTTCGGTCTCACGACCTTCATCAGCTACTACAAATAGACAATTGGATAATATGTACGAGATTAGTAAATGAAAAATAAAAAATAAAGAATATAAACAAAATTGAATAGGAAAAAAAAATAGTAATATGAAGAAAATAAGTATATACAAAACTCTGATGGATTCCAGCTAGTATCATGGTCATAGGTAATATGGGAATAGGGCTTGTGCAATAAAGAGGAGGTTGTGACCAGGTAAATAGAGTGCCTTATAAGTGCATAAGAAATATATGGACATACCCCTGTATAGATACTTAATAGTAAATGTAGACACATCCAGGGTGGGTGTCACATTATAGCTGTGGAAGATAAACAGCGTCAAATGCATATCAACAGACAGAATAGGCAGTGTGCTAATATAGGATCGCCTACCAGAAAAATCATGGAGCCACCATATGAAACCCCTATACATAAGAGGGAATGTAGGCAACCTAAAAAATAGCAACCAGCATGATCGGTATGGGAGAACAAGTTAGAAACTGAAATGGTAAGTGACTTAAAAGAAGAGCCTGGGTAGCAAACCTTATTGTAACGATAGTCCGTATGGCGCTGCAGCAGGGACGCGGCATCACCGCTCGTCGCGTGCTGTCATGGCCGCAAAACTTCCTGTGTGATAAGGAAGAGTGATGGGTCACGTGACCGCTGTTTAGCCAATCCAGTGCGGTGGGTGGGTAATGTGGTGGGCGGAAGGACATGGCCGTGCGCTCCAGTGACGTTACTATCTGCGTTCCAAGGCTTTGCAGGCGGTGCTTAGTGATGCAAGAACAAAGGAGGAGCAGAGATGTGCAGTTTAAGGGAGGAGATGTTAGCGTGCTGATGAAAGACTCCTTCCACAGTGTAAATGTGCCTACTTTCTTAGTACAATCGGCTCTAAGACAAATGTAAAGATGATAATTAGTACATGGGAAAAATAAATATATCAGTACATAGACATATGATTATTGCCTGGAAATGAGCATAAGGCATGATAATAAACATATATATATATATATATATATATATATGTATAGATATATATATATACATATACTATGGATCCCAGACAATAGTATACAATAAGGTAGAAACAGTCCTTTAGTGAAACTGCATAATGGTAAGGCAATAAGGGCACATATGTATACATATGCTATGGAATCCAGACAGTAATATAACCCCTTCATGACCCAGCCTATTTTGACCTTAACCCCTTCACCCCCAAGGGTGGTTTGCACGTTAATGACCGGGCCAATTTTTACAATTCTGACCACTGTCTCTTTATGAGGTTATTACTCTGGAACGCTTCAACGGATCTTCACGATTCTGAGTTTGTTTTCTCGTGACATATTGTACTTCACGTTAGAAGTAAAATTTCTTCGATATAACTTGCGTTTATTTTTGAAAAAAACGCAAATATGGCGAAAATTTTTAAAATTTTGCAATTTTCAAACTTTGAATTTTTATTCCCTTAAAACAGAGAAATATATCACACAAAATAGTTAAGAAATAACATTTCCCACATGTCTACTTTACATCAGCACAATTTTGGAACCAAAATTTTTTTTTGTTAGGAAGTTATAAGGGTTAAAAGTTGACCAGCGATTTCTCATTTTTACAACAAAATTTACAAAGCCATTTTTTTTAGGGACCACCTCTCATTTGAAGTCACTTTGAGGGGTCTATATGGCAGAAAATACCCAAAAGTGACACCATTCTAAAAACTGCACCCCTCAAGGTACTCAAAACCACATTCAAGAAGATTATTAACCCTTCAGGTGCTTCACAGGAACTAAAGCAACGTGGAAGGAAAAAATGAATATTTAACTTTTTAGCCACAAAAATGATCTTTTACAAACTTTTTTTTTATTTTCACAAGGGTAAAAGGAGAAAATGGACAGATAAGGTTGTTATGCAATTTCTCCTGAGTACGCCAATACCCAATATGTGGGGGAAAACCACTGTTTGGGCACACGGCAGAGCTCGTAAGGGAAGGAGCTCCGTTTGACTTTTTCAAACTAAAATTGGCTGGAATTGAGATTGGACGCCATGTCGTGTTTGGAGAGCCCCTGATGCGCCTAAACAGTGGAAACCCCCACAAGTGACACCATTTTGGAAACTAGACCCCCTAAGGTACTTATCTAGATCTGTTGTGAGCACTTTAAACCCCCAAGTGTTTCACAAAAGCTTATAATGCCTGGGTGTGAAAAAAAAAAAAACAATTTTCCACAAAAATTATTTTTTAGTCCCAAATTTTTGAATTTTCCAAGGAAATTGGACCCCAAAAGTTGTTGTCCAATTTGTCCTGAGTATGCTGATACCCCATATGTGGGGGGGGGAAACTGTTTGGGTGCACGGCAGGGCTTGGAAAGGAAGTAGTAAAGTTTTGGAATGCAGACGTTGATGGGGGTCATGTTCCGTTTGCAGTGCCCCAGATGAGCCTAAATAGTGGAAACCCCCACAAGTGACCCCATTTTGGAAACTAGACCCCCTAAGGAACTTATCTAGATCTTTGGTGAGCACTTTGAACCCCCAAGTGCTTCACACAAGTTTATAATGCCCGGGCATGAAAATAAAAAATCCTATTTTTTTCCCACAAAAATTATATTTTAGTCACTAATTTTTTATTTTCCCAAGGGTAATAGGAGAAATTGGACCACATAAGTTGTTGTCCAATTTGTCCTGAGTACGCTGATACCCCATATGTGGGGGGGAACCACTGTTTGGGCTCACGGCAGAGCTCGGAATGGAAGGAGCACCATTTGACTTTTTCCAACCAAAATTGGCTGGAATTGAGATTGGATGCCATGTTGCATTTGGAGAGCCCCTGATGTGCCTAAACAGTGGAAACCCCCACAAATGACCCATTTGTGAAACCAGACCCCTAAGGAACTTTTCTAGATCTTTGGTGAGCAATTTGAACCCCCAAGTGCGTCACACAAGTTTATAATGTAGAGCCGTAAAATTTAAAAATCATATTTTTTCCACAAAAATGATCTTTTCACCCCAATTTTTATTTTTCCAAGGGTAACCAGACTCCAAAAGTTATTGTTCAATTTGTCCTGAGTGCGCTGATACCCCATATGTGGGGGTAAACCACTGTTTGGGTGCATGGCAGAGTTTGGAAGGGAAGGAGCGCCGTCTGACTTTTTCAACGCAGAATTGGCTGGACGCCATGTCGTGTTTGGAGAGCTCCTGATCTGCCTAAACAGTGGAAACCCCCATAAATGACACCATTTTGAAAACTAGACCCCTCAAGGAACTTATCTAGATGTGTGGTGAGAACTTTTAACCCCCAGGTGTTTCACTAAAGTTTATAACGTACAGCCGTAAAATAAAAAATCCTTTTTTTTTTTACAAAAATGATTTTTTCGCCCCCAATATTTTATTTTCACAAGGGTAACAGAAGAAATTGGAACCCAAAAGTTGTTGTCCAATTTGTCCTGAGTACGCTGATACCCAATATGTGGGAGAAAACTACTGTATGGGCGCACGTCAGGGCTCGGAAGGGAAGTAGTGACGTTTTGGATTGCAGACTTTGATGGAATGGTCTGGGGGCGTCATGTCACATTTGGAGAGCCCCTGATGCACCTATACAGTGGAAACCCCCCACAAGTGACCCCATTTTGGCAAATAGACCCCACAAGGAACTTATCTAGATGTGTGGTGAGCACTTTGAACCCTGAAGTGCTTCACAGAAGTTTATAACGTACAGCCGTAAAATAAAAAATCTTTTTTTTTTTTACAAAAATTATTTTTTCGCCCCCAATATTTTATTTTCACAAGGGTAACAGGAGAAATTGGACCCCAAAAGTTGTTGTCCAATTTGTCCTGAGTACGCTGATACCCAATATGTGGGAGAAAACTACTGTATGGGCGCACGTCAGGGCTCGGAAGGGAAGTAGTGACGTTTTGGATTGCAGACTTTGATGGAATGGTCTGGGGGCGTCATGTCGCATTTGGAGAGCCCCTGATGCGCCTAAACAGTGGAAACCCCCCACAAGTGACCCCATTTTGGAAAATAGACCCCACAAGGAACTTATCTAGATGTGTGGTGAGCACTTTAAACCCCGAAGTGCTTCACAGAAGTTTATAACGCACAGCCGTAAAAATAAAAAATCCTTTTTTTTTTTGCAAAAATGATTTTTTTGCCCCAATATTTTATTTTTACAAGGGTAACAGGAGAAATTGGACCCCAAAAGTTGTTGTCCAATTTGTCCTGAGTACGCTGATATCCAATATGTGGGAGAAAACTACTGTATGGGTACACGTTGGGGCTCGGAAGGGAAGTAGTGACGTTTTGGATTGCAGACTTTGATGGAATGGTCTGGGGGCGTCATGTCGCATTTGGAGAGCCCTGATGTGCCTAAACAGTGGAAATCCCCAACAAGTGACCCCATTTTGGAAAATAGACCCCACAAGGAACTTATCTAGATGTGTGGTGAGCGCTATGAAGCCCCAAGTGCTTCACAGAAGTTTATAATGTACAGCCGTAAAAAACAAAAAATATTTTTTTTTGTACAAAAATGATATTTTCGCCCCCAGTTTTTTATTTTCCCAAGGGTAACAGAAGAAATAGGACAAATTGCACAATAACTCTTGGGGTCCAGAGTACGCTGATAACCCATATGTGGGGATAAACTACTGTTTGGATGCATGGCAGAGCTGAGAAGTGAAGGAGCACCGTTTGACTTTTTCAACGCAGAATTGGCTGGAATTGAGATCAGACGCCATGTCACATTTGGAGAGCCCCTGATGTGCCTAAACAGCGGAAACCCCCCAATTCTAACTCCAACCCTAACCCCAACACACCCCTAACCCTAGTCCCAACCCTAACCACAAACCTAACCCTAATACACCCCTAATCCCAACCCTAACCCTAATCCTAACTTTAGCGCCAACCCTAACCCTAAATTTAGCCGCAACCCTAACCCTAATGGGAAAATGGAAATAAATACTTTTTTTTAATTTTATTATTTTTCCCTTACTAAGGGGGTGATAAAGGGGGGTTTGATTTACTATTTATAGCGGGTTTTTATGATTGACAGCTGTCACGCTAAAAGACGCTTTTTATTGCAAAAATAGTTTTTGCATCATCACATTTTGAGAGCTATAATTTTTGCATATTTTGGCCCACAGAGTCATGTGAGGTCTTATTTTTTGCGGGACGAGTTGACGTTTTTATTGGTACCATTTTTGAGCACGTGACGTTTTTTGATCGCTTTTTATTTCGATTTTTGGGAGGTTAGAATGAACAAAAATCAGCAATTCATGAATTTCTTTTGGGGGAGGCGTTTATACCGTTCCGCGTGTGGTAAAATTGATAAAGCAGTTTTATTCTTCGGGTCAGTACGATTATGGCGATACCTCATTTATATCATTTTTTCATGTTTTGGCGCTTTTATAGAATAAAAACAATTTTATATAAAAAATAATTATTTTTGCATCGCTTTATTCTGCGAGCTATAACTTTTTTATTTTTTCGCTGATAATGCTGTATGATGGCTCGTTTTTTGCGGGACAAGATGACGTTTTCAGCGGTACCATGTTTTTTTATATCGGTCTTTTTGATCGCGTGTTATTCTACTTTTTGTTTGGCGGTATGATGATAAAGCATTGATTTTTTGCTTCGTTTTTTTTTTTTTTTTTTTAAGGGGTTCACTAAAGGGGTTAACTAGTGGGACAATTTTATAGGGGGGGTCGTTACGGACGCGGCGATACCAACTATGTGTACTTTTATTGCTTTGTTTTTTTTATTTACAGGAAGAAGTGAATTTATTGGGGTATATATATATTTTTTTTTATTTATTTTGGATTTTTTTTTAAAACATGTTTATTTTTATTTTTTTAACTTTTTTACTTTGTCCCAGGGTGGGACATCACTGTATTTTATCAGATCGCTGGTGTGACAGTGTGCACAGCACTCTGTCACACCAGCGATCGCTCAGGCAGTGCAGCAGGCTTCTCAGTGCCTGCTCTCGGCAGGCACTGAGGTAGCCGCCTCCCTCCAGGACCCCGGCGCCATCTTGGATCCGGGTCCTGGGAGGGAGGAAGCCCTCAGAACAGCGCGATCACATCGCGCTGCTCTGAGGGTCTCAGGGGGGCGCGCAGGGAGCCCCCACCCTGCGCGATCCTCCCCTGTGCCCCCAGTACACCGCGATCATGTTTGATCGCGGTGTGCAAGGGGTTAATGTGCCGGGAGCGGTCCGTGACCGCTCCTGACACACAGTCATGGGTGTCAGCTGTGATAATCAGCTGACACCCGGCCGCGATCGGCTGCGCTCCCCCCGGGAGCGCGTCCGATCGCACGAGACGTACTATCCCGTCCATGGTCATACGGGCCCTGGTACCATGGACGGGATAGTACGTCCGATGGCAGTAAGGGGTTAAAGACCTTGCCATTTTTTGCAATTCTGACCAGTGTCCCTTTATGAGGTAATAACTCAGGAACGCTTCAACGGATCCTAGCGATTCTGATATTGTTTTTTCGTGACATATTGGGCTTCATGTTAGTGGTAAATTTAGGTCGATAATTTTTGCGTTTATTTGTGAAAAAAATGGAAATTTGGCGAAAATTTTGAAAATTTTGTAATTTTTAAATTTTTAATTTTATTCTGTTAAACCAGAGAGTTATGTGGCACAAAATAGTTAATAAATAACATTTCCCACATGTCTACTTTACATCAGCACAATTTTGGGAACAACATTTTTTTTTGTTAGGAAGTTATAAGGGTTAAAAGTTGACCAGCGATTTCTCATTTTTACAGCAAAATTTACAAAACCATTTTTTTTAGGGACCACCTCACATTTGAAGTCACTTTGAGGGGTCTATATGGCAGAAAATACCCAAAAGTGACACCTTTATAAAAACTGCACCCCTCAAGCTACTCAAAACTACATTCAAGAAGATTATTAACCCTTCAGGTGCTTCACAGGAACTAAAGCAACATGGAAGGAAAAAATGGACATTTTAATTTTTCCAACAAAAATTTTCTTTTAGCATCAATTTTTTCATTTTTACATGGACAACAGGATAAAATGGATCCTAAATTTTGTTGAGCAATTTCTCCTGAGTACACAGATACCTCATATGTGGTCATAAACCACTGTATGGGCGCACGGCAGGGCTCAGAAGGGAAGGAGCACCATTTGACTTTTTGAATGGAAAATATGCTGGAATATTTAGCGGTTGCCATGTTGCATTTGGAGAGTCCCTGTGTGCCTAAACATTAAAGCTCCCCCACAAGTGACCCCATTTTGGAAACTATACCCCCTAAGGAACTTATCTAGATGCTTAGTGATCACTTTGAACCCCAGGTGCTTCACAAATTGATCTGTAAAAAAAGAAAGTACTTTTTATTCACAAAAATTTTCTTTTAGCCTCAGTTTTTTCATTTTCACATGGGCAACAGTATAAATTGGATCCTAAAATTTGTTGGGCAATTTCTCCTGAGTTCACAGATACCTCATATGTGGTCATAAACCATTGTTTGGGCGCACGGCAGGGCTCAGAAGGGAAGGAGCGCCATTTGACTTTTTGAATGGAAAATATGCTGGAATATTTAGCGGTTGCCATGTCGCATTTGGAGAGTCCCTGTGTGCCTAAACATTGGAGCTCCCCCACAAGTGACCCCATTTTGGAAACTAGACCCCCTAAGGAACTTATCTAGATGCATAGTGAGCACTTTGAACCCCCAGGTGCTTCACAAATTGATCCTTAAAAAAAAGAAAGTACTTTTTTTTCACAAAAAAATTTCTTTTAGCCTCAGTTTTTTTCATTTTCACATGGGCAACAGTATAAATTGGATCCTAAAATTTGTTGGGCAATTTCTCCTGAGTACACAGATACCTCATATGTGGTCATAAACCACTGTATGGGCGCACGGCAGGGCTCAGAAGGGAAGGAGCGCCATTTGACTTTTTGAATGGAAAATATGCTGGAATATTTAGCGGTTGCCATGTCGCATTTGGAGAGTCCCTGTGTGCCTAAACATTGGAGCTCCCCCACAAGTGACCCCATTTTGGAAACTAGACCCCCTAAGGAACTTATCTAGATGCATAGTGAGCACTTTGAACCCACAGGTGCTTCACAGAAGTTTATAACGCAGAGCCGTGAAAATAAAAAATCATTTTTTTTCTCAAAAAATGATTTTTTAGCCCACTATTTTTTATTTTCACAATGGTTACAGGAGAAATTGGACCCCAAAAGTTGTTGTCCAGTTTTTCCTGAGTACGCTAGTACCCCATATGTGGGGGGGAACCACTGTTTGGGCACACGTCAGGGCTCGGAAGGGATGTAGTGACGTTTTGAAATGCCCACTTGATGGAATGGTCTTCGGGCGTCATGTTACGCTTGCAGAGTCCCTGATGTGCCTAAACAGTAGAAACTCCCCACAAGTGACCCCATTTTGGAAACTAGATCCCCTAAGGAACTCCTATAGATGTGTGATAAGCACTTTGAATCTCCAAGTCCTTCACAGAAGTTTATAACGCAGAGCCGTGAAAATATAAAATAATTTTTTTCCACAAAGATAATTTTTAGTCCCCAATTTTTTTCCCAATGTTAACAGGAGAAATTAGAACCCCCAAAGTTGTTGTGCAATTTTTCCCGAGTACGCTGATACCTCATATGTGGGGATAAACCACTGTTTGGGCATACGTCGGGGCTTGGAATAAAGGGAGCACTGTTTGACTTTTTGAACGCAAAATTTGCAGGAATCAATGGTGGCGCCATGTCGCGTATGGAGACCCCCTGATGTGCCTAAATAGTGGAAATCCCTCAATTCTAACTCCAACCCTAACCCCAACACACCCCTAACCCCAATCCTAACCCCTACACACACCTAACCCTAATACAAACCCTAACCATAACCCTAACCCCAACACACCCCTAACCCTAATCCCAACTCTAACCATAAACCTAACCACAAGCCTAACCCTAATTCCAACCCTAACCCTAATTCCAACCCTAACCCAAATTCCAGCCCTAACCCTAATTCTAACC
Organism: Oophaga sylvatica; assembly: GCA_033576555.1. Taxonomy (NCBI): domain Eukaryota; kingdom Metazoa; phylum Chordata; class Amphibia; order Anura; family Dendrobatidae; genus Oophaga; species Oophaga sylvatica. Next base: position 147,806,752 of record JARQOD010000005.1, on the reverse strand, counting down.
TTAACCCTAATGCTAACCCTAACCCTAAGGCTGGGTTCATATTGCGTTTTACCAGCCCGTTCAACACGTAGTGTTGACCGGCTGGTAACGGTACCATGATTCATCTGTGCTAGCGGTGACGGAGCCCAGACGCTGCAGCCCGTGTCCGAGGCTCCGTCACTGAATGACGGCACGTCGCGAGGATCCCCAGCAAAATCCGCCGAGGATCCCCAGCAAAATCCGCCGCGGATCAGCAGCAAAATCCGCCGCGGATCCGCAGCAAAATCCGCCACGGATCAGCAGCAAAATCTGCCGTGGATCAGCAGCAATATCCGCCGCGGATCAGCAGCAATATCCACCGCGGATCCACAGCAAAATCAGGCGCAAAATCAGCCGCGGATCAGCAGCAAAATCAGCCGCGGATCAGCAGCAAAATCCACCGCGGATCCGCAGCAAAATCAGCCGCGGATCAGCAGCAATATCCGCCGCGGATCAGCAGCAATATCCGCCGGGATCAGCAGCAATATCCGCGCGGATCAGCAGCAATATGCGCCGCGGATCCGCAGCAAATCAGCCTCGGATCAGCAGCAAAATCAGCCGCGGATCCGCAGCAATATCCGCCGCGGATCAGCAGCAATATCCGCCGAGGATCAGCAGCAATATCCACCGCGGATCAGCAGCAATATCCGCCGCGGATCCGCAGCAATAGCCTCGGATCAGCAGCAAAATCAGCCGCGGATCCGCAGCAAAATCAGCCGCGGATCGCAGCAAAATCCGCCGCAGACCCGCAGCAAAATCCGCCGCGGATCAGCAGCAATATCCGCGGATCAGCAGCAATATCCGCCGCGGATCAGCAGCAATATCCGCCCGGATCCGCAGCAAAATCCGCCACGGATCAGCAGCAAAATCTGCCGTGGATCAGCAGCAATATCCGCCGCGGATCAGCAGCAATATCCGCCGCGGATCGCAGCAAATCAGGCGCAAAATCAGCCGCGGATCAGCAGCAAAATCAGCCGCGGATCAGCAGCAAATCCGCCGCGGATCGCAGCAAAATCCGCGCGGATCAGCAGCAATATCTCCGCGGATCAGCAGCAATATCCGCCGCGGATCAGCAGCAATATCCGCCGCGGATCAGCAGCAATATCCGCCCCGGATCAGCAGCAAAATCCGCCACGATCAACAGCAAAATCTGCCGTGGATCAGCAGCAATATCCAGCCGCGGATCAGCAGCAAATCAGCCGCGGATCAGCAGCAAAATCCGCCGCAGATCCGCAGCAAAATCCGCCGCGGATCAGCAGCAATATCTTCCGCGGATCAGCAGCAATCATCCGCCGGATCGCAGCAAAATCCGCCGCGGATCCGCAGCAAAATCCGCCAGGATCAGCAGCAAAATTGCCGTGGATCAGCAGCAATATCCGCCGATCGGGATCAGCAGCAATATCCGACCGCGGATCCGCAGCAAAATCAGGCGCAAAATCAGCCGCGGATCAGCAGCAAAATCAGCCGCGGATCAGCAGCAAAATCCGCCGCGGATCCGCAGCAAAATCCGCCGCGGATCAGCAGCAATATCTTCCGCGGATCAGCAGCAATATCCGCGCGGATCAGCAGCAATATCCGCCGCGGATCAGCAGCAATATCCGCCCCGGATCCGCAGCAAAATCCGCCACGGATCAACAGCAAAATCTGCCGTGGATCAGCAGCAATATCCGCCGCGGATCAGCAGCAATATCCGCCGCGGATCCGCAGCAAAATCAGGCGCAAAATCAGCCACGGATCAGCAGCAAAATCAGCCGCGGATCAGCAGCAAAATCCACCGCGGATCCGCAGCAAAATCAGCCGCGGAACAGCAGCAATATCCGCCGCGGATCAGCAGCAATATCCGCCGCGGATCAGCAGCAATATCCGCCGCGGATCAGCAGCAATATCCGCCGCGGATCAACAGCAATATCCGCCGCGGATCAGCAGCAATATCCGCCGCGGATCAGCAGCAATATGCGCCGCGGATCCGCAGCAAAATCAGCCTCGGATCAGCAGCAAAATCAGCCGCGGATCCGCAGCAATATCCGCCGAGGATCAGCAGCAATATCCGCCGTGGATCAGCAGCAATATCCGCCGCGGATCCGCAGCAAAATAAGCCTCGGATCAGCAGCAAAATCAGCCGCGGATCCGCAGCAAAATCAGCCGCGGATCAGCAGCAAAATCCGCCGCGGATCAGCAGCAAAATCTGCCGCAGATCCGCAGCAAAATCCGCCGCGGATCAGCAGCAATATCTTCCGCGGATCAGCAGCAATATCCGCCGCGGATCAGCAGCAATATCCGCCGCAGATCCGCAGCAAAATCAGCCGCGGATCCGCAGCAAAATCAGCCGCGGATCCGCAGCAAAATCCCCGCGGATCAGCAGAAAAATCCGCCGCGGATCCGCAGCAAAATCAGCCTCGGATCCGCAGCAAAATCAGCCGTGGATCCGCAGCAAAATCCCCCGCGGATCAGCAGCAAAATCAGCCTCGGATCCGCAGCAAAATCCCCCTCGGATCAGCAGCAAAATCCGCCGCGGATCAGCAGCAAAATCTGCCGCGGATCCGCAGCAAAATCTGCCGCAGATCCGCAGCAAAATCAGCTGCGGATCAGCAGCAAAATCCGCTAGGAAAAAAAAAAAATTCTTTATTTTTTTATTTGTCCCTACCTATGACAGGGGGGGTTCATTTACTTTTTTTTTTATTTTGATCACTGTGACAGTTTATCACAGCGATCAAAATAAATTTTTGAACACTGGGGGCGCACTGCGCATGCGCGGCTGGCGGTCGCACTGCGCATGCGCCCGCCATTTTCCAAGATGGAGGCGCCCATGAAGAGGCCCGGGCGGATGCCGGGACCGATCCAGGGACATCGGTGGACTGGGAGAGGTGAGTAGGGGCGTCGTAAGGTTAGGGGGGGGATCGGTAGGTGGGGGCAGCGGAGCAAAGGAGGAGGGGAGCAGATAGTGACGGCGGTGACCGATCACCGCCATCTTTTGGTGGCGGCGGCCGATCGCCGCCGTGACTACGTGTGGGGGGGTCAGGGCTCGGTGTCCAGCCATGGCAGATGCTATTGCAGCATTGGCCATGGCTGGATTGTAATATTTCACCAATTAAATTGGTGAAATATTACACATTGCTCTGATTGGCTGTTTCACTTTTAACAGCCAATCAGAGCGATCGTGGCCACGGGGGGTTAAGCCAACCCCCTGTGGTGAAGCACAAAGGGTCCTGTAACTGCGGGTCGGGTGACCTTTGAGTGACCCCGGTCTCCCGGCCCGCAGGAACGCGATCCTTTCATGACACAGGGTATGCGTCATAGGTCGGATTGGCACCGACTTTCATGACGCATACGCTGTGTCAAAGGTCGGGAAGGGGATAAGGTAGAAGCAGTCCTTAGTAAAGCTGCTAAAGGTAAAGCAATAAGGGCACATCACCGAAAATTGACATAATATTCAAAATGATCAATAATAAACTTATTCTCCCCTATGACCAAGTATGAAAACTGTAGTTAAATAGGAAAATTGTGTAATAGTGAGCATAACGGTCAAATTACAAAAAAGAAAGCAAATCATAATCCTTATTAAGGCCTTTTGGGGATAATGTGTCAAGAGTGTGTATCCAAAAGGCTTCTTGCCGTTTTAATTGTTTTATGCGATCGCCCCCTCTCCTGGGTCGGGACACATGTTCCAGAACCTGAAACTTAAGTTGTGCTATGCCGTGGCCCTGGGTAACAAAATTATACAGAATTGGGAGGAGTAAATTCTTGCATCGGATCGTCGATTTATGTTTGGATATTCAGTCTTTAACTGGTTGGGTTGTCTCACCCACATACAACATTCCGCAAGGGCATTTTATAACGTATACTGCAAATGAGGTATCACAGGTGAAATAACCCTTAATGTTATATGCTCTGCCGGTGTAAGGATGCTGTATAATGTTACCCTTTTGTACGTTGTTGCACTGGGTACAACTGAGACAAGGGAATGTACAGTACTTAGGATTCTGCAGAAACCGTTGTGTGGTCCATGGTCTAGTGGACCCTATATCAGCTCTTACCAATGAGTCTCTGAAGTTTGGGGCTCGGCGAAAACACAGTAAAAAGGGATTATTGAATTCAGGGATGTTCGGATGTGCCCTAGAGAGGAGGGGCCAGTGTCTATGAATGGTTTTATGTATAAGAAAAGCGAATGGATGAAAAGAATGCACAAAGGCTACTCTATTACTTGGTTGAAAGGAAGATTTTGATGTGTCAGATAGCGACATATTAAGGATCCGTTGCGGGTACCCCCTAGCTCGGAACTTGGAATTCATTTCACCTAATCTGTTAATGCAAGTATCCTGGTTTGACACTATACGTTTGACCCGTTGAAATTGGGATTTTGGAATGGACCGCTTCATGGGCGTGGGGTGAAAACTGTCAAAGTGTAGTAACCCGTTACGGTCTGTGGGTTTCGTATACAAATCTGTAGACAGTTTCCCATTTACATCCTTGATGACCATTGTGTCTAGAAAATTGATTTTGTATAGATCCTGTGTAATAGTAAATTGAAGACCTGGCCATGACTGATTCAGTATTTTGTGGAAAGTGGTTAGGGACTCGAACGTGCCACCCCAGATGCAAAATATTTAATCTATATAGCGTTTCCAACTGATGACATTCTCTTGGAATAACGGATGAGGATAGATGATAGATTCTTCGAAATGTGCCATATAGCAATTTGCATACGGGATGCCACGTTCGAGCCCATTGTGGTCCCACAGATCTGCAGGAAGTAGTCATCCTGAAACATGAAGTAGTTGCGGGTAAGTACTAGTGTCAAAAGGTCCACACATAGATCTATTTGTGTCTCTGTAAAGTGTGATTCCAGGAGAAGTTGTTTGACGGAAAGTATACCTTTATCATGAGGGATCGAGGTGTACAGATCTTTTACGTCAAACGTAACTAGTATGGATTCTGTAGGAATCTGTCTGATTCCGTTGATAACCCCAAGAAAGGCATTGGTGTTGAGTAAAAAGGACTTGGAGGATTTGATCAAGGGGGTAAGTATTTTTTCTAGATAGATAGAAAGTGGGGAAAGAATGGACTCAGTAGAGGCAACAATGGGCCGACCTGGAGGGTGTTGGAGATCCTTGTGGATCTTTGGTAGCGTATAAAAAACCGGTGTAACCGGATTGGTCTTAATTAGAAAATCCCAGGTTTTCTTGTCCAGAGTGCCCTTGTCTAAGTGTCTGTTTAGAGTATCAAATCATGGTTCTAGTACAACTGGTTGGATCGTGAGGTAGTTTGACATATACGGTGGTGTCGTCCAGTTGTCTAAGTATTTCTGAGATGTAATCTGATCGATTCATAACCACAATTGCTCACCCCTTATCAGCAGGTTTGATAATTAGATTTTGGTCTTCTTTAAGGGACCTTAAGGCCTGTTGTTCCACTGTGCTAAGATTAGGGGGGTAAAAAAGTTTGCCCTGTTCCATGTTTTGTTTAAGGTCATGAAATGAAGACTGTACGAACTCTATAAAGGTTTCGAGGGCATTGGACCCTAAAGGCGGTCTATAGTAGCTTTTGGACCTGAGGCCAAGATTAACAATGGAAAGGGGGTCTACCTCGGAGGCACCACCTGTAGTGAGAGGTGGTGATGGGGACTGATTAGCAAACTGTACTCTGAGTCTCAAAGATCTATAAAAACGTTGGAGATCCATTTCTAGATCAAAATTCCTGTATCTATACGAAGGACAAAATTATAGGCCCTTTTGAAGGACATTCAGTTCTGCAATGCCCAAAGTCCTGGTAGAAATATTCACGACCAGTGGGCACATACCTGTGACCTGGTTGTCCGTATTGAGGCTTGATTGTCTCTTTGATCCGTGCCCCCATCTGGTCCTCAACGACTTTGAGGTTTTCTTCTTTGACCTAAAAAAGGAAATGAAGGAGTCGATGGACCTGGGTGTTCCTGTTCCGAGCCAGACGTAGATAGATCTGATGTAGAGTGATAGCCCGATCGTTGAGGTGCCCGCCATGTTGATAATTTTCCTCGCCACCTGTAGACTCGATCTTGCTCGTAGTCCTCCTGATCGCGAATAAATTTGTTCCTCTTGCGATTTTCAGTATTTATCTTATGTTGATCGATGTTGGTTTTTATCTGGTTCCTAAGAGCAGTCAGTTCCTCGGGTGTCCCGGTAGTGGATAGTTGTGCTTCAATTGATTTGATGCGATCCGAACTCGTGGTGATAGCCTTTTGCAGATGTTCTACAGTCAAAACCATCAAGTCAAAGGAACATTTATTGAGGATATGTTCGTACTTAGTGCAAAAGTCCAAAAAGAGTGGGCCGAAGTTGTACCCTCAGACCCCGTGGGATGCGCTGAACCCGTAGGTATTCTGTCAAAGTTGCGCAGTGCAATTCAAGATTTGTGTGGTGTCGGAGTTCGCGTTCGAGATCTCTACCGCGGGTTTCCCTGGGAGGTGCTTTTAGGAATTCGCAGGAGAGATTGGTCTGTGCCAAAATACTAGAGGTCTCATCTGCATTGTATGAGAACGTAAGTGCCGTAGCTGATGAAGGTCGTGAGACCGAAACGTTCCTCCCTGTATACTACATATATTTGGATTTCATTAAATTCTATTTGTTTGCAATTCATCTTAAGTTGAGTGCAGAGTTTATTTTTACCTGTACATCCCATGTGGTCTTGTTCACCTTCACAGGCATGGTCTTCGTTGGTAGGTACTGAGAAAGGGCAAGGTAGGGGAGTGCTGTTTGACAATTCCATTACCAGCAGACTATTGTGACATGGCTGGAAGAGAGACAGACGTCCATTTTTTAGTGTGCTGGTGAGCATACTGTTGACTGAGGCCGGTTTGTGTGCTCCTCCTAGACAGACGTCTCCTATGATGACCCATCCAAGGTCGAGCCTCTGAGCATACGGAGCATTTCTGGGGCCGTTTATATATTCTCTAGTCTTGTGGACTCGTAGTATATCTCTTCCCAGGAGTAGGGCTATTGGGGCTTCTGGATCCAACTCAGGTATCAGGTGGGCTATACGCTTCAGATGGTGGTGATGTGTCGACACCTCCGGTGATGGTATCTCTGACCTTTTGTCGGGAATCTGGTTGCACTCCAGGATGGTTGGTAGCGATAGGCAGGTTTGACCATCTATGGACTCCACCTTGTATTCGGTCGCTTTTCTACCCGCCGTCTCATCGGCACCTGAACACGTCCTCAGGGAGTAGGGAGAACCAGGGCCTACAATACTGAAGTTGTCAAAGAAGATGGACCTGGCTAAAGACCTGTTACTTTGGTTATCCAGGACTGCATATATCTTGAGGGCTTTGTCCTTGCGGCCTGCAGGGTAGACTTGGACAAGGCAGATTTTTGAACAGGACCTTCCTCCTGTGAGTCCCTTACAGATCTCCGTACATTGAGAGCTGACCACAGGGGTATCTTCTTCAGTGTTCTTCTCCTTCCCATTGTGCTCCTCTGCTTGTGACAACACTCGTGGAGATGGTCCAGGGTGCAAGGCTGTATTGTGATCCGTGCTGCTGCATTCTGCACATTTCACGCTAGCTTCACAGTTCCTGGCGAGGTGAGAGGTTGTGGCACAACAATTGAAGCAGATGTTGTTCTCTTTGAGGAAACCTTTGCGATCCTCCAAAGACTTCTCCCTGAAGGCTCTGCATTTTAGTAGACGATGTGGTTTCTTGTGTAGAGGACACTGTTTACTGACATCCTGAGGCTTGTTCTCTTCTGGAGGGGGTTTACTCGCATTGTGAGGAGGGCCTGTGGAAACAATGCTAGTTTTGTGGACTGCCACGGGTGTCCCAGTGAGTTTGACACCGGGGGCAGTGGAACATGACAGAGTGAAGTCAAAACGAGGGTCATTTCTGATCTTAGCTTATTGGGTGACAAATTCTACAAATACAGTGAAAGGAGGGAATGGTACATTATGATTTTGTTTATACCGTGAACCATATGTAACCCACTATTCTTGTAGGTTGTAAGGAAGTTTTTGTATTATCGGATTGACACCCCTAGCGGTGTCTAAGAATGCCAATCCGGGTAAAGATACTGTCACACTTAGCGATCGCACCAGCGATCACAACAACGACACAACCTGGCGAGATCGTTGGTGCATCGCTATATGGTCGCTAGTTAGCTTCCAAACACAAAGATCTCATCAGAGATCAGCGATCTGTATAACGACCTCTGCGGTCGTTGGGAAAACCTAGTCCCGCCTGCACCGCTGGTTACGTCGTTCATAAAGGGTGTCATGAGTCGCCCGTAGCCAGGGCCTGTGGGGTACTCGGCACCGAGCCCGTTTACTTCAATGGGGGATGTCACGGGTAGCGCAGCTCGGTCCGTTGCCCTGGGGGCTCACCTCAATAAAAGGGGATATTTACAGGGGATTATAGGTTTGTAGAAATGTTCGTGACGCCACCTGTGGTACCTGGTCAGGGTGACCAGCGCTGCAGGGTAGATCCTCTGAGGGGTTGTTACTGGGCAGCAAGGTGTTAAGTCTTCCACAGGCAAGACTGATTCCTCAGGGTATATGGCGGTGTAGGGGTGCAGGAGCAATAAGGCAGACACACACAAGAAAGTCTCTTTCTGTACCTTTACTGATGGTATAGTTGCAGGCACGTCCCGGGAAGCTGTCAGGGTGGAGGATGCACGTCCAGTAATCCCACTGAGTAGGTGTAGGGCCTCCGTTCTCCTGTATGTGTGAGTTTCTGACCTGTATAAAACGAAGTCTAACTCTGTCTTCTCATATACGCCCGGCTGACTTTGTGGTGAAGCCTTCTTGTGGACAGAACAGTGTCTCTGTATGCAGCGTCCTGCTAGACCCCCGTCTTCCTGACCTCGGTTACGTATCAGCACTGCAGGGCCCCAGCGACATGAAGTCCCACAGGGTCTCCGGTATCTCCTACTAGTCGTGTAGATGCTAGCAAGCTCGGACCCGGCGTCCGGTTGTTCAGAGTAGAGGTAAGCGATCAATGCTGTTTCAACCTCTGTCACTCTCTTCTTCCTTCCACTCGCCTTTCATCCTACTCTCACCTTTAACATAAGCACACTCTAGCAGTAGATGGCAGTTTCTCCTTCTCTTCACCGCTCTCAAAGCGTCGGCACGCTTGCTCACTAACAATACCTCAGTTGACTCAGTTTTGACCAGGCTAAGTGGCAATCTCTCCCACCATTACTGGAGTCCAAGCTGTTGTGAATGGGTTTGAGATGAGTTCTGAGCAGAGGCTTCCTCTGGTGGTTACAAGCGGTGCTGGTCTGTCCAGTGAAGATTGTGAGGATTGGGAATCAGGTGTTACTGACTGGTCTTATATAAGGGAGTCACCTTCCCATCAGGGTTGCCGGTGATCAATTGTTCTGGTCTCAATCCTTGAATCCTGTTTCCCTTGTAGCCTGCTGTGTCGTGTCTGCATCTCCTGCTATCAGATAAGACATTTTCTTCTTTTTGTTTTTGTGCTAGATTTTTGCATTTTGTCCTGCACTTCTGTGGGGGCCTTCAGGGTCCCCTCCGGGGGCTTTTGCCCTCTCAGTTTAGTTCAGCCACTGATGTTTGTACTTTTGCTTTTTACAGTTTTTTCAGTGGCTGCTGTTTTGATTTTGTTACACCAGAGAACTAATTTAGGTGGTAGAGGTCGTGTGATCTCAGGTGATTTTGAAATTAGTAGAGTTGGTGCTTTTCAGGGTTTTCTGGGATTGCAGTAAGTACCCTTCCTATCCTTTTCTATTTAGTTAGTTTGGGCCCCAGCGTTTGCTCATACTATTTTCTTTCTGTGTCAGTATTTCTTCTTGTCTAACCGCCATTACATGTTTGGGGGCTTTCTATTATCTTTGGGGTTCTGCTCCGGGGCAGATAGCTTTCCTCTTTCTATCTTTAGGTGTAGTTAGTTTCTCAGGCTGTGACGAGGCGTCTAGGACCAACGTAGGAACGCTCCACGGCTGCCTCTAGTTGTGGTGGTTAGTCAGGGTACTGCAATCTCATAGATTCCAACTGCTCTGGTGTATTGCCTTTTTACCTGCACTCCTCAGCTACCAAATCATAACAGTATCACCGGCCCAAAAATGTATTATTGTATGGTACTCACAGAAGGGAAAAATATTGTGAAAGAAAAAAAAAAAAAAGGTTGTCAGAGATATTTTTCTGTTTGTTGTATTTTTTTTTTTTTTTTTTTCCCTCTGTATCTCTGGGTGCTGGGGAGGATCTTTTCTCTCAATGGAGTTTTCACAGTTGTCTGGCCGTGTGGATCAGCTTGCCACTGAGGTTCAGAGTATTGCTGCATATCTTGCTAGGTTGCCTGTTGTGGAACCTAGGATCCCCATGCCAGATTTGTTTTTAGGGGATCGAGCTAAGTTTCAGAATTTCAAAAATAAATTGTAAATTGTTTTTTGCCTTAAAATCTAAGTCCTCAGGGAATGCAGCGCAGCAGGTTCAAATTGTCATCTCTCTCCTGCGCGGCGATCCTCAGGATTGGGCTTTTTCCCTGACACTTGGGGATCCTGTTTTGAGTGATGTTGATGCATTTTTTCAGGCTTTGGGGTTATTGTACGATGAGCCTAATGTCACTGATCAAGCTGAAAAAGCCTTGTTGGCATTAAATCAGGGTCTTGATGACGCTGAGTTATACTGTCAGAGATTCCGTAGGTGGGCAGTCCTGACCAAGTGGAATGACGACGCTTTGGCGGCCCTTTTCCAGAAGGGTCTGTCAGATAATGTAAAAGATGTTATGGTGGGATTCCCTGTCCCCTCTGGTCTCAATGATTCTATGTCATTAGCGATTCAAATTGACAGACGTTTGCGTGAGCGGAGAAGTATGCGTGGAATAGTGTTGCCTTGTGAACCTGCTTCTGAATCCATGCAGTGTGATAGAGTGATGTCTGGGGCACAGCGTCATGAGTTTCGAAAGCGCAATAGGTTATGTTTCTACTGTGGTAATGCCTCTCATGCTATTTCAGTCTGCCCTAAGCGGGGAAGACGTTTTGCACGCTCAGTTGTCTTGGGTAATGTTCAGACTAAGTTTTTATTAACTGTCACTCTGATATGCTCTCTGTCCTCATTTTCTGCTCAGGCTTTCGTTGATTCTGGAGCAGCTATTAACCTGATGGATTATGATTTTGCTAAACATTGTGGGTTTCCCTTGATACCCCTACAGAAGTCTATTCCCCTACTGGGGATCGATTCTACCCCTTTAGCTGAGAATAAACCTCAGTTCTCTACTCAGGTGATAATGAGGGTTGAACCTGATCACCAGGAGTTCTGCAAATTTTTGGTTCTGTATAATCTGCATGATATTATCGTACTGGGTTTCCCTTGGTTACAGTCTCATAATCCTGTTTTGGATTGGAAATCTGTGTCTGTAACCAGTTGGGACTGCCAATGTGTTAATACCAACACTCCTGTTTTTTCTGCCTCCCCCAGGCTCAGGATGTTCCTGACTTTTTGATTGATTTTTCTGATGTGTTTAGCGAAAGTAAATCTGCATCCTTGCCTCCCCATAGGAGCTATGACTGCGCTATTGAATTAGTGCCTGGTAGTAAATTCCCTAAAGGTCGCCTTTTTAACTTGTCTGTACCTGAACATGACGCTATGCGGTCTTATATCAAGGAATCATTGGAGAAGGGTCATATCAGACCATCCTCTTCACCCTTAGGTGCCGGTTTTTTCTTTGTGGCCAAAAAGGATGGTTCATTAAGGCCGTGTATTGATTATCGTCTTTTGAACAATATTACTGTGAAATATCAATATCCGTTACCCTTGATTTCTGACCTGTTTTCCAGGGTGAAAAACGCTACTTGGTTTACCAAGCTTGACCTCAGGGGGGCGTATAACCTTATTCGCATTAAGCACGGGGATGAATGGAAGACGGCATTCAATACCCCTGAAGGGCATTTTGAGTACCTTGTGATGCCCTTTGGGCTCACTAATGCTCCTTCTGTCTTCCAGTCCTTCATGAATGACATTTTCAGGGATTTTGTGGATAAATTTCTGATTGTTTATTTGGATGATATCTTGATTTTTTCCAATGACTGGGACTCTCATGTGAAACATGTTCGAACTGTATGCCAGATTTTGAGAGAGAATGCTCTGTATGTGAAGGGATCAAAGTGTCTTTTTGGCGTACAGAGGATCTCATTTCTGGGATTCATTTTGTCCCCATCTGTTATTGAAATGGACCCGGTCAAGGTTCAGGCCATCTATGATTGGGTCCAACCTACTTCATTAAAGGCTCTTCAAAGATTTTTGGGTTTTGCCAATTTTTATCGTAAATTTATTGGTAATTTCTCGGTTATTGTTAAACCATTAACTGATTTGACCAAAAAGGGTTCTGATGTGGTGAATTGGCCTCCTGAGGCAGTCTCTGCATTTCAGGAACTTAAGCAAAGATTCACTTCTGCTCCTGTTCTACGGCAGCCTGATGTTTCTCTGCCATTTCAGGTGGAGGTTGATGCCTCTGAAATTGGGGCAGGTGCCGTTTTGTCCCAAAAAGATCCAGAGACCTCTAAAAGTAACCCTTGTGCCTTTTTCTATCGAAAATTTTCTCCTACTGAACGTAATTATGACGTGGGTAATCGGGAGTTATTGGCCATGAAGTGGGCTTTTGAAGAGTGGAGACATTGGCTGGAGGGAGCCAAACATCAGGTGGTGGTCCTTACGGACCATAAGAATCTGGTCTATCTGGAATCTGCCAGCGACTCAATCCTAGACAGGCCAGGTGGGCCTTGTTTTTCACACGTTTTAATTTTGTGGTTTCCTTTCTTCCTGGCACTCACTACTGGAACTAGTACCAGGCAATCCCAAAACAGGTACCTTCTACATGTTGCCTAAAATACACAAAGAAGGTAATCCTGGGAGGCCCATCATCTCTGGTATTGGGACTTTAACTGAGAATATCTCCGGCTGGGTGGAGAACATTCTAAAACCCTTGGTGAGGAGCACACCCAGCTATATCCAGGACACCACGGATATTCTTTGCAAATTGTCAGCGCTGGGCCCACTTCCAAGGGACACGATACTAGCCACCATGGACGTAGAGTCTCTCTATTCCAACATTCCTCATGAGGATGGAATCACAGCATGTAAATATTTCCTTCAAAAGAACAATCTGGCCACAGAACCAACACTGCAATTCATCAGGTTTGTGCTTCATCACAACTATTTTTCTTTTGGGAACAATTTATACCAACAGTGCATGGGCAGCGCCATGGGAAGCAAAATGTCCCCACAATATGCCAACCTATTTATGGCGAAACTGGAGGAGGAGTTTTTGTCATCTTGCCCTATTAAACCTCTTGCATACTTCCGCTACATTGATGATCTGCTAATAATCTGGACAGGCTCAAAAGATGATCTGCTCACCTTCCACAATAACTTCAACAAATACCACCCAACCATCAAGCTCACCCTCAACTTTTCAAAGTCTCAAATACATTTTCTGGACTTGACCATATACATCAAGGACAACGCCATACAAACATCAATTTACCATAAGCCCACAGGACGTCCAGCATACCTTAGATGGAACAGCTTTCATCCAGGACACACAAAAAAATCCATCATCTACAGTCAAGCTCTGAGATATATTCGGATCTGTTCAGACAGTAAAGACAGGGAACTACAGCTGCTATCTCTGAGGAATACATTCCTACAACAAGGATACCATCCACTGGTAATAGATGAACAGATCCACAGGGCTACAAGAATCCCAAGAAGCAACCTCCTGGATTACAAACTGAGAGAGGACAACAACAGGGTACCTCTTGTGGTCACATACAACCCCCACATGAGCATCCTAAGGAAAATTGGTGCTGATCTCCAACCCATATTCCACAGGGACCACAAATTGAAAGACATATTCCCAGAACTACCACTCCTCTCCTACAAACAGCCCCCTAACTTAAGGAATCTCCTTGTCAGAAGTGTCCTTTCGTCACCATCAGTGACTGGCACATTCCCATGTAACAACAAAAAATGCAAAACTTGTACCCACATATTACCAACAAATACAGTCCGTGTACCAAACACAAATCAGGACTATAAGGTCATGGGTTCCTTTTCATATACATCCTCCAATGTGGTGTACATGATACAATGTACAAGGTTCCCTGGAGCTATCTATATTGGGGAAACCATGCAAAAACTACAAACAAGGATGAATCTACACAGACATACGATCAGGAATGAAATGGACACGCCTGTGGAAAACATTTCTCTGGAACTGGACATTGTATGACAGACTTAAAAGTCTTAATACTAAAAGGTCATTTTAAGGATGACAGGGAGAGAAAAATATGGGAATTCAAACTTATTAGGATGTTCAATACTTTGACACTAGGACTCAACTTAACACCCGGTTTTATGACTCATTACATAAGGGTATGCCACACTAAACAATATCGCTAACGGGATCGCTAAAAAAACGTCACTATTTAGCGATCCCGTTAGCGATATTGTTCAGTGCGGCAGCTTCCAGCGACGAGCTTCCTGCTGTGATCTCGCTCGTCGCTGGAATCGTTCCGGACCCTATTTCATCGCTGGCGCCCCGCTGGGTAAGTATCTAATCGCTGTGTGGCACCTTTTCTTAGCGATTTAGCGGTACTTTTGTACCACTAAAGTCGTTAAGAAGATCGCTAACGGCGATAGCGTCGTTAACTATATCGCTAAATGTGGCCGCATTTAGCGATATAGAAACAATCCCGCTAGCGATCTCATTAGTATGCAACGCTAACGAGATCGCTAGCGGGATAGCTTAGTGTGGCAGTACCTTTAGACACAGTTCACACCTTCACCAGAAGGACTCCAGATAGCTAATAACACATCCACACTAGCTCTCCATTTGTAAGAAAATGCTAATTTGATTTCCTTTGCTTATCTTTTGAAGGCATCACACCTCCCAGGTCTTGAACAAATTTAATGTGTCTTTCTTATTATTCCAAATGTAATCTTGCCTGAAGAAGGAGCCTTGAGCTCTGAAAGCTAGCGAACATATAATTTTCTGGTTAGCCAATAAAGGTATCACCTTAAGAATGCTCTTGTCATAATTGGATGGAAAAGTATTCACATCGATTTTTCTGGCTAACACGGTACCACAATATAATTTATTATTGTACACCATTCCTGGCACTAAGAATGTTAAGGCGGATGCCCTCTCGAGGAGTTTCCTTGCGGACTCTCCTGAGTTATCTGATCCTTCTGTTATTTTGAAAGAGGGTGTAGTTCTTTCCGCCATCTCGCCCAATTTGAGACTTGCTCTGGAGGGGTGTCAGGAGGATAGGCCCGAGTGCTGCCCTGTTGGAAAATTGTTTGTCCAGGACCAGTGGAAAAAGAGTGTGATGTCTGAGATTCATTGTTCCGCATTGGCTGGGCATCCCGGAATTTTTGGTACCAGAGACTTGGTTAGTCGGTCCTTTTGGTGGCCTACCTTGTCTCGTGATGTCAGGGAATTTGTGCAGTCCTGCGGGACTTGCTTTCGCTCCAAGCCTTGCTCTCGCTCTAGTGGTTTGTTGATGCCATTGCCTGTGCCCAAGAGACCATGGACCCATATCTCTATGGATTTCATTTCCGACCTTCCTGTTTCTCAGAGAATGACCACCATCTGGGTAATTTGTGATAGGTTTTCCAAAATGATACATCTTGTGCCATTACCTAAGTTGCCTTCCTCCTCTGAATTGGTGCCGTTGTTCCTTCAGCACGTGGTTCGTTTACACGGCATTCCTGAGAACATTGTGTCTGACAGAGGAGTCCAGTTTGTTTCCAGATTTTGGAGGACTTTTTGTTCTAAACTGGGTGTTCAATTGTCTTTCTCCTCGGCATTTCATCCTCAGACCAATGGTCAAACTGAGAGAACAAACCAGACATTGGAGACTTATCTAAGATGCTTTGTGTCTGCTGATCAGGATGACTGGGTCTCTTTTTTGCCTTTGGCTGAGTTTGCTCTTAATAATAGGGCTAGCTCTGCCACTTTGATGTCTCCATTTTTCTGTAATTCTGGGTTTCACCCTCGATTTTCTTCAGGACAGACGGAGGCTTCTGTCTGTCCAGGTGTTGACTCTGTTGTGGAGCGTATGCAACAGATTTGGGACCAGGTAGTGGAGAGGTTGTCCCTCTCTCAGGAGAAGGCCCAGCGGTTTGCTAACCGGCATAGGACTAATGGTCCTCTGTTTAAAGTAGGGGACTTGGTCTGGTTGTCCTCAAAAAATATTCCTATGAGAGTAGCATCTCCTAAATTTAAGCCTAGGTTCATTGGACCTTATAAGATCATGGAGATTATTAATCCTGTTTCTTTTCGTTTGCTTCTTCCAGGGACATTTAAGATCCATAACGTGTTCCACAAGTCCTTGTTGAAGAGGTTTGTTGAGCCAGTGGTTCCTGCTGCTGTGCCTCCTGACCCTGTTTTGGTTGAGGGCAATCTGGAGTATGTGGTTGAGAAAATATTAGATTCTCGTTTTTCTAGACGGAAACTCCAGTATTTGGTTAAATGGAGAGGTTATGGTCAGGAAGACAATTCTTGGGTGTTTGCTTCGGACATCCATGCTAGGAGACTTATCCGTGCGTATCATAGAACTCATCCTGACCGACCTGGTTGCTCAAATGAGGGTTCAGTGACCCCTCCTCAAGGGGGGGGTACTGTTGTGAATGGGTTTGAGATGAGTTCTGAGCAGAGGCTTCCTCTGGTGGTTACAAGCGGTGCTGGTCTGTCCAGTGAAGATTGTGAGGATTGGGAATCAGGTGTTACTGACTGGTCTTATATAAGGGAGTCACCTTCCCATCAGGGTTGCCGGTGATCAATTGTTCTGGTCTCAATCCTTGAATCCTGTTTCCCTTGTAGCCTGCTGTGTCGTGTCTGCATCTCCTGCTATCAGATAAGACATTTTCTTCTTTTTGTTTTTGTGCTAGATTTTTGCATTTTGTCCTGCACTTCTGTGGGGGCCTTCAGGGTCCCCTCCGGGGGCTTTTGCCCTCTCAGTTTAGTTCAGCCACTGATGTTTGTACTTTTGCTTTTTACAGTTTTTTCAGTGGCTGCTGTTTTGATTTTGTTACACCAGAGAACTAATTTAGGTGGTAGAGGTCGTGTGATCTCAGGTGATTTTGAAATTAGTAGAGTTGGTGCTTTTCAGGGTTTTCTGGGATTGCAGTAAGTACCCTTCCTATCCTTTTCTATTTAGTTAGTTTGGGCCCCAGCGTTTGCTCATACTATTTTCTTTCTGTGTCAGTATTTCTTCTTGTCTAACCGCCATTACATGTTTGGGGGCTTTCTATTATCTTTGGGGTTCTGCTCCGGGGCAGATAGCTTTCTGTTATGTTACGGTAGCTGAGGAGTGCAGGTAAAAAAGGAAATACACCAGAGCAGTTGGAATCTATGAGATTGCAGTACCCTGACTAACCACCGCAACTAGAGGCAGCCGTGGAGCGTTCCTACGATGGTCCTAGACGCCTCGTCACAGCCTGAGAAACTAACTACACCTAAAGATAGAAATAGGAAAGCTATCTGCCCCGGAGCAGAACCCCAAAGATAATAGAAAGCCCCCAAACATGTAATGGCGGTTAGACAAGAGGAAATACTGACACAGAAAGAAAATAGTATGAGCAAACGCTGGGGCCCAAACTATCTAAATAGAAAAGGACAGGAAGGGTACTTACTGCAATCCCAGAAAACCCTGAAAAACACCAACTCTACTAATTTCAAAATCACCTGAGATCACACGACCTCTACCACCTAAATTAGTTCTATGGTGTAACAAAAACAGCAGACACTGAAAAAACTGCAAAAAGCAAAAGTACAAAACACAGTGGCTGGACCAAACTGAGAGGGCAAAAGCCCCGGAGGGGACCCAGAAGGCCCCCACAGAAGTGCAGGACAAAATGCAAAAATATAGCAAAAACACAAAATAAGAAATTGTCTTATCTGATAGCAGGAGATGCAGACACGACACAGCAGGCTACAAGGGAAACTGGAAAGAAGGATTCAGACCAGAACAATTGATCACCGGCAACCCTGATGGGAAAATGATTCCCTTAAATAAGACCAATCAGTAACACCTGATTCCCAATCCTCACTAGTACCGCTTGTAACCACCAGAGGGAGCCTCTGCTCAGAACTCATCTCAAACCCATTCACAACAGTACCCCCCCCTTGAGGAGGGGTCACCGAACCCTCATTTGAGCAACCAGGTCGGTCAGGATGAGTTCTATGATACGCACGGATAAGTCTCCTAGCATGGATGTCCGAAGCAAACACCCAAGAATTATCTTCCTGACCATAACCTCTCCATTTAACCAAATACTGGAGTCTTCGTCTAGAAAAACGAGAATCCAATATTTTCTCAACCACATACTCCAGATTGCCCTCAACCAAAACAGGGTCAGGAGGCACAGCAGCAGGAACCACTGGCTCAACAAACCTCTTCAACAAGGACTTGTGGAACACGTTATGGATCTTAAATGTCCCTGGAAGAAGCAAACGAAAAGAAACAGGATTAATAATCTCCATGATCTTATAAGGTCCAATGAACCTAGGCTTAAATTTAGGAGATGCTACTCTCATAGGAATATTCTTTGAGGACAACCAGACCAAGTCCCCCACTTTAAACCGAGGACCATCAGTCCTATGCCGGTTAGCAAACCGCTGGGCCTTCTCCTGAGAGAGGGACAACCTCTCCACTACCTGGTCCCAAATCTGCTGCATACGCTCAACAACAGAGTCAACACCTGGACAGACAGAAGCCTCCGTCTGTCCTGAAGAAAATCGAGGGTGAAACCCAGAATTACAGAAAAACGGAGACATCAAAGTGGCAGAGCTAGCCCTATTATTAAGAGCAAACTCAGCCAAAGGCAAAAAAGAGACCCAGTCATCCTGATCAGCAGACACAAAGCATCTTAGATAAGTCTCCAATGTCTGGTTTGTTCTCTCAGTTTGACCATTGGTCTGAGGATGAAATGCCGAGGAGAAAGACAATTGAACACCCAGTTTAGAACAAAAAGTCCTCCAAAATCTGGAAACAAACTGGACTCCTCTGTCAGACACAATGTTCTCAGGAATGCCGTGTAAACGAACCACGTGCTGAAGGAACAACGGCACCAATTCAGAGGAGGAAGGCAACTTAGGTAATGGCACAAGATGTATCATTTTGGAAAACCTATCACAAATTACCCAGATGGTGGTCATTCTCTGAGAAACAGGAAGATCGGAAATGAAATCCATAGAGATATGGGTCCATGGTCTCTTGGGCACAGGCAATGGCATCAACAAACCACTAGAGCGAGAGCAAGGCTTGGAGCGAGAGCAAGTCCCGCAGGACTGCACAAATTCCCTGACATCGCGAGACAAGGTAGGCCACCAAAAGGACCGACTAACCAAGTCTCTGGTACCAAAAATTCCGGGATGCCCAGCCAATGCGGAACAATGAATCTCAGACATCACACTCTTTTTCCATTGGTCCGGGACAAACAATTTTCCAACAGGGCAGCGCTCGGGCCTATCCTCCTGACACCCCTCCAGAGCAAGTCTCAAATTAGGCGAGATGGCGGAAAGAACTACACCCTCCTTCAAAATAACAGAGGGATCAGATAGCTCAGGAGAGTCCGCAAGGAAACTCCTCGAGAGGGCATCCGCCTTAACATTCTTAGTGCCAGGAAGAAAGGAAACCACAAAATTAAAACGTGTGAAAAACAAGGCCCACCTGGCCTGTCTAGGATTGAGTCGCTTGGCAGATTCCAGATAAACCAGATTCTTATGGTCCGTAAGGACCACCACCTGATGTTTGGCTCCCTCCAGCCAATGTCTCCACTCTTCAAAAGCCCACTTCATGGCCAATAACTCCCGATTACCCACGTCATAATTACGTTCAGTAGGAGAAAATTTTCGAGAGAAAAAGGCACAAGGGTTACTTTTAGAGGTCTCTGGATCTTTTTGGGACAAAACGGCACCTGCCCCAATTTCAGAGGCATCAACCTCCACCTGAAATGGCAGAGAAACATCAGGCTGCCGTAGAACAGGAGCAGAAGTGAATCTCTGCTTAAGTTCCTGAAACGCAGAGACTGCCTCAGGAGGCCAATTCACCACATCAGAACCCTTTCTGGTCAAATCAGTTAATGGTTTAACAATAACAGAGAAATTACCAATAAATTTACGATAAAAATTGGCAAAACCCAAAAATCTCTGAAGAGCCTTTAATGAAGTAGGTTGGACCCAATCACAGATGGCCTGAACCTTGACCGGGTCCATTTCAATAACAGATGGGGACAAAATGAATCCCAGAAATGAGATCTTCTGTACGCCAAAAAGACACTTTGATCCCTTCACATACAGAGCATTCTCTCTCAAAATCTGGAATACAGTTCGAACATGTTTCACATGAGAGTCCCAGTCATTAGAAAAAATCAAGATATCATCCAAATAAACAATCAGAAACTTGTCCACAAAATCCCTGAAAATGTCATTCATGAAGGACTGGAAGACGGAAGGAGCATTAGTGAGCCCAAAGGGCATCACAAGGTACTCAAAATGCCCTTCAGGGGTGTTAAATGCCGTCTTCCATTCATCCCCGTGCTTAATGCGAATAAGGTTATATGCCCCCCTGAGGTCAAGCTTGGTAAACCAAGTAGCGTTTTTCACCCTGGAAAACAGGTCAGAAATCAAGGGTAACGGGTATTGATATTTCACAGTAATATTGTTCAAGAGACGATAATCAATACACGGCCTTAATGAACCATCTTTTTTGGCCACAAAGAAAAAACCGGCACCTAAGGGTGAAGAGGATGGTCTGATATGACCCTTCTCCAATGATTCCTTGATATAAGACCGCATAGCGTCATGTTCAGGTACAGACAAGTTAAAAAGGCGACCTTTAGGGAATTTACTACCTGGCACTAATTCAATAGCGCAGTCATAGCTCCTATGGGGAGGTAAGGATGCAGATTTACTTTCGCTAAACACATCAGAAAAATCAAACAAAAAGTCAGGAACATCCTCAGCCTGGGGGGAGGCAGAAAAAACAGGAGTGTTGGTATTAACACATTGGCAGCCCCAACTGGTTACAGACACAGATTTCCAATCCAAAACAGGATTATGAGACTGTAACCAAGGGAAACCCAGCACGATAATGTCATGCAGATTATATAGAACCAAAAATTTGCAGCACTCCTGGTGATCAGGTTCAACCCTCATTATCACCTGAGTAGAAAACTGGGGTTTATTCTCAGCCAAAGGGGTAGAATCGATCCCCAGTAGGGGAATAGACTTCTGTAGGGGTATCAAGGGAAATCCACAACGTTTAGCAAAATCATAATCCATCAGGTTAATAGCTGCTCCAGAATCAACGAAAGCCTGAGCAGAAAATGAGGACAGAGAGCATATCAGAGTGACAGTTAATAAAAACTTAGTCTGAACACTACCCAAGAAAACTGAGCGTGCAAAATGTCTTCCCCGCTTAGGGCAGACTGAAATAGCATGAGAGGCATCACCACAGTAGAAACATAACCCATTGCGCTTTCGAAACTCATGACGCTGTGCCCCAGACACCACTCCATCACACTGCATGGGCTCAGCAGCTGGCTCACAAGGCAACACCACTCCACGCATACTTCTCCGCTCACGCAAACGTCTGTCAATTTGAATCGCTAATTACATAGAATCATTGAGACCAGAGGGGACAGGGAATCCCACCATAACATCCTTTACATTATCTGACAGACCCTTCCGGAAAAGGGCCGCCAAAGCGTCGTCATTCCATTTGGTCAGGACTGCCCACCTACGGAATCTCTGACAGAATAACTCAGCGTCATCAAGCCCCTGATTTAATGCCAACAAGGCTTTTTCAGCTTGATCAGTGACATTAGGCTCATCGTACAATAACCCCAAAGCCTGAAAAAATGCATCAACATCACTCAAAACAGGATCCCCAGGTATCAGGGAAAAAGCCCAATCCTGAGGATCGCCGCGCAGGAGAGAGATGACAATTTGAACCTGCTGCGCTGCGTTTCCTGAGGAGTTAGATTTTAAGGCAAGAAACAATTTACAATTATTTTTGAAATTCTGAAACTTAGCTCGATCCCCTGAAAACAAATCTGGCATGGGGATCCTAGGTTCCACAACAGGCAACCTAGCAAGATATGCAGCAATACTCCGAACCTCAGTGGCAAGCTGATCCACACGGCCAGACAACTGTGCAAACTCCATTGGGAGAAAAGATCCTCCCCAGCACCCAGAGATACAGAGGGAAAAAAAAAAAAAAAAAAAAAAATGCAACAAACAGAAAAATATCTCTGACAATTTTTCTTCCTTCAAAATATTTTTTCCCTTCTGTGAGTACCATACAATTTTTATGGGCCGGTGATACTGTTATGTTACGGTAGCTGAGGAGTGCAGGTAAAAAAGGAAATACACCAGAGCAGTTGGAATCTATGAGATTGCAGTACCCTGACTAACCACCGCAACTAGAGGCAGCCGTGGAGCGTTCCTACGATGGTCCTAGACGCCTCGTCACAGCCTGAGAAACTAACTACACCTAAAGATAGAAATAGGAAAGCTATCTGCCCCGGAGCAGAACCCCAAAGATAATAGAAAGCCCCCAAACATGTAATGGCGGTTAGACAAGAGGAAATACTGACACAGAAAGAAAATAGTATGAGCAAACGCTGGGGCCCAAACTATCTAAATAGAAAAGGACAGGAAGGGTACTTACTGCAATCCCAGAAAACCCTGAAAAACACCAACTCTACTAATTTCAAAATCACCTGAGATCACACGACCTCTACCACCTAAATTAGTTCTATGGTGTAACAAAAACAGCAGACACTGAAAAAACTGCAAAAAGCAAAAGTACAAAACACAGTGGCTGGACCAAACTGAGAGGGCAAAAGCCCCCGGAGGGGACCCAGAAGGCCCCCACAGAAGTGCAGGACAAAATGCAAAAATATAGCAAAAAACAAAATAAGAAATTGTCTTATCTGATAGCAGGAGATGCAGACACGACACAGCAGGCTACAAGGGAAACTGGAAAGAAGGATTCAGACCAGAACAATTGATCACCGGCAACCCTGATGGGAAAATGATTCCCTTAAATAAGACCAATCAGTAACACCTGATTCCCAATCCTCACTAGTACCGCTTGTAACCACCAGAGGGAGCCTCTGCTCAGAACTCATCTCAAACCCATTCACAACAGCTTTCCTCTTTCTATCTTTAGGTGTAGTTAGTTTCTTAGGCTGTGACGAGGCGTCTAGGACCAACGTAGGAACGCTCCACGGCTGCCTCTAGTTGTGGTGGTGTAAGGTTCTTTGTACATGTTCTTGAAACTCAGTTTTTCCGTCAGCCATTTTGCTTTCTGTCTTGCTGCAGCTATCTTGCCCTCAGTCAATATGGAGTTTCCAGCTTTCATGTTCCCGCCCTGATTCTCTCCCTCTTGCTTCTTAAGCAGCCACAGCTGAGCAATCAGTGCTTCAGAATCTAGCCTGCAGTGAACCTGTGACCTGACTCCTGGAAGCCTTGGACTTTGTACTCCAGCTATTCCTACTGAGCAACTCTGGAACACTTGTGGACTCTGGAACCCTGCTCTTAGAAAGATCCACGTTTGCATGGACTTACGGTAACAGAGAAGAAGATCCTGAACCTGTTGTGGAGAGTGATTGCTGAGCTTAAGTTACTCTGGCCTGCTGTGTCTCCTGCTTCTGTATCTGCAAACTGTGTGACTATTTTTGCCACTTGTATGAAGTAATACAAGACCTTCTATATCAAACCTGTGTCTCATGTATTTTCATCGCACCCAAGCACAAGACGCTATATGAACTGTACTACATACATTACAAGATTCTGAAGCCAAAACGTTAGTGTCTGCTGGGTCTGGGAAGGCTGTGTCTGCTATAACTGTGGATATCAGACGTCCGGTTGTACTTTCTGTAATGACAGTGGTTGTGACTTCTCACAACCATTCCAGGTGAGCAATTCCCTTAAGGTTTGTTTCTGCAGTGTTACCACAGGTAAACACTATTGTTTTTTTTTTTTCTTCCCTCTTTTGTGTCTGCTGTAACTGTGGATATCAGATGTCCGGTTGAACTTTCTGTGATGATAGTGGTTGTGACTTCTCACAACCATTCCAGGTGAGCAGTTCCCTTAATTTTTTTTTCTCTCTGCAGTGTTACCACAGGTAAACACTATTGTTTTTTTTTTCTCCTCTCCTTCCAGTACTCCTGTCTTAAAAGATCTGGAAAATGGAGGCCCGCATAAAGGAACTTTGCGGAGTGACTGATAATATCCTTGCAGATTTACAGACTATAAAAACCCGTTTTACAAACCTACAGGACCTCACTAATCACAATTTGCAAGTGTTTGGACAGACTGCCCAGGATTTGCGAGCCAGGATTGAGGTTCTAGAGGAGCGAGTCCAGGCTCCTGCCGTAGCCCCGAGTTCTGGGATTCCCAAGTTGCCCCCTTTTCGTTTTGGCGGTGAACGTGAAAAATTCAGGGGATTTATTAACCAATGCAATCTGTTTTTTTCTGCACATGCTTCACAATTTCCCACTGAACGATCTAAAGTGCTTACTATAATTATGTTACTTACCAACAAGGCTTTGATGTGGGCAAACCCTCTGATTGAGACTGAGGATGAATGTTTGGATCATCTTGATGCTTTCATTTCAGCCATGGGGCAGGTGTTTGATGACCCCAATCGAGGTGCATAGAATTCACCGCACACTAAAGAGTTAGACTTTGCCAAAAAATAATTTATTTGTGCTCAAATTGTAGAATCGGGTGCCAAAACGTAAGTGCCGTATAGTTATAGCAAAAA